>VDFB02058242.1:765712252-766098072 GCA_007258455.2 Sequoia sempervirens | reverse complement strand
AGAGTTGAGTTGTTGTAAAGGCATGCTGCAGAAATTTTAATAGAAGTTCATTGGCTTTTGGTGGACTCTTGAGTTTCTATTGCATGTTACATGGTTTATCTCCCATCGTTAGTTGATTTAGATAGATTTACTTTGTTGTTCTTCATGTTTTAGATTACTTTTATAGATTAGTTAATGTTGTTCAATGGTTGTGTAGATTTATGCTATGTTGATGCCTTTCTTGTACATACTTTTTTTTGTTTACTGATGGTAGATAGTTGTGTAAAGTTAGTCTGGGCATGAACTAAAGTTGCTCCAAACTTCTATCTTTTGTTCATGCATGTTTATGGTGAATGAATGGTTGAATATTTGTAGTCCTTAGAATCTTGCACAAGTGTTATGATACTGTGAGTCAATCTGGTTAAGTGAAATTGTGTTTTAAGGAAGTTGTCATCAGTAGAACCCTCCATGATCATTGTTCATTGTTAGTTTCAAATACAGGAACCTCTTCTCTTCCCCGCCCTTTTTTTTTTCTTTTTTTTAATAAGTAATCTATGCTAAGGTTCATTGCACATTGTAAATCCAAATCTCAAGCTAAATAGGAGTTTAAGATCGTTGTTCGAACCTACCATGAATTGTACACTAACTCCCCATCTCAAGAACTCCATTTTAAGATTCACCTCATCTCCAGCCAAACTCCATAAGCTGCCCTATGATTACCAGCAAAATCACATCAAATATCAACTAAGAAATTCCATTCACATCATGACATGACGACTGAGAGACCTTGGGGTAATTTTATGCAATTTGATTATGGAAGATTGTCTTTCAAGAGAGGTGATGCACCTATGCATTACCTATGTTGAGAAGTGCATAAAAAACACATCAACAAAAATTAGGCAATACTCTTCTGCAATCTTTCTTCTAGTTTGCACACTTTTATTCTTGTCTCCTATAATTTGATTTTTCAGAATGATTTAACTTTACATACCTCAGAATTTTAGGATTCTCTCAAACTTTTGGTTCTTTTGTTCCTTCTTCTGCACTTGCACTTGTCTCTCCTTCCTAACTTTCTTGATTTATCGAAACAAATGGAAGTTGTTTTACAGAAAAATATGGAACAATTTGAAGTTGATTTTTTTCTAAGCATTTTTCCCTTTTTTTTATTGTGTTCCTAGTCATCTGAATCATATCCACAGTATTTGGATGATTTAGCAGAATCCTCATCAACTTTGACATTTTCACTTTCAACCATTTTTATCAATCTTCTGTTATAGCACTAGTAGGCCTTATTTTTAGTAGAGTAGCCTAGAAATATTCCTTCATTTCTTCTTGCATCAAACTTTCCTATGTCCTCATCTCTCTTGATGTAGCATTTTCTTCCAAAGATCTTGAAACACTTAGCAGTAGGCTTATAACCAAACCATATTTCAAAAGGAGTCTTACCAGTATTACCATTGACATTTACCCGGTTTAAAGTGTACATAGCAGTGCTTACAAATTCACTCTAATAGATGTGAGGCACATTACCTTCCATCACCACTGTTATAGGAACATCCAAAATTGTTTTGTTCTTCCTTTCTACAACTCCATTTTGTTGAGCGGTTCAGGGAGCAGATAATTGTCTTCTGATTCCATCCTCTTCACAAAAAGAATTGAACTCCCTGGAGGTGAACTCACCACCTCCGTCTAACCTTAAGAATTTTCTTTTCAAACCTTTCTCATTCTCTGTCATAGCTTTGAAAATTTTGAACTTCTCCAATGCTTCACATTTTTCTCTTAAGAAAGCAACCCATATCATCCTAGAGAAGTCATCAATAAGCGGCATAAAATACCTTTCTCCATGAAGACTTCTGACTCTGGATGGACCACATAGATTAGTATGCACCAGTTCTAGTAATCCATCTGAATGATGTTGCTTGCTCTAAAAAGAAACTCTGGTTTGTTTTCCCATCTGACATTCCTTGAAAATTGTGTTAGCAGGTTTCACTAGCTTAAGTAGATCTCCTACTGCTTGAGTGGAACTTACGTTGACAATGTTATCAAAATTTACATGAAAAATCCTCCTATGTCATAACCAACTTTCATCTACTTGAGCAATTAAACAACTTTCATTAGTAGCATTCAAGTGAAAAATATTACCTTTTGTCTTTTTACCTAAAGCAATTATATTTCCAAAACTTCCAAGTATCCTGCATCTTCCACCTTTGAACTGAAGATCATATCCCTTGTCAACCATCTATCCAACACTCAATAGGTTGTGCTTCAAGCCTTCAACATAAAGGACATCATCAATGTTATGCTTACCACCAAGACAAATAGATCCTCTGCCATGAATCACACCAGCATTGTTATCTCTAAATCTTACAACCCCACTGTCATACTTCTCTAGACTTACAAATTTTCTTTTGTCACTAGTCATATGATGTGAGCATCCATTGTCAATAACCCACTCATCCTTTTCTTCAATTTGGGCTACAAGAGCTTTCTCAACTTTAGTAGATTCAGTAGCCACCAAACCAATTTCCTTGATAGCAAGGAACACCCATTCATCATCATTTCCATTTTCTTTATCAGACACTTCATGAAGTTCAATTTTATTTTTTAATCCTATAGTATGCAAAGCATAGAATGTGACGCATGTTTCAGATTCAAAAATTGTGATACGATTTGAAAGCTATAGATATTTTTCTATTAGCCTATCAATTAGGACTTTAGTCGTAATTCAAATAGAAAATGAATAACAATTATTTATTAAATTCAAAGTAAAGCATAATTTATATTGATGGAAAGTTGAGAATCTCTTTTAAAAACCCTTTTCGTTTCATCAATTTTGGGTAAAATAAATTCATCAACCACATAACCTACACATACCCATCATATCGCCACTTTTTGGCCCATCATGATCCTGCACATACCCTTTAATATTACTTCACATTGGTCTTTCCACTCCCATTTCAATTGCTTACATTTTCTCTTGTATCAAGTATCGCATTTGCACATCCCATGACCTTCGTGAGGGATCCTCCAATATAAAAAAACCATTCACGGAAACATTGAGTAGGGAGGTCAGGTAGAGATGTCATTTGAACAGCAAGATGGGTTGCGGACCTCGTAGGCAATGTTTCCACCATGGATATGCAGGGGTGGACATGTGGATGGCATTATGCGGGCTAATGTAGAGCAAATGCCGTTGAATAACATCATCATGGAAGATGGCCATGAAGAATGTGGGCTCTATGAGAGAAGACTCCGGCGGGCCTTAAGATGTGGATGCCTAACATAAGATTGTCATTTTCAAATGGCCATGAGAGCCATGGCCTTTGCAAGAGGCAAGCCCACAACACCATGTCCGCCCATATATTTCAGTGACCTTTGAATGCCTCATCATAATAACTGGTAACTTCATTGAATGCTCTGATCAATAATTATGCAAATTAAAATTACTCCCTCGAATTTCTTTATTGCCTGATAGATGACTATTGCGCCCTCTTCAAACTCTCTTTCTTTTATCAAGGAGCACACTAGTCAATCATACCAATTCAAACACTCTTTGGCTGCAAGGAAATAATGAGGGCTTGTTGTGCAAGAATTCTTCCTTGAGGATGTGAGCAGTCGGGTGTGGATGAGTGCATGTGCACAGACATTCGAGGAAAATCGTCAAAGGAACGATGAGAGATAGGCGGAGACTCGCATTGTGGCTCCCGCATAGATAATTGTCGATGTCACCGGTCTTTAAATGTTATCAACTGTAATGTGAAAAAATATGGTGTCTGGTACTCAGAGAAACTCATGCCATTAAGATTATCATCTAAGAGTTCAACACTATTGACCATGAAAATGAGTGTGGAGCTTGGAATAATGAGGATAGATGATGCAGGTGTGCTGCGTACGAGTGTCATTATGAAACTATGAGATAAAGGAAAGCTCCTGCCATAGAGAAACCCACAAGAGGGAAATGATTCACTAATGACGGCGCTGGTGGGTTGCGGATCCATGAATCAGGGAAGTAGCGAAGTTTCGATGTTATGAAATGGTGTCGTGGTGACGGCCTCTCGCAAGAGGCATCCCGCAAGGGTAGACCCAGCAACGAGCTCTAACCTAAGAACTCACCCACGACCTTAAGGTTTCATTATGAGGAAAATTCATATGTAGGGTTCATGTGATGGGGCGATGTGAGAGCTCAGCCATTGGACAATGACAGTCAGGTATAGACAAGTCGCAGGTGACAACCCACAAAACATTTTGGACTAAGACGATTTTGAAGTGTATCAAGTCCAGCTCAGTAATGACAATCATGGGGACAGAAATGCCATGATGCAAGAGCATCTACCAAAACACCATACATCTAGGGAACCTCTGTCCCAAACACATTTGGAGAAGATCAAATTTAACAAATCACCATTCATTTTACCAATATCACTTATCAACTCAACAAAATCCATAATTTTCCTTAGTCATTCACAAGGCTATCAATTAATCCATTTCTCAAAATTAGTAGACCACATCATTATCAGATACAAATTCATCTTTACCATCATAAAAGCATATGTACCAATACAAAACCTGATTAAAGGAACTAAACCAATCAATACTTCAACATTCACTTATAGACTCCTCAATACAACTATCTTTCCAAGGAAAAATGTAAACAAATCATTCTTTCTTGTTACAACCCAATTATCAAGCCTCCAAGACACAATATTCATCATGTTTTAGACTGACATAAACCAATAACTTATCCACATAACACTAATTTATCAGGTTCATGGATTCTTACAGTCAAATCACCTTTTTCACATAGTTTCCTCATGGCTACAAATACCCAAAACAACAAGAGTTCTTCCTTAGCTTTGTCCAAACATTTAAACATCCATGAAAAATTTAATTAGGTAGTTTCAAACCAAGAACAAATGCTCATATCATTGTTTACTCAATTTCCACTTCTTTCTTGCAGTCATGACTCAAACCCTAGTAGCATTGAAAAACAACTTACACGAGTAAACCATCAAACCCATATTGATTCACCATTGACCCTACACCTTTTCAAATTCCCATTTCATTCTTCTTTAACATAACAAAACACAGTGTATTATTGCTTTGGGAAATATGACAGTTCAATTGACTGATCTATAGAATTAAGGCTCAATTAGGCTTGTTTTGTGAAGCAAACACCCTAAACTAACTCCAAATCCTTAAAGAACCATAAATAGTCTTTATTTATGCTATTTAACCACCAAAACAACCATTGGTCTCAAGAAAACTATTCATCATTACATTGAAACTAAAACCCTTATTCCAACACATTTTAAACTAAGTATTTAAAGGTTTATTGAAGAAACCCCTTAAAAACCTCTTGCCTCCTTGTAATTTCTTCAAACATGGTTGATTATGTCTATAAATTCTTTAGAAACCATTCCCAAGCCTCTACAACTAATATATCTTCAAGCCTTTGATTGTAGCATCAACAAATGAATGGAAACCCTTCAAAATTCCCTATAGCAGCACCTCAAACCTTGCATTCTTGTTTCCCCTGTCCCTGCCATCATGCACATAACTTAAAACATCCTACACTAATCTACTCCACCTACCTACATGATCTAATTTTGTGGAGTAGACATTAAAATGCTTATTTGACTCTCAAAACCCTTGTTTCAAGGGTTTATGACCGAACCACAGAAATGTACTCTAAATGATGATAGACTCAATAGATTTCTCTCTAAATGGACTCAAATGAAAGGTGGTTCTTTGTACTTCTTAAAACTACAAAGATCAAGCCCTAAATCTATCATGCAAGCCTTACAAAAACTGACAGAATAGAAAGAAACATTGAAAATTGTAAATAGGGCACTTTATTTGATAATATTTCCTCAAGAATACAATGGATGGTCACTTGCTCAGCCTCTACAAGCTTTATATGGATGTTTCCAAATAATAAATAACTTTTTAACTACCTTCATCAACCTACATCTTCATTTTTCCCTCAAAGACTCTTGAACTTCCTGATTTTTGCTTTTTGTTGCATTTTATAAATTGGCAACTTTTACATTTTTTCAAAATTTGATTCTTTCCATATTTTTCCCACCTAGTGACCTATTAATGACTCGTTTACAATTGAATAGGCCTTATCATGACATTTTACAATTCTTTTTCATTTGAAAATTCAAATTTCCCAAAAATGTTTGATGGAGACATAAGGTGCTCCTACACCATACAACCAACCAATAAAATTTTCCAAGTCCCTTGGAAACATATTGCTTCATTTCATTTTGCTTCTCAACTTGTCTTGAATTTCTCTTTCTTTCTTTCTTTTGAATCTTCATCTGTCTTGGTTCAAACCTTTGTCTTCAGCTTTGTCTTCACCACCATCTTCACTTGTCTGCACTTTCCTTTTATTTTCCTTTTTCCTTTCTCATTCTCTATTTATCATGTTCACAATCTCTCTTTTCATTAAAAAGGACACATGAATTCCCTTTCACAACTCTCAACTTTCCAATAACTCTTTCTCTACCAAAGGACACAAGACTGTCCTTCCACTTTGCTTTCCCAAGCAATCTTTCCTCTTTTTAACAATTCATCCTTGACCTTCTTTGACCAACTTGTCTTCATATTTTCATCTTCTCAACTACTCCATCAGTGGAGTACTCTTCGGGCTACAAACTAAAGTGCTTCTTCAGCCAGCTATCCATCTTCCTCATTCTGTTACCACACCAACTTAGAAAACCATCCATCTTACCCAACAATAGATCCTAGAAGATGCCTCACTCTCTTTACTTTGCACCTTCTACCCAGCTTAATCTCCATTGGAGGATGGTGACCACATACCTCATCTTGTCTACCAAAACACAACTCAGAACTCTTCCTCTCTGCAATATAGATGGATCAAGCACCTACAACCAAACTCAACAACAACTTCAACAAACCAAACCATCAGAATCAGCTAGCTCTAATACCAATTGATGCAAGCATCTACCAAAACACCATACATCTAGGGAACTTCTATCACAAACACATTTGGAGAAGATCAATTTTAACAAATCACCATTCATTTTACCAATATCACTTATCAACACAACAAAATCCACAATTTTCCTTAGTCATTCACAAGGCTATCAATCAATCAATTTCTCAAAATCAGTAGACCACATCATTATTAGATAAAAATTCATCTTTACCATCATAAAAACATCTATACCAACCCAAAAATTGATTAAAGGGACTGAACCAATCAATACTTCAACATTCACTTATAGACTCCTCAATACAACTCTCTTTCTAAGGAAAAATCTAAACAAATCATGCTTTCTTGTTACAACTTAGTTATCAGGCCTCCAAGGCATAGTATTTTTCATGTTTTAGACTGACATAAACCA
This sequence comes from Sequoia sempervirens, assembly GCA_007258455.2. Taxonomy (NCBI): domain Eukaryota; kingdom Viridiplantae; phylum Streptophyta; class Pinopsida; order Cupressales; family Cupressaceae; genus Sequoia; species Sequoia sempervirens. Next base: position 766,090,720 of record VDFB02058242.1, on the reverse strand, counting down.
ATAACTTATCCACATAACGTTGATTTATCAGGTTCATGGATTCTTATGTTCAAATCACCTTTTTCACATAGTTTCCTCATGGATACAAATACCCAAAACAACAAGAGTTCTTTCTCAGCTCTGTCCAAACATTTAGATATCCATGAAAACTTTAATTAGGTAGTTTCAAACCAAGAATAAATGTGCATATCACTGTTTACTCAGTTTCCACTTCTTTCCTACAGTCATGAATCAAACCCTAGTAGCATTGCAAAACAACTTAAACGGATAAACCATCAAACCCATACCAATTCACCATTGACCCTATACCTTTTCAAAATCCCATTTCACTCTTCTTTAACATAACAAAACATAGAGTATTATTGGTTTAGGAAATATGACACTTCAATTGACTAATCTACAAAATTAAGGCTCAATTAGGCCTGTTTTGTGAAGCAAACACCCTTAAACTAACTCCAAATCCTCCAAGAACCATAAACAGTCTATATTCATGCTATTTAACCACCAAAACAACCATTGGTCTCAAGAAATCTATTCATCATTGCATCGAATACTAAAACCCTTATTCTAACACATTTTGAACCAAGTATTCAATGGTTTATTGAAGACACCCCTTACAAACCTCTTGCCTCCTTGTAATTGCTTCAAACATGGTTGATTATTGTAGAAGTTGAGAAATCCAACTTCACAGACCCCGAAGATCACCTGCATGCAAATAACCTGTCACAGAAAGAAGAGATGGAGACAAACAAGCAAGGGTTCTCTGAAAGCTAAAAAATGTATTCATCCAAAAAAGAGAGATAAATTACAATGATGAATCCTTATAAAAGGATATTGTGCAACCCTAATAGGTAGACATTTAATAATTAATATAATTATTAAATGTCACAAAATGCAAACTAAAGTGAAATCTTAAGAGAGGAATAAAGGCAATTTAATCAACATGATTAAATTAAAACCTTTACTCTAACACCCCCCCTTAAGATGAGAAAAAGTGCAATTATAAACATGTGCAAGAAAGAAAAGGTAACTACAATGCAAGAAAGTAAACTTGGGTCTTGGCAACAAGGCCTGATCAGGTACCCAATTACAACCAAATCTTTGTAAAGTGGAGAAATAGAGAAAACCTCATGGGAAAAACTCTACTCCAAAAAGAGATGAAAGAAATAAATGCACTAATAACAGAAGGATAGGAGGTGGATAACATAAGACTCCCCATAGACAACTTCTATCATATAAGTACATGTACAATTGTCTCCATAAGAGAAATAGAAAGAGACTAGAAGGCCCCCCCAAAATGAAGAAACTCTTGTCACACATATGGATGCCTGAGGTAGAGATCCTGAAGTGGCATATAATATTCCTCCCCTTGGGAAGAAACGGATACAAAGGACAATGTCGAAGAAACCCTATGAAAAGAGAAGAACCAAGATGTCTCAAGATGTGTGCCATGATAGGATGCTGAAGAATCTCTTTGTCTGAACTGAAACAAAAGATGTCAAATCCAAATTGAACTGAAGATTCCTAAACTACAACCTCTGAATGCACATATGATGGTGGGCTAACAGCTAGAATATGGCTATCAACAAAGAGGAGCTAAGAATCCTCAAAGTAATCCTCCAAATCTACAATATAGGACTCTACAAACAAAGATGAAATGCTTGCAAGATAAGAATCCCAAGTAGCCGTGTCTGAAAGATGTATGATGTCCTGCTTAGCTGAATCAATAGGAGCCAAAGAAGAGGCAATATCAAACTGATCAAGAACAATAGGAGAAGATGCTGATACAAGTATAATCTTAGTCTAAAGAGTAGGAACTATGAGACAATCCTCTAATTCATCAGAATATGTAAGGGTGTCTAAATACTGAAGCTCCTCTAAAGTATCATGATCAAAAGGTGTGTTCTCTCTCCAACCAATGGGTACAAGACAATCTAAAGCAGGATCCTCTGGGAATGGAGAAAGACTGGGGTCTCCATAGATCTCCCAAAGACGTGTCCAAAGTGAGTGAGGACAATCAATGCCCGATATAGCCCACAGTGTTAGAATCAACACTAGACTGTATAAGTCCTACTATGTGATTTCTAATGATATCCCAAGATATGTTTCCCTTTGAAGTTGCTGGTTCAGGTATGAGATCATACAAATAAGGAAAAATATTAAGCCACCTACAGTGTGTAAGTATGCCCTTTGCCCATGACTCATAATTACCCCGTTCCAGAAAAACAACTGAAGGGTGAGTAGAAAAACCCATGATAACTCTTCAAATGAAAAATATGAGACTAACTGACCTCAATACTGATAAACCAGATCAAATAAAGCCATCCCACGCAAAAAAATCATTTCCAAGTGCTGAAACGTCCAAGTAATTGACAGATGTGTGAAAACACAAAATACTGAATAAAAAGTACCTGGTGTAGATTCTGGAAAAATAAATTGTAGATCTAGAAATAGCACAGAAACCCCTTTCCAACGCCTATTCGTTTGTGAAAAACAGAGTCCGTATGCAAAAGTTATGGCTCCAGGAGTGCAAAAATCTTGTTCTGACTTTGACTGAGAAAAAAAGCATCAAAATGGAAAAAAACTGAAAATAAAACCTACACCATCAGATTGGTGCCAGAATCAGCTTTCCAACGGTATCTCGTTTGAAAAAAACGGAGATCATACGCCCATTTTATACCCAATTGAGTGAAAGCAGCTAAATTTGCACAAGTAGGCCTCTAAGAACTCTCAGGGGCTAAAAAAATAGACCCCTGGTCCGTTGGGCGACTAGGGGCTGGGCATAGCAGTGAGCACTGGTTGCTCACATGACCGAGCTTGTTCTATAAAGCCTATGGGGGTTGTTCCCAATAGACGGTAGGCTGAGGCGATGACCGAAGGGTTCAAGCGACGGGCGGAGTGGTGACGGAAGGGCTAAACCGTCGGTGGCGATTGGGGACCGACGGCCGCCTGGTGGCTGCTCAATGGCCGAAGGCAGCGGAGCCTTCTAAACTGCAAGTGCCGGCCCAAATATCAAAAAAACACGTTTTTTCAATTTTTTTTCAATTTTTCGCCTTTTTTTCACCTTGAACTGCGTGCCCTGGGGCGTACGGCCTTGGGGCAAAATTTTTTTGCCTTCTGGAGCAACTATGTCCGAATCAGACATATATTATATGAAAATAGGGGTTTTTGGGTGCTGCGAGCTCAATGGTGAGGTCCGTTTGGGCTCAAAGTGCTCCAAAAAAAAGAATACCCCTATTCCAAATAAAAAATAGAAGACAAACACAGATTTGATGCATGTGCTTGTAAAAAACGCTAAAAAAATTTTGATTTCTTTTTTAACAAAAAAAATCATTGGGCAAGGAATACCAGATCTGAAAACTACACCAAGAACCTCTCAAATTAGCTGAAGAATCCCAAATTTCTTCTCACAAACCCTTGTAACTCTAAATTCTTCAGAAGTCGAATAGGAAGTAGTAGGTTTGAGCTCGATACCATGTAGAAGTTGAGAAAGCCAACTTCACAGACCCCAAGATCACCTGCATGCAAATAACCTATCACAGAAAGAAGAGATGGAGACAAACAAGCAAGGGTGCTCTGAAAGCTAAAAAAATGTATTCATCCAAGAGAGATAAATTACAATGATGAATCCTTATAAAAGGATATTGTGCAACCCTAAAAGAAACCCTAATAGGTAGACATTTAATAATTAATATAATTATTAAATGTCACAAAATGCAAACTAAAGTGAAATCTTAAGAGAGGAATAAAGGTAATTTAATCAACATGATTAAATTAAAACCTTTACTCTAACAATTATGTCTGCAAATGATTTAGAAACCATTCCAAAGCCTCTACAACTAATATATCTTCAAACATTTGATTGTAGCATCAACAAATGAATGGAAACCCTTCAAAAGTCCCTGTAGTAGCACCTCAAACCTTGCATTCTTGTTTCCCCTATCCCTTCCATAATGCACATAGCTTAAAAAATCCTACACTAATCTACTCCACCAACCTACATGATCTAATTTTGTGGAGTAGACATTAAAATGCTTATTTGACTCTCAAAACCCCTATTTCAAAGGTTTTTGACCAAACCACAGAAAATGTACTCTAACTGATGATAAACTCAATATATTTCTCTCTAAATGGACTCAAATGAAAGGTGGTTCTCTGTACTTCTTAAAACTACAAATATCAAGCCCTAAATTTACTGTACAGGACTTACAAAAACTAACAGAACAGAAAGAAACACTGAAAATTGTAAACAGGGCAATTTATTTGATAATATTTCTTCAAGAATATAATGGATGGTCACTTGCTCAGCCTCTACAAGATTTATATAGATGTTTCTCAATCATAACTAACTTTTTAATTTCCTTCATCAACCTACCTCTTCATTTTTCCCTCAAAGACTCTTGAACTTCTTGATTTTTGCTTTTTGTTGCATTTTACAAATTGGCAACTTTTACATTTTTTCAAAATTTGCTTCTTTCCATCTTTTTTCCCACCTAGTGACCTATTGATGACTCATTTACAATTGAATAGGACTTATCATGACCTTTTACAATTATTTTTCATTTGAAAATTCAAAATTCACAAAAATGTTTGATGGAGACATAAGGTGCTCCTACACCACACCAACAGTGGAGCCTGCCGCCCGGGCGGAAGTTAAGGGCTGACCATTGCTTAGCAGTGAAATGGGAATGGAAACCTACATGAAGTGGCCTACAATCACGAGTCTGTGAAACCAGGAGGACGCAGCGGTGGAAACAGACATGGGGTCCACACATTGGGTGGACATTGAGGATTGGCCACAAGTGAATGGTAGAATGCAACAGCGAACGACAAGAGGAGACTAGCGAATGTGGGTCCATGAGGCCCGTCAGATGTCAAGGAAATGGAGCAAGGGAAATCTACAAGATCAAACCCGCAAAGGAAAATGACTTAGTGAAACTCAGGTAGGTGACTTTGGCCAAAGGGAAATTGATCGTTTTATAGCATATGACCAATTGGGCTTAGAAATATGGGCATGCAAAGAAAAGCAAGTGCATAATAGCCCGTCAGGAGCAGGAATGAGCCACACAGAGTGAAATAAAGAGGGGGGTCCCCGTCTTCAACAGGGCATGTGTGCAAAACATGCACAACATTGAGTAGACATAATAGGTGGTAGTTTAAACTTATGCATGTTGTTTACACTTCAGTGTTGACATTGTAAGATAAGGCTAATGCCTTGCATGCCATGTGGACTGATTTTTTGCATAGAAGGATTGAATTGGACACCTTGCATGTTGAGGATTGTGATATCTTACATAGTAGGTCAATTTGGACTTGTGCATGTTTTCCATTCTACAATCGAATGCATGCAATGAATATGGAGGTGACACATGATAGTCTTGGGCACCCATCTTGGTTGTCTATAAATATAAGCTATTGTAGTTCATTTTGTATGGCATGTTGATTATTTTTTGAGATGATATGCTATTAGAATTACTCTAATTTTTTTGTTGTGTAAACTCATGTAGAGCATAAGCTTTATTATTGTATTGTAAATGTTTTGTTAAGTAATACAATTGAGATGCATGTTTGGAGTGTTGGTATTTTCCAAAAGGATTTCCCCATGTAATCATTGTGTTATGACCTATTATTGTGTTTATATGTTTTATTTATTGAATGTGCATTTGAATTTGTAGTTGTAAGAGTTAAATGGTTTCAAAGAAGTTTTACAACCTCTCTTGCTTATATTGGTGTAGGAAGTTGCTTCTATGTACCTAACTTCCTTTCACTATGAAAGTGTGGTCGGGCAAGAAGCCCTCATTGAGACATCTTAGAGTATTTGGTTGTGAGCCATATTCTCATGTGTCAAGTGAGAAGAGGTCAAAATTAGAGAGCAAGGTAGTTAGGTGCATCTTTATTGGCTATGGTGTCAATGTGAAAGGGTACAAGCTTCATGATCTATTGACTGAGAAGGTTCTCTAGAGTAGAAGTGTTATTTTTAGAGAGATGAAAGTTTCCTCTATTTTTTTAGCCAAAGAGAGAAGAGAAGGAAAGGGATGTAGTTCATGTTACTCCCACCCTAATGAAACATGATTTGAGAACACCTGATGGACCTAATGATGAGGAGAGCTCTATCAACTCTAAAATTTTAAAAGAAGAAGAACCTCAATCTAAACCTTTGAGGAGGTCAACATAGATTAGATAGCAACCTAATACGTTTGGGTATTCATTTCTTGATTTTAGTTGCATTTTTTTTAATTGCTAACACTAATGAGCCAATGATTGTAGGTGAAGCTATGGGTACAAATGATTTAGATTCCTAGATAAAATCCATGGATGAAGAGATGGATACATTAAAAGAGAACAATAAATTAGATTTGGTACCTTTTCCTAAAGGACATAAACTCATTGGATGCAAATGGGTGTTCAAGAAATATTTTGGTCTTTATGGAAAATTGAGAAGCACAAAGAAAGTTTGGTCACGAATGGGTATATACAAGTGGAGGGAATTGTTTATGGTGAGATATTCTCTCATATTGCAAAGTTGACATCCATTAGGTTCTTGTTATCACTTGTTGCAACTCGCAATCTAGAAGTTGAGGAAATATATGTGAAGACAACTTTCCTTCATAGAGACTTAGAGAAAAGAATTTATATGTCACAACCAGATTATTACATGTAAAAGGTAAATAGAATTTGGTTTGCAAGTTGAAGAGGTGTTTATATGGTATGAAACAATCTCCTAGAATGTTGTAACAAAATTTTAATGCCTTTGTGTTGAGTTTGATATTTTTGATATTGAAATATGATCATTGTATCTATTATAATATTAATAATGATCACACTCTCATTATTGCATTGTATGTTGATGACATGTTTTTAGGAATGGTAAGAGTAGTATTTTTTATCTGAAGTCTCAATTGTTAGCATAGTTTGAAATGGAATCTTTAGGGTAGCTAGGTACATTTTGAGGATGGAGATCATAAGAGACAAAGCTAACAAAAATATTTGGTTGGGCTAGAGTAAGTAAATGAACTTAGTGTTGGAGAGATTCAACATGGCAACTTGTAGACTATTGGTTGTTCCTTCTTTGCAAGGGACAAATTTATCTATAGAGGATTGTCCAAAATCTCTTACTAAGATGGAGAACATGACCAAAGTACCTTATGTAAGTGTTGTTGGAAGTTTGATATATACTATGGTTTGTACTAGGTTAGACATTTCCCAAGCAGTTGGAGTCTTGAGTCAATTTATGACTAATCTCGAATAGGTACATTGGGATGAAATAAGGAGGTTGCTTAGATATTGGTGGGATACTTCCAACTATTCCTTATTTTATCATGGTTATTCTACAAGCCCTTGACATTTGGTTTGTATTTATAGATATGTGGATTCAGATTGGGTGGGTGACATTGATAGTAGACGATTTGCTAGTAGATATGTGTTCACAATGTTTAGTGGTGCTATTAGTTATATGAGTAAGCAATGTAAGTTGTAGTTGCTTTTTCCATGACTAAAGAAAAGTACATGACAACTACTCATGCTTGTAAGAAATCCATCTGTCTTAGGAGATTGTGCTCTAATGTTGAGCTTGATGCAAGGATGATTACTATCTATTTTGACACTCAAAGTATCATATTTTTGGCAAGGTATCTTACCTTCCATGCTAGAACGAAGCATATTGATTTTTAGTTCCAATTTTTGTGACATGGTGGAAGATGTAAAGGTGAAACTAAAGAAATTTGTCACTTTAGTGAATGTTCCAGATTTCATGACAAAGTCTATGAGCACGGGGAAGTTTATATGGTGTTTCAAGTCTATGGATCCCATGGGCCCTAACAGTTGATTTCTTATTAACTCTTAAAATGTGTTCGACAAGTGGGAGAATGTTGGGTTAAGGTGTCTCAACCTTTGAAAGTCCTAGCAATAATTTACTTGATTATTTATTTATTTTATACCTATGTATTATGTTATTTTTATCTTATCATGTCACTTTGTGGGACCTACCTCGGTGAGTTAGCATCCTACATGGAAGGTGGCTAGGGTGACATGCATCCTAAGTTAGATGAGATAGGTGTTCCACTTTTTGGACCCCACTATGAAGCTAAATTGATGGCATGAGTAATAAGTTGTAAGTGATTATGACGAGATTATAACATATCATATCATATAATAGATTATGATGGTGTAAAAGTTAAGAATGACATATTATGACATGTGGGATGATCTAGTCTATGTAGGCACTTATGCATGCATGTAGATGTTGTGCATTTTGAGGAGGCATTGGAAATAGAAAAAACTATGATAGGTAGGACCTTGCTATGAAGTTTTATATGTAGGAGGTTTGTATGTGTGCAAGCACTTTGCATGTCAAAGATCAGTTGTAGGAATGAAGGCATTAGATTTTTTCCATGTGGCAATCCTTGGTGTCCACTTTCTAAGATGTCTCTCATTTGCAAGTTAAATTATATATATTAGATACTTGTGCACTTGTGTGTAGATTATCAAATTGTTTGTAGGTACCTTTATGTTGTTGGAATCAATTGAGAAGTATTGTCATTATTGAAGACTTTTGTAAAGAGCTTTGCTCTGAGACTATATTGTAACCATTGTTTACATATAATACATTAAGTTGTGCTTTTGGAGTGGGGTTTTTCTCCTGATAGGGTTTTTCCTATGTAAATATGGTGTTATGGTATTATTTCTTATTTACACTTGTTTATATTATTTGAATGTGCATCTTCACACTATAACTATTTAAGGGCTTGATAAATATATACATACATACATATATATATTGTTGCAAGAATGAAGGTGTTGTCATTGATTTCAATTGGTTATCAACTAGTTGTTGTTGTCATTGATTTCATGGATGCAAGTTATTGGTTGTATATGTCGAGGATATTAAGAAAATTTTAATGAAGAAAGGTTGCAAGTGTTCAATGTTTTCTTCGAGATTTGCTCTTATGTTCATGTGGTTTAGATATGTTGATCATGCTTGTTGAAAGCTTCTATATCTAGATTTTGGGTTTCTATATCATTGTACAATGCGAGTTATGTTCACCAGTTGTGAATTCTATTTTTTAGGATATCTGGCCAAGGTCTGAGAGAAAAGTAGTTGCTCTGGATTTCTTCTTGGTTGAGTCTTATGACTTGTAGTTCTCTAGTTAAATTGTTATGATCCTGTTGAAGATAATTTTGTTGTCTAGAAAGATTGGATCTTGTTAAGGGTTGTGTATGCTTAATTATTCAGTGTTTTACACTGGTTTGGCCGACCTTGTGTTAAACACTACTTTCGAATTTCATGAAGCATGTTGGGACTTATTTGGGTCCTCATCAAGCATGTGTTTGGGTCTCCCTCATTCTAATTCCACCCTAGAATGTTTTGGTGCTGACCTAATTTGAATTTCAATGATGTACGACTAACTTTGGATATGTTTCAAAGTTGAAGATGGTATAAATACAGGATGAGATATCGGTGAATGGTATGCAAAGAAATAGAGAAAGATAGATGTGAAATAGTGTGTATGTGATGTGAGTTTGGCAGATCAATGTGAAGTCTAATTGTTGAGTTTTTGTAAGTAGTGAGTTGAAGGTGTACTCTACCATTCATGTATATGGGTGATCCTATAATAGTGGTTTACACTTTTTGGGACATTCTATTTTTTGCTAAAATCACATATTTTTAGAAAATATAATGATTTAAGACTTGAAAAGTTCCATTTGAAGGATTCCAATTAAAGATGGTTTGATCAAACCACCTTAGACCAAACCCCTTTGGATAGAACCTCGCTAGTTTTAAACCATACCTATAACAGAGTCTCCTTTACACCTATCAAAATGCTGATAAAAAACTAGTTTTGATTTACCTTTTGGGGGATCAAATGAATTCATTTAAAAAAAAATTGTAAGTATATAGTCCTTATTACAAGCTTCCCAAAAAGTATAATTTTAAATATATTTAATTTGATTATTATATTTATTTTTTATTTCTTGTGAATGTAGGTTTTTCATCGAAAACCAAGCTCTATGTTTTGCACACGTGGAAAAATAGCAGATTATAAAAAAATTTGAAAAATATTAGTGCACTAGATATTGATGTCCCTAATCCAACAAAAAAATTAAAATGAATTTCGATACATACAAAAAAATTTATGTTTTAGCCAGTAAATCATGTCTAAATTGTAACTGGTTTGACTTTGAAACTTAATTAAGAAAAAAATATTCAATGAAATGTTATGAAACCAATTCCATGCACTAGATATTGTAGTTACGAATCTAAATTCAAAAATAAATAGAATTTTATCCTTCATAGAAAAAAAGTTATGTGTTAGCCAGTAACGTTGCTCTTTAAAAATGGTTTTTACTGTTAAAAACTAGTTTTCAAAGGAGATGGAAAAAGAAGTGCGATATGATTCCAAAAATTTTGAAAAAAAATATATTTAGAATCTACAGACAAAATGTCACAAATCACTAGTCTACATTATCTTCAAATTCCTCATGGTTTAGTTGCTATGGCTGCCTGAAAGTGAAGATTTAGTTTTAAAAAAATCAGTTCAATGTCCAATTTGGCCAAAAATTGTAAACCAGTATTGTGGGATCACCCATATCTACAAGTGGTTGAGTGAGTCATGGTGTAAATTTTTGTTGCATTGAGATTGTCTTCTCTTTGTAACATATCTCTTCTATCTTCTTTGTATTTTTGTGGCAATGAGCCCTTCGGGTGGTTAACCTTTGTTTGACAGTGATTCTTGATCCGAACAATCAGTCTTATTTTGGCAGTGAGCCTACTCTAGCAATGATCCTTTGTAATCGGTTTTGATACTCTTTATGTTGTGAGCTAATCCTCACCATGGTTTTTCCCTTATCGGGTTTTCCACGTAAATCTGGTGTTATTGTGTATGTGTGATGCTTTCCAGTTTCTGCCTTTGCACTTAATGTTTCATCATTTTAGTAAAGTATTTTTGATTGATCTAATATCTAATGAAAGTTTTAAAGGTCAAAGATCTTTCACAACTAATTCACCCCCCCCTCTTATTTGTCTCCTTTAGTAATTGGTATCAGAGTTTGGTTCCTTGGAGAAGAGCTTAACCACTTAAGGAAGGTCTGGGATGGCAGGCAAGATCACTTTTGAGTATTTGAAGTTCGATGGAACTAATTATGCTATCTATAAAATACTAATGGAATAATATCTAGAGTATTGTGGATATGATGTTGAGAAAGCTTACAAGACTACTTACACTCCTGCTAATGGTCCAAGTACAGCTGATGAAATCAAGGCGCATGAAGTGAACAATAAAGCGAAGTTCATTTTAAAGAATAGTCTTGCACATTCTAAGTTGATTAAAGTTTAAAATCTGAAGACTGCTAAAGAAGTCTAGGATGCTTTAGAAAAGGTGCATGAAGGAGATGAAACAGTCAAAGAAGCAAAGTTGCAGAATTTGGAGACACAGTGTGAGCCTCTACATATGTCTGAAGATGAGAACAATAAATCCTATGTATAGAGAGTGGATGAGGCAGTAGGTGGAATGTGAGGGCTTGGTGCTACAATAGATGAATCCAGGATTGTAAAGAAGATTCTTAGAAATCTCTTTGATGAATACAGTGAAAAGGTATCTGCTATTGAAGAAGATATAGACTACAATACCTACACTAAAGATTAGTTATTGGGAACTCTGAAATCTTATGAGTTGAGAAAGCCCAATTTGAGAAATGGATCCAAATCAAAAACTTCTTTTAAGGCTACAAGAGTTGAAGATCCAGATGAATAAAATATTGATGAAGTAGAAGATAACTTTGTGAGAAGGATGAAGAAAGGCTCCAGTAAGAATGAAGGAAAGTTACCCTTTAAATGCTTTAGTTGTGGAGGAATAGGTCATTATGCTTCGAGATGTCTAGAAAGAGCTAAGAGGAATAAAAAAAGATTTAGCAAAGAAAAAAAAGGTAATAAGATCAACAAAGCATATTATGTGAATGAGGATGCTAGTATTTCTAATGAAGATTCTGATTATGGAAATTTTGATGGCAATGAATGCTTGTTCTTGGCTATAATAAGATGAACCTACTTTTGTTAATTTTGTAAGGTGGGTGAAAGGATGTCTTCCAAAGAAAGAGAAAGATAAAGATATTGTAATCTCTTCCCTACATGCTAAATAGGAAAAGAACTATTGGGTTGGTGATAGTGGTTGTTCACATCACATGACCGATGATAAGAGTAAGTTTGTTAAACTTGAACAATATGATGGAGGCTTAGTTATGTTTGGAGATGATATCGGTGCTAAGATTTGTGGGATAGGTTCTATAAGTTTTGATGGCAAGCATAATATTGATGGTGTTTACTAGGTTAAGGGCTTAAGGCATAATATCTTGAGTGTTGGATAGATGTGTAGTAAAGGATATAATCTTGTATTTAAGGATAAGAGATGTGAAATCAGGAAAGGATCTGGAACAGTGATTGTCGTAGGAAAGAAGTCTAAGGAAATATATATCAACTTAAGGGTGTTGATGGATGTTGTTTTATGACTCAATTAATGACAGTTGGTTGTGGCATTAGAGAATGTGCCATATGAATTTTTATAACCTAGCAAGGATTAGTGAAGTACAATTCGTGAGGGATTTACCTAGGATTATAAAGCTTATTAATGCTCTTTGCAGGAATTTCTAGTTTGGAAAGCAAGCAAGAAACAACTTCAAATCAAAGGAACAATCTACTATCGAACTATTGGAATTAATTCATACATATCTCTATGGTCCTACAAGAGTGAGAAGTCTACAAGGTGAAACATACTTTATGTTTTTGATTGATGATTACTCTAGGTACACATGGGTTATATTTCTTATAGAGAAATTTGATGCATTAGATAGATTCAAGACATTCAAAGCTATGGTTGAGAATGAAGTAAATTTGAGAATAAAATGCTTAAGGTCTGACAAAGGTGGTGAATTCACCTCCTATGAGTTTAATATGTTTTGTGAAGTTCATGGAATAAAAAGATAGTTATCTGCTCTGAGAACTCCTTAGCAAAATGGAGTTGTTGAAAGGAAGAACAAAATAATTAAAGAAGCTGCTAGATCAATGATTACTAAAGCTGGTCTACCGGAAGTTTACTGGAGAGAAACTATTCAAACTATTGTTTATCTATTCAATTGAGTTCAAGAAAGAGCCAACAATACAAAGACTCCCTATGAGCTATGGTGTGGATGAATTCTTACTGTTAACTTGTATTTCAAGGTATTTGGAAGCAAATGTTATATCAGAAAGGATGAAGAAAATTTAGGAAAGTTTGATGCTAGAAGTGATGGAGATATTTTTCTTGGATATTCTTCTAGAAGCAAAGCTTACAAATGTTTCAATAAAAGATTGAGGAAGATTGTAGAAAGCACAAATGTCAAGGTCGATGAAGCAATGAAGAATTCAATTGAAGTTGATCGATATGTATCTAGTGAACTTGATTGCATAAGGATTGAAGTTGTGAAAGAATAGGAAAAGGATGAGCAAGAGAAGAAAAATGAAGAAGAAGAAGCTCAGGTGGTGTCCCCTAAGACACCTAAATATGTGTAGAAAAATCATTTAGATAGTCAGATCATTGGAGATAAAACAAAAGGAGTATTGACAAGAAGTAGAGATGCTGCTAGTGAGATAAATTTGTGTTTACTTTCTGAGATTGAACCAAAGACCATAGGTGAAGCATGTAAAGATGAGCATTGGATGGAAGCTATGAAAGAAGAACTTATGCATATTAAGAAGAATCAAACTTTGGAATTGGTCCCTAGACTAACAGATAAAAATATTATTGGAGCAAAGTGGGTATTCAAAAACAAGTTAAATGAGAATGGAGAAGTAGTCAGAAATAAAGCATGGCTTGTGTGTAAAGGCTACTCACAAGTAGAAGGAAAAGATTCTCAAGAGACTTTTGCTCCAGTGGAAAGAATGGAAGCTATCAGGATGTTCTTACCATTTTTCGCTCATAAATATTTTAAAGTTTATCAGATGGATGTTAAGTCTGCATTTTTGAATGGTGAGCTAGAAGAAGAGGTCTACATGGAACAACCGAAAGGATTTCAGTTGTCAGATCAACTAGATATGGTTTGCAGATTGAAGAAAGATTTATATGGATTGAAGCAAGCTCCTAGAGCTTGATATGCAATATTAGACAAGTATTTGATTTAGCAAGATTTCTAAGAAGGTACGACATATAGTAATTTGTATTTTAAGATTGAAAATGACAAGATCTTGATAGTGGTTGTATATGTTGACAATATTATCTTTGGAGGAAATGAAACTATGTGCAAGATGTTTGCAAAAGAAATGCAAAAAGAATTTGAGATGTCCATGTTTGGTGAGATGGATTTCTTTCTTGGGCTACAAATTAATCAAATAAGGAAAGAGATTTTTATTTCACAGTTAAAGTATGTAAGAGAGATGTTGAGGAAGTTTGGAATGGATGGTTCCAAACCAGTATGCACTCCTACGGTGACTAGTTGCAAATTAAGTAAAGATGATGATTCACCTAAGGCTGATCAAAGTAAATATAGATCTATGATTGGTGGACTGTTGTATTTGACTGCTAATAGATCGGATATTATGCATGCATTCTGTCTTGTGGCTAGATTTCAAGAAGACTCTAAAGAAACACATGTTGTTAAGAGAATATTCAAATATTTGAATGACACTTTGAATTATGGCTTATGGTATCCTATGGATACTAACTTTACATTAAGTGCTTATACAGATGTAGATTGGGTTGGCTGTGTAGATGACAGAAAAAGTACAAGTGGTGGTGCATTTTTTCTTGGTTGCAGATTGGTGGCTTGGTTGAGTAAAAAGCAAGATTCAGTTTCTTTGTCCACTACTGAAGCTAAGTATATTGTTGTTGCATCTTGTTGTACACAAGTTTTATGGATGAAACAAACATTGAAAGAATACAGAGTAATGTATGATGATCTTATTTCTATCTTCTATGATAATACAAGTGGAATCAATATTTCAAAGAATCTAGTGATACACTCGAGAAAAAAGCATATATCTATCAGGTATCACTTCTTGAGAGAAGGTTGTGGAAGATGAAGTAAAACTTGAGTATGTACTTACAAAGGATCAAATTGCTGATATATTTACGAAGGCTCTTCCTAAAGATACTTTTGAGTATCTCCAAGAGAAGCTAAGGGTTATTGCCCCTCCCTTTTTGAACTAGATGCATATGGAGATGCATCAGTCTAGTGGGTCTATGGATCTATCCATCTTCTATCTGGCTACCTCTTAGGGGGAGTTGGTAGTGTCATGTGTTGCCATTGAAAGAGTATTATGTTCTTAATGTCAAAGGAGAAATCAATATAAAATATTATTTTCCTTTGTCATTGATGTCAAAGGGGCAAATGAGGAAGATGTGAAATAGATTATCTACTAAGGGGGAGAAGCAAAAAAAATAGAAAGCAAAATCATGAAAAGTGTGTTTAGAGCTAGAGTGTTGACTTTGATTATTTTTCACATCGTGTGTTGCCCATCAATGACAAAGGGGGAGATTGTTGCAAGAATGAAGGTGTTGTCATTGATGTCAACTGGTCAACTGGTTATCAACTGGTTGTTGTTGTCATTGATGTCATGGATGCAGGTTATTGGCTGTATATGTCGAGGATATTGAGAAAATTGTAATGAAGAAAGGTTGTAGGTGTTTAGTGTTTGCTCCGGGATTTGGTCCTATGTTCATGTGGTTTAGATATATTGATCATGGTTGTTGAAAGCTGTTATATCTAGATTTTGGGTTTTTGGATCCTTGTACAGTGCGAGTTATGTTCACTAGTTGTGAACTATGTTTTTCAGGGTATTTGGCTGAGGTCCAAAAGAAATGTAGTTGCTATGGATTTCTTCTCAGTTGAGTCTTATGACTTGCGGTTCTAGAGTTAAGTTGTAATAATCGTGTTGAAGATAATTTTGTTGTTTGGAAAGATTGGATCATGTTAAGGGTTGCATGTGCTTAACTGTTCTATGTGTTTTACACTAGTTTGGCCGACCTTGTGTTAAACACTACTTTTGAAGTTCATGAAGAGTGTTGAGACTTATTTGGGTCCTCATCAAGCATGTGTTTGGGTTGCCCCCATTCTAATTCCACCCTAGAATGTTTTGGTGCCGACCTAATTTGAATTTAAATGATGTATGGCCGACTTTGGATATGTTTCAAAGTTGAAGATGGTATAAATACAAGATGAGATATTGGTGAAAGGTACACAAAGAAATAGAGCAAGATAGATGCGAAACAAATGCAAAACAATGTGTATGTGATGCGAGTTTGGCTGATCAATGCGAAGTCTAATTGCTAAGTTTCTGAAAGCAGTGAGCTAAAGGTGTACTCTATCATTCATGCATATCTACAAGTGGTTGAGTGAGTCATGGTGGAAATCTCTATTGCATTGAGATTGTCTTCTCTTGATAACATGTTTTGAAAGCTCTCACTATCTTATGCAAAATTATTGGAATCAACATTTATATATAAATACCTATACCATTTTACTAAAATATCATCAATGTATAATATATCTTGACAAAATATTATGAAATGATAAGCTTATATTTAAATGAATAAACAAGAACACAAATTGTACAAACTTGTTTACAAACCACTCAACCCCTAAAATGCTTCTACATTAAACCTTCATATTTAAACATTGATGGATAAAAAAGTCCATCCAAAAAAAAAGGTGGGGGGGGTCCATCAAACCATAAAAAATCCATAGCAAGCACCATCAAATTAAAACATTGTTGACTCAACTGAATAAACCATTCAAAATATTGAACTTGTATAACTTAAATAGTTTTGCCACACGAAGAAGAAAGCATGTTCTAAATACTTTCCTATCTAGCATGGGGCCATGAATTAAATTCGATGGTGGGCCCTTGCCATTTGACAGCCTAGGTGTCGTGAAAAACTTTTAAGACTGTTTATCAACTAAACACGGCCCAATTCATAGTTAAAAGCAGAAACGATGAAATATTCAAGCTTTGGCCTTCCAATGTTAATGGTTAAAACAGAAAAGACATAAATATTCAACCTAATCATTATGAATTTTTTGACATCCGAAATCTTTCCCCCACCTTTGAACTGTGAGAGAAAAATGTTTTCTTAAGACGAAATGACAACAGTACGAGAATAGAAAACCTGGCAATTGGTGCGTAAAGCAAAGATTTTGTTGAATCCATTACACATTACTTCAATTTTTTCTTTAATTTTTATTTTAATATAAGTGCGAAAAGTGAGTACAATTATTTGGACATTTTAAACAATTTGAAAAGAAAAAAGGGATTGTATTTTAACCCGAGTGAATAAATAGACAGTTATTTTAAACAGTTTAAAAATGAAATGGCTTGTATTTGACGGAAATCAGACGATCAATTCAAAAAGTTTTTAAAAGGACTTTGCGTGCTTTTGACTAGTAAATACAATGACAGTGCCAAATTTAAACAGTAAAAGATATAAATTGTATTTGACAGCATGAAGAGTAAATGCAATCATATGGTCGTCAAATTTGACCGAAGAAGGCTAAACAGATCTGATCGTGCCCATCTTCTTATGAACCATTTATAGGAGAAAGTGTACAATTTTGTACGTCTTGCATCCTAGATTATTAACCCCGATTTCTAGAAGAATCTTTGAAACGGTATTGACTGCAATCTAAAAAGCCCATTGTGGTTGCGCAATCTTTAAAATCAAGCCGATTATGAGGCGCAGCTATAGATAGAATATGGTAAAAACAAATCGACTGATCGTTCGGTGTATCATAGCGGAAATCATTCATGTATCATGTGCATGCATATGTACACGGAATGAAAGTGGGAATTAATTGTTTTTAAAGACTCTTGTCCAGCCCCCATTAGATCAAATTTGATTTAAATAGGTATCTTCTACTCTGTTTATAGCCTGGACTTGGTAAACAGGGCAATCCAAATAGTGCCTAAAATTTTTCCCCTTATAGTCTGTGCGCCTTCTAGAATTTAGTGCTATCTACAAATAAAGGCTGTGAAATTTGAACTAGGCACCATGAAAATATCTTTCTTTGGAGAGCATTTTCTTGACATGTACCGAAGACATCAGGAAACTGAATTTCTCACATATCACAAACCCTTTTTAACCAATTTAATCCTTGTCAACAGCCTCGCAGCATCGAGCTCTAAATACTATCCAATGTGCTGTTATTATAAATTTATAATGAGCATTAAACAGTCGGCTACAATCAGGTGCCAGATTACTACCCTAATAGATAAGAAATACTTCCTAAATATTGAATGGGCAAGCTGCTGTTGTGCTCAAAGCAAACAACCCCCTCCATCTCTCAAGAGCATTTAGTATTACCATGCTTGGGAGGGTCCATTAGTGTGTCATGCTCAGGAGCATAAAAGTCCATATGATTAGGAAATTGTTTTGCTGCTGCTTCGACCATCCCTTAAAGTTTTGGCCCTGGCACACTTTGGGTGAGTACTAATTCTTCAAATTACCAGATGGAAAACCACTATAAGACTTATTTTTGAGTTTTACCTTAAGATTTCTTTGGTATTTCTGATTAAGTCAAGGGCTTAAGTTGTTTACCCAGTTTGGATGAGTTCGAATCCTGAAAATTACCAGATGCTAAATCGTATAAGAATTATTTTTGAGTTTGCAACAAGGTCACGAGTTTCAGTGGTAGGATAGTTAGTACAGGCTTATGTGAAAATGTGTTATGCAAAACGTAGTGCTGACATTTATGTCTCTGAATGAGAAATGTGAAATCTTCAGTTGCAATT
Organism: Sequoia sempervirens; assembly: GCA_007258455.2. Lineage (NCBI taxonomy): Eukaryota > Viridiplantae > Streptophyta > Pinopsida > Cupressales > Cupressaceae > Sequoia > Sequoia sempervirens. The sequence continues at coordinate 766,071,969 of VDFB02058242.1, read as the reverse complement.
TGCATGGACCTTTATTAAAACGTTCACCAAGTTCACAGTTTAACAAAACCTTTATTGGTTTCGCTTGCCATACAATTTTCACATTATTCATCACAATCCATTCTAAGACACCGAAACAATTATAGCAAATCGTGGAATAGTTCTTAAAAGAGCTTTTACATTTCCTTTCAAAAAATTGAATATGTTCCGTGACAAAATTAGGCAAATTACCATTGCTCAGCAATTGGGAATGCCATTCTTTTTTCTTTTAGCAATTTAACATTTCTGAATACAAAGTGGTGAATAAAATCACCAAACTTGCCAGGTTGATGGAATTGAAGCATTCCTCAATTACAAAAACAACCGGGCAGATTTATCAGAAACTTTAATTTGAAATACAAAATGATGACGTATTACACAGATATTGGTATCATTATATAACTTTAAAACCACCCTTAATTAGGGGGCTCTCTATGCACACTGTCCATTCTGAGATCCAGACTTGTGTAGTAGATTCAGAATGACCATTTATACTTTAGACAGCCGAGCCCCCTTCATTTGCTGCTTCCACTGACTGAGGCGTTGCAAAAATTTCATTACCTGCAAAGCATACATATAAAATTATCATCAATGAAGATTTCTAAAAATGGAAGGGCAGGAGTACTAATATCTACTAAAGAGTTTTCAAAACTCTGTATCATTCAAAAAGATTCAAAAGAGTGCTATTTTCACATTAAGTGAAAGAAAACACAAAAAATCAATACAAAACAAACCCTATCCCTTTCACAGAGTATATTGTAATACCTCAGACGGTTTCTTAAGAGAATAGTTTGCACTTGTTTCTTTGGGGGCATCAGAGACGAGAATCCCAAAACCTTGACCTCTGTCTCTCAGTACCTATCAAATTGAAGAGAACTTTCAGTACTTGGGATAACCACATGCAATATGCCAATAAAATGTCTCAAAATACATGAAAAAGAGCTTTGTACATTTATCATCAAACTGAACACCATGCTACTAAAACCTATCAAGCTGTCACATTCACATGTTCAAAGATATGTTTCAAGCCTTTACTTCAATGGCACAAAATTGAAATTTCATCCTTGAGAACATCTTACCTTAAAAGCATCTTCATCTGTACGATCGTCTCCTATATACAAAGGTAGTACATCATTACAATCTGCTAATCCTGCAAAGAATCAGCAATGTGAGATAAGAGAGGTCCTTGCACAGGAGAAGCAACTGTCCAGTTACTTGCTAAAAACCATTACAGCTTAATAAAATTTAAAAAATCTATTCAATGGAACAAGAAGCTAAAAGCCCCCAAGTACTCTGATACAATTTCAAAACAATAAAGATAAAGACATTTAGCAGATCTTTGGAAAATAACTCACCAAATGACTCTAGTAAAAATTCAAGAGCCTTTCCCTTATCCCATTTGATTGGTGGGCGAATCTCTATAACCTACATGAAAGCAACTCTCGGTATGAATACATGTGAATTTTGTCACCACTCTAATATTTCATTGTAAAGCACAAGACAGTCTGCTTCTAAAAGGCTTACCATTTTTCCTTCAGTTAAGCGAATTCCATGGTGCTCTTTCAGTACACTGAATATTTGCTCTTTAAGTGCAGTCCAACTCTGCGTCAAAACAATTTGCAAAGCATAAGCATCCTTATGTTGCTCTGTAACATGCACCATGAATTTCCTTTCATTATAAACACTTATTCTTGTTAAATAGTGTTACCAGTTATATATTGGAAACATAAGTTACATCTCCAAACCTACCTTCTGTTCAACATTGCGATAATGGACAGAAACACAGAATTTGTTGTTTTCAACCATGGCTCCATTAATTATCTTTGTCTTCTCCACCAATGATGCAAAGATCTGCATGAGCAAACAACCAGTAAGATACTAACATGATGAAATCCTGGCAAGCATAGAGACATTGCTAAAAGGGTATGATACAATAGAAAACATTAACAGCAACACTAACAAAATCTCACAGGATTCAGACGGTTCTTGAAAACTTAGAAATTCCATCTAAATGCTTTATAAAAAATATGCATCTAAACCATAGTGAGCGTTTGAAGCATCTGCTATAATTTGTATTAAAATATAAACAATCCCATGAAACTTATAATTTTGTGCATGGTGTGAACAGGGAAGAAAGGATCTCCAGTAAAAGGGTAAAGGATTGCAACATAAATCTTTGTAATGAGACTAAAATTTGGGATGCAAATAGGAATCATTTCATTTCACCTCTCTACAGATGATATTGAGCAGTGTCTATAAAACTAAAAAGAATAAAGTTAGCTCATACCTTGTCCATCATTGGTAAATATTCACTTGCAGGCTGGTACAGAATACCATTGTTGCTCTGTCAGAAAAAGGTCAAAGAGAAAAGCATTGTGAATAACAAATTCCCAAAAGCATTTCAGCCTGATTTTAGTTATTACAGAGTCTATTGGCTAAGCCATTGCATATAACAAAGCTCCAGCATCTGTTAACATAGCTCCATTACTTCGTTATATATTTTGCAGTCTATTCTTGTCTTCTCTATGTTTAAAGAAAATCCTTTCACTCCACAAAATGGGAAAGTTCATACCAATCTAATGCACTAAATAGACAACTGTGCCCCCTTATCTAAACATCTATGGGTATACAACCATTTTCAATCCACTCTTACATACCAAAATCTGTATTTAACACACGATAGAGCCATCTTTAAAAAAAATTGCCTCATGTTGCACTCACCAGTTTGTCAGTTGCTTGGCCATTGGCTCTGAAGCCTCTAGAAGCTGGATCTGGTCCCTTAATGTCCATTCCATGGCTACCGGCATAGTATAGTTCATCCAACTGTACAAATTCAACGACCTGGAAAAGAATAGTTCAAAAAAGCAGCATACTATTAGGAAATCATAACAATTACATTTAAACATTGCCAAAAGCATTTCTGCATCTGTTACTCCTTAAAAGTTAGCGGCACTTGTGCTATTTGCACATAATCTTTCATAAGAGAGGGAAAGACAACTCTCTAGATCTAACTGAATAAGGCATCCAAGAACAAAGCAAAACACCACAAGCATAAAAAAAACTCAAGCCATACCTTTTTCAGGCACCTTCCACTGATTATAGCGGTTGGAAAATGTTTTGCCACATTTCTAACTGCAAGACGCATCTACACATGACAACAAATATTATATCAAAGGAAAGAAGCTGAAAATAGACCCTGTTTAGCATCAAGCTAAAACATATGCTCAATTAATGAAACCAATAAAGCATATTATTACCTGGTGAGTCATGTAAGCCTCATCAGGATTGTCAACAATAGGTGACAAAGTGCCATCATAGTCTAGGAACACTACAATTTGTTTCCCTTCTGATTTAGACATCATCTCAGCAAACGCAGTAAGTGCTGAAGGATGCTGCATCTGCATTTATATATCAGATATAAAAAAGGAAGGATAAGTCAGGATCAGAGTGAATCTTTCATAGAGAAGCAAGACAAGAGAAATTATAACAAAAAAATCCTTTTGCAATGGAACTATGAACTTACAGTCCACTCACGATAGGCACGTGTATCCTTCTTAATTTGAGGAACCCTGAAAAATGCATTCATGTGTTGTTGCATATGTTGTTGAAAATCAATAGGATTTATAGAGACAACAGACGCTGAACTTGGAGTATAAGGTGATGATGATGAGCATGAAAATATTGAAGAATTGGAGACTGCAACAGGGGGATCAGTAAGAACGGGATTGCACTCTGACCCAAATGCCATTACACCGAAAATGACTATAAAATGGGCTCTACTAAAAACACTGAGAATAATTCCTATATATCACTTGTAAGCCAAACACTTGTTGTAGATCTCAAACGTGTGAGCTTCACCTAAAGTTTTCACCACCCAGTATGTCAACCAACCCTCTTGTCTATGAAAAACCACTTCTTCAAAGTCTTCTTTATTTTGCTGTTATCGATGCAACCCATCAAGTTTTGGACTCCTGGTAGCAAAACACAAAGCTCGTTAGAATAAAACTACCCATAAGAAAACAATAATTAGTAATTTGCCAGAGGTATCACTATGTAGGAGATATATGCATCACAGACAGGAAAATCCATGCAAAAACATAAGAAATTGATACCAATGGCCAGGTAAATAATTGACCAGTAAGGGACCCTGAATCAACTTAGACATGGAACCTGGACATGATAGCATGTGCAAAAATGGTGAAGTTATAGTCATATGAATCTATGAAGTTTATACCTGCACATTTCTAAGAGCGTGCCACAAATAGGATGCAACTGAAGGACTTAGATGTCAGCTATAGCTTTACTTCAGGCTGACTCCTATAGAAACACAAGCACAGAAATAGATAAATGTAAAGGTAAAGGTAAATATTTCCAGGCAAAAGAACAGCTCAAAACAACAATGCCAAATTTAATGGACAGTATACATAGTTTTATTAATAAAATGCTATGAATTCATTGCCCAATCGTCATAAAGGGCTGCAATAACTACAGAGTACATCAACAAATCATAATGAAAAATATGATTTCCACCAAGATGGTTAAAGTCATCTTAGGGACAGAATGAAAAAAAAAAGAGCCCTGTTTTCTAACCATGCCCAGAGCTCAAGGCACTCAAAAATTTGAATGATAATCGACATGACTTTTAGCACAGAGACAAAATGTATTCATTAAAAGCACTCTATATGAGAAGAAATCGTTTAAAACTCCTGATTGATTCCATATAGACTGTCACCGGTCAAATTCATAATTGATTCCATATAGACTCCTCACAAGTCCCTGCACATCACAGCGAGTTCTCTGGGATATCTAATCATTCAAGCCCTGCACAGTAGAGAGAAATCTAAGGAGCCTTCTTTTTTCTTTTCTAAATTTCCCCTGGCAGGTTGGGGGTGGAGTGCTTCAAAAGTATCTTCCCATAACATACCCATATCTTCTAATTACCCAACCCTGGCATACACATGCCCTTATAATATTGCAGAGCAAGGACACTACAACAGACCTAGGAATGGCATATGCAGATAATCAATCCATGACGAACATTACAATAAAACCCCACCCAGATTGACTAAATACTTAAGATTGGGAATTAAATTGGTTCCGTCGAAGATACTATACTCTTCTTGTCACGACTGTGAAAAAGTCTTTAATGGGTCATAAAGCCTGCAAAAGGAAAAAAAAAAATCGACATACCAGATCTGCATGCATTGAATTCATATAAATACATCTGCATAGATCTAATCAGTCCTGACCTTAATAGAATATTGCGATGCAGAAACCAATGTCGAATACCAATCACATTGGAAGTAAAAGGATCCAAATCAGGGCATAAGAAATCTATCCAAGAAGCATACAAGAAAGATTAAATATAATGCCAGCTGCTTGCAATACGAGGTATTGCATAATTGTTATCGGGGCCTGTATGGATCCTAAAGCCTCTCTATAACATCGGAGAATTCGCAAACCTTGGAAAATACTAAGATATTGAGATGCTAGAAAGAAGAGAATGGAGAGAATCCTACCTTGCCAAAGACTCATGCGAAAAGGCATACGAGGCAGGGCGAGATGATCTCGTTGGCGCCAACGCCACACAGAAAGCCGAAGCAATCTAAACAAGGAAGAAAAGCAAGAAAGGAGGAGAGGAAAGCTTGAGCCCAAGCCCCCATATATATACATTTTTCAACTCGCTGATTGGGTCCTATTTTTAGACTAGAAGAAGAAGAAGAAGAATAGCACGATTGCAAGGAAAACGTTCGACCCACAACAACCTTCAACAAAACAAATTTTACTATATTGCATTTATTAACACGCGGAAATAACACAAATGTCACGTATATGGGCGCCCTCCCACGCAATTTACGTAAAAGTCCGAATACCGCCTCCTCAGAAACCGCTCGCGGCGGTCACATGAGAGGCTATAAATTACTTCCACGCTTCTATGACTAGAGAGTCATTTATGTAAATGCCAGGAAAGAGCCCCGCTAAAACCGTGGGACTGGCGTTGGCGTTACAATTTGATTGCGGAGTTGGAGGAAAGTCAATCTTTCCCGACGCCAAGACATCTCACCTTCTATTTGTTTATTAAATGCTAGGCGGATTTCCAAAATCTACATCCGACGTAAATAACCAAGGCTTACACGACAAGCGTTGGAAAACCGGCGCAAGATTAAAAAGAAACACTCTGTAACGCGTTACACGACAGAGATTTTGGGAAACAGATAACACCCAAACTAAAACCAGAGAAAACTTCTAGATAAAAAAAATTAGCCGCCACGACTGTCGGGACAAAAAGAATGGGAAGGAGATGAATACAAGGCACAAGGCACATTCAAATTAGCTGCCAGCCATTTGCTTACCAAGTATTTTCTGTCATACGATTGGCCGCTTACGTGTTTTTTGGACTTGGAAGCGGTCAATTACGAGGCAAAATAAGCAAGCAGAGTAACCAATAGTCAAATTCAACGCCTCAACCACCAATCTTCTTATGAATCTGAGCAACAGACCAGTAAATGGAGGAGTTGGGGGAGGAGGAGCTCTTACAGCGGCGTAGGTTGATATATACTAGGGCAGAAATTTTAAAATGTAATAAAAAAATAATGATGATAACAACAGCAATGACGATATTATGGTAGTATTGCGGGGACAAGCAAGAGCGAGCAAGTCACTATGAATAAGCTTATGCAGAGTGAAGTCGGTCGGTAAAGACCGCAGAAGCAATCCAACTTCTTGCTGCTTCTTGCCTTGGGATATAATTGGACGGATGAGATTTTGTGTGGCCAGGCGGCTCAATTTATAGCCGAGTGAGTGGGAGGAGAGAGGAGAGCAGTACCCAAACTTGGAGTGAGAAGAGGCCACAGGCCCGATCCTCGAATTGGCGGCGGGGCCACGTTGCGGGTCCGCTTAACCCTCGCAGTGGGACAGGACACTTCTGGGCCAATTCACCTTCCTTGCCAGCCTGGATTTTACATTAACCCCGCCGCCGGCGCCCTTTTAGCCGCTGGCACCGCTCCCGAGGCGGAAACAGCGTCACACTCCCTTCATTGCCGTGTTTAGTCGCCCTCATTCGCCGGACAATCATATCCACGCCCCCTTCATGCTCTGCCCCCGTGTGTTTTGTTTCCCCCTTCATGTTCCTCCTTTTCAAATATAGGATTCCAGCAAATTTATAGTCAACAGGTTTTAATGCTCCGGCTATTATTATTATTCTTCAATTTGTGTTTCTATCAAATTTATAATGTACAGAGTTTTAATGCTTCAAGGTAATTCTTATAATAATTAAGTCAATTTACAAAAAATGAAGTAGTCAAAATTAGAGGGATTATATAAATGGGGACTTCATCTTTTAATAAACTCAAAATCTTTGGAGTATTACTATAAATTTTACTTGCTAATTTAAATTAAAAAATACAATCCATTTCTAATAGAAATTGTCAGACTGGGAAAACGGGCCTGTCCCTGTCCCTGTCCCCATCTAGAGTTTATTAGGTGATTAGTTTTATACAATTACAGCCTTCAGTCCACAGGAAAGGCCGTCAAATTCCAGAACGGGCTGAGCCGGTCGACGACGGCCCCAGAGTGGTAGCAGTCCGTGCCGCACGCCAGCGCTGGGGGAGCGCGCTCTATTATTAATTTGGACCAACCAAAGTCCACTCGCATAGATTCTCATGCGTTCATTGGGGGCTGTGGTGGGGAGTATAGAGGTGCAGTTAAGTTTTCTTGGGCATTAAGGTTTTGAGGTTTACGAGTCAAACACAAAGCCAAAAGAGAAGCAAAGACAAAATGTCGAAACATACTTAACCACGCCCACCTATGCATCTTCCTTCTCATTTCCTTGCCTTTTCTAAAGAAAAAGCCTTAATGAGTGGTCAAGATGTTCACACAAGCGCTCGCTGTGGGGTCTAGGGAAGGTCGGTTGTTGGTTAGTTGTGAAAAAACAAAGCCGCAAAGGGAGATGTTATGTATGTATGTATGTTCCCTCCCCTGCCCTAAATTCTCAATTGACAATGCCATGTCTCGTTTTTGTCCACGATGATTGTGGCAACGCACCCACACACACTTGATCACACGCGCATGCATCCCCATTGCGCTATCTTGTGACACGCGCAAGGGATGATCACAAGTGATGAGGGTGAGAGTGGTGGGGATGAGGGCAAAGCCAAAGCCAAAGCCAAATCTACGCTAGGTACAGCGTATAACAACCGAAGGTGCTACGCGACTTTGACACGCTTTATGAGTAGGGCCATTTGGATTTTAATTTTAGTGAAAGTGCCATAAAGTGCTGTAATAGATAACTAAAAAATAATCACGTGGATTAAGGGGTAGGGACATTGTGTAAACAACGACTAAGTTTTCAATTAACTAACACCGAGGCCTCGACGTGTGGGATATTCTTGGATGTCATGTGTCAATTTAGGACTCGAGAGGAGAGGAAGTTTCAACCAGCACCTTGGGAAAAGTCGAACAAACGTGTCGCAAACAAATAGAGCCGAGACTAGGGCACTGTCTTCATGCTCTCGTGCCTTCTAAATCTAGGAACTTTCGTGTACTACAGCTCTCGCCTCTTCAAAAAATAAAATTGCGAAGTAGTACAAGTGTACATAACTCAAATGAATTATATAAGTTGCAGTACATTCCGGATTAAAATATTTCATATTTCCATACATTTTTGACGGATTTTTTTACAATCTTTTTGGGGAGAGACTTACCTATTGTCGTGATTTTTCTTTTTCCTACTTATTAACAGCAATTAATAATTTGTTATCTTCTCCTCAATTATGAAATTTTGGAGACTAAAAAGTATATAAAAATGAGGGAAGACAAAAATATAGTTCAGCATAAGTTAGTCTTTCCTTTTATTTATAATTGAAATTTAAACTTTTAAACTTATATTTGTTGATATTTCAATTCAGCTCTTAAGTCTTTCATCTCAAACTATATTGAAAGTTGATACTTCAATTCACGAATCATGCTCTTATTGTTATTGGAAAATAACATGTCATCAACATATAGTTTATTGAATGCCACATCAAATTTTCTAATAGAGATGTCTACAGTCATACTTTCCATAATAAGGGTGTCTCCTACCAATTTTTTCACAATAGAGATTGCTCCCACTAAATTTGCCACATTAATCATGTAAAAAACCAAAATCCAATCTTTCTCTCGAACTTTTCTTTTTTGGCCTAACCTAGTCCCATATTTCAATTCTTGTTGCTATCTAGAGCTTTACAATTGATTGCATTGCTAAATATCCATTATCCCACATTTTCCTCAAATTATTTAGGGAGAAGATATCCATAGAGTTCTTCCACTAAAAATATTGGGTTAGAAGTTTTAAACAATCCAAATGATCCATCCACTACATTTTGCATTTGCATTTAGAATAACAATTCTATTGTACTTTACATTCCATTATGACTTTCATAATCTAGTCATCATTTTCCAATCTATTTTTGTTCATATAGCCTAGTTTTCTTTTGTTAGCATACAATACCTTATTTTTCCTTGGGTGCTTTGCAAGAATAGGTACACAAAATTGCACAAAGAATAATGAAGATTGGTATGTCTACTTTTGGCATCCATGTATCCTTTACATATTTAATGATTATTGTTTTTTGTATTCTTTCCTTAAAAAAAATCCTCCTTGGCTATTTGAAATACTAAAATGGGGCTAAATGTGATAATCCCTAACCTATGTTTTCTCCTAACTATGGTGTTTCCCCTTCTTCAAGTTAACTTTCCCCTTTTCTATGTTTCCTATGTGTTACTTTTAATTTAATTATTATTCCCACCCCTTGTCCTAATACTTAACTTTGTATTTCCTAGGTCCACCCCTTTTCCCCATGTTTTCCCTTTACTTTGTCAATCTTGGTTAAGTTTTACATGTGAACATCACCTTTTCTCTTTCCAAAATGTAGTTAAATGATCAAATCTTCCACCAAAATAATTACTTCCAAACACACATTGTACACTTAGATTCCATGAAAAATTGGGCCCACACACTATTGGAGGTCATTGCCTCTATTATAACTCTCAACTAGGTGACCTTGAATATTTGAGATATTAAAAAATGCTTCATAAGGAATGTTAATTAGTACAACACCTACCCATAAGCAATGATCATCTACCAATTTATCTCAAATTTATATAAATAGCATATCCATTCTCTCATTTTTACGTAAGAAAAGCATAATATATCGTAATCCACCAATAATTTATATTTAAACCAGAAATGTGATTAAGGAAAAGAGAATTCATATTTCAAAAAACTCATGAGGATCAAATTTAAACTATAGTCAAAAGAATATTCAAATCAAGCTCAAGTAAACCACCCACTCCATTTATTTGCAAGTAGGACCTAATTTTTCCATGTTTCCAAGTATGCTTGTAATTTTTTGATATTTTTCTATAAATAGAGTTGCATATTTCTAAGTAATTGTAGGTACTTATCATCCATCTAGCCCGCCACCTTTCCATGACCTCTATTATCCATTTCTATCTCATTTAGTATGATTTCTCACCTTAAATAGTCTCTACTAAGATAGATTTCATCCTTCCTAGGTGTGGTATTAGAATCAAATTTTTTATCCTAAACCCTCACTTTTATCCGTAGTTGTTTAGAATATTACTACATCATATCATCCTCTTCAATCACTAAAAACCCATTTGATCATTTAGCTATGTTTTCATCCACCCCCTTTTCTACCCTTATAAAGACCCTAACCTAATCCAAACCCAGCCTCCATTAAAAATACTTTATAATATCAATTCCACACCTTGTAATAGTCCTCTAATAACCCCTAAAACCATTTTACTCAAAAACCTATTTTATTAATCTAAATCTATCTCCCAACCTTGCTCACTTGCATGATTCCCAAGAACCATAAACCCGACTTTTGAAATTCTTATTGCATAGTCTTAGTTTATTTATCAAAATGAATTCACCATATTAAATTTTATCATTCAAACCATGTTGATTCATGTTTTAACAATATCAAGAGGGATAATTGATGTAGATACCCCTTCTAACCCATGTTTTCACAAGGTTCACCATTGGAGAAGAATAAAGTTGTATTTTTTCTAAATAAATATTAGGATTTAAAAAATATTTTCATCCAAACTTCATTAAACTAAAGAGCACTTTATGGAACCATCAATATTTTTTGTCTCAACTTCTATCAATCACTCACTACCACCTTTAAGTAGGGCCTTCTAGTAGACCATCTAGTCTACATCAAGGCCACCTAATGGGGTCAAGGCCTTTTAGATGGTTGCCTAGTCTTCGATAGGGCTACCCAATTCTCAAAATAGGTCCAAGTAAGATCTAGTTTTCATCAAAGAAGAAGCATACATTATCTAACCATCTACAAGTCATCCATGATTAAAAACACCAATTTATTTGGTTTTTTGGCACTATTAAAAACTAGAGAGCTTGAATTATTCTCTATGATCTCACATATTAAATTATGGATCTAAACACCCTTAAATAGATATTATACATAGACAAGTGTGTGTCTTACATGAGACGTGACTATTTGTGATTAAATATAGTTTATATTTAACACCCCCATAAACTATATTTTATCACACAACTTAACTAGATGATGGGGGCCACCTACAAAAAATAGATTTATTAGCTACCTATGTACAAATGAAGAATATTTAACACCAATGCCTTGATTAAATTTGTCCACCATTATCCATAGTAATCCATTCTTCATAGTTATATCAATAAAGGAAGTGAAGCATTCCCAATTATCTTTGCAATAAGAAAACATTCACAAAGTTAGCAACAATCTTTTCAATCAATTTCAATAATGATCTTTGTAACCAATACTATAACTTTTTAGGTTCAATAATGAGCTTTACAATCAATATTACAACCATTCAACAATGACCTTTGCGATCAACAATACAACTTGTAGGTTCAACGATGATCTTTGCAATCAATGTTACAACCATTCAACAATGATCTTTGTGATCAACAATACAACTTTTTAGGTTCAACAATGATCTTTGGGATTGATATTACAACCATCCAACAATGATCTTTGTGTTCAATGGTACTTATTCTACATATATGAGTTCTCCAACTTCAAATCTCAGATATATGAATGCTCCAACTTCAAATCTCACACCACTACATGGATAGAATTCAAGTAGCCTTTATAGTATAGTCAAATATTCATAGATTAAATTACATAGTTTCTAGGATGATATCTGACCTTGCATGATTGCTATTTTGTTTGACAAAATATTTATTCTTGTACAAAATTTTGAGCATACTTGTTTCCTTTTTCCAATTAGATACACTAATCCATCCATAATCTATTTTGTATACTATCTTGTAGAGGTTGTTTCTTCCATTTTTTGTTCCAACACAATTTCTCAAAATGATTCTTTAATCCACATATACTACAAGGATGAATATCACAACATAATTATTTTTTATGTCCATGCCTATGACAATGAGAACATTGAATGCATTATATTTCTTGAGATAATTTGTTTGAACTTGTAACACTTGTAACATCATTTTTATTTCCACTGGCATATCCAAGGCCTTCAATTTTTGGCCTCACTATTGGCTCAATGGGTGCTATAATTCCCTGTCCATATTTTCCCAAAAAATTTCCTTCATATCCCATTATTTTCATTATCTTGAATCCAACATTATTTGGAGAACATTCTTTGTCATTATCTTCACAACTATCAAGAGTTGTGTTGGTGTTTCCAACTAAATGCCCAAGTTTCTCTAAGGATTAGCCAAATCCTATAATTAAGAACCCTAGATTAGTGGCCAATGAATATGAGACAAATTTTATAATTATTCTCCTCTACACTTTAGGATCTGCAAAACCAAGGTGGGTTTCCCTTTACATAACATCATTCTCAGGTTACAACAATGTACTCAATGATGTCAAAATAGATTACAATTCTCACATTGACAATTCAGATGATGAACCTGATTAGCTAAATCTTCTTCAAAGCCCTCTATAGCTATGTACTTCAATGGTGTGAGGTGAGCATAAAAAATAAAAAATAAAGTAAAAGATTTATTTTTTCAAATTTTAGGTTGATTCTTCCTAGGTTTTGATCTTGTGAATTAATCTGACCGATGTCTTATCGATTACAAAGTCAAGAATGAAGCAATTTTCTTGATAAAAACTAAAAACTAATTCAATGGTCTTTCACAAACTTATTGCCTTACAATAAGAGAACCATCAAATGGACAATATTGTCAATCTTCTTTAAAATCCCTATCATAATCACAATATCTTCAATTATTCAACTAAAAGTAATTTTAATCTATTACTTGAATAGAAGCCAACAATCAAACATCCATTACAAATTCAAAAGATATTGTTTACAATATGGAGACATCAAGAATGTGACTTGCATTCATATAATAATAAAATTGAATTGTTTGTTGTTATTATATAGAAAATTTACAACATTCTCTTTTTGAAACTTCAAAAACTAATTGTACAAGACTAGTTCTATACAGAGACTTTCTCAAAACCTAAGGACTCAAATGCTAGAATAAGGCTTGGGATTCCCTTTTATACAAGTAAGGAAGAACCAAGCTAAAAGCCTTATTCCACTGCATGTCATACAAAAGACAAAAAATAAGCGATGAAACCTTCATATAAGACAAAATACATTTAAAACTTGGAAGGAGCCACTGTAATAGTTGTTGAAGATTTTTAAGAGCATTTATATCTTTGGATGAATCTGCTTTGTGCCAAGTTTCATCTTGATGTTGACAGGGTAAATCTGATATCCTCATTCTGACTTGTTGATCTTTCATTTATGTTGATTGGTAATGACCAATTGAAAAGCAACTCAAATCTCTACACTACTCTTCTCTTTATTTTAATCATGCTTTGGTGGCATGTCACTTCCAAGTGGGAGAAACTGATTAGCTCAAACTATGTGATCCATTTGATCATCACATGTTAATGAGCTTGCACCATGTTAGAGAAACCATCTATGTTGTACTCAAGATTGGAGAGCATGTACATGCTAAGGTTTAGCTACTCTACATTAAATTCACCATCTTTATTTATTTTACATAGATAGGAGAGAGGATGACAGCAAAATTAGCTCTCTATTCCTTACAGGATTTCATCTCTCCTTCTTTGTCTAATATGGGAGGCATCTAAAACTCCTCAAAACCTTCAAAAACATCAACATCTCTCCTTATAAGTGATTGAAATTTATTTTGATGGTGGATGATATCATCTAAAGTATCAGACAGATAAAATATCAAATATCAATTCATGATCAAAATTGGAGTGCTCTACTATGATCTTCAATAGTACAACTCTTGGGACCCAACTGACTTGAAAGCACTTCAACCTAACTCCTATTTTAACATGGTTGGTGAATGCATCTTTTAAAATTTTATATTTTTCCCAAACCTTATCAACATGACTCAAAATGTGTTACACCCCATTTCTAAGCTACCATATTACTTTTACCTTTATGAGTAAATATGATTTTAATACAAGATTATGTTTTGATAAATTTCAATGGATGAGTGAAATATACGAATATGCATTATGATGAATTAATTTTTAAATGATTTAATGATGTTTATGATATATAATGCATATGATTTACATGTTGTCAACTAACTACGTACATGTTTCACTAAGTTAGATGCAGGAAAGGTTTGAACCCTCTAGAGGGGGAGGGAGAGTATCACCCAAGGGAGGAGGCTGGTATGGAAACCATTTCTATGTCTATCTGAGTAGACACAAACATACATTGCATAGGATAAGGAAACCTTGTTGAGTCAGCCTAAGTTTTGTGTCAGTAAGTGCTAAGTCTAAGTTGATAGTTCTTGGTTGATAGGGAATTTTGGTTTGGTTGTCTTTAACCCTCCTTGATTGATTAACCAATTTGAGTTAATGTGTTAAAACTCTTGTGATTAAGAATATGTTATTTATTATATATATATATATATAATAGTGTAGAAAATTGTATACCTTTACAATTTCACACTGTGTTTGGGTCCCTTAATTTATTGGACTTAATTAAGCTTCTAATTTGCCAAATTATGTATTCCAAAGTCTTATTATTCTCATTTTTCAGAAGGAGAACCAACATTTAATTAATGCAGTGAATAACTATATCACATTGAAGCATGTGTGTCCTGGACTTATAGGCCAGGACGAATGGGTCCCTTTTAAGTTCTAAGACCCATTTTAAAATATGTTTTTGGCAACATTTTATTGATTCAAATTCAACTTGCAATTTTCAACTTTTGGAATCTATTTTTTTAGGAAATTAGATAAACACCTATAAATACATAGTCTTTTTATCATTTGAAATCTAAGTTGCACAATCAATAGATCATATGATCAATTATTATTGTCAAGAGCATTCGAGAGCAGATTTATCAGTAATTTTTTGCAGCAATCAAGATCCTAACATCATGTTCAATCTTATGTGTGTTCATGTCATCTTGTGAAGGCTAACATGAATTGTTGATCTTAAAGCATCTAAGCAATTCAAGTATCCATATCCATTGAAAGCAAAGAAATATCAGATTCCTTGGAGAGATGTGTTTGTCTTCAACCCTCTAAGGAAAGCCATTGAAGGGTTGGTGAGTTGTAGAAAGCAAGTGTTCATTCATCATTTCCTTCTCCATTATCATTATCTTTCTATCAAGGTTTAATTACCAAACTTGGGGTTTGACTAAGGAAAACCCCTATTAAAAAAATATAGTTTTTTCTCTTTGTGTATGTGCAAATTATAGGTTGAAGAAGAATTGAAGATCTTGAAGAGCAATTTGGCGTTGTTGCATAAGTTATCATCATTGTTGTCAAGCCATAGAAACTAGGTTGTAGACTTTATTTCTAACTTTCTGACATGGGACCTATGTCAAAAAGAAGCTAAAATATAGCATCAAAGGATTGTCAAAAGTGTTTTTAGAAGCCCTAACCAAGACCCAATTTCCTAAGGGAAAACCAATCCTTCAGTAGGTCTCAAAACCAATTTTTGGTGACAAGTGCATGTGTCCAAACCCTTCTCAAATCTACCTGCAAATTATGATTTCAATTTTTGTACTTTTGGGAATTTGCATTTCATGTATTAGGTCTTATTGATCATTTAGTTTTAATGATTCAAATCATTTCAATTTGGTTTTAGATCTTACCTACTGTCCTAAGCACTAAGATCCAAGTATGATTGACTAACCATTGAGGTTGAAAGTCAAACTTTACACCTTGTGATCTCTTTCCTAATGAAATTTCCTTAAGGAAAGGCACATATTAAGATCCTTGTAAGTTCTACACAAATAAAAACCACCTTCATTATTAAGGATCTCCTTTCCATATATTTCATTTTGGTGAACCTAACATTCTTACTTCCTACTTTTCTGATTTGGAGATCCTTGGAACCATAGATCTAGGTTTTGCATCATCTTGTTATGCATTTCATTTTGGGTTACATATTGCATGTTTGCATCATTTAAACTCATAAAAATACAAAAGTATTGCATACATTCTACACAATAGCTTGCATTAAGGTGTGTTTAAGTCATTTAGGTCAAATTTTCATTTAAAATTGAATTACAAAAAAATTTCCTTTTTTTTTTTTCATACATTGTCTTTTAAATTGCATTTGTATTTCATGATATTTTTGGAAAAATAGTCACTAAAGAATCTATTTGCAGTTAGGAATAGTGAACTTAAATATCAAGTTAAACACTTAGATTTGAATTTTTCTTAACCCTGTCCAAGGAATCATTTGCCCAAGGACAAACTAGCCCTTGTATAAGTGATTTTCAAAAAAATTATACATTTCTTTGTCTCTATCTACTTCATTTTCTTGTACTTGCAGATCTCTGTTTCAGTTTCAAAAATTGCATATTTTTGCAGTTGTTTGCATTTAGTTCAATTGGTGAAAGAAAGTTTAAAATCAAAATTTGCATTCAAAAGTAATCATTTTTAGGTCTTTGCATCTAAAATCAATCAATTATCATATTTTAGATCTAAAAATTGTAATATCTTATTTAATACTTGCATTGTGCTTCCTATTTTTGAGTGATTACTATCTTTATTTAGTGCCTTTTGTCCATTTTGGGTACACTTTTGGTTTGGTGAAACTTGTATGAGTATCGTGTTGTAGACACTTCAAATTATCTTGATTGATATCATGCATCCAACTCAATTACTAATGCCATTTTTGTTGCGATTCAACCCCTTTCGACTATTTAATAAAATAATCTTGATTGTTTAATTAAATTCATCATTTTCTCCTATTAATCGAATAATAAACATTATTAGGTTAATTCACCCTTTTCATACTAATTTTCATCCTAATTAATTAAATAATGCAAATATTTAATTAAATTCCCTAAGTCTTCTCATTTGATTAAATAATTTGAATTATTTAATTAAATGTCATTAATTCCCTATTTTAATTAAATGGAAAAATTATTTAATTAAATCTTTCCATTCCTTCACCTTGCATAATTAAATAATATTCTTATTTAATTGACTAATTTCTTTCATCCCTCCAATTTCTCCCACTTGCAAAGGAATATTCTCATGGAATATTCCTCCAATTTAAATTTAAATTATTTCCCTCTTTAATGGAAATGTCTTGCACATTCCTCCTAAATTTTAGGATTTGTGTTTCTCCAAATCAATTTCATCCGTTGATTAATTGCATCAATCCATGTGATTATTCAATCTCCTCCATGGATTGAATCCTTGATCCATGCCAATTCTTCACATCAATTTGCATCCATTGATTAATCAAATTGATCTTGACCATTGATTCACTCAAAATTCCTATAAATAGCCTCCATTTCATGAGAAATTTATCTGCATTCATTGAGAGCAATTAGACTATAGCAATTTTTGGAGCATTTCTTGAGAGAATTTAGCAATTTAGCATCAATTCTAGTCATTTTCTCCATTGGAGCATCATTAAAAGCTTGTTTCAATCATGGGATTAGGAAAGGGCTAACATTCCACATCAATTCAGCACTAATCCCCTAATGGGATCAGGTTTGCAAATGGTTAATTTGTTGAAATAATGAGAAAGGAACCCTTTAATGTGTTGGCATTGATGCCAACATTGTTTGTTGATAGTTTTCTCAAATTTGGTAAATAGAATGAAGACATCTTAATCTAATAATTTGGTCTGAAATTGCTCATGTTATAAGATCAACTTATGAGGTTTTAGTATGTTATTCAGGACTACTAAATGCACCTATGGTCAAGATTTCAATGATTTTGGATGAACAGGTTGAAAGTTACAAGTAACAAAAGTTCGACATACAATTTTTGGCTTTATACAATGTAAATGGGTAAGTGTAATTTGATTTGCATTCCTTCAATAATTGGAATCAGTCTTTACAATTTTGGGAGATAGTTTACAGGTGTCAATACACTATATATTCCAGATGGCAAGCATTTATATGATTAGATGGATTGTTGATGTGTGATCAGTTGGCTTATTTTGTGATTAGGTCTATTTTTTGGCCGACTTAATACTTGATATATGTTGGGGAGATTAATTAAGTATTTTGGATGTTAAGGGGATCTATTTTAAATCCATGATGACTTGAATTAAGTGTTTCATGATTGATTTGAGCATGTAGAAGTTTTTGGTTCAAGTATGAATCTGACAAGGAATTGATGAACTAAAAATAGGGCTACATCCAATTAGGCCGACCTAATTGATGTATGCATATGTAATTGGGTATATATGTGAGACATGTTTTTGAGATATAAAAAAGGGATGACATGACATGATATGTGATATAATGAAAACATGCAAATATGTATGTATGTGATCTGAATGGTAGTAGAATTGTTGTGAATGTTGAGTGACTGCAAGGTAGAGTAGATTTTTGTATTCAAAGCTTCAGAGGAACTAAATTCAACACAAGGAAGGTGCACTTTGTATCAGTTCACATTTTGGTTGTATAGCCATTTTTGTTTTGTATCTATTTCTAGTTGTGAGTCTTACAAGGACAATGTGTCCTGATAGTTAGCCCCTGTAAGATCTTATAACTAGTTATAATATATTATGAGCTAATCCTCACCATGGTTTTTTCCTTTTTGGGTTTTCCACATAAAAATCTTGGTGTTCATGTATTGTGTGATCTTGTGATTCCTTTCATGCTTTCATTTATAATTGTAGTTAGATATGATTTGATTGTTGATCTTGTGATTCCTTACATTATGAAACTTAGTATTCTGGGTGTTCAACAATTGGTATCAAAGCCTAGTTCCTTTTGAGAAGCCTAACAACTTGAGGAAGATCTTAGAGTTTGAACACATGGCTGATAAAAAGTGTCCTATTCCTCCAAAAGAAATTTCTACAATTGAATATGTAGAAGATGACTACATGTTTGACAAAGAAGAACTTAAAGTTTCTCTTGAAGATCTTGACAGAGTTGAAGGTGAAAACAAAAGTTTGAAAGAAAGCCTAGAGGAAGCAAATGAATGTATCAAAAAGTTCAGAGAAAGACATAGAGAAGTTAATGAATAGTTGAAGAAAGAAAATGAAGACATCATTGGACTAAAAGTATAAGTGAAAGAAAAGAAGAGAATTGAGGATTGTTTGAATACAACTATACAAAGCAAGAATGATGAATGCACAAGACTTGAACAAGAAGTGGTAACCCTAAGATCAGATTTGGAGAAAGCAAGAGCTCATGAGGAAAAATTCAAAACAAGTACTACAATGCTTGATGAACCGATTGTTGGACATAAACCATCTAAAGATAAAGGTGGTTTGGGACTTGAAGAAGGAGAAAGTTCAAAGGCCAATCAGATTCCTAACAAGGCTAACAATCAAAAGTAGACTCAAGATAATGACAAACAATTCAAAAATTAAAGAAGCAATGTTGGAAGACCCCCTATCAGACAACCAAATGCTCAAAGGTACCCATATTTCAATGGTATCTTCTTTTCATGCAATAAATTTGGACATAAGGCTATAGAATGTAGAAGTGGAATGAATCAAAATGCTAGATACTTCTCTAGAAAATGTTTTGCATGTAAGAAATTTGGACATAGAGCTATTGAGTGTAGAAGTTAGATGATGAATAAATTTAATATTAGTAGAATGATTTAATCTTTCAATGGTTACTATTATACATGCAATGTATTTGGACATAAGGCTAACTAGTGCAAATCAAGATTGAATGGAAGTTAGTTTGGTTAGAAAAATGTTGTATGCTACAACTACAACAAACTTGGACACATTTCAAAATTTTGCAAAAGTAAGAATGAAAAGAAAACTAATCTGAGAAAGAGGAGTGAAACCATGAAGAAAATTGATCCTATTGAAGTAAAGAAGGAAATGGAGAAGATTTGGAGAAAGAAAGAGGAACCTAAGAACAAAGATGAATCAAATGCATCTATACCTACCTCTGGTGCAAATAATTATCTTGTTAATTAAACCTAGGCATGGGCTTAGGGGGAGCAATAACAGAAAAATCTAACAACCCCTTGAAAATATGAAGTGTCAAGGAGTGATGCGAATATATATGGTGTAAAAAGGCATGCTTAAGAATCTAGAAAAGAAACCAGTAGAAAATATACAAATATAGAGAAATACAAAGCATTTTAGGGTTTATAGTGTATCAGTTAAGTGTTTACCACCTTTTTGGAACGAAGAAATTACTTTGAAATTAAGGAAAATCAAAAAGGCATAAAGCAAGTTTCTAAGTTGATTCTAATCACTTTTGTACATTTGGAGAAAAGCAGAGAAAATTGAAAGAGTGTTGAAGGTGATTCAAAGCAATTTGGTACATAACTTTCAAACCCTAGATCCCCTCGTGTGCATATAAGGTATTTACAACTATCAGAGCTTTATAGGTTTGAAATTAAAGTGACTTTATAAGCATTTAGATTGAATTGAAGTTACAATGGCTACACCAACTGTAGTTAACATCATTGAAAGATCTAGACCTAAATTTAAGAGATATTCATGGAAAGTATTTGAAAATGATCCCAAAGGTGCTTTTTCAAAGATTCCTCCTAGGGTTTTACCCATTGAGGACACAAGGATTTACATACATGGTAAACTGGATGAATACGATCACTAGAAAAACAAGGATCCATGGTCTAGGGAGTTGACTAGAGATAATTTCTTGATAAAACTAGAATATGCTAACCTAGTGCAAAAGAAATTGGATGTTTGGAACTAGTTTCCTAACTACAACAATAATCTAGGTGCAAAGTATGTGAGGATTGCATTGAGTAGAATGCATGACAAGTTCATGTGGACAAATATGTCCGGTATAATTTCTAAAGAAGTGATCAAGACTATAACTGGATTGTATGATACCAGACCTATATCAGTACTAAAGTTTGTGAAGAATAAAGTGGTTATGGAGTTAACTGGTGCAACATTTGATGGAAGAGAATTAACAACAAAACCTTTCATAAATCATGTTGTGAAGTATGCTTCAATCATGATAAGTCACAAAATTTATTTCACTAACAGGGGAAATTCTATGTCTACAACTACAATCTATGTTGCATATGATATGGTGGTGAATGCAAAATATTATTACTTATGTGAGTTGCTCCAAAACCAACTACTAGAAAATATAAAACAAACTAGAGAAAAGAAGTATGCATTCAAATTTGGAACTTTACTTATATGCTTATTGTTTTACTTTTTGACATAGCTACCTAGAAAAAAAGATATTGTATGGGATATAAGCAGATCGATAGGACATCAATTTTTTGATTATATGCAAAAAACTGGTGACTACAAGGCTCAGAATAATGCATTGGTTGCATTCTTTGCAATATTCCAAAACAATATGCATGATAGAGAAAGGATTCCCTAGAATCTTGTGAAAAAGTATGCAAATGAAATCACTTTCCTTCTATCTATAGATGAGTGCAAAATAGAGGCCGTTGAACCTAGGACATAGAATATGTGGAATTATTGCTAAAGAGTCCTAAGGACTCATTTCTTCCAACACATGGTATATATGAGGAAAAATATTTAGAATTTCACTTGGAAACATCTACACCTACAAGGAATAAAAGAGTGACAAAACAAGTAAATCAATTCTTCATGCAACATGGAATTTTAAAAGATGAAGTAGAGAGATTAAGGGAAGTTGTTGTAGAAAGGGATGCCAAAGCAGCTCGTGAGTCCTCCAAACCATGAAGATCAGGAAGATCAACTTCCACCCCTTCCTCTGTGTTGCCAAAACCATCTGATACAACTATCGTCAAAGGTAAGAGGGTGGAGCCTAGTGCTTATTAATAGAAGAAGCAATGACGCCCTCTAGACCCAACACCCTAACCACAAAAAGGAAGAATGTAGCTCTGGTAGCACCCCCTACTACCTCTAGAAGAAGGAAGAAGAAAAAAAAAATTAGAGGGAAGAACTTGAGTGCTATTCTAGAAGAAGAAATTGAGCTTAGATTGGAAGAAGAAGAACAACTCACTAGGAAATAGAGAAGTAGTGCCACCACAAGAAGTGAAGGTGCATCTCAGGAAGCAAGCACTAGAAAAAAGAAACCTAAGGTTAACATTGTGGACACAAAGGAGATAGAAAAAGAAAAGGAGGATTTCACTATTCACATCCATAAAAATCCTAAGAAGAAAAAAGGAGAAGAAATCAAGGGAAGGCACTTCAAAGCCTGAAAAGAAGAAGACAAAAACTCCTTCGGTAAGAGCTTGCTCACCAATAAAGTTAGATGCTTTGGTTAATAATATGTTAGAGCATGATGGTATACTAGAAGGAACTACTAAATTCTATGATGAAGTGGATGAGGAAGAAAATAAAACAATAATTGAGGCCATCATATAGTATATCATTATTCTAGATGTTGATATGAATAACATTAGGAAGAAGGTCCCTAGTGTTGTGCAGGAAGCCTTGGTGGAAAGAAGGTGAGAAGCAATAGAAGCTAATGAAAAAATGAAATATGATGCTCTAGAAGAAATTGGATCTTCTCTATCTGAGAATGATAAAGTTGCACTAATTGAAGTGTATACCAAAGAGTTCATGGTTAAACAAAGGGTAACCATACTTATGGGAAGAGAAAAAGATAGAGCAGATAAGTTGAAATAAGAAATAGTGAATACTGTGAGAGATATCACAGAGAAATTTGGGATGATTGATACTTCATAATCTAATACAACTCAAGGTAAGGAGCTTGATAAAGATAAGGTTACTAATGTAGAGGAAAATATTCCTCTAAATGCTAATTTACCCATTTTCAAAGTTGTAGAAGTGAATGATCATACTACAGAGGAGACTCCATCTTTTGATGTTTTAGGGAATGTGGTGTCTTCACGACCACCGATTAATGATACAAATTCTTCTTTAGGGACATCTACTCCTCTGAAAGATATTGAAGATTCCATCAGTGTTAACAATAAAGATCAGAATGCAAAGCAAGAACAAGAACAAGATAAAAATGATGTTGATAATAATGTTGAGGATCACCCTGACAAGAAAAATGAAAATTTTGGAAATGAAGGTGAAGGTAATAAAAATGGAGAAGAGGAACAAGGTCAAGGAGAAAAAGAAAAATATGACAAGAAGAAATATGATAAGGAAGAGAAGATGGATGATTATAAAGAAAAGAAGGAAAATCCCTCTAGTAGAGAAGATGAAGAAGAGAAAGAGAAGAATAAAGAAGAATAAGAGGTTGGAAAGAATGAGGAAGTGCTTCAAAAGACCATGGAGCTAATAAAGCCATCCAAAGAATCCTTTGGTAATAATCTTAAGGGTCTTTTGACTAGGTAGATGAGATTTCCACCAGTCATTCCTTGATTTGGTCCTTTAAGGGTCTTATGACTAGTGGAAATCTCATCTAGTGGTTAGATGCCAATCAAAGAATTAAAAACTTAAAGGACTTAATAGAGTCACAAATATCTGATTCCTCTTATACATTTGACCCTGCACAAGATAGAGATTACATCTCTTGGACTACCATTACAGATTTGTAAAACAAGTTTTCACTCTTCAACAATAGAAATAAGATATAATAAGGAGATTTGGACAACTTGGGGACTTTGTGAAGACCAAGCATATACTAGTATCCATTTCCCTTGCTGATTTAGAAAGGCTTGAGAAGATAAATCCTAATACAAACACCATGAAAGGTGAGGAGAGCTTAGTTGAACTGGAATCAATGTATAAGTCGCTTGTTGCTGCCAAAAAGATCTGGAATGAAGGAAAATATACATGACAAGCAATCATTAAGGAGCTTGAAGGTGTCTCCTCCTCCGAGTGAACATATTTCACTTTATTATTTCATTGTTTCAATTTTTTTCGTTCTTTATGTGTACATATGCTCAGATCCAAATTTTTCGGGTAACTCCCCAAGGGGGAGTCAATACATTTCAATTGTTCTTTTTGTACATATACATCAAATTTGAGAGATTACACATGCGTGTCACCAACACACCCATTGTACTTGATGTTAAAGGGAAGAATAATTTGGTTTAAGAATTGGAAAGTATTGAGTAGAAGTTTTGGTGATGAAGAATTTGGAAAAATGATAAGAAATGCTTTTGGAGAAGTTTGTTGTATGTTTGAAAGGGGGAGTTCATGCAAGTTTTAAAGATAGTTTTTGATGATGCTGATCTAAATTTTGGAGATTCATTTTTGGTACATGTTTCCATCAATGAAAAAGGGGGAGATTGTTGAAAGAATGAAGGAGGAACCCTTTAATGTGTTGTCATTGGTGCCAACATTGTTTGTTGACAATTTTTTCAAATTAGATAAACAAAATGAAGACATCTTAATCCAATAATTTGGTTCAGAATTGCTCATGTTATAGGATTAGATTATGAGGTTTTATTATGTTATTCAAGACTACTAAATGCACCTATGATCAATATTTCAATTATTTTTTATGAACAGGCTAAAATTTACAACAGAAGTTTGACATACAGTTTTTGGCTTTATACAGTGTAAATGGGTAAGTGTAATCTAGTCTACATTCCTTCGGTAATTGGAAGCAATCTTTAGAACTTTGGTAGATTGTTTACAGGTGTCACTACACTATATATTCCAAATGGCGAATGTTTATATGATCAGATGGATCATTGGTGTGTGATCAATTGGCTTATTTTGTGATTAGATCTATTTCTTGGCCGACCTAATGCTTGATATATGTTGGGGTGATTAATTAAGCATTTTGGATGTTAAGGGGATCTATTTTAGATCCATGTCGACTTGAATTAAGTGTTACATAGCTGATTTGAGCGTGAGTAATTTTTTAGTTCAAGTAAGAAGCTGACAAGGGAGTGATGAATTAAAAATAGGGCTACATACAATTAGGCTGACCTAATTGATGTATGCAGATGTAATTGGGTATATAAGTGAGACATTTTTTTGAGATATAAAAAAGGATGACATGACATGATATGTGATATAATACGAACATGTGAATCTATATGTATGTGATCCAAATGATAACAAAATTGTTTTGAATGTTGAGCAACTGCAAGGTAGAGCAGATTTTTGTATTTAGAGCTTTAAAGGAACTGAATTTAGCACAAGGAAGGTACACTTTATATTAGTTCACATTTTGGCTATATAGCCATTTCTATTTTGTATCTATTTTTGGCTATGAGCCCTACAAGGATAGTGTGTCTTGGCAGTGAGCCCCTGTAATATCTTATAACTAGTTATAATATATTGTAAGCTAATCCTCATCATGGTTTTTCCCTTTGTGGGTTTTCCATGTAAAAATATTAGTGTTCGTGTGTTATGTGATCTTGCGATTCCTTTCATGCTTTCATTTATAGTTGCAGTTAGATATGTTTTGATTATTGGATGGATTATGATCAAATGGTTTAATAAAATACTAATTCACCCCCCTCTCAATATTTTGAGTGTTCAACATAATTAGTTTCCTTTATCAAATTTGAGTTTATTTCATGTTTTCATGGCTTTGAGTTAATTCATTTCAAATATTTCATTGGGAATGTGGTTTGATTTATTCAATTGATTGTTTAATTACCTAATTGAATTGTATTTGATCAGGTTCATAATCATGTTCTCATATTTGGCACACTCAGTGGGACCTAACCCTTTATTTTAATCAATTTTGCTTGAGAATTTCATGTTTTTAGGTTTCCAGAGTAGGGTGGCACACTTGTTTAAAGCCAGAGCAACACACTTGTTGCATTGGCACACACTAGATGCATTGAAACACATTTGTTTTCAATGGAGTGATGCACTTATTTTCTAACATATTTGAATTCTCTAGTTTTTGACAGGTCAGTGCACTTGTAGTTCACCAAAGTGACACATTTGTGAAACTTCAACACACTTGTTATCAAAACTCCAATGCACTTGTTTAGCAGAGTGGGGCACTTGTAGGAAAATCTAGAAAGGTAAAATTTCAAAGTTAGTCAGAATTTTCAATTAATTTCTAAACCTAATTCTTTTTTTATTTATGTTTTTTGGCTTTAGTACTAACAACTTGGAGGTTTAAATTGGAGCATGGAAGCATGGAAGCATGGAGTGAAGCAAAAGTGTTCAATAACACTTGTCTTATTTAAATTTTCAAAGTTTTTCTAAATACTTATGAAAAGGATGATCTAAGAGCCTTTTACTTTCATATTTTAGTTAAATAAACACTTCAATTTGGGTTTAAAATCAATTCACACTTTAATTTGGATTAGTAATGAACAACCTATCTTGTATTTTCAAGTTGGATTAAAATTGAACCAAAAATCCTCACACTTCAATTTGGGTATAAAATTGAACAAGAAAAATTCACACTCAACTTTGGTGCTTAAAATGAACATAGCATTTATCTTTAGTGCACTATAATGAACCATTGTCTGCTTTTCTTGCTATGAATGGTAAAATTTTAGAGCATATCCTCTCCCCTTGTGCTTCGGGCGATCTTGGGTGAAGAGAAACACTCTTAGTTTATAGATTTTTGAGTCACCCAAGGCTTGCTACGTATCCTCTCCCCTTGTGCTTCATGTGATCTTGAGTAAAGAGAAATATCATTCCTTTTTCTTTATTAGAGGGGCCTTCTTTGAGACACATCCCGCAATAGAGAACTCAAGGTGGCCCTAAAGCACATTTACCGATGGGCTATATAAAGTGTGTGAAAACCAAACTAAGTAGCATAAATTTGTGGACGTTATACCTTGTGGGCCTACTCTCATGAGAATGAATGGGTCACTTAGGGGAAGCTAGAAACTTTGGTGTCTCTTGTCTGAAGTATACTTGTGGTGTTCACGGTGTCATTAGAAACCTTTGTATCTAGAGGCCATCCAAGTTTTTTGAAATAATTCTTCAAATTAGTGCACAAGAATAGCACTGTTCCCATAGAGTACTTACCACATCTGGTTTATGGTTGAGGCATAAGGCTTAAGAGTTCATTCTTTTTTACAAAGCCATGAGTATCAAGGTGGTATATGATCTTGGTATTTCCTAGCTGACCCCTCCATAGATTCATATCACATCACACTTTCAGGGGTGAGGTAAGCCTACTATAAAAAAATGTACCTTTGTTCCTCTAGGGTGTAATTGACTGATTTTGTTTGAGCTAAACTAGTAAGTCTTATGGAAGAAGGCTTGCGAAATATCCCCCTCACCCATTGAGTCAATAAATACATTGCTTGACATTTAAACTCAAAAATAGACATTAACATGGTCACAAAAATTTCAAACCCTTTGAATATAATGGAGTACACTTGAAGGAACTATGCTATTACATGTCCCTAAGCATATATTGTTTTTATTAAAATAATATCTTAGTGACTTCCTAGTATTTGGGTTCATATCTCTACTAATTATTTCAAAGTCAACCTAGGGAACTATGATTTTAGTGTTGGCATAATGTTGTCATTGATGTCAAAAGGGGATGTATGTGTGATAGCCTGCATGGGAGATTATTGGCATGATTAGTGGATTAGATTCTGGAAGTTTTGGAGACATGTTTAATGGTGAGCATGTTTTACAAATGTTCCAAAGTTGACATTACAGAGGTTGCTTCTAGATATCAGGAGGGAAAAATAAGGCCATACTTGATATGGGTTCTTCTAGAGGATTCGGTTGATGTGGTATGCATGATTAGAAGTTGTATACTTTGCTCAAGAATGAATTATTTATGCTCTCGGTATGATTTAGGTTTTGCAAATAAACCATAAGGTTAATAGTCATGGCACTTTCATAGGGTTTATTTTTTTTTGTTGACTAGGTATTGGTAGTTGTAGGTTGCTTAAGTTATAACTTAAGCCTTTGAAGTAATTTGTGCAACCAACCCCCTTTCCTAGTATTACTGGCTTGGAAAATAGTCAACAACAATAATGTTTCCTAAGTCACACACAAAATATTTTCCCTCAACTTGATCAACGACTATGATCGAGTCTTGAAGATCGACGACCTCCTTGTTATCCCACTGAGATGTGGCAGGTCCCCATTTAAAGCCCAACAGTATAGTAGGCTTGCAACATGCATCGGGTGGGACCAAATAAAGTGCAAGGTGAAGAAAGTGGATAATGATGTGTGAAGATAGGTGATGTTGAATACTTGCTCAATATGTTAATTCACATTGATGTTGTGAATTGCATTACACTAAAAAAGATGGTAGATGGCATTAGCTCACCATCTTGCTAAGAAATGGTGGGGCCATGTCTTTGGCTCATGGGATAGCGGGCTTGTGACACATGTCTTGGTGGACCCCATGCTATGTAAGTTGCATACTATGGAGATTAGTGATGGTTATTGAATGGATCTTTAATTCAACAATCACATTTTAAAGTTGGGCAAAAAATGTGAATCAACTGATCATGGCGTGAAAATAGCAGATCAATAGCTCAAGTTCAAAACTAAGAGTCCTTAACGGCTACGATAGTGTGAACTAGGGTTTTGACTGAAAACTAACTCCGTGGATGAATTCAATCTGTCCAACCACTCTAGTTACCCATTTTTATTGGTGTTGGGATGATTAAATTGACGACATAGATATGTAGGCAAAGAAAAATCAAATTTTGATCTGATATAGAGGATATATGTTAAATGAAATTGAAAACCTAGCTTTTCAGTATACTAAAAATAGAAAAAGCTCTTAATTTGGATAAGTATATATGTGGCTCGATGGATTGGTGACTTGTGAAAGAAGACAAGTAGTGAACCCTAATAGAAGATTTGTATGGTGTGCAAATCTCAAGGTAGTTGTTGTAGGTTGGTGATGTACTCAAATGTGAAAATTAGAGTTTGGTTATGGGTGATCCCACAATATTGGTTTACAATTTTTGGCCAAACTGGACATTGAACTAATTTTTTTTGACTAAATCTTCACTTTCAAGCACCTATAGCAACTAAACTGTGAGGAATTTGAAGATGATGCAAACTAGCAATTTGTGACATTTTATCTGTAGATTCTAAATATATATTTTTTAAAAAAATTGGAATTTGATTGTACTTTTTTTCAATCTCCTTTGAAAACTAATTTTTAATAGTAAACACCATTTTTAAAGAGTGACATTACTTGCTAACACATAGATATTTTTCTATAAAGGATAAAATTCTATTTTTTTCAAATTTAGATTTGTAACCACAATATCTAGTGCATGGAATTGGTTTCATAGCATTTCATTGAATATTTTTTTCTTAATTAAGTTTCAAATTCAAACCAGTTACAATTTAGACATGATTTACTGGCTAAAACATAACTTTTTTTGTATGTATTGAAATTCACTTTTTTTGTTGGATCAAGGATATTAATATCTAGTGCACTGATATTTTTCAATTTTTTTTGATAATCTACTATTTTTCCACATGTGCAGAATAGAGAGCTTGATTTTTGGTGAAAAACCTACATTCACAAGAAATAAAAAATAAATATAATAATTAAATTAAATTTATTTGAAATTATACTTTTTGGAAAGCTTATAATAAGGACTACATACTTACAAAAAAAATTTAAATGAACTCATTTGATCACCCAAAAGATAAATCAAAAGTGGTTTTTTATCAGCATTTTGATAGGTGTAAAGGAGACTTCGTTATAGGTATGGTTCAAAACTAACAGAGTTCTATCCAAGGGGGTTTGATCTAAGGTGGTTTGATCAAAACCTCTTTAATTGGAATCCTTTAAATGGAACTTTTCAAGGCTTAAATAATTATATTTTCTAAAAATATGTTATTTTAGCAAAAATCAAGATCTCCCAAAAATTGTTAACCAATATTGTAGGATCACCCTTATGTGTCACAGATGAAGAGAATTGAGTGTATGCAATAGTAGAGTATTCTAGAAGTCTCTTGAGGTAGATAGAGAATACACTAAAAGAAAAGGGAAGAAAGAACTGCATAGTGTGTGCATGTGCATGTGCATGGTCTCTTGAGGTGGACAAAGAATGCACTAATAGAAAAGGTGCAATAGAACTAAGCAGTTAATCTATGAGATTTTTGAGGCAAACAGAGAATGCAATAAAATAAAAAGGGAAAGTGTAGTGGTGTTGTGGACGAGTGGAACCCACACAAAAGGAAAAAGATCTTAATCAGGGTTTATATCTTGGTGAAAACCAAAGGTGGTGCAGAGCAGAGAACTAAGTGTATAGATGACAAGGAGTTGAGTAGTTGCAAATTAGGTTGCAACATTGAACTAAGTTCAATTGAACAAATTGTAATAATTTACATTGTAAATTTGATTGGTAGGTGCCATCAAATATTTGGGTAGGTTCTCAGAGTAGGGAGTTGGTGCTTCCTTGGAGTAGGTTATCCTAAAACTAGGGGTTTGGTGTCTCCTTAGGGTTGGTGCCCTTAAAATTTGTAACAAAACTTTTGATTGTGAGGTTGGATTAGGATAGTAGCTCTTAGCAACATTTCTCATTGTGGTTTTTCCCATCCTAGATTTTCCATGTATATCTTGTGTTGTGTTCTATTGTTTGTTCATGTTTATATCTCTACTTGTATTATTTTAATTTTCACTAAAAGAATTAAAAAGAATCAATCTATTAAATCCTTTTAGGACTAGATTTTAATTAATCTACTAATTCAGCCCCCCTCTTAGTAGATTTTTGTGTTCCAAAAATTAGTATCAAAACTAAGGTTCCCTAGGAGAAGCTTAATTAGCTCAGGTAGATCATGGACAAGTGAGCACAATGGCTAGTCAAGAAGATTCCTCTACAAACAAGGCACCTTGATTTGATGGATTAGACTATGCCTTATGGAGTATTATGATGGAGACATATTTGGGATCTCTAGGGTTTTATGTTTGGATGTTTGTTAATAATGGTTATACACCACCAACTATACCTCCTACTGATGCTACTAGAAAGAAGGATTATGAGAACAATGCAAAGGCAAAACATGTTATTCTCTGTGGTTTGTATAGTTCATTTTTTGTTAAATTTGTGCACTATCAAACTATACATGATGTCTAGGAAAAGTTGAGAAGCATTTATGAAGATGACAAGGTAAAGTTGGAAAAGCTACAAATTCTCAGACCCAAGTTTGAAGGTATAAAAATGAGTGAAGAAGAAAAGATTGTAGAATATCTTCTCATAGTTGATGAAATAGTAAACTCTATCAGAGGATTTGGAGAAGTAAAAGACATAATCATTGTGAAAAAAGTCTTAAGGTCTATGATTTCTAAATATGATATGAAGATCTCTACAATAGAGGAAGGAAGAGGTGTAGACAAATTCACTCTTGATGAGTTGCATGGCATATTCACTACATATGATATGAGAATGGAAAATGTAGAGCCATCTAAAAGAGAAGCTTCTTTCAAGGCTACAAATAAGGAGAAGGATGAAGCACCCAAGAAGGTTAAGGCAGAAGCAACCACATTGGGGCAAGAAGAGATTGATGAGGAAGAAGCAAATTTCATCATAAGACTTAGAAGAGGATTTGGCATGTATAGAGGTAAGGTACCCTTCAAATTCTTTGATTGTGGTAAAGTAGGTCATTTCACTGCCAAATTTCCATACAATAAGAAGGATAACTCTAAACAAGAAGTAGATGGTAAAATGAAGAAACCCTACTTCCCTAAGAGAAGAATTTTTCAAAAAAATAAGAAGAGTCTATACATCCAAGAGGACAGTGATGTATTAGATGATTGTAGTAGTTTAGATGAACAAGATTGCACCTTTGTGATGAAAGAAAATGATTTTTTTTTCATGGTAAAGGAAGCAAAAGAACAAAAGGCTGGAAAGATTGAGGATCTTGGCAATGAAGGTGAAGAGGAAGGAGAGGTTGATCTAGAAGGAGAACTCATTTGTGCTCTAGATGAGATTGATGACCTAAGGGAGGAGATTGAAAGGTTGAAAAATGAAAATAAACATCAAAAGAAACTTGCACAAAAAGAGTTAGACAAGCTAGCCAAGAAACCTGAAGAATCTAACCAAAAAGTGGTGAGCTTGAAGTTGCAAGTAGAAGAAGCCAAGATAATTGAAGAGGTAGTCAAATCTAAGCTACAGTATGAAGTTGATAGATGTATGAAATTAGAAGAAGAGATAATTTCCTTAAGAAAATATTTGGAGAAGGCTAGAGAAAGAATAGAAAAAGGTCTAAAGTTAAAGGGAGGCTCAAAGATTCTTGATGGAATTTTGAGCACACAAAAGCCATCCAACAAAGAAAAATCTAGTTTAGGCCTTGAGAAAGGGAAAAACACATTTATGGATGCTTCTACAAAGCTATATGAAAGATTTAGAATAGGAGAAAAGTCTAGTTTAGATGTTGAGGGAAGCTACGAGAAGGACACCTATGAAAAGGAAAGGAAGACCTCAAAGATAAAGGAAGTTGAAAGGAAAAGAATCATATTGCAGATAAGAAGAATAACTAATTAGTTCCCAATCATTAGAAGAACAAGAAAAATATTAGAAGAACTGACGTTGATGGCTCCACAAGGGTAAGATATTTGAGATTTCAAAAGAAAAGAAGACCCCCTCATTCGGCTCAAGGAAATGCTATGACCAAGTACTCTTCATACTTTTATGGGTACTGTTATACATGTAATCGATTTGGTCATAGGGATAGAGAATGTAGAGTAGTTCCTAGAAGGAGTACAAAATTTGTAAGCAACAATCCATTTGATCCTATAGTAGATATGAATTTAATGTGCTACAATTGTAACAACTTTGGTCATTTTACAAGAAATTGTAGAACAAAATTCATAAGATCAAATATTTATAGTGAGAAAAAGAAAACCGCTCCTCTTAAAGTAAACAAAGAGACTAAAACTCTTGAGAAGATGGAAGAGAAGGTAGAAAAGAGACCAAAGAAGGTATGGAAGGAGAGAGAAAAATCCCACACAATAAATGATTGCACAAGTGAAACTTCATGCCAAAAAGCAAAGCTTGTGGGTGATTGATAGTGGCTACTCTAAATATGTGAATTGTGATGAGAAAATTCATCCAACTCAAGAAATGTAAAGGAGGATTGGTTAGTTTGGGTGTCAACACTACAATTAAGATATGTGGAAAAGGCATTATGAGTTTAGATGGTAAAAATCATACTAAATATGTCATGTATGTTGAAGGATTGAAGCATAACCTACTAAGTGTAAGTCACATTCAATTCATAAGGTTGTAAGATAAGGAAGGATGGAAAAACAATTGTGTAAGGATTAAGAACTAATTCTAATCTTTACAATCTCTCTGAAGTGAAAGCTTAGAGTTGTTTGATAGGTCAAGCTGATGAGAGTTAGTTGTGGTATCGAAGATTAGGGCATGTAAAATTTGATAATTTAGTGAAAGTAAGCTCAAAAGGTTTGGTAAGACACATGCCTAAGATAACTAAGCTTATAAATACTATTTACAAAGAATGTCAGCAGGGAAAACAAACAAGGGTTAAGTTTAAAAAAAAAGGAATATTCAACCAAAAAACCCTTACAATTGGTTCACATTGATTTATTTGGACACAGAAGAATAAGAGGACTGAAAGGTGAAGGATATTTCATGTTGCTAATTGACGACTATACAAGAATGACATGGGTAACCTTTCTAAAGGACAAGTCCCAAACATTTGAAAGATTTAAGATATTTAGGAAAATTGTTGAGAAGGAGATTGGAAGAAGGATAAAATGCTTAAGATCAGATAGAGGAGGAGAATTCAAATCTGGTGAATTCAT
Source organism: Sequoia sempervirens (assembly GCA_007258455.2). Taxonomy (NCBI): domain Eukaryota; kingdom Viridiplantae; phylum Streptophyta; class Pinopsida; order Cupressales; family Cupressaceae; genus Sequoia; species Sequoia sempervirens. Next base: position 766,037,888 of record VDFB02058242.1, on the reverse strand, counting down.
TGAGTATTGTGAAGCATATGGAGTCAAGATACAATACTCTACACCAAGAACTCCACAGTAGAATGGGGTAGTAGAAAGAAAGAATAGAGTGGTAAAAGACATGGCCAAAACAATGTTGAATGAGTCCAAGTTAGTAGACATATTTTATAGAGAATCATTTCATACAACAGTGTATATTTTAAATAGAGTTCAAATAAGAGCACACAATGATAGTACTCCCTATGAACTATGGTACAATAAGCCTGTTTTAGTCAAATACTTCAAGGAATTTGGTAGCAAATGTTACATTAAGAGAGAAGAAGATAACTTGGGAAGCTTTGACTCTAGATGTGATGAAGGAATGTTCTTAGGGAATTCCACTCAAAGCAAAGCTTACAAGTGCTACAACAAGAGGCTACACAAGATTGTGGAAATCATCAATGTCAAGATTGATGAGAACATTAAACATGTCAAATTTGATAAGAAAAAGTTTGAAAAGGACTCAGATTATGAAGAAGATGCTGCAAATGAGGAAGAAAAATTTGAAGCATGAGTTGAAAAAGAACCTACAAAATATGTCCAAAAGGATCACCTTGTAGATTAGATTATTCGTGATAAAATGAAGGTGAACAAATAAGAAGAAGACTTGTAAATAACAAGGAACAAGTAAATTTTTCTCTCTTGTCACAAATTGAACCTAAAAGTTACATGGAAGTCAACAAGGATGAGAGCTAGATAAAAGCTATGGAAGAGGAACTAAATTAGATTGAGAAGAACAAGACATGGGAATTAGTTCCTAGACCCCCAAACAAAAATGTAATAGGCACAAAATAGGTGTTTAGAAATAAGCTTAATGAAAATGGTGCTATTGTGAGAAATAAGGAAAGATTGGTATGCAAGGGGTATGTACAAATTGAAAGAATTGAATTTGAAGAAACATTTGCACCTATTGCAAGATTAGAAGCAATAAGAATGTTTTTTGCATTTTTAGTTTACAAAGGATTTGAAGTGTATCAGATGGATTTTAAATCTACTTTTTTGAATGGAAACCTTGAAGAATAAGTCTATATAGAACAACCTGAGGGGATTAAGCTATCAGAAGAAGAAGATTATGTTTATAGATTGAGAAAAGCATTGTATGGTCTAAAACAAGCACCTACAACTTGGTATTCAAGACTGGACCAATATCTAAAACAACAAGAATTCAAGAAAGGATGTGTAGATAGTAATTTGTACTTCAAATACAAAAATGAGCACATGATTATTGTTGTAGTTTATGTTGATGACATCATATTGGGTGGTGGCAATGATAAAATGTGTAAAGTGTTTGCTACTCATATGCAAGATGAATTTGAGATGTCAATGTTAGGAGAGTTGTCATTTTTCATTGGTCTAAAAATTGTACAAACTGATGAAGGGATATTTGTGTCTCAAACTAAGTATGCTAAGGAAATGCTTAAGAAATTTGGAATGGAGGATAGCAAACTAGTTAGTACCCCCATGATAACTAGTTGTAATTTGAGCAAATAAGATGAATCACAAAATGCGAAATAAACAAAATATAGGTCAATGATTAGAAGCTTGTTGTACCTAACTACATTAAGACTATGCAAGTAGTGTGTATGGTTGCAAGGTTTTAGGCTGCTCCCAAAGAGTCTCATATAAATTCTATGAAAAGAATCATTAGATATATCAAAAGCATAATTGACTATGGCCTGTGGTATCCCAAGAGAAAAGATTTCACATTAATTGCATACATAGATGCTGATTGGGTTGGTAATGTTGATGATAGAAAAATCAATAGTTGATAAGAATTCTTTTTGGGTGAAAAAATTGTGTCATAGATAAGTAAAAATCAAGTATCACTCACCTTATCTACAATAAAAGAAGAGTATGTAGCAGCATCAGTATGTTGTACTCAGGTACTATGAATGAAACAAACTCTCAAGGACATTAAGGTTGAGTACAATAAACCTATATCTATTCTTTGTGATAGTTCAAGTGCAATAAACATCTCTAAGAATCTATTGATGTACCCTAGAAAAAATCACATACCAATCAAGTATTACTTCATTAGAGAGAAGGTTGTAGACAAGGAAGTCAACATGGAATATGTTCCCACTGAAGAACAAGATATTGATATATTTAGCAAGCCTCTTCCCAAGGATGAATTTGAATACCTGAGGTAGAAATTTGGAGTAATTTCTCCCACATCATATCACTAAATCTTGGTGACAAGGTATTTGTCTAGGGGGAGCCTCATTGTTATTCCATTCATCCTTGGAATTGAAAGGATAGATCAAGTCAGGTAAAAATATTTTTTAACGACTTGTAAAAGGGGGAGTAAGTATGTACATTTTGTGTCTGCCCTTTGCCATTGATGTCAAGGGAGGGGAAATTGGTGCAATGCTCAAAACAAGAGAAAATGATGAGAAATATGTCTAAGGGGGAGATGTTGGAAATATGGAGTATTTGAAATTGGTATCAAGAGGAGTTGCTGGAAATATGGAGCATTTGAAATTGGTATCAAAAAATTGTTATTGGTACATGACATAAAATGACACATCAATTGGCATCAATGCAATTCTTGTCCATTTTGAGCATTTGGTTTTGCCATCAACGAAAAAGGGGGAGATTATTGGCATAATGTTGTCATTGATGTCAAAAGGGGATGTCTATGTGATATCCTACATGGGAGATTGTTGGCATGATTAGTGGATCAGGGTCTGGAAGCTTTGGAGACATATGTTGAATAGTGAGCATGTTTTGCAAATGTTGTAAAGTTGGTCAGAATGTTGCAAAGTTGTTATGAAATGTCATAACATTACAAAGGTTTCTTCTAGATATTAGGAGGGAAAACTAAGGCCATACTTGATATGGGTTCTTCGAGAGGATTCATTTGATGTGGTCCACATGATCAAAAGTTGTATACTCTGCTCAAGAATGAATTATTTATGCTCTCATTTTGATTTAGGGTTTGCAGATAAAACCTAAGATTTACAGTCATGGAACTTTCATAGGGTTTATGTTTTTATGTTGACTTGGTATTGTTGGTTGTAGGTTGCTTAATTTATAACTTAAGCCCTTGAAGTCATCTATGCAACTGAAATATTTCCTAGTATTACTAGCTTGGAAAATATTTAATGACTATAATGTTTCCTAAGTCACATGCAAAATATTTTCCCTCAACTTGATCAATGACTATGATCAAGTCTTGAAAATCGACAACCTCCCTACCATCCTGCTAAGATGTGGTGGGTCCCCATCTAAAGCCCAATGGTAGAGCAGGCTTGGAACATGTGTCAGGTAGGACCATATAAAGTGCAAGGAAATGGATGTGGATGATAATGTGTGAAGACAGGTGGCATTGAATGATTGCTCGATATGTTAATTCACATCGATTGTGAATTTCACATCACTGACAAAGATGAAAGATGGCATTAACCCACTAGCCCACTGAGAAATGGTGGGCTTGTGTCTTTTGCTTGTAGGATAGCAGGCTTGTGATGTTTGTCTTGGAAGACCTCATGCTATATAAGCTACATACAATGGATATTGATGACAATTATTGAACAAATATTTAATTTGATGTTCACATTTTAAAGTTGGGCAACAAATGTGAAATGATGGATCATTGCATGAAAATAATAGATCAATGAATTAGGTTCAAAATTGAGAGTCCTCAATGGCTACAATAGTGTGAATGAGGGTTTTGACTGCAAACCAACTTTGTGGGTGAATTCAATTGGTCCAATTGCTCCAACTACCAATTTTTATTGGTGTTGGGATGATTAAATCGGTGACACAGATATGTAGGTGGCTGAAAATCATATTTTGATCTAATATAAAGAATATGTATTAAATGAAATTGAAACCCTAGCTTTTCAGTATGCTAAAAATAGAAAAATATATGAATCTAGATAAGTATATATGTGGCTTGATAGATTGGCAACTTGTGAAAGAAGAAAAGTAGTGAACCTTAATAGAAGATCTATACGGTGTGTAAATCTCAAGGCAAGTGTTATAGGTTGGTGATGTACACAAATGTGAAAATAAAAGTTTGGTTGTGTTGTAGATGAAGAGAATTGAGTGTGTGCAATAGTAGAGTATTTTGAGTCTCTTAAGGCAGACATAGAATACAATAAAAGAAAAGGGAAGAAAGAATTGTAGAGTGTGTGCATGGTCTCTTGAGGCAGACAAAGAATGCACTAATAGAAAATGTGGAACATAACTTGTTGGATATTTCTGATATGTAGTTGTCATTGATGTCAACACTATTGGCATTAATGTCTTTAAGGCTATATATGTCAAGGATATTGAGAAAATTGTAATAAAATAAGTTGCAAGTTGTCGGTGATGCAGTAAAGTTTAGTATGGTGGCTAGCTCAGTATATTGATGATAAGAGGTTGTGGATTAAAGGGTTTGTTGACAAGTATATCTAGTTTATCCACATGAAGTTTTAGAGTTTCTCATGAAGATTTGATTGATTTATGAGTATCTATGTTTTGATAGTTGTTATGTTGCTTTAGTTGGTGTTCCTGAAAGAAGATAATGTGATTCTAGTAATTTGAATTATTGTGGATGCTTCTGAGGTGATTCATGATGCTTGTGGATGTTTCTAGATTGTGCTCTATCTGTGTTGTTGGTCCACATTGATCGTTGTGCTCGCAATTGGTGATTTTCCTCTTTGAGTTCATGTTTTTCATGATCATGGCCGACAAGGTGATTGTAGTGTGTTGTGGATCTTCGAGGCATAATTGTTTAAGTTGTTCTATATTTGAGGATGTTGTTTTGGGTCCCTACTATGTTTTGGCTAACATTGTTTGATCCACATTGATAAATTATTTATTGTTTTGGGCCGACAGTTTGTACACATTTTATATTTTGTTAAAGCCAACATGTAGATAATGTTATCCTTAGTTGTGGATATATATGATCAATTTTTTATACCATTTGAAGGCAGTGGTGTGTGAAGTGTGCAAGTTTTGTGTGCTAATAATGTTCTGATCTTTCGTAGGAAAAAGTAAATTGTGAAGAAGAGGGAGCAAATGTTTATGTGCTTAACCAAAACTATAATTAGGCATTAGCAGATGCTATTTTCTCTGTTTAAAATCTTTCGGATGTAATTTGAATGTTTCTGTAAGACAGTGTGTCTTCCTGTGGGCAATAATCCTTTTATATTTGAGTAATGAGCTCTAGGCAGTGTGCCTAAATGCATGTGCATTCCCCATTTATAATTTTTTTATACTTTTAACATGGTATAATCTTGTGGATTAACCTCCACCATGGTTTTTACCCTAACAGGGTTTCCATGTAAAAAATCTTGGTGTTATGTGTGTTTTTGATGTGGTGATGGTTCATGCTTTCATGTTTATTTATTAGATCTGAGAATAAGTTTAATAAGTATAATTTCTATGATAGTTGATTCACCCTCCCCCTCTCAGTTGTCTGCCCTTGTGTTGCCAATAATTGGTATCAGAGCAGGTTCCTCGGAAGAAGTTTAATAGCTTGAGGAGATCTAGGATGGTGACATATAAGAAGGATAGTCTGAGATTTGATGGAACTAATTATTCTTTATAGAAAACTCAAATGGAGTGTCATCTAAGATGCATTGGTGAACCTTATTGGATAATTACAAAGAACAAATATATCATCCCACTGAATGGTCCTTCTACTACAGGTGAGATTAAGGAAGTCGAGTACAATATTAAGGCTAAGGAAGCATTGTTGAGTGCTCTGACTGATTCCGAGATGACAAATGTAATGGAGCTGAAGACTGCTTATGAGATCTGGAAAAAGTTGGAAAATTTGTATGAAGGTGATGCTCATGTGAAGATTGCTAAGCTACAAAGCCTGAAAGGGAAATATGAAATGTTGAGAATGGGTGAAGATGAGAACATCACTTCTTTTATGCAGAGAGTGAATGAACTTGTGTGTAGTATTAGATGTGCTGGTGGAACATTGGAAGAATCAGAGATTGTTGCTAAAGTGCTCAGATCCTTTCTTGTTGCATACAAACACAAAGCTACTGCTATTGAGGAGATCTGAACCATGACAAATGTAACCAGAGACATGTTGATTAGTAAGCTTACTAATTTTGAGTTAAGTGAGTTTGGTGATTCTCTTCCTAGGACAAAATTTGCATTCAAAGCTACTATCTCTGGAAAAGATAAGTAGAGATATGATCTAGGAGAAAGTTCTTCTAGAAAAATGTCCAAGTATGAGTAGGAAATGAGATAGATTGAAGAAGAAGAGAGAAAACTAGATGAGCTTGAAGTACTTATTGTCAAGAGGGAAGCCAGAGGAGAATGTAAGTATAAAGGGAAATTTCCTCTTAAATGTTTTTCTTGCAATAAGATAGGTCATTTTTCCTCAAGGTGTCTAGAAAGAGTTCCTAAGCCAAGACCTAACAAGCCTAGATTCCAAAGAAAGTGTTATTATGTTGTTGATGAAGGTGTGATAGATGATGAATCTGATAAAGGGAATTTAAGTGAGGACGAATGGGTATTTATTGCTATCAAGGAAAATGATCTAGTACCTACTAAATCTGCTAGTTGCACAAATGTGGAGAAAGCTCTAGCTACCAGAGTTGAAGAAAAATATGAATGGGTGATTGACAGTGGATGCTCCCATCACATGCAAGGTGATAAAAGTAAATTTGTGAGCTTAGAAAAGTATGATGGTGGTGTTATAAGATTTGGTGATGACAAAGTTGGTGTAATCCATGGTAGAGGATCCATTTCTCTTGATGGTAAGCATAATACTGATGATGTTCTATATGTGGAAGGTTTGAAGCATAATCTCTTAAGTGTTGGAAAAATGGTTGACAAGGGATACAATCTTCAATTCAAGGATGAAAAGTGTAGAATATTGGTGAGTTCCAAAAATGTGATTGCATTTGTAACAAAAACAAAAGGTAATATCTTTCACCTAAATGCTACTAGTAAAAGTTGTTTTATTGCTCAAGTTGATGAAAGTTGGTTGTGGCATAGGAGAATGTGTCATGTAAACTTTGATAATATTATCAAGATAAGTTCTACTCAAGTAGTGAGAGATCTTCCTAAGTTGATAAAGCCTACTAATGCTATATGCAAGGAATGCCAGTTAGGGAAGCAAACTAGAGTTTCATTCCAGAGCAAACAACATTGTTTGAATGAAGTGTTGGAGCTTGTGCATATTGACTTGTGTGGTCCTTATAGAGACATAATTTTACAAGGAGATAGGTATTTCATGTTACTTATTGATGATTATTATAGATTGATGTGGGTTACTTTCTTAAGGGAAAAATTTGAAGCTCTAGAGAAATTCAAGATTTTTAAGGCTATGGTTGAGACAAAAATAGGTTTGAAGATTAAATGTCTGAGATGAGGCAGAGGTGGTGAATTCATTTATGATGAGTTCACTTCTTTTTGTGAAGAGCATGGGATAAAGAGACAATTATCTGCACCATAGACCCCTCAACAAAATGGAGTTGTGGAAAGAAAGAACAAGACAATTCAAGAAGTTGCTAGGACTATGATGTTGGAAGGAAATGTTCTGCATATCTACTAGAGAGAAGTTGTGAGTACTATCATTTACACTCTCAACCAGGTACATGCCAAAGGTGATACCGGTCAGACTCCTTATGAGCTATGGTATGGTCATAAGCCTACTATTAGATACTTAAAAATGTTTGGGAGCAAATGCTATATCAAAAGAGATGAAGATATAGGAAAGTTTCATGCTAGAAGTGATGAAAGAATCTTTCTTGGTTATTCTACTAAAAGAAAAGCCTACTGGTACTACAATAAGAGATTGAGGAAAGTAATTGAGAGTGGTAATGTCAAGGTTGATGAAGACATAGTTAGAGCATCCATAACTTGCAGATATGATTTAGACAATCAGAATGACAGTTTAGATAAAGGAAAGAAAGTTCAGATTCCATATCAAGTTTAGATCATTTCGGTGAATCGAGAAAATCAAGAGGAAGGAACTAGTGAAAGTACAGAAGTGAGATCACAAGAGCCTGAAGTTCAAGAATACCCTAAGACTCCAAGGTATGTAAGACTAAATCATTCAGAAGAGAAAATTATAGGTGATAAGAACACATGAGTTCAAACCAGTAGAAGAACTGTAGAAGAATACTATTTGATCTCTAAGACTGAGCCTAATAGTGTCAATGAAGCATGGAAAGATGAACATTGGGTGGAAGCAATGAAAGAAGAACTACTGCAAATTGAGAAGAATGATACATGGATTCCTATTCCTAGACCTAAGGACAAAAATGTAATTGGAACTAAATGGGTCTTTCGAAACAAACTGAATGAGCAAGGTGAAGTTGTTAGAAATAAAGCAAGACTTGTGCGTAAAGGATATTTTTAGATGGAAGGAATTGACTTTGAAGAAAAATTTTCTCTTGTTGCTAGGATTGAAGCTGTGAGACTTTTTCTTGCTTACACTTCTTACAAAAACTTCAAGGTTTATCAGATGGATGTCAAGTCAACATTTCTAAATGGTGAATTGGAAGAAGAAGTGTATATTGAGTAACCTAATGGATTTCAATTGACTAATCAGGAAGATATGGTTTTCTAGTTGAAGAAAGCATTGTGTGGAATTAAGCATGCCCTAAGAGCATGGTGTGCCAGATTGGACAAGTATTTGTTGAAGCTTGGATTTAATAAAGGTATTGTTGATAGTAATTTGTATTTCAAGATTGATCATGATAAAGATTTGATTGTTGAAGTCTTTGTTGATGATATAATTGTTACTAGATTTTCACTTATAGCTCAATCAGGTAGGGCTTGTTTATTTAAGTTAAAAGAAGAAAAAGGTACATTTTATCCTCTCCTAGATATTAGATTCAATTGCATAAATGAAATAATTCAAAAAGGATTACATTTTTACAAATTATTGCATTTACACATATGCATGCAATATAGGAAAGATTTATACAATTCCTTTCTGAACAAGAAGTATCTTTATTGAATATAAAATTATACATTGTCTCACACAAGCTGTGAGATTGAATTTCGCTTATTCAATACAAATTAAGAAAATCATATATATGAATAAGTAAATGAAATAAAATGTGCATATAAGGAGAGTAACTAGTCATTTCCTGAGAATGACTAGTTCAGTGTTGTCTTGCACTACTTCTGTCCCAAACTATTTGTATTCTTCCTAGTTCCTCATTATTCCTAGTTCTTGCATCTAGCAATAGCAATGGTGTTAGAGAAATACTCTAAGAAATGAAAGGTCTCAAACATTATATGAACATACACCTATGCATGTATAGACTGATCTCAATGTGCATTAAATAAGAAATGCATACTTTAGGTGTCTAGGAAAACCATCAGATCAACATACACACCTTAAACATGCATTTTGTTTTCTAACATGTGTGATTCATGTGCAGGTATAGAAAAAGCAATGTTACTATTTCATCAAAGTTCAGCATATGAGTGGGGTTAAAAGTGGCTCCCACAAGGGTTGAGCCCAACTCATATTCGATGTACAACCTTTTATGCATATTCAAAGTGCATATAGAATTACCTTCAAAATAATTGATATCATTTATGATTACTTCATAATCATAACACAAAAGAGTATACAATGCTAATAATATTTAACAATAGTAGATTTTAAGATGCAAACTACAGGATCACAATAATAGTGAATAATAAATACTTGAGGCAATGAGTTATCAAAGTGCAGTACAATGGGTAAAGTGATTATGTTGACAATGATTTTATGTCATGTTATCTATTAACAATGGTTTGATGATTATGACATTTAATGTCTTGGCAGAGGTCATGGCCAAATGTTCTTGTGTTAGTGTCATGATTTTACAGCTACAGAAAGGAAGCATCTTGTTTGATATCAATTTCCATAAGCTATTGAGTAATTCAAAAGAAGTTTGAAGCAAGAAATGAGAATCTAAAGCGCATATAGATCATGTTACTGGATGTATATGATAGTGAACATGGAAACTACATTCAACTAGTAGAATTATTTCAAATTGAATGTTTTACACAAGAATAATGCTATCTTCTAGTATGTCAATCAAGAAAGGTACATGGGTGAGATATGGATTTAAACTGCTATATATATAAAAGGCAACAAATAATGTATTTAACATTCTCATATTGTGAGTTCTAGAAATTCCATGAAGCCTCCCTGTCAAAATTTTATTAAAATTGGAAAGAGATAAGTGTTATTGAAGTGCTTAAAAGATAGCATTGTTTGTTTTCAAGCAAAAAATTATGCTACAGGTTGTGCCATATGAGCTACAAGAAGTGAAGTATCTCGTAATAGTATCAACTTTAGTGAAGCCAAGGCAAGGGTTAGATTGAAATACCCAGAGAAATGAATACAAACATTAAAGAAATATGGTGGTTGCAACCTATTCTAGTGAAACACATTAAAAGCATTGAAGGAGAAACCTAAACCCTTAGTCATGAGAAATTCATACAATAATGGAAAATTTTAGTAAAAAAAGCATGGCGGCTAAGGTTCTTCTCAAGAAATTCTCATTTTCATATGCAAAAATGTGTAAGCTCCCAATCAGAACATCAATATATATATATATATATTATGGCTACTAAACCCATCTAGGTTTTATTTTTATGATCTGAGGTTCTACTTTCAGAATGGAGAAAATATATGGAAATCATAGCGAGGATTACAAGAAAATCCTAAGATAGCTATGAGAAGAATACAAAGCAAATATAAAGGAGGTATGTGTTCATCATTTCATTCGAATGAGCTCAATCCGAGCTTATTAAGGAATAATAATACAAAAGTTGAAAAAATGAGAGCTTACCCTATCACTATTGTGAAGGAGTAAAAGAATGGCTGCGGGTTTTTCCCTTAGTTTTCCTCTCAAAAGTTCAAGCTTAGATCTCCATAGCGGCCAAGAAAAAGAGGAATCACAAAAAAATAAAAAAATAAACATTCAAAATGGGTGAAGAAAATACAGAATGCTATGGCCTTGAAGGTTAGAAATTGATTAAAAAGATTTATATTCATGTGTTTTTCTTTAGAAAATAACTCACCAGTTTGTCTTTCAAGAAAAATTAATAGATTCTGTACAAAGATTCTTTTGTAAGTTGCAAAATCCATCAGCAAAATCATGGTTGAGCTCCAAAAAACCCTCATGGTAGCAACATAGCTTCTTCAGGAAGTTTCGATGAAAAAAAATGAGATGATGTTTTCATTTTTTTCTTTTGTTTTATTTTAGGGTTGAAACCCTAGGTGGTAATGTTGATCAATAATGGTATTTTTGTCATTGATTTACAAAAATCAAAATGCCCATTAATATATGCTCACGGGTTCATAGAAGATGTTCATGCCTTAGGAATTTTAAATGCCTTTGTATTGTTTGTGAACCTTTGCATTTTAATGTGCTTTGTAATGAATGCTATGTCCCCTTATGTTGTGCCATGAAGACTAAGTCTCATGACTTAGGTAAATTCTCTTTACAAATGTATGGTCAATTTGACCATTTCATTTTATTTTTTGCATTGGAGGAGAAAAAAAATGTAAAGTATATGATTTACATGGTATTTTTATAAATCATTAAAATCATATATTTATTCTCATGCAAAAAAATGATACGTGCTCCTTTTATGAAGACTTATTCAAGGAGTTATCTTTTTAAGAAAAATATGCTTATCTTTATGCCATGCCAAGCATCTAGGGAAGTTGGATTCAGTTTGCAAACATATGGAGGAGATTTAGGAGCTATTTTTAACTCATTTATGAGCTTTTGAGAGCATCATGGAGTTTGTTTTACATGCCTTTATGATAGACTTAGTCATGCCTTGAATTTTTCTATATTGTGGAAGCCTTTTGGAGTGGATTTGCATGCTATATTTTTGGCTTTATTGGTGCATCTAACCGAAGAAGCTTCTAGGGCTATTTTGATGGAGTTTGGTTAGGAGTTGAATATAGTCACTTGAGCGATTCTTTTGTAATCAATTCTATTCATGCAGCTTTTGGAGACAGTGATTCTTGTAGTCCTTTCATAGATTTTTACAGTTTTGTAACTCTTTTTGGCTATGGAATTCAAAGAAAACCTTGCTTATTTCTAGTAATGAAGTCATTGTCATCTTGTTCTTATAGTATTTGTGAATGATAATAATTGATCAAGCTAACTTATGAAGTTTTCTCTTCCTTGTGGTCTTTGTATCACATGTTAATGCCTTTTTTGCAAATAGTAAGCTAGTGCAGGTTGCTGATTGTGTCTGTTAAGTGCTTTTAGCTTGTTAATTGTGTAGTTTTCTCCTCCTTTTGCAAGTTGTTTGTTCTTTGAACTTTTAGTAAAATACTTATACAAAATTCTATGGTAACAAGTTTGTGCAAGTTATATTCCCGTTAGAAGGAGCCAAGTGTGCAAATTTTGAGTTTCATTATTCCTCTTAGTCTGGTGTATCACTTTAATTTTCTTTTAAGTTTTATCTCAGCTTTTTTAGTTTTAGTCTTTTAAAGTTATCCTTCTCCTTTTTCCTTCAAAAAATTGGTAGTTTAGGTGATATACAAGCTAGAAGTCAGCTTTAATTTGGAGATTCACTCCAATCCTTAGGTCTCCCATGCCTAGGAGTGTTTCCATGTTCCTCCAGAAAAGCTAAGTTCTGCAACATAGCAAGGGTGCATTTCTAAGAGATAACAATAATTTTTGGAGGAGATGATAGTTTGTGCATGAAGTTTTTTGATGAGATGCAAAGTGAGTTTGAGATGTCTATGATTGGAGAAATGAAATTATTTTTGGGATTGTAAATTACTCAGCTAGATAAGGGGATCTTTATATCTCAATCCAAGTACGTGAAAGAATTGCTAAAGAAGTTTGGTATGGAAGATTCAAAGCTAGTTGGTACACCTATGGTGACCGGATGTAAGTTGACACAAGATGATGATTCTCCTAAAACAAATAAGACTAGATACAAATCCATGATTGGTGGATTTCTCTATTTGACTCAAACTAGACCTGATATCATGAATGTCGTATGCATTGTTGCAATATTTCGAGCTGATCCTAAGGAATCTCATGTGACAACTGTGAAGAGGATTTTCAGGTATTTGAAGGGGAGAGTTGATTTTGGCCTATGGTATCCTAAAGAAGACGATCTTACTTTGAGTGCTTTTACTGATACTGATTGGGAAGATGTGAATGATAGAAAGAGTACTAGTGGTGGTGCATTTTTCTTGGGAAATAAGTTGATTTCATGGTTAAGTAAGAAGCAGAATGCCATTTCTTTATCTACTGCAGAGACATAATACATTGTTGTTGCTAACAATTGTACTCAAGTATTATGGATAAAGCAGATGTTGAAAGATATCAGAGTTGTGTATGATGAACTTATTGCTATATTATGTGATAATTCAAGTGCAATTAACATTTCTAAGAATTTGGTGTTGCATTAAAAAACCAAGCATATATCTATCAAGTTTCACTTTTTGAGAGAGAAGGTGAATGAAAAGGAAGTTAGATTGGAGTATGTGCCCACTAAGGAATAGATTGCAGATATCTTTACCAAGCCCTTTCCTAAGGATAATTTTGAGTATCTCAGAGGGAAGCTAGGGGTGATTACCCCTCCTAATCATAATTAAGATGCATTGACTTGCATTAGTCTATGCATTTCATAGTCATATCTTGTGATCTAGATTGATGTTGTGGTGGCTGCTACTCAGGGGGAGTAGTCATATGTTCAAAAATGTGGTTCAAAGCTTGTGTGGAGAAAGATAATGTGTATCTTTTTCATTGATGTCAAATGGGGAGAAGAGTCATGTGAAAATTTGTGAAAGAGTTAAGAAGAAAATAGTCAAAATTTAAGGGGGAGAAAGTGCTAAGTGAGAGTTGCGTTGATGGTGTTTTTCACATGATGTGTTGCCATCAATGCCAAAGGGGGAGATTGTTAGATATTGCTGATATGTATTTGTCATTGATGTCAACACTATTGGCATTAATGTCTTTAAGGTTGTATATGTTGAGGATATTGAGAAAATTGTAATAAAATAAGTTGCAGGTTGTTGGTGATGCAGTAAAGTTTAGTATGGTGGCTAGCTCAATATATTGATGATAAGAGGTTGTGGATAAAGGGTTTGTTGAAAAGTATATCTAGTTTATCCACATGAAGTTTTAGAGGTTTGCATGAAGATTTGATCAAGTTATGAGTATTTGTGTTTTGACAGTTGTTTTGTTGCTTTAGTTGGTGTTCCTAAAAGAAAATAATGTGATTCTAGTAATTTAAATTGTTGCGGATGCTTTTGAGGTGATTCATGATGCTTTTGGATGTTTCTAAATTGTGCTCTATCTATGTTGTTGGTTTGCATTGATTGTTGTGCTCACGATTGGTGATTTTCTTCTTTGAGTTCATGTTTTACATGATCATGGATGACAGGGTGATTGTAGCGTGTTGTGGATCTTCGAGGCATAATTGTTTAAGGTGTTCTATATTTGAGGATGTTGTTTTAGGTCCTTACTATGTTTTGGCCAACATTGTTTGATCCACATTGATATAAATTGTTTATTGTTTTGGGCTGATATTTTGTACACATTTTATATTTTGTTAAAGTTGACATGTAGATGATGTTATCCTTAGTTGTGGATACATATGATCAATTGTTTATACCATTTAAAGGTAGTGGTGTGTGAAGTGTGCAAGTACTATGTGTGAATAATGTTCTAATCTTTTGTAGGTAGAAGTAAAGTGTGAAGAAGAGTGAGTAGATGTTTATGTGCTTGACCAGAATTGCAATTAGGCATTAGCAGATGCTATTTTCTCAGTTCAAAATCTTCCAGATGTAATCTAACCATTTTTGTAAGATAGTGTGTCTTCCTTTGGGTAGTAAGCCTTTTGTATTTGAGCAGTGAGCTCTAGGAAGTATGCCTGAATGCATGTGCATTCCCCATTTATAATTCTTTTATGCTTTTAACAAGGTATAATCTTGTGGATTAACCTCCATTGTGGTTTTTCCCCTAACATGGTTTCCACGTAAAAAATATTGGTGTTATGTGTGTTTTCGATGTGGTGATGGTTCATTCTTTCATGTTTATTTATTAGATCTAATAATAAGTTTAATAAGTATAATTTCTATGAAAACTGATTGACCCCCCTCTCAGTTATCTGCCCTTGTGTTGCCAATAGAACTAAGTAGTGTATTTGTGAGATTTTTGAGGCAGACAAAGAATGCACTAAAGTGAAAAGGGAAAGTGCAATGGTGTTGTAGATGAGTGGAATCTAAACAAAGGGAAAAAGATCTTAATCAAGGTTTATATCTAGGTGTAGAACAAAGGTGGTGCAAAGTAGAGAACTAAGTTGTAGAGTGTAATGTCGTAAAATTGAAACCCTTACAATTTCACATATATTCTTGTATCCGCTTTAGTGTCCACTCCCTTAGAACTTGTGTAGGCTCATTTTAGCCCCTACATTGGGCTTTTTCCCCTCTCAGGATGCTCATGACTCCTTTTCAACAACTACCCTCATGCATTGGATTTGTGTTGAACCTTATGCTTTTCCCATTCTTGTCATTTCGTAGCTTGATGTGTCTAGACACTAGCATGCCATGCAGATGTCTATGCACCATGCTAGCATCCTATGATGTTTCAACATTCAAATGACTATTTCCATGCATGTTTTCCACTTGTCAGCTAACTTTGTTGGTGGTAACAGCTTGGGATGCATTGTAATCATGCAGGAATCTTCTTTTTGCTTCTCTTCTTCCTTTAAAAGTTGTCCTTTCAATCCATTTGTGCTTCTAACTTCTCTCTAGCTTTGGCTCTAGCTTTCCACTCTCCAACTCTTGCTTGCATAGATTCATATAGCTTGCTACACCAACATTCTTACATCATTTCAAGCTCTCACAAAACCTTTTGCAACTTTGTTTCCTCTTCTAGCTCTCTCTTTTACTTTATGCTTGTGAGTATCCTAGGATTCCATATCCCCTATCTATTGCATCCTTACTTCATGATATGGGTTTTTGTCCTCGAGCGGGGATTGCTTTTATCACTCACATTTTGTGATACAGGTTCTCCTCCTCAAGCTAGGATTGCTTTTATCACTCATACTTGGTGGTACAAGTTCTAATCCCGAAGCACATTTTTCTTTCACCACACACTTTGACTATTAGGGTTCATTTCTCTCTATCTATCTGGTTGTTCGTGGAGGTGGGAACGCCAAAATGGGGGTTTGATTGAGGAAAACCCCTATACAACCCCAACACTCTCTCTAGATATTACACATGTAGGTGTTGAAGATATTCATGTATTGGAGGCTTAATTACTTGGATTTTTTTGAGCATATTCTTTCTTTCTTCTTTTTATCTCAATCATTTAATTCACTTTATTTCAGTTCTATTATATTCTATTTCTTTCTCACGTTCCAAGATTTCTTAGTAATTTTTTATTTATTCCAGGGGTACACGCTTTTGACGGGAGCTATGAACTAGAATACAACCATTCAACATTACCACCCCAATGGGGTTTGAACCTTGGTGGTAAGAACAACAATACTACCTTTAAACCAACACACCATGCTAATACCAACTCTTAGTAATTATAATATAAGTAGTCACTTTGTCATTTTCTATGATAAACTTAGTTCCTAGTATGTATGATATGCTAGTGTGCCTCTGGGATTCCAGAGCGCCATGCTGTCATCCGTATTCCATGCTGACATCCTCTAGTTAAGAGATCGTCAGTTTGTTTAGAAAACCTTTGTAATTCACTCTTTTGGATTCTAGAACTCTTGCACTGTTCCTTGAGGTAGTTTATAGTAGTTTTCCCCATGAGTCTATTTGAATGAAGAGAAATCGTGAGTGGTGAATCCCCCTTCTCTACATTTTGGTGAACCTGACATGAAGAGTATTTTTCAAAAAACTAGGGATTTATTTACCCCAACTTGGTGGGGTCATAACTTTTGACTCGGTGCTTGTAATTCAGAACTGTTTGCACTGTTGGAAATGTCTCCAATAGGAATAATTCAATCCCTAAAATATTGTGCCTTTGAAAATAAAATTTTAGGGACAAACACAAGTTTGGACCCCAAATTTTGCTCTGAAGGCCTTCGAAAATGCAAATTACTAGAACCTAGAAAATATCAAAAAAATTAAAAAATTTGGATTTTTTGGTTTTTCTCAATTCTATCACCAAAATGAATTTAATATCCTCTTTTATTAGTTCAATATCTGATTTTATTCAAAATTTTAATGATGTTCCATTTCATGCATGTAATGGTGACTTGGCTTTACCCATGTCACTTGATATCTTTGATCCTTCTCATGAAATTCCTCTTGTGTAGGAGGATGTTTGGTTGCAAGAAGATGAAATAATTGATACTTTTCTTAATGTTACTCTACCTTCTCTTCATTCCAATGCAATTTCTTCTAGAGATGATGCATTTTTGAATGATGAATCTACTCATTATTCCAATACACTCTCTTCTAGAGATGATGCATTTGTGAATGATGAATCTCCTTTCACATCTCATCTTCCTCGGATCGATGTTGAGAATATTCCTTCAAATAATTATTCCACTAGTTGTGATGATTCTGTAAATTTAATCTATGTCTCTACTACCCCTCAAAGGCCTAAGAGACCAATCATTTATGTGACTCTAGCTAGTCCTCCTAAAAGGATTTGTTCTATCGATAGCTTTCCATTTGATAGTAATTCACCTGATCTTTCTATGGATCCCTCTTATAGAGTAGTAGCCCATACTTATAAGAATAGAATGAACAAACAACCAAGCCTTTGTCAAGCTCCTAAACCTACAAATAAAGCACCCGATGATTACGATCTTGTCAAGCAACTTCAAGTTACTCTGGCTAAGATCTCACTATGGGACTTGCTTCAGTCTGCTTTGATTTATTAAGGTATGCTTCAGGAAGCCTTGCAAAAGATCCTCTTTCCTTCTTTTGCTAGGCTGAAAGATGTTGATGCATTGATGGCTTATGTTCATGCAGATTCACTACATATCACATTCTATCTGCAAGAGCTCCCACCTCTAAAAGTATAGAAGCAAGCATACCCTCTAATGATTATAGTTAACATTAGTAATATTGGTATTAGATGTACTCTCATTGACACTGGTTCAATGCTCAATGTATGTAGCATTGATCTATTGCCTAAGATTAATATTGATTCATCTTCTTTTCATTCTTCTTCTGTTGACATTCATGGGTTCGATAATGTTGGTCGACAAGCCCTAGGCACGATAGTATTGCCTTTAAGATTGGGACCCATTACTGTACCCACCCTTGTATATGTTATGTCAAAAAAATTACCATATAACCTTCTTCTTGGTAGACCATGGATTCATGCTATGGGTACAGTCTCATCTACCTTGAATAAATCTATTAAGTTTATTTGCAATAATCAAGTAGTCATAGTCAAGGTTGACCCTGAGGCTATGCACTTATGTGAGATGGTAGCTATTGGTCAGGTTTCAGTTGTTCCTACTCTTATTCCTTCAGTTTCTTCCAATGTGTCGATGTTTACTCTAGTAGTACCTTCTACAAAGGATACTCTTGAGGTAGATATCCTTGAAGAATATTCTTTTGAAGCAAGAAATATGAAGTCTGTTCCTTCTACCTCTTCTCAAGAAAATGAATGTCTTGGTGATGATTGGGGTTCATTAGAATTTATAGATTCCTCCATTTAGGAATATAAAGTCGACCTGATCCACTTAATCCTTCCAATAATTTCATCCACACCTGCTATCAAAGATGATTACTCTTTTATATCATGGGATAGTGTGAACATAAATTATAATGTTCTTAGTGTTGACCCTCCTTTTGAGGAAGATGATTACACTTCTGCTAAAGAGGATAATGTTGATAGTCTTGTTAATAAGGATGATGGTGATCCCATAGAGGAACATAATCCCCATTGCTAGAATAATGCTCTCTATCAAGATCCTCCTCCTCAAGATTTACAAGCACATTATGGCCCTAGCTTTAAGCTTGCCTCTAAAAATGGCTATGGGCATAAAGGTTGTGGGCATAATGAACAAGGCATTTAGGTCCCTATAGAATTCGAACCTCGTAAGCATAATTTGGGGCTTGGTTTCTGTTGATGGTTCAGATAAGCACAACAACAATTAAACAAAATATCACTATTCTGCTCTCCTGAAAGAGAAAGAATAACACATGGATATCTTAACTCCCAAGGTCTTTGCAATTGGTTCTCGACTGTGCTGGTTTCACTCAGTGGTTGATGTGAACTATAATGTTCAAGGGGCCTGTTGGTGTTGAGCTTGTGGATTATTCTAAGATCAAGGATAAATTCAAACCTACTTTAACTGGGGTTTTTAAAGAAACATAAAAAGATAGATCAAAGCTTTGGAACTAAAGAGAATAATAATTCATCCAACTTAACCAGACTTGTTACCTTTCAAGGAATTGCTAACTAAAACTGGAGAACAAAATCAACTTGTGATTAATACACAACTTCATTCATTCATATTGCTAACTTCAACAATAGATTGTAACTTACCATTTAAACAAAACAATAAATAAGATTTCATTCCTTGAAAGCTTCTCAAATCAAATGATTAACCCAAGATAAATACCATTCTGAAACACAATATCAAGTATATTTGAATTTGGTTGCTTCTACTGTTGGTGAAACAGATAAGCAACATTTACAACTCTGCCACAATCACCAGTGTACAAAAAACTTATGTCTTCAGATTGTTTCCATCTATTCTAAGAGAACCAGAAGCATACATTAATACCTTCTGTCTAATCTAACTCCTACTCTATTGCTACTATTAAGTTTCTCTTACTTCTTAGAAAATTACTATTGTTCAAAATCTATATCTCTATGTTTCTACATCTCTGAACCTAAACCTCCTTCTTACAAAGAGGAAAAAAAAAGCCATATATATAGAATGTACCAAAAAGAATGTGCTAGCCCCTGTTTTAGGGTTTACAAAATATCAATTCATTACAAGAGGGTCAATCCTTAGATCTCTTCAGAATGAAGTTAATTCTACATTCAATTGCATCCTCTTTGTCCATGTCAGTGAAAAATTGCTTCGAGGATGACCTCTAGATCTTTTGCAACTATGGCATTTACTTCTAGCCTCTGTATCCACCTTCGAACTTCCATCAAAGCCGCCTTGAATGCCTTGGAGCATCACCATTAATATCGATATGCCCTTTTTCCAGTAGGCATCATAGTTGTCACTGAGACTCGTGACCTTTTCTCCCCACAGCTTCCTGGTGCTCAAGATCTTTCTACAAGTTGACCTCTTCTAGAAGCAACATCAGATTTTCCCCCTGGATCTTCACAGATGACACCCCTGGATACCAAACTGATCCATCGCTTTATTCATAGAGTAGATCCTTGCCACACACATTATGTAGATCTTCCTCTAGGGGTAGTTAATCAGTCAAACTATTTAGGGTTCACCTTTAATTCTCTCTAATTGGTTGAACATATGCCACATAAGATTCCCAGGCCGTCAAAGGTCGTTCACATAGAATCATATGTCGGTGAGACACTAATCGTGTCTCCCTGATGCGATCACACCTCCTAGCAGCCATTAGCAAGACATACGATGGTCGGCAAGAGATCATAGTGAGCGGCCTGAGTCATATCAATATCCTCTTCCATTGGCAGGCTCGTTGCTATTGGCAAGACACCATCGAGTTGGCCAGACATCACGGTGGGTTCCATTAGTCATGCTGAAGGTTTAAAACCATTGGTGAGACCATCGTTTGTTGGTAGGACATCGTGTCGAGCTCCTCCATTCTCCCCAAGCTCATTCTGTATCAACGAGACCCTACCGGGTCAGCAAGAGATTACATCAAAGCCACCTTGTTTCAGTGAAAGTTCATTTCATTTCGGGGAGACTTTGCTTGGTTGGCAAGACCTTTCACTAAGCTCAAAACTTTCACTGAGACCCTTCATCGGTCGGAAGGAATTCTCTTTGAGGCCTTCATCTTTCAACGAGACTCTACCCAGTTGGGAAGACTTTACCCCTTCGACAAGACATCATGCTGAACTTAAATCTTTTAGCGAGAATCCCCATGTCAGCAGGACATCATTTCAAGAGCACAACCTTATACCGAAGGCATCATCCCTTCGGTGAGACATCACTCAGTCGTCGAGACCTCATGGTGAACTCAAACCACTACGCCGATGCCGTTCCATTTCAGCAAGAGTCCACCCTATCGGTGAGACTTCATGCCGACGTTACCTCTTGTCGCCGATATCTTTCAGATGACATCTCCTTTTCACCGAGACTTCCACGGATCAGTGAGATGTTATGCCGAGCGAAGAGACATATGAAACCTCACAGTGACTGATATTTCATGGTGACCGGTGGATCCCAAATGAATAACACACTGCTAGTTGGCAAGACATCTAAAAGGTCTCAGTGACTTTCTTCTTGAGGAGTTTAATGCTAAAATTGATTGAGGTATGCTTTCCAACTGAGTTCCTTGAGAAATATCATCATGTGCATGATTTAGTCTTGCAAAACAAGGTCTCCATTAGTCCTCAGAAGCATAAAATATATCATTTTTCACCATTTTACTTAATTTTAACAAAAAGAAACGCCCACTCTGGCTGAGGCAGAACCAAAATTTGTCTAAACAAAAACAAACTTAGGAGGAAAACAAAGGAACTCCTAAGACCAAACCAGACAACCAAAGGAAAAGAAAACAAAAGCAAAGGGGGACCCATTTTGTTCCATAATAAAATGGGGTGGTTATGCAAGGCATAACAAATGGCGACTCGGCTGGGAAAATGGCTTAACCATTTTCAAGAAACTGAAGGATTCAGCTACCCAAAACTCCTGGTTTATGAACATCACAACTCCAGTTGGTTCAGTTTTAACAACCAAGGCTGAGCTAGGATCTCAAATGTAAATCAACACTGGCTACCCCTAAATCTATGTGTGTGTTTGATGGTGCATCATCCTTTTATAAAGTTATCCTCATATTTTGAACAACAATGTGTAAGATTTGAACTACATGAGTTGATTCCCTTTAGCTATTGTGCAATGATATTCTGGGCATTGCTCCGCTACCAGCCAAGCATCCATAGCCCCGACGGAGATACCTCTAGTTTTCTCACAGCATTGCTCTACTGCCAGCCAGGAGTCCATAGCCCTGGTAGAGATACTTGAATCACCCATTCATATTGAGTCCTCCTTTCTTTTAAATAATTCCTTTTTCTCTTTTTTTCCTTGGAGTTTCAGATATTTCATTCAATTTTTCTCAATATGTTAGATGTCAGACATCCATTTTGGGTTGAAAACTACCATGGACCTCATAACAACACTTGGGAGATCGAATTTTTCACTCAAATCTTACAACACTATCATCCTAGGACAAATATACCATTACAAAGGGAGATGATCTTGATGATTTGTGATAGATTCAGAGGTAACTAATGAAGATTGTTTACTTCGCACCTTTTTTTCAAGACTTTCCACAACTCTTATTGACAATGGGCATAAAGCAAAGAATTTAGGACAAAATCACCCAATCAGAAAACCTAAAAATATCTAAACCACTTCTCTCCTATTAACCAAAGTATACTTTAGATAACAACCCACCATTTCAAGATGGAAAGAACAGAGAAAACCCTAAAGAACAAATGGGACATAAATTGAACAACAAAGGAAACAAAAGGACATAAAGAAAGGACAAACAAACAAACAACAAAAATATTTACAAACAGAAAAACAAACAGACTATTCACAGACAGAACAAAAAATTATTTACAGAGATTATTTACAAGCAGAAACACAGGAACTATTTACATAAATGCACTCCCTAGCAAAATATATCAAACTTCATGACCCAAAATAATGTTTAAGAAACTGTCCATTGACAGGAAATGGAACAGGTTCTCCCATTAAACTACTTAGTCAGAAGGCATTTTCTCCTAGGATCTCAGCAATTTGATAGGGACCCAACCAAAGCTTATCAAATTTCTGGTGGCTGCCCTTCTTTTCACTAGCTTTATCCCATAGTAACACAAGGTCAGATATTCTAAAAGCCTTGATTTTGGCTCTTTTGCAAACCAACGTTTGACAATAGCCTGGTGCCTAAAGAATTGTTGCAAGGCAGCATCTCTCTGTTCTTCTAATTTCAACAAGGCAGCTAATCTTACCTCTATCTTATCATCACTAGAGTAGAATTTCTGCATGAACTCAAAGATAGGTATTTACAAATGAATAGGGAACACATGCTCTTTCCCATACACTAGTTTAAATAGTGAAGTCTTTAAAGAAGCCTTGATCCTAGTTCTATATGCCCATAATATGAATCTTAGCTGGGTATGCTAGTCCCTAGGATTGTTTTCTAACAATTTTTTAATTACCCCTAAGAGATTCTTATTGGCTGATTCTACAACTCCATTTCCTTGTGGGTAATAGTTTGAAGAATACTTTAAAACAATTTTGTGATCATAAGCCCATGAAATGAACTCAACAGAGGAAAAGGAAGAGCCATTGTCACATACCAATGCGAAGGGTACTCCAAACCTAGTTGTGATGCATTCGGTGAGGAACTTGATCACTACCTCTGTTGTGCTATTCTTACAAGGTATAGCCTCTATCCATCTCATGTAGTAATCAGTGGCAATCAAAATAAATTTGTGTCCTGCAAAAGAATTTGGGTTAATTACCCCAATAAAGTCCAATGCCCATTGGGAAAATGGTCTTACCTTGTAAACATGTTACAATGGCATGGCTGGATGGCGTTCTTTTGATGCAAAAATTTGGCATATGTGACATGTTCTTACATGTTGATGGGCATCTTTGAACACACATGACCAATAGTAACCCGATCTAAGGATCTGATGTGCTAACAAATCTGTAGACCCATGACCTGTGCCATGTTTCCCATGAAATTCAACAATCACATGTTTAGCCTCTTACTGATCAAGGCATCGTAGGTACACTCCCTCAAAATTATTCCTGTACAACAATCCTCCTTTGAGCATATAATGAGAGCTTTTCATTCTCAGCGCTCTCCTCTGAGTCGTATTCATTCCCTTTGGGCACCGATTATTGAGCATGAAATAGATGATATCAACATACCAAGGGTTGTTGGAAAAGGATTAAGTTGTGTATTGCTGGAAAATAAAGTTTCCACCAGCATTCACCATGGATTTAGATAGGCCTGTACCTCTGACAAGTTTCATAGGGTGAATCTCTAGTTTTAACTCTTGCAAAATGGCCATCCATTCCCCTCTTTGTTCTCCCAGCTCGCTCTGCATAAGTAGAGACTTCATAGTAGCATCAGGAACTACAACAATAATTTGACTTCGGAGGATGTAATGTATGAACTTCTTGACAGCTCTAACCAGTGCAAAAGCTTGTTTTTCAAGAGGCGGGTATTTGATTTCAGCATTCTTGAATGGAGAGCTCATGAAGGAAATTGGCCTCTCCTCTCCCTCTTCTCTTTGTTGAGTTAGGATAGCTGCACACAAGTGTTCAGAGGAAAAAGAATAAATATAGAACGATTTCTAGTAGTCAGGGCTGGTGAGAACTGGTGCTTCCGAAATGGATCACTTGATCTATGAAAACACGGTCTTTGCCTCATTACTCCACTCTATTTTGGTGTCTTTCTTCATCATTTCATTCAGTGGTTTAACAATTTCTGCAAAGCCTGTGATAAACTTTCTCACAAAATTGATCTTTCCAAAGAAGGATCTCATCTCCTTCTTACTTCCTGGCATGGCTATCTTTAGAATGGACTCAACTCGGCTTGGATCGATCGATATTCCTCTTTCTGAGATTATGTGTCCAAAAATCTTCCCTTTAGAAACCCCGAACACACACTTTTTAGGATTCAGGGAGACACCATACTGGATACATCTTTCAAGAACTCTAGCCAAGTCTGCAACATGGTTCAATCTATCTTTAGAGAACATTGTCAGGTTATCCATGTAGATGATGATGCATTTTCCAATCAGATCTTTGAATGCTACGTCCATGGCACGCTGAAAGGTTGCCCCAGCATTTATCAAACAAAATGGCATCCTTCTGTAAGCAAGTGTTCCCCATTTAGTAGTAAAGGTTGTCTTCATTCTGTCTTCATAGTTAACCATCACCTGGTTGTATCCAGAATAACCATCCAGGAATGATATCATCTGAGACCCATTGATAGTTTGTAAGACTTCGTCTAGTGAAGGGAGTGGGTAGTTATCCTTTTCTGAAGCTCTGTTCAGATTCCTGAAATCCACACATAGCCTGATCTCTCCATTTTTCTTACGGACTGGAACTAGTTTGGCCACCCACATTGAGTGTCATACATGGAAGATTATTCTCGCAGAAAGGAATTTCTGAACTTCCTTAAAGATCAGTGGTTCAATGAGGGCATTAACAGGAAGTTGTTTCTACTGAAATGGCTTAGCTTCGGGCTTTAGAGGAATGATATGAGTCATTATAGAAGCATGAAATGTTTTTAGATCTTCATACCCCCAGGCTATCACAACAATATCCTTCTTTAGTGCCCTCTGTATATCTTTTCTGATTGCTTCAAGGAAAGCTTTCCCTATGTAAACATTCCTTTCCAGGCCAGAATCAGCTAGATTAACAGTTTGATATTCACCTCCTTTATCTTTAGTTGATATCTTTTCTCGAGCCCTTGGGTCTGAATCAAAAATTCTTTCTAAGGGCACCATTCCCTTGGGAATGCTATTACTTTTTAAATTGAGGACCCCCTATGTATCACAATCTTCAGGGTTCCAATCTCCCTGATCCCTATTGGACTCATCAATGATCTGCCCTTCAAAAAAATTTGAACTTGCTAGAAAAATAAGGATATGTCGATCATCATCAAAGACTTGAAAGTTCCTGAGATTATCAGGAACAACTAGGGTGGAAATCAACTCTACTGAGAATCTCTTAAGCTTGGAGCCGTGCATGGGTTCTAGGGTACTTGCAACAACAGCTAATGAATTAGCTATCTGATTCTCCTCTCTAGGGATTAAGCTAATCCCAATAGCATCAAAGTCTTCAATCGAGTTCCATACCCGATTTCTATAGGCTGCCAGCCTTCTATTGTGACATGTGTATTGGCTGTGCACTTGCTTGACAACTACTTATGAATCCCCTTTAACCATCAAGGCAACGACTTTCTTCTTATGTGCGAACAACAGCCCCCAAGCTAGAGCTTCATATTCTTCCACGTTATTAGTGCACCCAAATTGCAACCTGTAAGAAGCAAATAAAGTTTTCCCTTTCAGGCTGGTTAATTCAATCCCAACACCACAACCTGTTTTGGATTTGGATCCATCAAACATGAGGGTCCACAGCTGATCATGAGCTAGGGTTGATTCCTTTGAGGTTATTATGGGTGTTTGGATAAGATGAGCCATAGGTGGGGGCTCTTGATCCTTTGCATCAAATATTGGAAAGAAGTGTTCAATAGGTTCCTCATAAATATGCTGGTCTGGTATTGTGACTGGGGTAAGTTCAATTTGAGAAGGAACTTCCTTTGAAGGTATCTTATCCCTGGTTAACATTATTGATTCTTTGGCTTCAAATAAGAAGTGATCTGCAACGTTCTTAGGGTGACTTAGGCTAGTTTCCTCAGCTTAGGAAACATGATTTAAAATGTTGATGCAGGGTTGGCAAGTCAATTTAGAATGATTTTGGTAATGCACCCTACACCAATTAGGGAGGAAAAGACTTTGCAAATCGATATCTTTCCCTAAGACCAACTGATCCTGTTGCAGCTTCCTGATCAATTCCTATTGATTCTCTTTAATCATGGGGTCAGGGGAATTTTGTATTAATAATTCTTTAGGATCAAGAACTGAAAAGGTCAAAATTTCCTCTCCTTTGTAAACTCCTATCTCAGTTTCAAAATAAGCTACCTCGTTAGGACAATCGTATTCAGTGATGATATGCTTGAGGCGAGGTTTAATTTCAATCCTCATCTATGTAGGCACTCCCCTCCATGGCAGCCACATATGTGAAATGTCGAGGGAGAGATATCCCCCTATACTTTTCATCAAATCTCTGCTCAACAGCATACCATAAGTCTCAAGAATATCTGCTACGTGAATATCTATGTTGGTTAAAATCCTAGGGTCAGACCCTACTTGCACGTGTATATTTCTCAATTCTCCAACTACATTAACCTCTGTTTTATCAAGCTAGATGACCTTATTGTTCGTTTGGATAGGGTTCAATCCTAATTTCTTGCATACAGAAAATGGCATAACATTGCCAGAAGCCCCTAAATCTAGCAGGAAATTATGTAGACTCTTCCCATAGATTCTTAAACTCAAAAGAAATGGTGGGGTACCTACCTTGCTTCTGTACAAAGCTATGTTCATAGCTGCAGCAGATGCCACCTTATTTTTTCTTTTGATTTATCAGCTTTCTCCAAAGCTTTTAGCACTATCTCTCATTGAGCAGGGCACCACTTTAGGATGTCAAAGTATGATAAAGAGGTTTTATGTCTCTGCAACTCAGAAACAATATCAAACTATGTGTTGTAACTTGCATTACTTTTGACAACACCAGGAAAATTACCTTTGTTATGGAAGTTAGGTGGACACTTTGATTCAGAGACACCATGTGATTAGGCGGTGCTGATGTGGTGAACGGACCCTTATTCTGATTTCTTAGGAAGTGTCCTCCCTTTGTCTGAAAAGCTTGGGCATCATATGAATCTTCCTCTGGTTCATTCTCATATTGCCTTGGGAATGAAGGTTCCTCCTCAAAGAGGTCATAAGTCATTGTTTTATCTACTGAGCCACCTTATTTGTTTAAATTCCCTTGGAAGGTTTGGGCATCTTCCTGTGCCATCTTGATAACTTTCTCCATTTTAGGGCAGTTTATCTCATAATGGGTTGCAGTATCATGCAACCTGCACTAGTTAGTCATAAAATTAAGGTTAGCCACATTTGCAGTATGTGACCTTTCCTCATTAGCTTGATAATTGTGAGGAACTCCACCATTATTTGGCCCTGTATTCCATTGTCGGTTGTTATTTGGCCTCTGGTTATATCCTCTATTTTGATTTTGATAACCTTGGTTAGGGGAGTTTTTTCCTTGATAACCCCTTTGGTTGTGATTGTAGCTATTCTAATAATTACCCTGGTTGTTACTGCTCTGATTAGGATAATTACCTTGGTTTTGAGAGGGGTTCAATCTAAGCTGAGCCATATCATTTGTGACTTGAGACAACATTTTATTTAAGGTCTCTACCTCATTTGTGAGTTGAACTATCTTTTCATTTTCAACACTCTTAGCAACAGGTGGCTGATCGCCATGATTTGGTGTTCCGATTTGATTATGATGACTATGCGGACTATGATGAGCTTGTGATTGTTGAAAGAAGTCAGGAGTTCCATTGGAAAAGAATGGAACACGAAATTGAGTCTGCAACTCATACATAGGTCCATAATAGGAAGGAGACATTCCTAGGACATTATTAAATAAAGGGTTTGGGCTATGCATCTGATACCCCATTGAAGGAAAACCTCCTCCCAAACTTCCCTGTTGAGAGCTAATTTGTTGTTGCAACTTGATGGCTAGATGGTAAACCTTAGATAGGGAATCAATATCTTTGATGTGAAAAACCAAAACACAATCAAATCTAGAAATTAATAGCACTACTTGATGGATTGTGGAAAATTGATATCTTTAATCAATATCTGCCGGTTGATATGTCCTTTGTAGGAATAAGCCAATCAGAGGGTCTATAACTCTAAAGTATGCTTGAATGGCACTATTCTCAGCAACTAGGTAGGGGTCCTACAGTCTCCTATACATTCGTTGAAACCTGGTATTAAACAAGGGAAAAGGTTCACCTGACTCCTTCCTAATGGTAGAAAATTGGTGGAACAAAATGGCTAGATCCACGTAAATTCTAAACTGATTGATGAAAGCATTCTCCAAGTTTGTCATGCTCATAATAGAGCACTGAGGAAGATTTAGGTACCAGTTGTATGCCATATCCCCTAAGGAATAAGGGAACAACCTACAAACTACATCATGGTGAGCTATCTGAGCCATGGTACAAGCGTCCTTAAAATCTTGTATGTGCTCTTCAGCACTCCTTGATTCACCATGAATGTACTTGGGACATAATTTCTTAGGATTCTTGGGCATATCATGAAAGCCTCTAGGAATAGTCCACAATGGAGAGGGATTATTCTAAAAAAATTCCATTGGTAGCGGTGGTGGTGGTTGAGCCAGCTGTTGGATGGGTTGAACTAGCTGTGATGGTAATTGAGATGAATTCGATAGTGGATTGATGGGAATCCAGTGGGGTATTGGTGAAAATCCTGGTGGAGTAAGCAGAGATGACAAGGCTGGTATGATGGTTGCCCCAGTCTTGTGACTCTTGTGTCTTATTAGGGTCTTGAGTTCTATCAAAGGTGATGGATTTTCAGCTGATCAAAGAACTCTTTGGGACCTTTCTGGTGAGAAAACCCTAGTATTATCCAGTTTTCTGTTATGGCCCTCTTTCTAGCCCCAATTTCTCTGTTGATGGTTCAGATGAGCACAACAACAGTTAAATAGAATATCACTATTCTGCTCTCTTGAAAGAGAAAGATTAACACATGGATATCTTAACTCCCAAGGTCTTTGTAATCGGCTCTTGACTATGTTGGTTTCACTCAGTGGTTGATGTGAACTATAATGTTCAAGGGGCCTGCTGGTGTTGAGCTTGTGGATTGTTCTAAGATCAAGCATAAATTCAAACCTACTTTAAATGGGGTTTTTAAAGAAACATAAAAAGATAGATCAAAGATTTGGAACTAAAGAGAATAATAATTCATCCAACTTAACCAGACTTGTTACCTTTCAAGGAATTACTAACTAAAACTAGAGAACAAAATAAACTTGTGATTAACACACAGCTTCATTCATTCACAGTGCTAACTTCAACAACAAATTTTAACTTACCATTTAAACAAAAAAATAAATAAGATTTCATTCTTTGAAAGCTTCTCAAATCAAATGATTAACCCAAGATAAATACCATTCTGAAACACAATATCAAGTAGATTTGAATCTGGTTGCTTCTACTGTTGGTGAAATAGATAAGCAACATTTATAACTCTGCCACAATCACTAGTGTACAGAAAACCTATGTCTTCAGATTGTTTCCATCTATTCTAAGAGAACCAGAAGGATACATTACTGCCTTCTGTCAAATCTAACTCCTACTCTATTGCTACTCTTAAGTTTCTCTTACTTATTAGAAAATTACTACTGTTCAAAATCTATATCTCTATGTTTCTATGTCTCTGAACCTGAACCTCCTTCTAACAAAGAGGCAAAAAAAAGCCATATATATAAAATGTACCAAAAAGAATGTGTTGGCCCCTATTTTAGGGTTTACAAAATATCAGTTCGTTACATGAGGGTCGATCCTCAGATCTTTTTGGAATGAAGTTAATGCTACATTCAATTGCATCCTCTTTGTCCATGTCAGTGAAAGATTGCTTCGGGGATGACCTCTAGATCTTTTGCAACTATGGCATTTACTTTTGGCCTTCATGTCCACCTTAAAACTTCCATCAGAGCTTCCTTGAATGCCCTAGAGCATCACCATTAATATCGATCTTCCCTTTTTCCAGTAGGCCTCACAGCTGTCACTGAGACTCGTGGCCTTTTCTCCCCTCGACTTCCTGGTGCTCAAGATCTTTCTGCAAGTTGACCTCTTCTAGAAGCAGCATCAAATTTTCCCCCTAGATCTTCACAGACGACACCCCTAGATACCGAATTGATCCATCGCTTTATTCATAGAGAAAATCCATGCTATACACATTCTGTAGATCTTCCTCTAGGGGTAGTCAATCAGTCAAATTGTCCAGGGTTCAACTTTAATTATCTCTAATTGGTTGAACATATGTCACATAAGATTCTTAGGCAGTCAAAGGTCGTTCACATAGAATCACATGTCGGTGAGACACTAATCGTGTCTCCTCGATGTGGTCACACCTCCTAGCAACCATCGGCAAGACATATGACGGTCAACAAGACATCATAGTGAGCGGCTTGAGTCATATCGATATCCTCTTCCATTGGCAGGCTCATCGCTATCGACAAGACACCATCGGGTCATCCAGACATCACGACAGGTTCCATTAGTCACGCCGAAGGTTTAAAACCATCGACGAGACCATCGTTTGTCAGTAGGACATCATGTTGAGTTCCTCCATTCTCCCTGAGCTCATTTTGTATCGGTGAGACCCTACTAGGTCGGCAAGAGATTACATTGAAGCCACCTTGTTTCAGTGAAAGCTCATTTCATTTCAGGGAGACTTTGCTTGGTTGGTGAGACCTTTCGCTAAGCTCAAAACTTTCGCTGAGACCCTTCATCGGTCGGCAGGACTTCTCTTCAAGGCCTTCATCTTTGAACGAGACTCTGCCTAGTCGGGAAGACTTTACCACTTTGGCCAAACATCATGCCAAACTTAAATCTTTTGGCGAGACTCCCCGTGTCGCAAGACATCATGTCGAGAGCACAACCTTATACCGAAGGCATCATCCCTTCAGTGAGACATCACTCAGTCGCTGGGACCTCATGGCGAACTCAAACCACTACGCCGATGTCATTCCATTTGGGAAAGAGTCCACCCTGTCGGTGAGACTTCATGCCAACGTTACCTCTTGTCACCAAGATCTTGCCGATGACATCCTATTTTTGTCGAGACTTCCACAGATCGACGAGACGTTATGCCAAGCAAAGAGACATATGAAACCTCACAGCGACTAAGATGTCATGGTGACTGGTGGATCCCAAAAGAATAACACACTGCCAGTCGGCAAGACATCTGAAAGGTCTCAACGACTTTCTTCTTGAGGAGTTTCATGCCAAACTTGATTGAGGTATGCTTTCCAACTGAGTTCCTTGAGAAATATAATCATGTGCATGATTTAATCCTACAAAAAAAGGTCTCCATTAGTCCTCAGAAGCATAAAATATATCATTTTTCACCATTTCACTTAATTTTAACAAAAATAAACCCCCACTTCGACTGTGGCAGAACCAAAATTTTTCTGAACAAAAACAAACTCAGGAGGAAAACAAAGGAACTCCTAAGACCAAACCAGACAACCAAAGGCAAAGAAAACAAAAGAAAATGGGGACCCATTTTGTTCTAGAATAAAATGGGGTGGATATGCAAGGCATAATAGTTTCCCAAATGAAAAATCTAAGTAGGAACCATGGCTGAATGATGGCATGGTTTATGCTCAACCTCATTCTCGTGGATTGGTCCATCTTCCCTTCTCTTCTATCTTTGTGTCTTCTTCTTGTGAGTAGTCAAACTTTTCTCCACAAGAGAAAGGGTTGCTTCGTGCTCCTCATTCTTTGTCTAAGTAAGAGTGTATTTTTTTGAGGCTTCTAAAATCTCACTTGATCACTCTTCCTTCCCCTACACGTAAGAAATTTCATAAGCATGTTAAAGAAAAACATTCTTTCTGTGCATACCATCGAGTGCCTGGCCATTCCACTAGTGAATCTAGGGCTTTGAAGGATAAAATACTTCATGATTCTGGTGCTATAAAACTCCTATTTGATTGATACACCTACCTCTTCTTCAAATGACAAGTGATATCAAGCGTTACCTCTATCTTGCATGTTCTAAGTATCTTGCATTATTCTCCTCCCCTATATGTTGGGGGTAGTGATGACTTGTTCTAGAGATGTGCATCCTTCTAAGGACACCCTCTCTTCTCTATGTCTTTCAAATGAAGAATCCCTTGAGTGGACCCCCTGTTGTCTTGAAGGGTTCTTGAGGAACCCCCTTTGAATTTTTTTATCTCAAATTAATTCATTGGCATCTAGCTTGGGGGAAACCTGACTAGACCTATCTTTTATATGACTATCCTACAATGCAACTTGTAGTAGCCATAGGCTTCTCTAATTAGTCTTTCTCTATAGGACTAGAACCTGTAGAGCTCCTTTGCATCAAGCTTTCCTAACATGTTCAGTCTATAGATTAACATGTCACTTTGTAGGTGTCCCTGTAAAGCTGCTTTCTAGTCTGAATTTGTGAAGTCCCCTTACTTTATTGGGTTTCCTCCATGTGAGAGATCTTGAGGGATGCCTCCTTGTAGGTTTGTAAGCTTGTAAGGCACTTATTTTACTGGGTTTTCCTCATGTGACAGATCTTGGGGGATGCCTCCTTGTAGGTCTGCAGGCCTATAAGGCACTTAATTTATTGGGTTTCCACCATGTGAGAGATCTTGGGGGATGCCTCCTTATAGGTTTGTGGGCCTATGAGGTGCTTACTTCACTAGGATTCCTTCAAGTGAGAGATCTTGGGGGTTACCTCCTTGTAGGTCTGTGGGCCTGTGAGATGCTTTTTGTCCATCATTGGTCTATGGGCCTTTGGTGTACTTTGTTAAACTTCATAGTTTCGAGGAGCTATGAAGCCCTTTATTCGAACCTCCCCAAGAGAGAGTACATGTGGAGCTGTCTCTCTTGGAATTTTCATTCCTTTCTAGCTTCTCCATCTCTTTCTCTTAAATTCTCTTCCTGATTGTATATACCAGATTGAATATCTACATCTTCTTCATCTCTTTCTCTTAAATTCTCTTCCTGATTGTATATACCAGGTTGAATATCTACATCTTCATCTTGAGTATATGCCATTCTTCTCTTCATTTTAGAATTCTTCCATGTATTATTGTTTTTAATTTGGGGACGATGCATAGTACTGAGACAACCTTCTACATTGAGGTCTCTTTACTTTGTTGACTTAAATTGTTTAGTTTTGTGTGTGTTTTTATGTTCTAACCTCGTGGTGTAGTAGGTTTTTGTGTTCTAACATTGTTGTCTTGTGCAAGTTTTTATTGTCTAATGCATTTATTTTGTAGGTGTTCAGCCTGGGGGCATGCTTCCTTGGTTCAAAGAGTTATTTGCTTCCTCTACAGTATCCTTTTGGCACTATGATGTTATTTATGTTTAGTAAATTTCTTTTAGCATGCATATTAGTGTGGATTCATATGCCCACTAAAGTGGGGGAAAAATGTAATGTCGTAAAATTGTAGCCCTTACAATTTCACATACATTCTTGCATCCGCTTTAGTGTCCACTCCCTTAGAACTTGTGTAGGCTCATGTTAGCCCTTGCATCAGCCTTTTTCCCCTCTCAAGATGCTTGAGACCCATTTTTAGCAGCTACCTTCATGCGTCAACTTTGCGTTGAACCTTATGCTTTTCTTGTTCTCATCATTTCATAGCGTGATGTGTCTAGACACTAGTGTGCCATGCAGATGTCTACGCATTATGCTAGCATCTTGTGATGTTTCAACATTCAAATGACCATTTCGATGCATTTTTTCCACTTGTTAGCTAACTTTTTCAGTGGTAACGGCTCGAGATGCCTTGTACCCACCCGAGAAGTTTCTTTTTGCTTCTCTTCTCCCTTTAAAAGTTCTCCTTTCAATCCATTTGTGCTTCTAACTTCTCTCTAGCTTTGGATCTAGCTTTCCACTCTCCAACTCTTGCTTGCACAAATTCATATAGCTTGCTACACTAGCATTCTTACATCCTTTCAAGTTCTCTTTGCAGTATTCTGAATTCTCACAACACCTTTTGCAACTCTCTTGGCTCTTCTAGCTCTATCTCTTTTACTTTTGGCTTGTGAGCATCCTGGGATTCTATATCCCATATCTATTGCATCCTTACTTCATGATATGAGTTTTCCTCCTTGAGTGGGATTGCTTTTATCACTCACATTTTGTGATACGAGTTCTCCTCCTTGAGTGGGGATTGATTTTATCACTCATACTTGGTGGTGCGGGTTCTACTCCTGAAGCGGGTTTTTCTTTCACCACATGATGTCTATTTTGGTTCATTTCTCTCTATCTATCTACTTGCCCGTGGAGGTAGGAACACCAAAATAGGGGTTTGACAGAGGAAAACCCCTGTATAGCCCCAATACTTTCTCCAGATCTTACGCATGCAACTATTGAAGATATTCACATACTAGAGGCTTCATTACTTGGATTGTTGTGAGAATCTTCTTTCTTTCATCTCTTTATCTCAATGGGTTACTTCACTTTATTTCAGTTCTGTTATATTTTGTTGCTTTCTCACATTCCAATATTTCTTAGCAATTAGAATAGAAGTAGTTACTCTATCATTTTCTATGAAAAACTTAGTTCCTAGTTTGTATAAGACACTAGTGCACCTTTGGGATGCCAGCGCACCGTGCTATCATTTATATTATGTGCTGACATCCTTTGGTCAAGAGCTCATCAGTTTGTGTAGAAAACCTTTGTGATTCGCTCTTTTTGATTCAAGAACTCTCACACTATTCCTTGAGGTAGTTTAGGGCTGTTTTTCCCATGAGGCTATCTGAATGAAGAGAAATCATGAGTAGCGAATCCCCCTTCTCTACATAGATATGACAAAAAAGAGTTGAGTAGTTACAAATTAGGTTACAACACTAAATTGAGTTCAATTGAACAAATTGTAATAATTTACATTGTAAATCTGATTGGTGGGTGCCATTAGGTATCTAGGTAGGTGCTCCTAAAACTAGGGGATTGGTGTCTCCTTAGGGCTGGTGCCCTTAAACCTTTTAATAAAAACCTTTGATTGTGAGGCTAGAATAGGATAGTAGATCCTAGCATCATTTCTCATCATGGTTTTTTGTATCCTAGGTTTTCCATGTATATCTTGTGTTGTGTGCTATTGTGTGTGCATGCTTTTATCTCTTCTTGTATTATTTTGATCTACACTAAAAGAGTTAAAAAAATCAATCTATTAAATCCTTTTAAGGCTAGATTTTAATTAATCTACTAATTCACCCCCCCTCAGTAGATTGTTGTGTTCCAACATTTAGCATGGTGATTTTCAAAATTTTCAAGCTTTGTGAGAAGTAATTTTCTTAATTGTAGACATTTAGAATCAAACATAATCAAGAACTCCATATGGTTAAAACAATTTCACATTAATCAAATTTTAAGAATTGAACCACAAAGCAAGTATACCTTGGTCCTATTTTCAAAACATTTTGGTATCCAACAACAAAGACAAAGAAGGAAATGCATACTTAAGGTTGCTTTTATTAATTGTTTTTGAGTATATCACACCTTGAAACATCATATCAAATCACTTTCATCAAAACATAATTTGGTCTCTTAGGTTTAAACACAAAGGAAAATGCATGTTTTTCAACACCTTAATCTTGTCACAAGTCCCTCTTAGGTTTAAAATATTAGGATCAAACATCAACCAACACATTGGAATCCAAACATCACAACATTTAACATCTCATCTCACTAACAACTTTAAATTTTGGATAAGCAACTCTCCTAGACCTAAGTTTTCATCCAACATCATCTAGTTTAGCTACATGTTTGGAAATGCATCCCTTTTCATACATTTAGTTGGATTATCACACATCCTTTTTGACACACTTATCCTAAAGTCACAAGGCTACTTTTAGGATTTGTAAGGTACATTAGCATCTTCATCACACATTTATCAAAAACTTAAGTATAGATTTGTTTGAAATTGAGAGTTCCTTATCATTCACATCATCATTGGTCCTAAATCCCTTAGAGGTTCACTTTTAGAAAAATTCAAGTCAACCCAAGAGTTTCAACAATATAAATCACATCATACTACACCAAAGGTTGATACAAGTTTTAAGGTTACAACAAGATCACAACACAAGAGAAACATTGAACAAAACCCAAACATACCTATCATGAGTGACAAAAATGAACAAAACCTTGGAGTGAAAGAGTCTAATCCTAGAGGTTTCCCAACTCCACCATATAATCCATACATGAGGTCATCATATCCTACAAACTTGAATGACACAAAAAATGTGGGTATGCCTAGTGAAAACTTTGGAACACCTTGTCACATGGTGGATTTAAATAAATGTAAAAACTTACAAATCTATCAGCCAAATGATCAAAGCATGAGTCTTCACCAAAACAAAACTATCTCACCAAGTCAATACATGTCAAACATGAAAATAGCAAACACAAACATATCAAATATGAGCATGCCAAATCCACACTTGGTGAACTATGGGATGGATACATTCACACCTCAAAACATCATTAAATATTCACAACGTCAACCACATATCCAACATCAATACATAGGATATCAAGAAACACAACTTCAACAACAAGATCCATCCTTACAACAACAATATCAATCTCAACAATGACCACAACAATCACAGGCTTCACAAGATAACAACACCATCACCAAATGTGAATAAAATCCTTTAGGGGAGCCAGCTGAATTAGTGTTAAACAAGCTAGTTCATGCAAAAGTCATCACTCTTCCAGGAACAAGTGCTTACCACTCTATCCTCAACCTCTAATGGAATAAGAAAAAATATTATTGTATCATAGGAAAAATAGTCATGAAACATCAAGTTACATTCAACTCAAAAATCTCATCCAAGGCCTTATTGATCAAGGAGAAATAATTGTTGAAGATAATGATGAATATTCAACCATCAATGGTCACATTGAAGACGTCTCTACCTCATCCAATGAGGAAGTCAACATACATCAAGAGTCACTTCCCAAGAATGATCAAAATCCCTCACTAGTATATAACAAAGATCCATTTCAAGAAATCTTAACATCATTGGATCTCATGGTTTGAAACATTGACAAGGTCTCTACCACAATTGTTGAGGATAACATTCAAGATCCATCCACAAATGATCACATTGACAATGTTTCTAGTATTGGAAGAATGAAGAAGAACATCTATTTGTACAACCTTTGTGTTGTCATTGATGTCATCATGTTATATGAGTTGCAACTACAAGATTAAGTCATTGGTTGATCCGGTATTCTAACAGGTATCTAAACCGGTATGCAATTATCATCCTCTAGTATTTTGGTCCACAATCCTCTATGGTTGATTGTTGTTGCTTGTGGTTTTTGGAAATGGTTTATGGATGTTGGAAGCATGTATGTTCAGAATCTCACGTGCACATATGCTTGTATGGCATATCGACATTATTCTAATGTTGCATTTTTGCTATTAGGTCTATCCCTAGCCGACCTAATATATTGTTGAAGTTGTAATGGGTTAATTTTATGATTCAGATATATGTATTGTTTTTGGTGAATGAAGATTGCATCTAATTAGGCCAACCTAATTGATGCTTATGAATGAATCAGATATATATATGTTGGAAAGTTTTGTTGATTGGTGTGAGTGGGTTGTTGCGAAGTTGCGAATGTGAAGAAGTGCAAAGATGATGAAGTGCGTTAAGTCAGTTTATTGAGCATCACCGAAACTAAATCAACACTTGTTAGGTGTACTCTTAGTAGTTCATTCTGGCTATGATGCCACTTCTATTTTTGTAATTCCTTTTAGTAGGCAGTGA
This sequence comes from Sequoia sempervirens, assembly GCA_007258455.2. Classification (NCBI taxonomy): domain Eukaryota; kingdom Viridiplantae; phylum Streptophyta; class Pinopsida; order Cupressales; family Cupressaceae; genus Sequoia; species Sequoia sempervirens. The sequence continues at coordinate 765,999,601 of VDFB02058242.1, read as the reverse complement.
GCCTCCATGCCTGGATAGTGAGTCTTCTTTGTAAGTAGTGAGATTTTGTATCCGGATAGTGAGTCCTATTTTGGGAAGTGAGCCGTTTGGTAGTGAGCCTTTTTTATTTAGATTTGGAACTAATTTATAATGTGAGCTAATCCTCACCATGGTTTTTCCCTAATTAGGTTTTCCACGTAAATCTTGTGTTTCTTGTGTTGATTTTTCTCTCTATTATATGCATTTTAGGTTCATATTTAATAACAAAATTAAGTGGTTGTAAAGTTGTCAAGTGTTTGAGATTTGTGATTGAAATTTTGTGACAACTAATTCACCCCCCCTTAGTTTTCTTGCACCTTTCAAAAATTGGTATAAGAGCCTGGTTCCTCTAGAGAAGCCTAACAACTTGAGGAAGATCTTGAATATTGAACAAAAGGGATGATAAAGATGAGCTTCGGGATGCACTTGAAGATCTTAACAAGGCTAAAAAAATGAAAATAGAGATTTGAAAGAAAACCTTGATGAGGAAAATGAATGTGTCCAAAAATTGAAAGAGCAATTGAAGAAATTCAAAGAAAGACATAGAGAAGTGAGTGAGCAATTGAAACAAGAGATCATCGGATTGAAAGTGCTAGTGGAAGAAAATAAGAGAATTGAAGAATGTTTGAATACTGTGGTGCAAAGAAAGTTTGATGAATGCACTAAGCTTGAATAAGGAGAGGTGAACTTGAAAGTAGATTTGGAGAAAGCAAAACTTTGTGAAAATAATTTCAAATCTAGCTCCAACAAGCTTGATGAATTGATTGCAGGACAAATACCAAGTAAAGAAAAAGGTGGTTTGGGAAATAAAGCAAGTGAAAGCTCAAAGGACAATCAGAAGACTCAAGATAAAGGGAAGCTAGAAAGAAATCCAAGGAGCTTTGCTAGAAAACCACTTGTCAGACAACCAAATGATAAAAGGTACCCATATTTCAATGGTGTTTATTTTTCATGTTATAAATTTGGTCACAGAGCAAAAGCGTGTAGAAGTAAAATAAACCAATATGCTAGTTCTTTCTTTGGACAATATTTTGCATGCAAGAAATTTGGACATAAAGCTACTAGATGCAGATCTTAGGTGAGGATGATTAGCCCAGTGATGATGAATAGGTTTAATGGAGGAAGAATGAATTAATCCTTTAATGGCTATTGCTATACATGTAACAAGTTTGGACACAAAGCAAATCAATGTAGATCAAGGGTAAATGGAGGTCAAACAAATCAAAAAAATGTTATCTTCTACAATTGCAACAAACCAGGACATATTTCAAGAGTATGCAGAAATAAAAAGGGAAAGCAGTCTGCTCCGACAGAGAAGAATGAAACAATGAAGAAAATTGACAAGGAAGAGGTTAAGAAAGAAATGAACAAGATATGGAGGAAAAAAGAAGAGCCAGAGATGATAGATGTGTCTGTGCTCTCATTCGGTGCAGATGATTCCTTTGGTAATTAGACCTAGCAAGTTCTTAGGGGGAGCATTATTAGAAAATTGTACAAACCCCCTAGATATATAGCATGTTAGATGTTGGCACGAAGAAATGTTGTAAGTAATAGATGAACAAAGGTTGTGAAAAAGAAACTAGAAGAATATGTGAAAGCATGTTCATTTGCGGAGAAAATTAGGGTTTCTCAGTGCAAAGAAATAGGGTTTTTATCAGCTTTTTGAAGTCTTCCACATTTAATGTGAATTAGGGAAACATGATGGTGTATAAAGAAAAATATATAAGTTATTTTTGATCACTTGTGCAACTGAAAAGTTTGAAAAACAACTTGGAACAATCTCAAAGCGATTTGGAGTGATTCTAAGGTAATCTAGAGAAATCATTACGAATAATTAGGACTAAAAGATAGAAGTTGTTCAATGTCATCTCTTAGTTTACAAAAAAGGAAAAAAGAAGTTTCATTGAGAAAGAAAGGGTTTGAAGATGATTAGCATGGTGATGGAATCTGTTGGAAAAGGATCGAGTGGTGATATTCTGTTGAGGTTGAAGGGTGTTGAGTTGGAAGAGTTTGATCATTGAAAATTGAAGGAAATAGATGTAGGGTTGAAGAAAAATGAATTGCATAATGTAAAAAAACCTTGGGTATGGATTTATGGGGAGAATTTCCATGGTTTGCAAATAAAGAATCTATCTTGTTCTTGTTAAGTCATTTCAAGGATGACAACATTATTTTGGACAAACCCTATCTGATTACGAAGGCAATCAAAGCTATTATTGGTTTGTGCAGTGTTTGTGACCTCCCTAGGAAGAAAACCATGAAATATAGAGATGTGGAGGAATCTACTGGAATCAAAAAAGATCCCCAAGCTCTACTGATAAATAACATTGTCAATCCTACAGTAAGGTATGTTGTGTACAACATCTCTTATAAAATCTACTTCAAAAATCATGAAATTTCTACTTCGGCTATTGTTGTATATCTTGCACACATGATGGTGAAGGAAAAAAAATAGTTTGATTTGTGTAGTCTAATTTTGGAAAACCTAATTGATAATGTAAGAATGTATTTGGTCAAGGGTTATCCTTTCCAATTTGGGTCCTTGCTCGTATGCTTGGTATTTTACTTTCTGAGTTCGCTACCAGAAGAGAGAATGTTAAGTGGGAATCTGAAATTCTGTTTGGAAAGCAAGTTTTCAAATATTTGGAATCTATGGAGGATAAAGTAGGTGTATGCAAAACCTATCTCTCATCCTTGCAGATGAATTTTTGCTTTGGTGTGTTAGTGCCTAGTTAGTTTGAAGAGGGTTCCTCTTCTGAAAAGAAAGAGCTAGAAGTCATTGGTGGGTCCCCTCTTGAATCTAAAAAGAGAAATATTATCACAAAAGATGTCATTACTGTCTCGGAAGAAAAGAAGAATGAAGAATATTTTTTGCCTAAATCTGACTCCTTTGATCCAGAGGACATCTGGATGATGTTATATAAAGGTGATATGAAGAAGGTTGGTAAAATGTGGTGTTACTGCTCTCTGATCAAGAGACTTAAAATTGATGATGTGTTGACTGATTATTTTCTCAAAAAGGGTATTATAGTTTCATATGTGTCTGACTTATTACTAGATGATTTAATAGAAGTCATTGAAGAAAGAATATTACTGGAAGGACCTGAAGGACATAAGTTGAAAGCTATGATTGAGAGAAGACATTCCAAAGCAAAATAAATGTTATCCAAACACATTAATGAGAAAATAGAATGAATTAAGGAAATATTTGACATCTACAGGTATTGTCTTGGTGGCCTGCAACTATTGACAATTTTAGAAGCATAATTGAAGCCATTGAATCTGATATAAATAGTATTGGAGAGAGTTTTGACTTCTTCAAAGATAAAAATGGGAAATAGAGAATAAGAGTTGGTGAATTGCAAGTAGAGTTTTTGATTTCTCAGAGATAAAGGGAAGACCTTGTTAAAACGTTTTGGTTGGTTAAAGAGATTGTTGAGGTCTAGTTGGATCATCTCTCCTGAATACTCTCTGATGCTGAAGATTATGAATGAAAATGTCTATCTTTGAACCATACATCCTCATTTATGTTTTTGTCTTTATTGGATAGTTTGAGTACAAGAATGAGTTTGGAAATATTTTCTTTTAAGAGGATTCTTCCGACCATAAGAGAAAGGTACAAGAAAAAAATTCAAGTAAAAAGTGTTATTTTCACTTGAATGTTCAAAATGGGGAGTTGGAATTCCTTTGTATATACATTATCAACATGTACATATGTTTACATCCTTTTTTGTCACCCTTTTCCATTGATTTCAAAGGGGGAGAGAGTCATGAAAAATAGTAAGAGGGGAGAGAATACTTGTGATATGGGGAGAAAATGTTGTGGTGAAAGTTTTGTAATTTTTGGCACATGTTGCCATCAATGACAAAGGGGGAGATTGTTGGAAGAATGAAGAAGAATGTCCAGTTGTACAACCTTTGTGTTGGAATTGATGTCATCATGGCATATGAGTTACAACTACAAGATTGAGTCATTGTTGATCTAGAATTCTAATTGGTATCTGAACCGGTATGCAATTATTATCCTCTGGTATTTTGGTCCACAATTCTCTATGGTTGATTGTTGTTGCTTGTGGTTTTGGGAAATGGTTTATGGATGTTGGAAGCATGTATGTTCAAAATATCATGTGTACAAATGCTTGTATGGCATATCAACATTATTTTGATGTTGCATTTTTGCTATTAGATCTATCCCTGGCGAACCTAATATACTGTTGAAGTTTAATGGGTTAATTTTATGATGCAGATATATGTGTGACCTATCTTTGGTCCATGTTGACATGATGTAGTGTGATATACACTTGGATTTCTTTTGGAAATATTTTGTATATGGTTAAAGCCGACAATTTTTTTTGGTGAATGAAGATTACATCTAAGGCTGACCTAATTGATGCTTGCGAATGAATCAGATATATATGTTGGACAATTTTGTTGATTGGTGTGAGTGGGTTGTTGCAAAGTTGTGAATGTGAAGAAGTGAAAATATGATGAAGTGTGTTAAGTTAGTTTGTTGAGCATTAGTGGAACTGAATCAACACTTGTTAGGTGTACTCTTAGCAATTCATTCTGGCTATGAAGCCACTTCTATTTTTGTACTTCCTTTTTGTAGGTAGTGAGCCTCCATGCCTGGATAGTGAGTCCTCTTCGTAAGCAGTGAGCTTTTGTATCTAGACAGTGAGTCCTATTTTGGGCAGTAAGCCCTTTGGCAAAGAGAATTTTGTATTCAATTTTGGAACTGCTTTATATTGTGAGCTAATCCTCACTGTGGCTTTTCCCTAATTGGGTTTTCCATGTAAATCTAGTGTTTCTTGTGTTGATTTTTCTCTCTATTATCTACATTTCATGTTCATACTTAATAACAAAATTAAGTGGTTGTAAAGTTGTTAAGTGTTTGAGATTTGTGATTGAAGTTTTGTGACAACTAATTCACCCCCCTCTTAGTTTTCTTGCACCTTTCAACATCTACATCACCCAATGAGTTAGATGACATACCTCAAGAATTTGTTCCAAAGCATAATCACCATATTTCACAAAATTCTAGCAATGGTCCTTTCCAAGACATATTGACATCATTTGACGTCACAGTTGCTAATATTGAAGAAATCCCTAATTGAACACTTGATCCAAATTCATTTTAAGATCAAGATAATCTTAATCCAATACCCATTCCTAATGAAGACAATCAAGAACCCTTTGTAAACAATCCTTCCTTTGAAATGGACACATGTCAAGAACTTGATCCAAAAGCAATTTTAAAGTCAATCAAGATCAAGAATCCACATCTCCAAGATACTACAATGATTTAATGGGTATTTTCCAATCCATACAATATTTTACAAATAATGATCATATCCATATATCATATACTCCTACATCTACCCATGAGATGCTTACTCCTAATGGAAACATAGATGATCTTCATCCACAACAAGAGTCTCCTACTTTCAACATCATTACCAATGAATAATGGTCTCCTACTCTTAACTTCCTAGAAAATGATCAAAGCATAGTAGATCAATGAAATTTCATGGTGATCATGGAGAATATCCTTATAGTAATTTTGAACCATCAACACCTCTTGAAGGAGCATCAAAATCTTACATATCTCAAATTCAGATTGAAGATATCAAGTATTATCAGAGAAAAGGGTTATGTTTACAAAAACATGGTATCTTGGAATCAATAAAGATAGTCAAAAATCATGAGCAACAAGGTCTTGGTTTTACAATAGTCAAGGAATCTGATCATGTCAATGATACCTCTATAATACCGAGGGAAACTTTATCTAGTGGAAACATCAACATGGGGAGCATGAAGAGTCCTTATGATGAAACTACTACCAATGCTGCAACTAGCCATATCATGAATCATCATCTATGTATTTTTCCATCCTCTAATTGGGACCAACCATAAGAGAAAGGTCTATATCGAAGAAAAGAGAAAGTCATTGAAGCAAAAGAATCAATGAAGCAAAATGGACAAAACAAATTCAAATGGATACCAAAGAAAAAGAAAGAAAATCATCCCTATCAAACTCCATTAGTCAAAGAAACTATGGGGAGAAACAAAAAATGGAAGTTCATCCATCAAAATTGTACAACGATGCAAAATAAAGCTTCAAGAGTGACCTACAAAGTATATGAAGAAGTTGGTCCCAATGGAATCTCCATATCCACCCATCATTTCTCATCCTACCAAGTTTGGAGAGTCAAAGATTCCAAACTGTCAACCAATCCATCTTCATGTAATATCCCTAAACGCATTTCACCACCCACTTTGAAATCCATGGTATCCAACTCTCACATTGATCATGTCTTGGTAGTAACTCTTTATCATAAGAACTCTAAGGGCACTCTATTGTGATGTGCGTATCTAGGTAAGGTTAACTTAGGTATTAACAAAGAAGATAAGAATTATTAGGGGTTACATGTAAGCACCTATATCAGGAGAAAAATAACTCCTCCAAGTGAGATATCATTGGCACATCATGAAAACAACAACATCTATATTAGCACCAACAACATCTACATCAACACCACCAGGTGGTGCAACATGAGAATAAATATTTTAGAAAAGTAAAAAATTAAAAAAAAAAGAAAATAGTCAAGAGAAAAATTTTCCTCCAGTGAAAACCACTATGGCATTGCTTTGGAAAAGTACCATGATGAAAACTTGGAAACCAAGCATCATGTGTAGAATCAAGCATCTACATGTGCCATTTCAGGTGGAAGCATCTCATCCCATCCATAATAAATCCAACATTCCATCCATCATCCATTCATCTTATCCATAACAAATCCATGAACCATCTATCCTATCCATTTTCATCCATATCCACATTATCTTGATCTTGAAAAAAATTCAGTGTGCACTTCATACTGGCTTATGAAAAAATATTGACATGGGTCATTATCATTGATCCTACCCTATCCAACATTATCTGATTCATGAAGTATTGTCAAAATGATAATTATCTATCTAAACATGTTATCCTATCACAAGATAATCCTTGGCATCCTCCACATACCCATCCATCCAATCCATTCATCTATCCAAGCATCCACCAATGGCATTCCATACATTGCAAGACACTGGGGGTAGGTTATTGCACTCTCATTTTTGAATAACTCTTGATCCATGTATTGTATCTCATAACGTGACATTGACATTGTGATCTAGGTATTGTTTATCTTCTCAAAATCCAAAAATAGTCGTAAAATATCAAAATTCCAAAAATAGTCATAAAATCGTAAATCCAAAAACATTAAAAATCTTGTAAAGTGCAAAATCTAAAAACATTAAAAATCTTGTAAAGTGAAAAATCCAAAAATATTCAAAATCTTTTAAAGTGAAAAATCCAAAACCATTCAAAATCTTGTAAAGTTCAAAATATAAAAACATCCAAATCTTGTAAAGTTCAAAAATCCCATAAGCATTTACAAAATCAATCAAAATCCAAAAACATCTAAAACATCTCAAAAATTCAAAAAAATCCAAATCACATCAAAATCCCTAAACAGGTCTAAAAAGTCAAAAAATCAAAAACACTTGTCGAACTACATTGTCTCTAAGCTTGAACGTAGGCAAGGCCATCATCGATGAGCTCCCGAGGCATTTAGTCAGACCTTTAGGAGTCTATCATAATAACTGACAATTGATTTATTTTTCATATGTCATCAATAAATGGTTATTGGTTAGAGTTAGTCAAACTATGTCATCTCTATGTTTATGTAGGCAAGGAAATCATTGATGATCCCCTGAGGTGTTAGGTTAGTTTCCCCTTTGGTCTTAGTCTAACCTTGGAAAATACAAAAAAATATTTGGAAAGTATTAAAAATTTAAAACATTTCAAAACATTCAAAAAATCCCTAAGCAACCTTGAATAACTGGAAAAATTAAACATTCACATGTACACTCAAAAGATCAAAAAATAGCCTCAAAACATGTCAAAACATCAAAAACATTGAAATATTCCAAAAATTTCAAAACCACCCATCCTATTTTTCTTTCACCCACAATAAACTTCCATCCCTAATAAATTAACTATTGTTTTCAACATTTGGAAACACAAAAGTGGAAACAAGTGTGACAATTAGTAAAGTATAACATGTGAATGTGAAAAATCAAACTCTTTGTTGCAAGTATGAGCTAGTCTGGTGGTGTTGTCATTAATGTTCTCATTGATGTCAACACAGTTCAGTATGTTGCAGATTGTACATGTATACTTGAGATGCTGCTGAGATGTGAGTAAATGGAGCTATCTTTATGGTGTAGCACATGTGCTGTATTGATGAGTTTCCAAGCGCTTTTGAGAAAATTAATGAAGAAGAGAAGTCAGAATGATGAAAGTGTTTAGAATGTGCTCTGGTATGTTCTCCACATTTCTCTTGTGTTGATTCTATGCTTGTGCAGATCTAAAGGTTTGATAATGGTGATTTAGTGGTGATACCTCTTGAGTTTTAGCTTCTGGTTTGATAGTATGTGAAAGCTACGTTCACCGGTATGTGAACTATTCTAGCAGAGTTGGTCTTTTGTGGTTTGGGTGAAATATTGTTTCTTTGTAGTCCTCTATTTTGTTTTAGATCATGCAGATTTGGAATATGTCTTGTGAAGGTCTTTTTTGTGCTCTGGAAAAGAGGTTTGAAGATTGGTGATCTGGAAGTCATGTTTCAGTATTTCAGTGTGAGTTTATACAATTCGAATGGACTAGTGAAAGGTGTTAAGTGATTGAAGCTTGTTGTTTTGCTGTGGATGTATCTGGAAGATTCTGAGACGTATTCTCATGCATAAGGAAGTGTGTTGTGGTGTCTGCATGTCACCTTCTTGTTTGGAAGTGTGTACATCAATTTTCTTTTCTGTTTTCATTAGGTTTGGCTGACTTGGTGTTTACACTTCATTCAAAGAGTAAAATTTAATTAAGGAGGCATGTGGTTGATTCGAGGTATTATTTTTGATCTTGAAAAATGATTTTTATTGGTCCACTCTCATTCCTTTCCACCGCGGGAATGTTGAGTCACCGAGCTATTTTGAATTTATGAATTGATGTATTTGTGGCCGACCTTGGAGAAAGTTTCCAAGGGTGAGGATGGTATAACAAGTAAAATTGTGAAGAGTTGTATGATAGTGTGATGCAAAGTGACGAAAGTGAGCCACAAATCATAAGAGTAGAAGTGTGTGTGTGAGTGAGTTGAGATAGCAATTCTTCATTGTGTTGAAGGTAGTGAGCTAAAGGTTTCTACAATCCTATGAATGTGTGTTAATTTTTGTGGTGGATCTTTTTTTCTCTTTTGTATTTGTAGGTAGTGAGTCTCCCTATTGGATAGTGAGTCCTTTCTATAGGTAGTGAGCCTTTGTACTTGGACAGTGAGCCCTTGGCAATGAGCCTTTGTATTTAGTTTATAATCTTAATATTGTGAGCTAACCCTCATCGTGGTTTTTCCCTCATTGGGTTTTCCATGTAAAAATATGGTGTTCATTGTGTTGATTTAATTTCTATTATTTGTGTTTTATGCTCTTACTTAATAATAAAATAGAGTGGTTTTGGAATTAATAAGTATTGAAGTTTTAAGTTTGAATTCTATGACAACTGATTCACCCCCCTCTCAGTTGTCCTGTGCTTGTTCAACACTCTTGATCAATATCAAACATGTCAATCGAACCTTATATCAATTTCCTTTCAAATAACCTATCAAATAATAGCCAATACCCACTAACATGTCCTAGGATACATCTTTCCTACAATGTGCATCATCATTGGCAATCATTTTGGATTTTTATCCTCAAAACACACCCTTTAGCAAGAGATATGAATGACATTGTTTGTTTTTTCATTTTGATCTTTTCCTTTGATTTATCTTATTGGTCCATTCTAATGACCTCTTGATGATGTCAAAAAAAATGTTTTAAAGAGAAAGGAGTGGGGCATTGATCATTGTTTTCATTTGTTGTGCTTGTTGGATGTTCTTGTAATACGATCTTGATGACTACTTGCCTTACGTGTATGGGGATGGTCTCAAGTAAAATAATGGCTAGGACATATTAGGTTCCTCATACCTTTTGTGTGTTGTTCTCCTTTGAAAACTTATTATTTTACATGGTCAAACAAGGTTTTCATATTTCAGGTATGAACAATGATATTCCTATCTATTTGTAGAGTAAAAGTACATCGTATTAGATACAACACCATCTTGGTTATCAATACCTTGATGCATCGTTTCTATTTGCTATATCAAAAAAATGAATAATATGATGAAGTTATCCCAATCCTAGGAACAAGAAAATAATATTTCTCATCACCATATCCAATAAAGTTTTGAATAATCATAGGCTTGTTGGATTTCTGAAACAATCTCAAAATAATGGTTAATCAACATTCATTCTCATTCTGTATTATTCTTTTATCTTTACTAATAGTTCTATCCAAATATTGAATCTATTGGATATATATCAAAATGTACATGAGGCTACTCATGGATGATGACTGTCTATACATCATAAAATGTGTCTACATCAAATATTTGATCTTTCTAAAGATGTATCTTTGCATCCTCTTTGAGCTGAACCGATCTTGCATCCTTGTCGTGATCTCAACCTACAATCAAAATTTCTGCTCAATCTATCAAGGGGGCAATATACTGATGCAAAGTATCACTCTCTTGTTTCAATTTTTGTTTTGTTTCTTTCTTTAGTTAGCTAATTTAGTTTTGTATTTTCTTCATAATCCTTTGTAGACACTTTTGTTTGGCTGAATCTGCAACAATTAGCAATTGTAAACAAATCTATAGTTAGCCTATGACAGAACGGTTGATGTGTCAATAGTTGGAGGCATCATGTTATTGGGAGAGAAGGGAACACTAAACCGAGGGTTGGATGCTGATGTGTACAAAGTGTCCATGATACAAAGGAACTCAATGGGAAAGAGGAGTAACTCAAGAGAAAACTCTTGACATTGATCGGCTGAAGAAGAGTCATAGCCTTGTTTGAGGGACAATGATGTATAGGTGAACAAACCGGTCAATGAGGCTGAATAGTTTTTGTGCTTGTACTACCCCTATAATAAGAATTCTCCAATAAAATATTTTTTTCTTCTTGTCGTTGTTTTGAAGGGTTCTAAACTACCGTTTAATACAAATTTGTGATAGTTTACTTGATTATGGAGTCCATGTGTTAGATTTGTTCAATGATCAATGAAAGCCATATATGAGGTATACTGTAAGCCTTAGTAAATGTATTAACATTGTAAAAAAGATCATTTTCTTGACACCAATGGAGCTTTGATAAATTTAACTTTTTGTTCTTCCTATCACTAGTTGTGGGTGATCAACGTAATAGTTTGTTGTTTCCAAATTCAATCCTGAATTATTTTGTGAGAGATTGTAGAGAGCTTGCTTGTGTGAATTTGATTTATCTAAGACTAGAAAGGCTGCCATCAAGTGGTATCAAAGCCTAAAATATATTGGAAATTGGTGAGTAAACAAAATGCCTCCAAGGAGAATGGGCAGAGGAGGATCCTGAGGAAAAGGCAGAAGGGAACAACATGGTGATGAATTGCTACAACATTTGATAACAAGATTGGATGCCTTGGAAAGGGAACAGAGAAGAGGAATCCTTGATGAAGTTGAAAGTGATGATGATGAGGAGGAAGAACAACCACAAAATGACAATGAGGGAGGACAAGGAGATCAAGAAGGATTTGAGGAAAGATTATTGAGGACTATCATGAATGTGGGTTCCAAACCCAAAATAGAAGTTCCTACCTATTCGGGAAGTCTCAATGGTGAAGATCTAATCGATTGGATCAATGATTGAGACAAGTATTTTGAATGAGGGTGTAGAAAAAGAGAGGAGAGTGAAATTTTCTTACACTAGATTGAAGGGCCATGCTACCATATGGTAGGACTTTGTCCAGACGAAGAGAAGGAAGAATAAAGAGAAGATCAACTCTTGGGATTGCATGGTGGCCAAGTTGAAGGCCAAATTCCTTCCAAGTGATTATCAAATTAATATCTTAAAGATATGTCTGTGAAAGACTATACAAAGGAATTCTACAAGTTGGTAGTTAGATTAGGGCATAGTGAGGAAGATGTGGAGAAAATATCCTGATATGTGAATGGTCTCAAGTATAGTTTATAAGATGAAATGAGCCTTATGTCCCCTAGAAGCCTAGAAGAGGCTTATCAACTTTCCCTAAAGGTAGAAGAGAAGTTGCAAAGGAAATAAAGCCAACAAAAGAAGAAGAGAGGAAGAGGTTTTAGAGGAAGGGGGAAACAAACCGGTAGAGGGCAACAACATCATCAAGGGGAAGAGGCTAGAAGTTCTAGTGGGGAAGCCAATAATGATAGAGGAGGTTATCAAGGCAAAGGGGGAAGGTATTATGGAAGGGGTGGATCACAAGGTAGAGGTAGAGGATTTTCTGGAAAATGTTTTAAGTGCAACTAATATGGGCACAAGAGTTGGGAATGCTCTGAATCATCTCAAGGAGGACATTCAAAATTTGAGAGCAGTAATTAGATTGTACATGCTGATCAAGAGAGTGTGGGGTCACCAGTACACCACAAGGATGAACTAGAATCAGGTGAGTCCTTATTACTCAAGAGGGTGTTGTTGAAGCCACACAAAGAAAGTCAAGAGCCAATTCAAAGCAGATCATTGTTCAAAACCAGGTGTAAGTCACAAGGTAAATGTTGCAAACTCATTATAGATAGTGGTAGCATAGATAATATTGTTGTAACTAAGATGGTAGAAAAGTTAAATCTAAAAAGGATTAAACACCCCTCTCTGTACAAGGTGTCTTGGTTACAAAAAGGTCATCAAATATTGGTTAGTGAGTAGGCCTATGTTGATTTTTCAGATTGGGAGCTATAAAGATAGTGTTTTATGTGATGTAATGCCAATGGATGTGTGTCATGTTTTTCTTGGAAGACCATGAAAATTTGATAGGAAAGCAGTGCATGATGGAAGAGAGAATACATATACCGTTGAAAAGGATGGAGAGAAGCATACCTTGCTTCCCATAAGAGAGAAAGAAGAGGACAACAATATAAGCAATAGTAGTAAGGTAATAGTGGTAAGTGGTAAGGAATTTCTTCATGATTTAAAAGAAGAGGAAGTAGGGTTTTCTTTGGTTCTTCAACCTATATGTGTAATGACTTCTACAAAACTTGATGATTTTCCTATTGAAGTAGAAGATATTTTGAATGAGAATATGGATATTGTTGCATCTGATTTACCTAATGAATTGACTCCTATGAGAAGCATTAGCCATCATATGGATTTGATTCCAAGAGCTAGCCTTCCAAACAAGGCTTCTTATAGGTTAACACCTATAGAAAATGAGGAGATAAGGAAGCAAGTGGAGGACCTCTTGAAGAAGGGTTTGATAAGGGAAATCCTAAGTCCTTGTGTTGTTCCCACAATACTTGTGCCAAAGAAAGGAGGTGGCTTATGTGTATTTATTCAAGGGCTATTAGCAAAATTACTATAAGACATAGGTTTCCCATTCCTAGAGTTGAAGATCTAATGGATTGTTTAAGTGGCTCCATGTATTTTTCTAAAATATATTTGAAGAGTGACTATCACCAAATAAGCATTAGATTGGGGGATGAATGGAAGATACACTTTAAGAATAGTGATGGTTTGTATAAATGGCTTGTTATTCCTTTTGGATTGTCTAATGTGCCTAACACTTTTATGCATCTCATGAATGAGGTTTTGAAACCATTCCTTGGAAAATTTGTGATTGTATACTTAGATGAAATTTTGGTTTTTAGCAGGTCCAAAGAGGAGCATATAGAACATTTGAGGTAGGTTTTGAGGAGGCTACATGAAGAGAAATTGCTGATCAATTTGAAAAAGTGTGTGTTTATGTAGACCAAACTGGTTTATTTGGGATTTTTGGTGTCAAAGGAGGGTTTGAAGATGGACAAATAAAAGGTAGAAGCTATCCTTGATTGGCCAACACCTAAAAGAATAATGGAGGTAAGGAGCTTTCATGGGCTCACAAGTTTTTATAGAAAATTTATTAGAGGTTTTAGTCATGTGGTAGCAGCTATTCTTGAAACTATAAAGGGGAATAAGAGGCCATCTATGTGGACTAGGAAGGATGAATTTTAGTTTTAAATTTTTGAAGAAAAAGGTGAGTGGGCAGCCCATTCTTTCCTTTCCTAATTTTGAGAAAGTGTTTCAAGTAGAGTGTGATGCTAGTGGGTTGGCTATTGGGGATGTCCTAAGTCAAGAAGGTAAACTAGTAGCATTCTTTAGCAAGAAACTAAATGATGCAAAAAGTAATTATTCTTCTTATGATTTGGAATTCTATGCTTTGGTTCAATCTTTACAGAAATGGATACATTATTTTCTGCCTAAAGAGTTCGTTGTATATATAGATAACCATGCTTTGTAGTTTATCAATAATCAACACAAATTGAATCAAAGACACACCAAGTGGGTTGAGTATCTCCAAGGTTTTAATTTTGTTTTTTAGCATAAAAGTGGACAAATGAATAAAGTTGTTGATGCTTTGAGTAGAAATAATTTGTTGTTATGTGAAATACAAATTAACAGTGTGGGTTTTGAAAGTTTGAAAGAGTTGTATGTAGAGGATGCAAATTTTAAGGAAGCACTTGTAGCTTATAGTGATCCTATTTGCAGGAATAGAGAGCCATGGGTGGATTATATGATTCAAGAAGGTTTGTTGTTCAAAGAAAATAATTTGTGCATTCCTAAAGGGTCCATGAGAGACAATTTGTTGAAGGAAAAGCACAGTGGTAGTCTTGATGGTCACTTTGGATAGGACAAGACTTATTTGTAGTTGAGTACTCATTATTTTTGGCCAAAGATACAAGCAGATGTGAGGAGATATGTTGAAAGGTGCAACATTTGTCAACATGCCAAAGGGAGAAGTCAAAATGCTAGGTTATATTAGCAACTTCTAGTTCCAACTAGACTGTGGGATTTGGTGAGTATGGAATTTGTGTTGGGTTTTCCTCGTACACAAAAGGGAAATGATTCAATTTTTGTTGTGGTAGATAGGTTCTAAAAAATGGTCCATTTTATACCTTGTAAGAAAACTAGTGATGCCACTAACATTGCAAATTTATTCTTCAAAGAAGTAGTAAGATTGCATGGGATTCCTAAGAGTATCATCTTTGATAGGGATTCTAAGTTTGCGAGTCATTTTTGGAGGACCATATGGAAGAAATTGGGCACTAATCTGAACTTTAGTTATGCTTATCACCCCCAAATGGATGGGTAGACCGAAGTTGTTAATCAAAGTCTCAGAAACATGTTGAGGTGTATTGCTGGAAAACACCAGGTACTTAGGATTTAGCTTTGGCTCAAGATGAGTTTGCATTTAATGATTCTCCTAATTGAAGTATTGGATTTAGTCCATTCTATGTTGTGTATAGCTTACATCCAATGGGGCTGTATGAGTTGAGAGATCTTAGTAATATGGAAAGTTGAAGTGCAGTAGGTGAAGATTTTGCTAAAATCATGCATGGTCCCCATGAAGAGGTCAAAACAAATATAGAAGAACATAATTAAAAATATAAACAAAATGCTGATAAGAAGTAGAGGAGATACATTTTCAAGTTGGAGACCTTGTGTTGGCTCACCTTTGAAAGGAAAGATTTCCTAAAGGAGAGTATAAGAAACTAAAAATGAAAAAAATACAACCCTGCAAATTTCTCAGATGATTTTTGGATAATGCATATGAGATTTCTCTTCCTTTAGGCCTTGGAATTTCACCTATTTTTAATGTGGTAGATCTATATCCTCATAAGGGATATGTTGAGGATGGTAGAATAGAGATTGAACCTTCAAAAATTGAACAACAACAAGGTGTTTCATCTTCTTTGCAAGACATCAAATGTATTATGGATACACAATTGTGGAAGAAAACTCGAAGACATGAGTACTTCAGATATTTGGTGAACTGGAACAATCATCTAGTGGAAGATGTTTCTTGGCTCATCGAATCTGAGCTCTCTCGATTGGGTTATTCGGTTGTAGATCTCATGAGTAGGAGCTCATGAATTTTTTCCTGCCTAGGGAGTTAGATGCAGAGCATTGCTCTCTTGTCTCCATTTTTTTTTTCTTTCTTTCTTTAGTTTTCTAATTTAGTTTTGTATTTTCTTCATAATCCTTTGTAGACACTTTTGTTTCGCTGAATCTGCATCAGTTAGTAATTGTAAACAAATCGACAATTAACTTATGACAAAACAGTTGATGTGTTGATGGAGGCATCATGTATTTGGGAGAGAAGGGAACACTGCATAGGGGATTGGATGTTGATGTGTATAGGGTGTCCATGATACAAAGGCACTCAATAGGAAATAGGAGTAACTCAAGAGAAAACTCTTGACATTGATCGGTTGAAGAAGAGTCGAAGCCATGTTTAAGGGATAGTGATGTATAGGTGAACATACCCATCAATGAGGTTGGATATTTGTTATGCTTGTACTGCCCCTGTAATAAGAATTCTCCAATCAAATAGTTTTTTCTTCTTGTCTTTGCTTTGAAGGTTTCTAAACTACTGTTTTATACAAAATTGTGATAGTTTACTTGGGTATGGAGTCTTTGTGTGAGATTTGTTTAATCATCAATGAAAGCCATATATGAGGTATGCTGTAAGCCTTAATAAATGTATTAATGCTATAACAGAGATCATTTTCTTTACACCATTGGAGCTTTGAGAAATTTAACTTCCTTTGTGTTCTTCCTGTCACTGGTTGTGGGTGATCGACATAATAGCTTGTTGTTTCCAAATTCAATCTTGAATTCTTTTGTGAGAGATTGCAGAGAGCTTGCTTGTGTGAGTTTGATTTCTCAGAGATCAGCAAGGCTACCATCATATACTAGAATAATTATTTTTGTTGGGGCACAGTGGGGCATCCAAAAAATTCATGAATTTTTAAATTTTTGATCTAAGTAGCAACATTGATCTGAAAAGCATCAGTATTTGAACCAGTGTAACAGGTACCTCACTTCAAAGAGGGGAAAAATATAGACAAATAAAATTGTTTTGATTGATATCACACATCAAAACTCAATTACCAATGCCATTTTTTTCTTGTTTTGACCCCTTTCGACTATTTAATTAAATTATCTTGATTGTTTAATTAAATTCATCATTTTCTCCTATTAATCAAATAATCAACATTATTAGGTTAATTCATCATTTCAATACTAATTTTTATCCTATTTAATAAAATAATGCAAATTATTTAATTAAATTCCCTATTTCTTCTCATTGAACTAATTGAACCTTTTCCACTAATCTTAGCAAATGTATCATCACCAAAATTAACAAGACCACCATCATACTTTTGAAGTTTAAAAAACTTACTCTTATCACCTATCATATGATTTGAGCATCCACTATCAATTATCTAGTAGTTTCTTTCCTCTCTTGCATGGAAAGTAGTCATCATAGTTCCTTGAATGTTGTGACCTATTTCTAGAGCACTTTCCTTCACACATTTTTTAGGATTAGTAGAATTAGTTCCAACATTTAGAGCCATGAACAAGCATTCATCACTATCATCATTAGGATAGTTTTAAGTTCCTCATCATTAGATACACCATTTTCTTTTTCAACCTAGTAACTCTTCTTGAAATTTTTTCCTTTATGATCCTTATGTTTGGATATTTAGAAGCACAATGACCTACCTTTTTACAATTATAACATTTTAATGGTAGCTTACCTTTTTATTTTCTAGTGCCCTTTTTTAGTCTCCTTACAAAAGTTTCTTCCATATCATAAAAATCATCTAGATTTGATTCAACATCTTTCTTTGCCTTGAAAAATTTAAAGGTAGTTTCCTACTTTGTAGCATCTTGTCTGAAATCTCTCAATTCAAAAGAAATTAAAGAACCAAACATATGATCACTAGAATAATTATCCAAATTATGAGCTTTCTCAATAGCAAAAACTTTAGAACTATAAGATTTAGGAAGAGTTCTTAATACCTTTTTCACAAATTTTCTTTCTTCCAGCTTACCACTAAGACCATTGATGGCATTGACCACTTCATCCACTTTGAGCATGTGGGGCTATAATATCTTCATCTTCTTTCATCCTTAGCTTCATAATCATGTTCACAATCACAACCTAGTGTCCTACTGTCGATAATTCAGTGAGACATAGTTCAAGACTCATGGAATCCCGTGTTAGTACATCCATTATGGATCTTGAGTTTTCCAAGCCTTTCACTCAGAGTGTTGAATCTAGTTATCCCATTTTAGATCCTATCCCTTATGCTATGAATAGATTCATTGGACTTCAACCTCATAAGGGAGAAACCTACTTATCTCTTGAAATTTCTTTCTTAAATAGTGATATAATTAAAAATACACTTGATGGTCCTCTTTACATATCTAGAAGAATCAATGGCAAGCCTACAAATGGGATATTAATTGATCCTATGTGTGTAGAGAATGTGATCACTAAGGAATTCTTATTTTTACATGAACTTTACGAAGATTCTTATGAACAATCAAAAGAATGGATCAAAACACATGATGGTTTTTATTTCCCAACGATAGGTTCGGTCACTCTTCCATTAAAAGTTGGATTGAAGCAATTAAATGTATCATTCTCCACCATTCTAATGATCAATTTCATGTGAAGTTAGGCTATCCATGGCTATGCTCCATGAATGCAATCCCGTTGGTCATCCACAAGTGTTTGAAATTTATATTTGACAACCAAATTTTTACAATGCATCATAGTGGATTTAATCCTTTTCTTGGGGGAAATTTTCATTGGATTTATTTTGGCTTGAACCTATAGAACCTATAAATCCTCATGGAGATTTCTTTTTCAAATCCTATCAAAAGTTCAAAGTAAAATTTATAGCAAAGTTATCCCTTACAAATATCCCACCTAAAACTAAAAGATCCATAGTTGTTACTCCCACTCTAAATGTTGTGGATGAACCTATGCTTGAACTAAAATCTCTCCAAAATAATCAAACTAAGTATGATGCTATTATGCTACCTATATCCTACAAGAGACCAAGAGATAACCATACAATTCTAGTTGTGCCTCCTAAAATCAAACATGTTTATAAGCCTATAGAGAAAGTGGTTTTGCAACCTAACAAGGTCCCTTTTATTCCTCCCCCAAGGGAAGAAAAGAGATCAATGCTTGATAAACCTAATCCTACACCATCACAACTTGAAAACCGTGCAAGAAGAAACCAAAATGTTAAAGAGAATAGGCGTAGATGTCATGCTATTTCTCATCAATTAGAAGAAAAGAATAAACCAAACCAAATAAAGTATGATGATTCTCCACCTTTGCCACAACATGAAACTTCTAAACCACAATAAAAACAAGAACATACAATGGACATTATCATTAGACCTAATGTGATTAACTTGGATGATGATGATGAGATTGCTAAGATCGATGAAGAAGTGCATAATGAATTGAATTTATTATTTTACACTTCTATGAATTTAGATGGGGCAACCATGATGATCCTCCTAAAAAGAGTGAATCACCATGTGTTGAACCTAGTGATCATCCTTGTATGGCACTTGTTGTTGCTTCTTTGGCTAGTTATCCATCTTTTGTATATGATGAACAAGATTGGGATGTAGATGAATTGCTATAGGTTGGATTGCATGTGACATAATTTATTTCTTTTCTTTCTACATTCTTTGTGATTGAATGCATGTAATGTGATCCCTTGTATTGTGTTGCTTGGTGTGCCTTTATGTTTGTGAGTTTTCTTTGGATGACAAAGGAAATAAATCTATTGTGACATTCTTCTATTTGTATCTCCATTCTTCTATTTGTCATAAACATTGTCTTTTATTTTATGTTGTGTTTTCATTTTGGGGACAATGCAAGGCATCAAGACATGCAAAAGTCTCATCCATGTTGACCCAAAATATTTTTCTTTGTTTTTTCTCTCTATGTTTTATTCCTTCTTTGTATTCATTGTTCCATGAATTATTTGGGGAATGATGAAAATTCCAAGCTCTATTATATCACTATAGCAAAGACATGTGTTGACCTAGAATCCATGGATCCATTATATGTTATCTTCTTGGATTGTATGTGGGGGAAACCTCCTTTTTCATGATGCAACTATTTGGAAACATATCATTGGCATAGGTATTTTTGAATAAGTTCTCATGGCCCTTTTTATCAATTGGAATTTATCATTTTCTACTTTAAAGTAATTGCTCACAACATGGTGTTTAGCAATTCCTTTAAAGTGGGGGCATACATTGGCATTGACATTTTGACATTTTTGGCTTTAATTTTGTTCACAGGAGTTGGAATTAATGTAGTGTTCACATAGCATATTGATAATTTTGTGGTACCTTATCAAAGTTATCAGGGAGTATAAATTTTGGTATGGTTGACGTATGTGAACACAACTGTAGACCTGGTGCATCAATCCCATTAGTCACCCCTTTTTTATGGATACACACCTTGTAGACCTACTGTGTGTTTCTCATTTTTCCTTTGGGGCTCACGTAGTGTATATTGGATTACACTATCCCTTGTGAGAATATTTTATGGATGTGGCATAATGTAACTTGCTACTCCATCTTTTTTCCCTTTTGCATTAGCTTTGACATTGTATGTCTGTGTATCTTGTCTTGTTGCATGTATCTTACACATCTTGTGTGTTCCTTTTCCCTTATGTTAGTTTACCATGGGATCTTAGATCCTAGGGGATTGGAAACCTCCTTGATCCTTGTCATCCTATCTCTCCAAAATTTATACAATTGGACCCCTCTCGATGCATATTTGTCTACTTTAGTGTGAGTCTGAGCATAAGTTCATACTCTCACTGAAGTGGGTGCTAAATTAAGTGTAGAAAATTTTAAACCCTGTTAATTTCACACTATGTTTGGGTACCTTAATTTATTGGACTTAATTAAGCTTCTAATTTACCAAATTATGCATTCCAAAGTCTTATTATTCCAATTTTTCAAAAAGAGAATCGACATTTAATTAATGCAATCAATAATTAAATCACATTGGAGCATGCACACATCATGGAATTATAGGCTAGGACCCATTTGCCCAAGGGAAAATGGGTCCCATTAAAGTCCTAAGACCCATTTTGAAATATGTTTTTGGTGGTATTTTATTGATTCAAATTCAACTTGCAATTGTTGGATTTTGGAATCTATTTTTTGAGAAATTAGAGTCACCTATAAATACATGGTCTTTTTATCATTTGAAATCCAAGATGTATAATAAAGAGATCATATGAGAAAATATTATTGTCAAGAGTAGATTTATTAGCCATTTGTTGCATTAATAAAGATCCTAACATCATTTCAAGCTTATGTGTGTTCATGTCATCTTGTGAATTCTAATATGTATTACTGATCCTAAAGTATTAGAGCATTTCAAGTATCCATATCCATCAAGAAAAGCAAGATTAGATTCCTTGGGGATATGTGTTTGTCTTCAATCCTCTAAGGGGAGCCATTGAAGGGTTGATGAGTTGTAGAAAGACTGTGTTCATTAATCATTTCCTTCTCCATTTTCATTATCTTTCTATCAAGGTTTAATTACCAAAATTGGGGTTTGAATAAGACAAATCCCCATTCAAACAAAACAATTTTTCTCTTTGTGTATGTGTAGATTATAGGTTGAAGAATAATTGAAGATCTTTAAGAGAAATTTGGAATTGTTGCATAAGTTGTTATCATTGTTGTCAAGTCTTAGAAACTAGGTTGCAAACTTTATTTTTGAATTTTTTACTATAGACATCTAAATTTGACCACTTCTATATGGTCAAATTTATCCTTTATTTCATGTAATTGACATCTGCATCCATATTAATTAAACAAAATTTGATTATTTGATTAATATTCACCTTTTATCCCTAATTTTCCCAAGGTATTTAATTAATTAATTAAATATTTTATCACCTTCTCCAAATTAAATAAATATATCAATTTATTTAATTTGGTCATTTAATCCACGAGTTAAAATTATTTTTTTATTCATCATTTTGTCTCTCTAAATGTCACATCCTCAATAATTCCTCCTTAATCTAGATTCATCTAATTAACCTATGATTAGGATGTACACACCACTAATTGTGATTAGCGTCACATTGTCCATAATCTCCCTCTTTCTCTTAATCACTTCATTAATTTTCTTAATCATTTGCACAACAAATTAATCTTGATTAACTATCCCTAACCCCATCTAATGCCAATTATGGTGTAATAACCTATCCTTAATTATTACTTAATAAATATTATTGTAAATTACACATGAATATACTCCAAATTAAAGAGACATAACTAGTGGCTAAAGTCAATTATAGCTACACATGTCCATTTAAAAAGAGTAAAATATTCTTAAATTCACTTCAAAATTCAAATTACAATATCATGTTCACTTGGCACCTAAGGCCATAATATCATTTCAGCTCACATTTCTCATCGAGTACATAAATGATAGTTACATCAAGTTACATCATAGACTATATTCGTTTGGTGAAAACTAAGGTTCTTCTTCTTCACTCGCTTCCACTGGTGGACAAGAACATAGTTGAAGTGCTTTACCGCCAAACCACGAAGCTTACACTTCCCTGGTATTCTTTTGACTTGAAGAATTCCTGACCCTGCATGAAAATTTTAGCAAGAGAACAACCTGCAAGGTGGAATTTGGTGCGTTCCCAACATGAACATACAATTTCTATTTGTATGCTAGAAAGGAAAGTGCAAGATCTATGCTAGGAATGGAAGAGAGTGAAATCATAGAGTCATTCATACATACATAATGAATAATATTGCTTGGCCAAGCATAAAAGTGTGTTGCAACAACATCAAACAATTGGTTTTGGAAAAGAAAACCTATACTCTCTAATTCCATTTCGGCACCTGTCTCGAAAGGTAACTTTCTACTAAATAGCTATCTACTCTCTAACAACAACTACCCACAGATGCTCTAGTCAACTAAGGTATCACTGTTCTATTTTAATATTCAATTTAATTCCTTCATAAATGTCTATCAAAATGTAAAGAAAGCTCAATATGAAAAAAAATAGATTTATGATTCACAGAGTATTTCATCATTCAGTCACTTCATTCTGATGACTAATCTACTTTCATCTCAAGCATTTTTCCATTAAAATGAAAGTACTAAAAGAAAAAGAAAAAAAAGGTATGTCACAAGTATGTGTATGTACATAGACAAAGTCTATATGCATACACATATATGCACCTACTAATGTTTGGATTTTTGCATACATTCTGAAAAATTCATTATTTTAGATTTGTGAACATAGATAGTATTCTATTTGAAATTTCATTGTCAAGTGAACAATACAGGCCTTACAGTTTCATACATACTATTGAGCATACCTTTACTGTTTCCTACTAAACAATTACAAAACCAACTATTTCTAATGTACATTCTTGGCTTAAGAAGAAGAAATACTGTTCCTACTATACAAATATAAGCATGTTTCTCACATATGCACATTCATCATTTTAACACTTATAAATCAAAAAGAGATATAATGCAAAAGAGCATTCATATTCTCTTTTCTACAAGTCAGTTTTATGAAAAATCAATAGTATCATTGCTCTGTTTATAGATCTCTAGCTGTTCTTGTAAGAAATGATTGCTTTTACAAGCATATGATTCACTAACAATCAGAAGAAATAGTATGATTCTTTCTCATTGTACAAGAAACATTGAAGTAAAAATTTTCCCTGTCACATACATAAGGATAGTATGCCAATATTCAAAAAAATATTTGTAGCTAGGGTAAAAATCTTAGGGAAAATGCATAAACATCAATAATGAAACCCTATCAAGCAAAAACTAGCATGAAATGAAAGCAAGAAAGCAAAGCAATCCAATCTCAAAGCTAGATTTGATTGATCTCCATTGCTCTTCTCCACCTCACATCGACATGCAAGATTTTGAAGGATTGAATGATTTGATATGTTGATGTTGATTGCTCATTTTAATAGTATAACGATAAGATGGAGATGATAGAGGAAAAATAAATAGATAGACGAGAAGATTGGAGGAAATTTTGGTAGAGTGTGGATACTAGAAGAAAATTCGATCTCAAATGACTTGTGAAAGGATTGATTTATAGGAGAAGGCTGATTTGATTCGATGGCTAAGAATAAAAGTCAAATGTGTGATGTGTATGGATAGGATTAAAAGTTGATTTTAGTGCCTATGACACACATTAAGTTGGTTATGACATGAGGTTAAAATTAGGATGTGAGGGAATAATTGGGATTCTTTTATTTATTTTGGAGAGAAAATATGCCTATGATGCACAATGAATGGGGCTAAAAATAGGATGTAAGTGGGAATCTCATAATTTAAACAATAAAATTATTTAAATTATTTGTGCATGTGAAGAGTTTTGGTCATGTGACACATGTTGCAATATGGTAATAAGTGAGGGATGAGGGATTTAATTCAAATATTTAATTTGAATTATTTTAACATGTAAAGAGGAATTAATTAAATAAATGGGATTTATTTAATTAATTTGAAAGGTGATTAAGTGGCATAAATGGTATAAGTGGAATAATTAAATGATCTAGGGTAAAATATTACAAGATGTCTTACAAGGTCATATATTGACTAGGTAATGTTATGACATGGACAATTTTGGGTGTCTACATTTTTCCCCTCTTTGAGATGATGTTCGATATGGTGAGATTTATGTTGAAAGTAACATCATTTCAAAGAAGCTAAGGGATGATGATGTAGGATATGATAATGATGATTATGAGGCCCCATTGAGAGGGTGGGTTGGTTGGACAAACATGGGTATGCTCTTGAAAGGAATGAAATGATGAAATGAGGGATAAGATGAATGATACAAGATAATAAGTAAATAAAAAAATAATGTCACGCTATGCTGCAATAAAGTGAGCAATCATATGTTTGATATAGCACTAGACATTATGCACCAGGGTATAAGGACCATGGTGATGATGTGTCTTGTGCCCCAACGTAATACAACCTTGTCTAGATACAAGATATGAATATTAGCTGGGAGTGATTTGAATTTGATGCAAATGAAAATTGAAATGATAACACACATAAGAAAGCAAGCAAGCATGCACAAATGATACAAAAACAAACAAGGTATTTTCCCTGTAAAGATGTAAACTAATGAGTACTTGATTGATTGTTGATGATGATAGTGTTGTCATTGTGGGGAATGATATATCCCTAGATCAACACATGGATGATTGATTGATTGATTAATTGATTGGGTTTACAATAAGATTAGAATCAAGACCAAAGGATGTGATTGGATAATTTGACAAGATTGATTAGCTTGGTTGGTATGGATTAAGGATTGAATTGCATTTGGACTATTGCTTGGAATGATTGAATATGATTGATTTGAAGATTTGGATGATGATTGATGAATTGAATTGAGGAATTGATTTTCTTGGAATGATTTTAATTGATTGGATGATTTGGTTCAAATGATTGATTGATTGATGATTTGAAGATTGATTTGAAGGGGTTGAATTGATTTGAAGAAGTGACTTGGTTTGATTTTATTGCTTGGATTTTTGTTGGCTATTTGATTGTTTTTTTGTCTTTTTTCAAGACCCTTTTTCCATTTTTTTTATATTTTTGGGGATATTTTGATTTTTTTTATATTTTTGAAATGTTTTGATTTATTTGGATTTTTTCAGGACTTTTTAAAAATGTTTTGAGATTTCAATGGATGCCAATTTGGGTAGCCTTTGTGCTAGATACCAATGACAAGGGAAAACAAATTCTAGGTGCAAGGACATAAATGGGATTGATGGATGAAAGCGTGGGTGATAGGATAAGGGATAAAAGGCTCATGATAGATGGATGGATAAAAAGGATAGGCCATAGTGAATGGAATGGATGTATGTATCATAAGAGAGCAAGGATGTGATCTCCAAAGACTATGTCACATATGAATAACATACCCCATTCTAGGTATAATACTTAATTATTTTCTTGACAAAGAATATGACAATAGGATAATGATATGATTGGTTGGAAAGGATGAGGTATGTCAAGAGATACCCAAAACATGTTTCAACATTTTCTCCCTATATCTTCATGAAGATCAAAAGGAGGAAGGGAGGATGAACAAACTCAAATATGATAGGTAGGTATGATGGCTAAAGATGGTAGGATGGTAAGGTAGAATGATATGACATGAAAATGATAGGTTGGATAAATGGGACATTGTGCCCCCAAGTATAAGTGACATAGAAAATAAACCTACACATGAAACCTATTTTCCAGGTTTTCATCATGGTACTTATCCAGGATGCTTGTTTACCAGGTTTTCACCATTGGACGAAGGGATTTCTCTTTACTTTTTTTGATTTTTTTTTGACTTTTTTGATTTTTTGATTGTTTTTAAATTTTTGAATAGAAGGATAGGAGGGACTCAAGTGTCTAGTTCCATGAAAGGTGATAGTCCTACTAGATGGATTTCATTGCATGGACCATGTCAAGTGTGCTCATAGATGTTGGTAAGGAATTGCATGAGTGATATGGATTAGGCAGATGGTGGATTATGAAAGGCTTATGCAAGGATGGATGGGGAATAGTGGATTATGATGTGGATTATATAGGACTTATGAAAATGGATGGATGAAAGGTTTATCCAAACGCATGGACCATAGGAAGGTGATTGGGAAGACATGTAGGATAGGAGTTGAAGGGTGGGGAGATGGAGGTATGTGGGAATGGAATCATGACCAACAGTTGCAAAAACCATGTTAAACATTGAAGCTTTTGATGTGGAGGGGGTGTAGGAAGCAATGGAGATGTTTTCTTAGGATATGGGTGATGAAGTGCTTTAGGTACCCACATAGAATCAATATTTTTATGACTTTTATTTTTCTTGTGGGATGGAATTTGAGATTCTTGAATAGAGTGGGAATGTGAGGTGCAAGCGGATGGTTAGGATCTTTGTGATGTAGATTCCGCATTTGACTTGCATTCCCTTTTCTTAGGTACCCAAACCATTTTGTTTTTAGAAATTTCTTTTGAAGGTATGAGCTTATATTTATTTTTGGATGTACTTGGCTTTGAATTTTTGAAATTGTATGCTAAGATATTAGGACCTTTAGCTTTTTTGACTTTATGTGTGGAGGAATCCAAATTTTTATTTTGGTATCTCTTGGGTTTGGTGGAATGGGTGGAAGCTTTATGTTTAAACAATGTGTGCATTTGTGGGTCATGATTAGGATTTTTAGAGGATTAATGGGTAGGTGGATAAAGGGATTGGGTAATGGGGATATTAGGCAGTGAGAGTAGTGGAGGTAGATTAGATGGAGGGATATTAGGAGTTGAAAGCAATGGTGGAAAAGTTGATGGGAGAAGGTGTACAGTTACATGCTTGTGACATTTATAGGATGATGGAGGAGGGATGGTAACATATGTTTTAGGAATATGATAGGATTTATGGTGGAAAGAGGACTTAGGATGGATGGAGGAAGTACCAACATATTTAGCTTGTTTTCCTTAGGGTGAGTATCCATGGCCAAATGAGCATAGAGGGACTTTGACATGGATTGGCTCCAAAATACCTTGGTAGTTCATGTTTTGGAGTATGCGATGGACAATAGGACTAGATTTTTTTTGGACACTAGAATTGAGTTCATTATTAGATGAAGGAGGTGAAGTGGATAAAGGTTGTTGTTGTCCTAAAGAATAACACTCATGGATGAAGGTGGATAGACCAATAGGATATGATGGAGGATTTGCAATGGGGTCGATAGTGGGTGATGGAGGATCAATTAGGATTTTGATTAGCATTGTGTTCACTTAGATCCAAGGTATTTGTTTTATCTTCTATGCTTGCTTGGGAGGCATGTGTCTCATCATGGCAAGTGAATGTTTGTGGATCATGGATAGGACTAGGTGGAGGTGTATTTGGGAAATCTTGCTCATGGATGGGTATAGGATCAAGTTGCTCATGGATAGGCTCTTCATCATTATGGATATTATCTTGATCATATAAAAGATATAAATTATGGATAGGTTGGATGAAAGTGATTTGATCTTGATTAGGACTAGGGCTTGATGTTTCCACATGCTTGGGAGTAGAATCTTGATATAACTCTTGGGTTTCTTGAATATAAGTGGATGAGGAAGGCTCTTGGAGGGTCTTGACATGTTCTTGATGGTCAATCTCATGAGGGCATGATGGAGGTTGACTTGAGCTAATGGGGGGAGACTCTAGAATAGGTTCAAGGGGTTGTGGGTGACATGATGGAATTATAAGACTAGGCATGGTGTTGGAAGAATCTTTGGTAGGTTCACAAATATGAATTGGATGACATGGAGATGTTTGATTCCTTGCTAGTAGACCTTGGGTCACATCCTTTGTAGGTGGATGGGTGGATTTGGGTAATTCCATAGGTTTTATTTTGAAATGTTTGAATTTAGCTAGGTGTGGATTTGATGGAGGATTAGATGATGGTGGGGGTAATGAAGAGTTTCATGGGTTAGAAGGAGGAGAGGAAAATGAATTAGGACTAGGAAATGGTGGATTAGGGATAGGAATTTGATTTGATGGTGGTATGATAAACTTATAGGGTGCATGAACTAGATTTGTGTTCCCCTTGTCAAATTAAGCATGAGAATTGAAAGGCTCTTGATTTTTTTTCCAAGGTGGACTTGGGATCATATGTTCTTGTTGTGATATGGGTGGATATGTTTATGTGGAATTGACATGATAGGTAGATGGGTTAGGTTGTCATGATGGTGAAGGAGACACATAGGATTGTGGTTGAATGTGTTGAGGTTGGAATGGTGTTTGGACTTGTGGTATACTTTTTTTTTGTGATAATGATGGAGGGGTTGTGTAGGATAATGGTTGTTGAGAGGTGGATTGATACATGGATAAGGGTTAAAATTGGAAGAGGTGTGATAGGTTAATGAAGGGGTAACATGATATGTGGATGGATGAGGTTGATATGATGATATAGGTGACACATAGGATTGATGTGAAATTTTTTGATGTGGTCATTGGATTTGATGTTGTTCTTGTTGTATTTGACAAGTGGCCATGAGGTATTGGGATTGTGCTATGAGTTGTGGCATTTGAGGTGATTGGTTTGTTTGAAGTTGAAATTTTTGGATGAGGCCTTAGAGCCCATGTGTAATTTGTTGGTCTAAGGGTTGTGGTGATCGATAAAGTGATTGTAGGAGGTCTTGGAATTAGGATACTAGGTCTTCTAATGTTGGCATGGTGTCACTTTTGGAAAATATTTGATTAAGATTACAACGATGATTTAAAATGATGTGATTGCTTGAATGACTAGGATGATTTGTCTTGGAAAGTTTGGATGATGTGGAAAATGTTTATTGAAAGTTTGACTTGGGAAATATCAGACATAAGATCTCACATGTAAATGTATGAACACACACACCAAACACAATGATAATTTTTTCTTTCAAGATTTAAGGTTATGATTAAGCAAACAACAAGCCTAATGTTACTCGAGTGGGTATGGCCATTTATGTCTTGAGCTAGGATGCACAAGGTTGACTAGGGATGATTTGAAATCAAAATCTAGCCACACTGCTGGGAGAAAGGGGTAATACACCCTTCACCTTCATTTCCCAAAGGTATAAAGTTCTTTAGGGCTTAGCCAAGAGTGACAAGATTTGAACTCCCAAAGGAGGGTGTCTTTTGATTCACCTCTCGATTGAGGTCATCCCTTGGAGTGGTGTGTATCCAATAAGGCCTCCTAAGAAGGGTATGACAAAAATGAACCAAGCGAGGTGTTTTTGATCACACATTCACTTGATTCACACTCGCAATTATTAATTTCTCTTTAGAAAATTGAAATGTGTGTAAAATAGCTCAAGCACTTATTCTTTGTAGATCGCAAAGCCAAATGTGTAGGAATACAATTGTTCATTTTAACCCAATTTCAATAATGTGACAAAAAACAAGACATTATTTTTGAGCCAAAAATCTAAGTGTGTGATCGAACAAGTTGTTCTTTTTAAGCCCCAAATTGAAGTGTGTTGACAAGCTATGATTAGAGATGAAAGATGAAATGTGTGCACTTGGTTTTTTTCATCCTTAAATTGGCTATATATGTTGATGCCAATGCTATTCCAGCTCCTTAGATTCACCTACAAAATTAGAAAATGATATTATAATGCAGCCATAAAAAAATAGCTCATAAAAAAATTACAATTTTAGATACATGTTTTTAACATAGTTGAGTTAGATTTGATTATTTGGAAACATTATTGATTTGAAAAATAAAACATCAAAGAGACCCTAGCTAATTTTCTAAGAGGTTTCCATAAATGTAAATAAGTTAGAAAAATTCCCTATTTTGCACCCATAAATATGGATTTATGAAAACCCTAGAGAAAGAAATGATTAGATCGTTTAGCACCTTGTTTGACCTCAAAATAAAATCTATAAAAAATACCCCCATTATAATTTCAAGAGATTTCTAGAAATGTAAAAATTTCTAGAAAATTCAGTGATTTGCATCGAGAGAGTCAATTTTATGAAAAATATAAAATCACAATAACTCCTACAAAAATGGTGATAAACCACAAATTTTCTTCTGTAGCTTCCTTAGTTGATGGAAAAACTTCTGTAAAATCTTGTAGAAAAATCACAACTGTTTGGAAGATATGAAGAAATTTGTAAAACCTGGGGTTTTGTCCAAAAAATGACAGATTTGCAACAAAAATCCAATAAAACTTGCAAAAAGAAATCTAGATCAAAGGAGTTCACATAGGGTTCACCAATGTAGTTATGGTAAAAATCTTAGGGAAAATACATAAACATCAATAATGAAACCCTAACAAGCACAATGAAGCACAAACTAGCATGAAATGGAAACAAGAAAGCAAAGCAAACAAATCTCTTATCTAGATTTGATTTATCTCCATTGCTCTTCTACAACTCACATAAGCATGCAAGATTTTGAAGGATTGAATGATTTGATATGTTGATGTTGATTGCTCATTTTCATAGCATAACAATAAGTTGGAGATGATAGAGAAAAAATAGATAGATAGATGAGAAGATTGGAGGAAAAGTTTGGAAGAGTGGATATTAGAAGAAGATTAGATCTAAAATGGCCTGTGAAAGGCTTGATTTATAGGAGGAGGCTGATTTGATTTGATGGCTAAGATTAAAAGTCAAATGTGTGATGTGTACAACTAGGATTAAAAGTTGATTTTAGTGCCTATGACGCACATCAAGTGGGTTATGGCATGAGGCTAAAATTAGGATGTGAGGGAATAAGTGGGATTCTTTTGTTTATTTTGGAGAGAAAATATTCCTATGGCACACAATGAAAGGGGCTAAAAATAGGATGTGAGTGGGAATTTCATAATTTAAACAATAAAATTATTTAAATTATTTGTGCATGTGAAGAGTTGTAGTCATGTGACACATGTTGCAATGTGGTAATAAGTGAGGGATGAGGGATTTAGTTCAAATATTTAATTTGAAATATTTTAAGACATGTGAAGAGGAATTAATTAAATAAATAAGATTTATTTAATTAATTGGAAAAGTGATTAAGTGGGATAAATGGGATACGTGAGATAATGTAATGACCTAGGGTAAAATATTACAAGATGTCTTACAAGGTCATGTATTGACTAGGTAGTGTTATGACATGGACAATTTTGGATGCCTACAATATTCTTACCTAACAGGCTATAACATCAATCTATGGTTACTCTGAGTTAACCATTTCCTAATGGTCAAGATCATCATAAATATATTCGATATTTTTCCTATGTAATTTACTATCTTATTACCATGCATGCAAGGGTATTCTACATGTTGGCCTTGATTTCATTTCAACATGGTTTTCATTCCACCGTCCTCATCGAATAGGGTTGAATTCATTCCAAAGATAGTCTAAATACATTCAAGGCTTAAAAACAATAAACACAACCCTTCCCATTTGCTGTTATCATCCATCCAATATCAAGGTTCAATATGAATTTCTATTAAAATACAATATTCAGAGGGGTCTCTTATTTCCCTCGAATCATAGTTGATCCCATATAAAGTATAAGAGGAATAACATACATTGTCATTGGATTTATTTTCGGTAGCCCTACAAGCTCAACATTTACAAATTGCAAGAGTTTAAGACTAGCTCATGAAGCATTATGAGCTTCGGCCAACCACTAGGGTGGTGAATAGTTATAAGAAAGAAACTTATAGGGTTACAAACCCTCTTCTAAGGTAATCCTTAATCGATCCCCATCACTATTTATTCACAGTGAGATATAATAAAATGGTGTAAAGAATACAATAGCCATCGTATGGCATGCTCATGTGAGCAGCCTCAAGGAAGAATCTCCTAAGCTTATCATTCTATGGCTTGGCTTAGCTCATAGAGCTAGCCACATGGATTCCTAAAAGAAAAATTTCATACACATATTGCAAACAAGTGACCCACAGAGGTTAACACTATGCCATTCAAATGTACTCACAGAACAATGAAAGCAATCGATATACAAAATGAAATTGCTATCATTTAATAATGATGAAGGAAAGAATAGGAATATAAATTAGTTTTTATCTCTTGCATGGTTCAAATTACCTCAATATCAAATTGGGTAAGCTATCCTTTGATTTTTCCTTCAAGCTCCTCTTCTTTTTCCTTTTATGACCCACCTTTTCTTGTGTTTTTTTTTGCCACACTGCTTGTGTGTTGTTTAGAAATGGAAGCAACAGTCTATATTTTTGCATGCCCAGGGCAGAGGTGTTATGGCCTTACCACTGGACACTGCACAATTCAATTATAGCAATTAAATTCATGGTAGGCCTTACTACCTACATCATATTTTTTTTAGTTATCAACCTGATATTAGTATGCTATTGGTTATTATTCGAATTTGACACATATACATTTAAATATGAATTCAAATACACAAACACAAACACACACACACACACATATATATGTATGTTTATATATATACATAGTATATATATATTTGTATTTATATGCTTATTTAAATGATTCCATACTCATTTACCATACTTTATGTATTTTCATACAAACACATATATATACATTTATATATATATATATCTCTATATATATTTATATGTATGTATTTGAATCTTATGTATATACATGCATATATGTATATGTACATGTATAATTGTTTGTTATGGCCTACGAGTTCCATACAATCTTAATTTTAATAGGGAACTTAAATTCAAATTGAATCATCTGTCTCTATATAAAGAAATCTTATTTTGTTTTCTTCAAACACAGAGTTTTAAATGGACAACTTTTTATATCTACAAGCCATATATTTTCAAACACGAAAATAGTTCAAGTTAGGATATTCTCATTCTCTTATATATGCAATTTGATTTAAATGAAAGTCATCATGCCCTTCTATGGTGTGTGCACCTAGATTCCATCTAGCTTATTATTCAATCTGGCTAAACAATCCTACTTCAATTGTGTTCTCGTTGTTCAACTGGCCACCCTACAACTGCACACACTTGCACTTGCAAATTGATCAGTAACATTCAATTCTTGATGACATATAAAAAAATAGTTTTCAGAATTTCATAAAGTCAACATTAGTCAACTCCTCATATTCAACATGCGAATATTCCAGAATCTCCATAATATTATTTAATTGAATTTCATCAATATTTAAATTTTTTCGTATTTAAATAAATATGTAATAAAATTAGGTTATGACATCCTTCTCCTCTTGGAAGAGACATCATCTCGATGTCTTGTAAGTCAAATGAATGACATCATAACACTTTTGATCATTTATGTCTATTTCAACATTACATGAAATATATGTCTATTTCAACATCACACAAAATATATGTCTATTTCAGTATCACATGAAATATATGTCTATTTCAACATCACATAAAATATGTGTCTATTTCAACATCTCATGAAATATGTGTCTATTTCAACATCTCATGAAATATATGTCTATTTCAACATCTCATGAAATATATGTCTATTTCAACATCATTTCAAAGTATATGTCTATTTCAACATCTCATGAAATATATGTCTATTTCAACATCATTTCAAAATATATGACTATTTCAACATCTCATGAAATATATGTCTATTTCAACATCATTTCAAAGTATATGTCTATTTAAAAATCTCATGAAATATATTTCTATTTCAACACCATTTCAAAATATATGTCTATTTCAACATCAAAATTTTAAAGCATGGAATATCATAGTATCTCAATCCAAAAACTGCAACAAAATTACTAAGTTTCTTTTCAAGAAATCAAGTGTGGAAAGGAGTGTTCTATTTCTTCTGCATTGATGTAAGCAAGGTGGTGATGACTCTCTATCCAACTCAAAATGACCTAACTTAAACAAGGAAATAACCTTTGCAACACAATTCTCTCAACTTGTTCCAAAAACTCACTAGTAGGCTTATTGCCCTCAAAACCCAACTCTAGGAGATATCTTTTGGAGAAGGCCATACAGTGGCATACAAACATCAAAAAATACTTACCATAGAACCCAAAACAACATACTAAAAAATCCAATAAGATTTATTTGAATTTTTTTTGAAAAACTTTAGACTGCCCCTGTTTTAGGCTACTCAATTAGCCCTCTTTTACAAAGGAGGTACCTCCAAATCACTTTTCTTTCTCCAAAACTCAATGGACAGTCACAAATTGTGTGTTAAAACACCAAATTCCATGATCAATTCATATATTCAAGACTTCTAGGATG
Source organism: Sequoia sempervirens (assembly GCA_007258455.2). Taxonomy (NCBI): domain Eukaryota; kingdom Viridiplantae; phylum Streptophyta; class Pinopsida; order Cupressales; family Cupressaceae; genus Sequoia; species Sequoia sempervirens. The sequence continues at coordinate 765,964,838 of VDFB02058242.1, read as the reverse complement.
TTGCACCATGAAACCCTCATTTTCCATGCAAAACACTAGGATTTATTAAAAATCTTAACACTCAGTCTTATCTTACCCAAACAATGCTTCCAACACTTCAAAACTACCCTAGACAAACTCAATCTACTCTCACTTGGACAATTCCAACAACATTTCATCAAAAACCTTTCTTAACTCCTCATTTTCATATAAGAAATACCATATCCAGCCTTAGGGCATCATCCCAAATTGAACAACTTGACTCCTCTGCCTACCAAATCATTTGATACAGTAGTTGCATAAAGTGGAATGTGTCAATTTGACATTTTGGAAGGAAATCAACCCAAAATATAGAGTTTATAGGGCTGGTTTAGAAAATTGAAAAATACCCTCACTAATCCTTATGAAAGAGACCCAAAATTGATTCAAAAGAAAGTTAAAATGTGCTTCTACCAATTTGAATGAAATTTAGAGCAATTATTTATAGTACGGGTCCGTACAGTATGAGAAAAGTTCAGAAACATAGAAAAATAGCAAAAGAAACATTGCATTTTGATTGGAAATCTTCAACACAACAACCAACCACCAATCTTCGAGCCTTTTGAGGATTTTATAAATATTCCCACCAAATTATAACTAACAAACACCTATAACTTCTTTTCAAATTCTATGACCTTTCACATTCCCTAAAAGTTGCATTTTTGCAATTTTGTCTTGACAACATTTTTACATTTTTGCAACTTTTTGTGTTTTAACACAAATGACTCTAAAACCCCCCAATTACATGATAGATGGTCTTATTAGACCTTATTTATTGTAAAAAAACTCAAAACACCCCATAATACCCTAGACTTACCTACTAACCAATCTATCAAACCTTCAAATGATCAAATTTGACAATAAGGCTTAGGTGCTCCTACACCATAGAACCCCTTAGAAAAATAACTCATGTCACATGAGTTATGCCTTGTTCCATGCTTCATCATTTTTCCAAACACTCTCTGGTCTGAAAATCTCCTTCCTTGATTCAGATACTGAGATCTTATGATCTGCCCTGCATCCTTGTTCTTGTTTTCTTTTGAACTATCTCCATCTCTGCCATCAGACCTGTTAATGGTCTTCTACCAATCCCTTGCTCAAAACCTGATTGCATTCCTTTATCTCTACCTACAAATAAAAACTTGTTAGTAACTCCTTGAACTAACTTTCCTTTTACCTCAACCTCATGTGTGCATCCACCCTTAACTTCTTGTCCACTCTGTCCTATTTCTTTACTATTTTCAGTCCTATTGTCCCATTAACATCTTTCACCACTGTACTATTAGATTTATCACCCACTATACCTGTAGATTCCATATGCTTTACAACCTTACCTTCAACCAAAGGACATACCATTGTCCCTATCAACACATTAGCATACCAATCTACTATCAATTCATCCTTTAACCCTACATTTACCTTCACACCTACTGTCAGAGCATTTTCAGACTTTAAACTAGCTATAGTACTCACCTTTGTGTCTTCCTTCACATTCTTTAGAAGTTCTTTCTTTCCACACATAATCACCTTAGCCTTACCTTTGTCATCTTCCACCAAAGGAGTCAAAACAAATTTATATCCATCTTTATCTATAGTGTTTGTGTTTTCTCTTCCATCATACAATGCACGCCTATCAAACTTCCAAGGCCTACCTAGGAGTAAGTGGTAACAATCCATGGGAAAGATATCACACACTACCTTGTATTTATAACCTCCAATTTGAAATTCTACAACATCTTGTTCATTGACCAAAAGAGATTTCCCATCACTCAACCAAGACACTTTATAAGGTAACTCATGAGGAACTTTTTGCAAATTTAGTTTACTCACCATCTCACTTGACACCATATTTTCAGTAGAGCCTGAATCAATAACAATTTTGCATACCTTGTTTTTACACTTAGATGTGGTCTTGAAAAGATTCTTTCTTTGCAATGGTTCCATCTCCTTGGTTGCCTTCAATATAGTCTTCCTCATCATCAACATTTCACCTATTTTAGGAGTAGTATGTAAACTTGTAGAATGGTTACTCCCACACTCCTCTTCTTGTACTATTTTTGCTCTCCTTTTAGTCCTCTTTTCACCTCCAGTAGATGAACTACCAAAATTTTTAGGACACTTCCAAGAAGGATGACCATATTCATTACAATTATAACATCTCCTTGCAAAAACATTTGAATTTCTATCACCACTGAATCTACCTCTACCCCTAAAACCACCTCTTGCATCAAAACCTTGCTCCTTACATCTACTTGCTTCTAGTTCCTCATTTAGCTACCTTGATGTAGGGATTGATCCTCTCCCTCTTATGCTATTACCTTTGCCTCTAAAAAATTTCTCTTGCCTTCTTTTGATCTTCTCCTCCACCCTAATTGCCAATTAAAAACACTCTTCAACAGTCTTTGGGTTAGCAACAACCAATTCATCTTGTATATTGAATCTAACGCCACCTAGATATCTATCCACCTTTTCAAATTCATCTTCATCCCTTCTTGACCTTATACTTAGTTTGTAGAATTAATCAGTATAGGCCTTAAAATCTAGATCCTTTTGCTCCAAACTTTGCAACCTTTTATACAATTGAACTTCATAATCCTTTGGAAGAAACTTACCTTTAAGTTTTTGTACCATCTTGTCCCAATAAAATATTCTTGACTTGCCTTGTTTTCTCCTTTCTGTTTGCTTGTTGTCCCACCATAGAAGAGCACGACCTTTGAGTTTAGTCTTTGCCACCTTCACCTTCTACTCATCTAAAATATCTTCACTCTCAAAGTGATTATCCATAGAAGCAATCCAATCAAACAAATATTCTTCATTTAAATTTCCACCATACATAGGAAGATCAACCTTTACCTTCATTCAATCACCTTTAGCTGACTTGAGCAACTTTTCCATCCTCTAATCTTCAGGGTGTAATTCCTCATCCACATCTTCATATTCATCATCTTCCTCCTCTATTTCACCCTCTTCATTCTCATCTCTTCTTTTCTTTGTCTCTAAGGCAGGAAGCCTTTCCAACACAGTATTTTGTGACTCCAGAAGCTTAGCATGCTTCTCCTTTAGTTCTTGCAACTCTCTAGCAGCACCAACACCCTTAAGAGGCATCTTCACAAACTTGTCTATTCACCTTCCAATCACCTTTCTTCAAACCTGCAAAATTCAACCACAAGAGACCTTGTCCCTGAGATTTGATACCACCTGATGTAAGCAAGTTGGTGATGACTCTCTATCCAACTCAAAATGACCCGAATCAAACAAGGAAACAACCTTTGCAACACAATTCTCTCAACTTGTTCCAAACACTCACCAATAGGCTTATAGCCCTCAAAACCCAACTCTAGGAGACATATTTTGGAGAAGGCCATATAGTGGCCTACAAAACATCAACAAAGACTTACCACAAAACCTCGAACAACATACTAAAAGATCTAATCATATTTCTTTGAAACAAATTTGAAAACCTTTAGACTGCCCCTATTTTAGGCTACTCAATTAGCTCTCTTTTGCAGAGGAGGTACCTCAAAATAAATTTTCTTTCACCAAAACTCAATGAAAAGTCACAAATTATGTGTAAAAGCACCAAATTCCATGATCAATTCATAGATTTAAGACTTCTAGGACACTGCACCATGAAACCCTCATTTTCTATGCAAAACACTAGGGTTTATTGATAATATTAACACCTGGACTTATCTTACCCAAAAAATGCTTCCAACACTTCAATACTACCCTGCACAAACTCAGTGTACTCTCACTTGGACAATTCCAACAACATTTCCTCAAAAACCTTTCTTAACTCCTCATTTTCACATAAGAAATACCCTGTCTAGCCCTAGGGAATCATCCCAAATTGAAAAAATTGAATCCTATTCCTACCAAATCTTGAAACCACTTAAATTAAAGTGTGTTGGACCCATTCCATGAGATACAATAGTTACAAAAAGTGGAGTGGGTCAATTTGACATTTTAGAAGGCAATCAACCCAAAATACAGAGTTTACAAGGCTACTTCAAAAAATTGAAAAGAACCCTCACTAATCCTTATGAAAGAGACCCAAACATGATTCAAAAGAGAGTTAAAACTTTATTCTACCAATTCTGATGAAATTTAGAGCAATTATTTATAGTATGGGTCTGTATAGTATGAGAAAAGTTCATAAACACAAAAAAAATAGAAGAAACATTGTATTTTGATTGGAAATCTTCAACACAACAACCAACCACCAATATTCAAGCCTTTTGAGGTTTTTATACATATTCCTACCAAATTCTAACTGAAAAATACCTATAACTACTTTTCAAATTCTATGACCTTTCACTTTCCCTAAAAGTTGCATATTTGCAATTTTGTCTTGACAAGATTTTTACATTTATGGAACTTTTGCTCTTTTAACACAAATGACTCTAAAACCCCCCAATAACATCATAGATGGTATTATTAGACCTTATTTAGTGTAAAAAGACTCAAAACACCCCGTACTACCCTAGACTTACCTACTGACCAACCTATCAAACCTTCAAATGATCAAATTTGACAATAAGGCTTAGGTGCTCCTGCACCACACATCCTCCCAAGTAGCACTATCCTCTGAGTAGTGATCCCATTGGATCTTGTACTGAGCAATATCTCTACTGCATAACTTAACATTATGCCTATCCAGGATTCTAATGGTATTCACTAGCACCACTCCTGGATATTGTACCTACAATGATTTCCAATCTAGTACATGAGTCACATCAGGATGATATTGCTTCAACAAAGAAACATGAAAAACATTATGAAGTCAAGCTAGAGTAGGTGGTAGAGCTAGTTTATAGGAAACTAGGTTAATAGCTTCCAAAACTTCAAATGGTCCCACATATCTTGGGGCTAATTTGGAATAATTTCCAAAAGTGATAGAACTTTTATGAGGTTTAACTCTCAAGAAAACTTTGTCCCTTGCTACGAACTACCTCTGAGTTCAATTCTTGTTGGCATAACTCTTTTGTCGACCTACTGCCTCTTTCAATATACTCTTAATGACTCACATTTTCTCTTCCATTTCCTTAGTCCTACTAAGATCCTATCCTCTAATTTATCCCAACTGATGGGGGTTTGACACTTCTTCCTGTACAAGGCCTCAAATGGTGCATGCCTAAGGAGGTATGATAGGAGTTATTGTAAGAAAAATCTACCAAAGGAAAATATTTTTCCCACCTATAATGTTGGTCCATACAATAAATTCAGAGGAAATCTTCGACTACCTATTTCAGCCTCTCTATTTTCCCGTTAGTCTAAGGATGATTAGCCAAGCTAAAATTCAATTTAGTCCCCAATGCTGCATTCAAGGTCATCTAAAACCTTGAGGCCATCCATGTGTCCCTATCAGAAATGATAGTCTCTAGAAATCCATGCAAACAAAAGATCTCCTAGACAAATTTCTTAGCCAAGGTCAACGATCCATCCTTAAGGTTTCCTAGAATGAAGTGTACAACCTTAGTCAACTTATCAATCACAACTAAGATGAAATCATGCTTATTCTTGCTCAATGACAACCCTTGTACAAAATCCATACTAATCACTTGCCATTTATACTCAAGTATGTCATGGGGATACAATAACCTAGCTGGGTGTGTATGCTCAACTTTGACTCACTGGCACTCCAAGCATTTGGCTACGTACTCCACTACATCCTTCTTGAGTCTTGGCCAAAAATACAGAGTCTTCAACTCTACAACGATCTTAGATAAATGGAGGTGTCCTGAATAGGGTGCATTGTAAACTTCTTCCAGAACCAACTTGATCTACTCTCTAGAGTAGGGAATATACATTTTTCTATGGTATCTAAAAATTCCATCTAGTTTGATCTCATACCCATCAAACTGATGATTCAAAGGATTTTCTACTAGGGCATTCTTCACTCTTTTATAGTGCTCATCCCTTGGAAAATTATGAATTACTTAGTACCTCAAATTATACCTTGTTAAGATCATGGCTATCATATGTCTTCATCTACTAAGAGCATCAACCACTCTATTCTCTTTCCCCTTTATATATTCAATTCCAAATTTGTACTCGCTAAGGAATTCTAGCCACCTTCTCTATTGTGCATTAAGGTTTGGCTGAGTAAATATGTATCTCAACCCCAAGTGGTCTATCTTGAGTTCAAATGGCTTCCCTAAAGGGTAATGCCTCCACATCTGTAAGGCATGAACTATGGTTGCCAATTCCAAGTCATAGGGAATGCAGTTTTCTTTGTGCTGCTTGAGCGTCCTTGATTCATATGCCACAACATGTCCATCTTGCATTAATACTATTCCCAATCCCTCTCCAGAGGAATTTGTGATTATTGTAAATCTCCTATTAGGATCAGGGATAGTGAGCACTAGTGCTATTATGAGCCTCTCACTTCAGGAGTCAGAATTCCTACTCGCATTTCTCGGTCCATTCAAATCACGTTCCTTTCCTTTGGAGTGTGGTAATAGGTGATGCAATCTGGGAGAACCCTTGCAAAAAATTCCTATAGTATCCTACAAGGCCCATGAAGCTATAGACTTTTGACACATTATGAGGCATTGGCCATTCCATGATTGCCTTAATCTTTTCGGGGTCCATAGAGACTCCTTTAACTAAAATTATATGGCCCAAATAGTGCACTCGGTCTTGATAGAAGGAACACTTAGACAACTTACCAAAGAGTTTCCTTTCTTTAAGATGTTGAAAAATTATTCTCAAATGTCTATCATATTCTTCAACATTCTTTGAGTAGACTAGGGTGTCTTCAATGAATATCAAGACAAAGTCATCCAAGCAGTCTCTAAACACACTATTCATAAGGTTCATGAAGGTTGTTGGTGCATTGGTTAAACCAAAAAGGACCAATGTGAACTCGTAATTTCCATACTGAGTTATGAATGCATTCTTCAGAATATATTCTTCCTTAATCCTCAATTGATGTTACCCCAATCTAAGATCTATCTTGGATAACACCATTGCTCCCTTCATTTGGTTAAACAAATCATCAATCCTTGAAAGTGGATAATGATTCTTGATGCTAACCTTGTTCAACATCCAATAATCTATGCATAGACGCAAGGTCCCATCCTTCTTTTTCACAAAAATAACCACGGCTCCCCAAGGAGACACACTAGGTCTTATGAATCCCTTTTCCAAAAATTCCATTAGCTAGGCCTTCAACTCATAGAGTTCTATAGTGGTCATTCAATAGGGTGCCTTGGATTGAGGATCAGCTCCTAGGACTAGGTCTATAGAAAAATAAACTTCCCATTAGGGAGGCAATTCTGTAAGTTATTCAGGGAATACATCCTGGAACTCCTTGAGAATAGGATAGTCATCTAAATATGGCTCCTTGCTTTCTAGATTACTAACATGCACTGTGTAAATTGCATACCCCTTTTAATGATCCTTCTTAAGCTACATTGTAGAAATATGTCTAAGCTCTAAGGGTCTCTACATTTCACAAACCTCAATTGGGTTTCCTTAATCATCTAGATAGTTGACCACCTTATCCTCATAGTTCACTAGAGATTTATGCTCAACTAACCAATTTATTCCCAAAATCACATCATACAAGCCTAAGGGTGCCACATACAAGTTGGCTTGAGTTTTAAAAGTTGGAAGCTCTAACTCACAAAAAAATAGATAGGTATCTACCCTCCACTCTGCTTGATTACCATATTGGATTGTCCATGAGTTTTCCATGTACCCAGGTCTAATGGGTGTCTTAGAAATAATTCTAGGATCTAAAAAACATTCAGTAGCTCTAGTATCAATTAAGATAGAGACAGATTGGCCATAGAGTTTACCTGTTAGCTGGATTGGCGAAGATTGGTATTCTACCTATTTGTTGTCCACAACAGTGTGGATCTGGTGATTTTTCTAGTATCTTCCTTCCCTCCAGGGCTTTGATTGCTGAGAAAAATTTGAGGTAAAATGATCACCCCCACAAGCATATCATCCTTATTGAGGTCCTTTACACCCCCCAGGCTTGTCCTCTTTAAAGCCTTTCTACCTTTGATCATCCTTACCTTTTCCTTTATTTGCTTTCTTTTTCTCTCCACCATTACCATCTTCACTCATGTCATGTGATTCACTTCCCATCTTGAGGTTATGAATCTGACGGCTCTTGTCTCCCTTATGAAATTTCTTCTTCCCATAACAAGACTTAGAACTCGAATCGCTACAAATTTTTGACAATTGTTGTAGCTTTTGTTCCTATTTGGTGGCTTTCTAAAATACTTCATTCATGGTATAAGGCTTGTGCATGTACACCTCAGCTCCTATGTGGGTTCTGTTGGAACTATAAAAATCTGATGATTTTACATGTTGATATCACTCATAGTTTTCCAGATTGGTCCTACTATGTGCATTTTTCACCCACATTTTTGCCATATTGCCCTATTGAATCCATCGAGTTATGCATTTTTCACGTTGTGGTCCATATCGGCATAAGTCTATCTAGGTCTCCCTGACCCATGTTGCTTGTGCATTAACATACATTTGTTGCAGGTGTTTTGGCATGACTTGTCCATTGTTACAGCCACTGACATTCACCTGTGGGTGGCTATCAGCATAGCATTCATGTTGTTTTTGCGACCGGGGATGCACTTATCGGCAGGATTTTTGACGTCGAGGTAGTGTCTCATCGAACTTGAAGTGTCTCCTCGACTTGTGCATATAGAGGTCTATCAGCGAGAGCTAGGCAGTATTGGCATTGTGTCTTGGTGAATATCTTTTGTCTCACCGACCGGTGGCAGAGGATTCATATCAGTATAGGTTGGAGCTATTGACATGAGGTCTCGGTGAGTGACCTTCGGTCTCGCCGACACTTCGTATGAGTTTTCGCTTCTGCCAAACATAAGGTCTTCAGTGAAGGGTCATAGCGATGTGCACATGTCTCACCGATGGAGCATAAGGGTTTCTTTAATATGGGTTTTGGTGAAAGGTTGGCTTTCTCTCGGTGATCATGTGTGTTCGGGGTGCTTCGGTATGACATAATGTAATCTCCAAGAGGTCTCCCTGACATTGATGTGTCTCGCCGATACACAGGATGAAAAGGTTACATCGGTAAGAGTTGAAGTTTGTGGCATGTGGTCTTGGTGAGTTTGGATTGTCTTACTGACCGGCAAATAAGTGAACACTTTGGTAAGACTTATGGGCTTCATTGTAAAGTCTTGGTGAGCTCGTCAGGTCTTGCCGACAGGTCTTACAAGTGACTTTCGGTGAGATGTTGGCTTTGTCTTGGCGACCTAAGGATAAAGGGATGCAATATCGATGAGATGGGATTTTTGATAAGAGGTCTTGGCAAGTGACCTTCGGTCTTGCCGATGGAAAACAAAAAGGTCCTTGTCGACAAGAGATTTGTGTTGTCTTATCGAACTGGTGTGACTTTGGGACTTTCGGTGTAGCAAAGTTAATCTATGTGAGGTCTCTCTGATATCTTGTGGTCATAGCGACAGTGAATAAAGTGAAAGGTGCTTCTCGGTAAGATAATTTCCTATGTCTCAGCGACTCAGAATGAACGATGACTTTTGGTGTGACATAGTGTGCTCTATGAAAGGTCTTCCCAAGGGAAATATGTTATAGCAACATATAGTTTGGTCGCAGGAACTCTCGGGGAAACATAATGTAATCTGTATGACATCTCCCCGACTCAAAAAATCACGGTGAAGGTGAATAACACCACGAAGCGATTAATGATTGAATTTCCTTCGACATAACTGTTGGATTTTCTCGCCGACTATTTCACTGGTGAAAAATAGAAATTCAAATACAGTGGCCGACATGTAAATTGCTAAAATAACTGTTGCTGGCCGACTTGATTGGAGCCCGAATTCTATGGAAGGCCGACATGGAACTTCAATATGATTTATTTTCTTGATGCTGGTGTATAAATAGGCATTTTGTAATTTTAAAATGATCATCAGTTATTAGATATTCGATACACAACAAGTAGATATAGTGGAATAAAATTATCAGATTAGAGACTATTGTTGCATGATTTCAGAATGGAGGTATTTATGAAAATCAGTTGATGTTGCTGCATTTCTTTGGTGTCAATTATTTGTTGAATATAATGAAAGTATTGCTAAGCTGTCTCCAAGATTGAAGCTTTCTGGTTGTTTGAATTGATATGACAAGTTTATATATAATTCATCAGTGCACATTTGTTGTATCTGTGTGATTGATTGATTGGTTCTTTCAAGCAAAGATTAAATCCTTTTAATTGATCATAGTAATCAGAGAGATTCATTTGGATTGCAAAGTAGAGCTTAGTAGTTACAATATTGCATGTTTATACAAGTTGTAAACAAAATGTATGCCAGCTAATTTGAGTTTTATCTAGAGAGTGTTGCTCATCTTGATCTCATTTGACTCCGCATACCTAATAAGGCACTAGTCTCTACACTTAATCATTTTGAATTCATTCAATTTATTTACATGTGTTAGTTGAACATTTTAGGATTTATATCAGAATATTGCTATTACTTTCGATATTGGTTTCATTTGTTCACCTCTATTTTCCATTGTGAACAAATTGCTGTAAGAGATATAAACATAAGTATACTTTATTCAGAGAGGTACACCCGCCTAGGTTTAGCAGCACCTAAAGAGTAGAAGGTTGAGTTCTCTTGACCTTGTCTATTGCCCTAAAGTGTATCAAGCGATTGGTAGCCTCTTGAGGCATTGCACTTGTGTTTTTGAGAGCTAACAAATTGGCGACTTCGCTAGGGATACATTCAGAGTCAAAGCCTTAATCATAGAGTCAGGAACTTTATACAGAATCTACTGGGAATAAGAAGCATCAAGTATTTTCTCATTTTTGACAAAAGTGTGTGGTGACTCTGACATAAATTTTGCAGTTGTTCAAACATGAATGGAAGAAGATCTCAATACAGGGGAGGTCATACTGGAGCTCCTGCTGACATCAGTAAGTGGACACACAAAAATGACAAGGTTGATAAGGGAAAAGGGATAAGTGAGGATGTGTGCCTAACAGATAAAGACAAGGTACCAAAAGCACATTGTGAAACATATGATCGCTATGATACATGGAGAAACAATTCGAGTGCAGAGCCTTGTACTCCAGAAGATCAAATAAATCCTTTCTTTTTTCTTGATCCTCAGAAACAGGCTGAATTTAGAGCTAAACTGGAGGCTAAACGAATCAAAATTCAGCATGAATATGATCAGAAGATGGAAGGTAACCAAAATGACTCTATTGATCATGAACTTCTTGAGGAAGTAAAAGCACAGTTTGAATCATAGAGGAAAGAGATAGAGGAGCTAAGGGCTACATTGTTGAAAGCCCAAATTACTTCTCAGACAACTGATTGCCCCCCAAAGTATGTACCACCTCATAAGCAGGGTAATCATAGTGCAGGGCCTTCTGATCCACTTGTGTCTCCTCATCATTAGATAGGAAATCACTTTAATCAGCCAAATCATCCACCTCATGTTCCCACACAGCATACAAATATACAGCCACCTCATGGTCAACCTTTTGTCCCACAACATAATGCACAATATAACAATCCTATGTATCAATATCAGTACCCACCTATCCCTCCCCCTCACCAGTATGCAGCAATGATCAGACAGTTTGATTTGATAGGGTTTCATCTATACCCTTACCCTATGGATGGCAGAGGGAGATGTTTGGTACCTAAGTTTACAGGGAGTAATGCAATTACTGCTAAAGAATATTTAAAGAATTTCAATGTGTTCATCCAAGACATAGTTGTGCCATATGAAGATTTACATATGAGGCTATTTATGATGTCACTTCTTGAAGATGTTAGGGATTGGTTTAACAGCTTGCCAACACTCTCAATTAATTCTCTCCAAGTATTCTAGGATAGATTCCTAGAGCAATATGGGAATCAAAATGCACCAAATGTAGCTCTTCATGAATTGATGTGAATTCAAAAAAATCAGAATGATTCAATTTATGATTTCAACCAAAGATTCAACAAGTTGCAGACTAAAGTACCTCCTGGATCAAGGTTTCCAGATTCTATAGCATTGAGTGTTTATTTAAATACACTTGATCCTAAGACAGTGTGTGAACTGAGAAATAGGTCTCCAAGAGATCTGGCTGAAGCTCAGAAGTTAGCACTGACAATTGAAAACAACAGACAGACTGCAGGTATAGTTAATAAAAGAGATAACCCTAGGGATCCTCAACAAGGCAACAATTATCAGTATAGATAGGAGAACACATACAAAAATGAAAGGCCGAGGTTGCATGACATGCCATATAATACAGACTGGAAGGATGGAAAACCTATAACAGCTAGGCCAAGAAACAAAGAGACTCCTGATCCATTGAGTAAGAAGGGAACTTACATGGTGAGTAATAATTACTTCTGTGAAGCTTGTGATAAACCACATTCTCCAGACTATTGTGTTGTAGCTCAAAGGATGCAAGAAGATGGAATGTCGATGGAAAATAATGGAGAAGATCACAAGGTTTATTTGACTTCAAATACTTTTTACCATGCTGAGGAAGGATACTCATCTTTAGAGGATGAAGGTTATGAGTATGATGTTTCAAATCAGAAATATAATGTCCATATGTCTGAACAATAGGTTCTTTATGATTTTGGAGAAGATTATATAGATCCACATTCAGTTGAGGTGCCTGCTCAATGCAGTATGAGGAGACTCACCAAAGAGGAGATAGAGAGACTAACTATTGCTGCAGTAGAGGAAGCAAGGAGTAAATACTAGTTGAGAAACATAATAGTAAATGAGAAGGAAGGTTTCCCTAGAGGAATCTTTATAAAAGATCAGAAGATGACACAAGGAACTATGAAGAAATTAGAAAATAAACAGCATGATAAAAGTGAACAGAAGCTTGTCCAAAAAGAGGAAGCGAAGGAAGTACACAAAGAGATACAAAAGCTTGATCAGCCTAGTAAAAAAGAAAAGGAAGAAAACAAAGGAGAAACATTGGAGCAGAAGAAGGCTATTAAGGTGGAGGGCTTTTCTTTTGACTTCACTCAGGCGTTATCTTAGGTAAAAATGTCTGTCCCACTACTTGAAATGATGAAAATAAAAGAATATAGGGACACTGCTATTCAATTGATAACAAGTGGAAATGAAAAACATGTGAATTCTGAAAATAGAGTAGCTGTTAAAGCAGTCACTAAGCAAGAGAGAATAAATATCCCAAAAGTCTGCTTGAGTGATGTATTAACAACTCCCTCTCAAGTGGATCCTTTTTTCACTACATTGCTTATAAACAACAAACTGCTGAGAAATTGCATGATAGACTTTGGTGCTACTATAAATATCATGCCAGTAGGAGTTATGAAGCAGCTTGGCATGTGGGTTGATACATGTGAAGGGAAGTGCTATGCAATGGATAACAGACCTATACCTGTGGTAGGAATTATGAGAGGTGTTCAAGTCAAATTGGCTACTTATCCACAGGTGGCTTATAATATAGATATAACAGTCATTGATACTCCTCCTCAATTCGGGATGCTCTTGTCAAGACAGTGGACAACAGCAGTTGGGGGAAACATCCAATTTGATTTATCTTATGCTACTATTCCAGTGAATGGTCAAGAGGTGAAATTGTATAGAGAGCCTAGAATGAACCAGCTTGTTGATTATGTACCACAAGGTCAAATTAACTATTTTTGTGATGTTGATCTTGAAAGTTTTAAGATTGAATCAGCCCAGCCAGAATTAACCAATAGTGATCCAATTGAAAAGCATGTGGCACAAAGCTGCAATGAAGTATGGAAGATGTATTTTGATGGAGCATGTAGCCAAGAAGGTAATGGCGCTAGGATTGTTTTTGTTTCACTTGAAGGTATTACATTTAAATATTCATTTCTATTAGCATTTGAATGTACAAACAATGTGGCAGAGTATGAATCCTTGTTGATAGGTTTGAACATAGCTATGAAACACAAGATTAAGTTGCTGACTGTTTTTGGTGATTCTGAGTTGGTTGTTTCACAAATCAAGTCAAAGTATGTAGCAAAATATAAAAGATTGAAACAATATAGGAATGCTGCATGGGACACAATTGAATTATTTGATGCCTTCTCAATTGAGTGGATTGACAGATCAAAGAACATAATGGCTGATTTTTTAGCAAATGTGGCATTGAAAAGAGATGATATCACATTGGCTGGGGTGTCACAGATTGAGTTCAAGACAAGACCTACTCTTTCTGATAACATTTATAGTTGGAAAATTTTCAATGATGATACTGATCTTTTGAAATTCCTCAATTGTATTGATCAATATGAAGCCCAGGAAATTGATTTCAATGCTTTTGTTGAGGAAGTGGATGGGAAGCAAATAGTGTTTGGAAAGGAGATCTTGCAGCTCAAAACAAATAAGCTTCCTAAGGGTTTAGTGGCATTGGAGCGGATGTATGATGGAAATGGTTGGTCTCTCATGAAGCAGACACGAGTCAGAAGAGAAGATATTGAAGAAGTTAATTTGGGGACTAAAATAGCACCAAGAAAGGTGTACATAGGAAAGAAGATAAGCCCTACAATCAGAAGAATGTTGATAGAGTTGCTGAGAAAGTATAAGCATGTCTTTGCTTGGGCTTATGAAGATCTAAAAGCATACAGGGAAGATTTGTTTCAGCATGAAATACCATTGAAGCCAGATGCTAAGCCATTCAGATAGAAGCAAAGACCCATAAATCCAACATTGGAGCCTAAAATGCAAGAAGAATTGACAAAGCTCAGAGATGGAGGAATCATTAAACCAATCAGGCATTCAACGTGGGTCTCAAATTTGGTCCCTGTGAGGAAGAAAAATGGAGACATCAGATTATGTGTGGACTTCAGGAATTTGAATATAGCATCTCTCAAGGACAATTATCCTCTACCCAATATGGAGGCTATATTTCATAAGGTAACAGGGTGTGAACTGTTGTCTATGATGGATGGGTTTTTAGGGTACAACCAGGTCAAGGTCAAAGAATCTGAGCAATATAAGACAACATTCACAACTCCTTGGGGAACGTATGCATACATAAGAATGCCATTTGGTCTCACTAATGTAGGAGCGACCTTCTAAAGAGCTATGGACGTGGCATTTGCAGATTTGATCAATGCTATCATGGTGGTGTACCAGGATGACCTGACTGCTTATTCGAAGAAGGCTGAAGATCATGTGCAACATCTGGAGAAGGTATTTATTAAAGCCCTAGAATATGGCATCAACTTAAATCCTAAGAAGTGTCATTTTGCAGTCACAAAAGGTAAGCTCTTAAGACATATTGTTTCAAAGGAGGGAGTTAGAATAGATCTTGAGAGGGTTGAAGCTATTGATAAGATTCCTATTCCCAAAACTGTTAAGGCTATACAATCATTCTTTGGACAGATTAATTTTGTTAGGAGATTTGTTTCTAACTTTGCTGAGATCATTAAGCCCATATCAAAAATGTTGAAGAAAGGACAGAAAATGGAATGGACTGTAGAGGCCTTGGAAGCTTTTATATCTATCAAAAGGGCCACCAAGGAAGCTCCTGTCCTTAAATCTCTAGACTTTAAAAAGCCTTTTCAGATATTTTCATTTGCTTCAATGCATACTATTGATGCTGTTATGTTACAAAAGAATGAAGGTGGTCATGAGCAGCCTGTGTCTTTCTTCAGTAAGTCATTACAAGGGTCTAAATTAAAATATGACATAATGGAAAAATAGGCATTTGCATTGGTAAAAGCTACAAAATAATTCAGACCATATCTCGTTGGAGCAAAGATGATTGCTTATGTCCCTCATGCTGCTGTTAAAAATATTTTGACATAGTCTAAAGTGACAGGAAAAAGATGCAAATGGATTAACAAGATCCAAGAATTTGACATGGAGATACAGATTACCAAATTAGTAAGAGGTCAAGGCTTGGCTAGGTTGATGGCAGGATCAAATATTGAAGCAAATCAAGTTTGTAATATAGATGAAGGGATTGCAGTTGCAAGCATTGAGCACACTCCTTGGTATACTGATATAATGCATTACCTTAAGTACATGAAGTGTCCAGAGGGATTGAGTGACAACCAGAAAAGAACTTTGAAGTTGCAGGCATCTAAATATGTTTTCATGGATGGAGATCTATTTTGGAAGAATAGGGATGGTATACTGTTGTTATGTCTTGATGAATCTCAGGCCAAACATGTCCTAAGTGAAATGCATGAAGGAGTTTGTGGAGGACATTACTCAGCAAAAACAACTGCACACAAAATTCTCAGGGCAGGTTTTTAATGATTCTTTCACACATGTAAGAAAGTGTGAAGCCTGCCAGAAGTTCTCTGGAAAACTGAAGTATCAAGGAGCTTTGCCACTTTGACCTTTGCAGGCTGATGCCCCTTTTCATCAGTGGGGAATTGATTTCATTGGCAAGATATAGGAAAAATCAAGTGGAGGATTCAAGTGGATAATGGTTACTACTGATTATTTTACCAAGTGGGTAGAGGCAATCCCAACTAAAAAGGCTACAAGCAAAGTGGTGACAAATTTCTTGTTGGACAACATTATCACCAGATTTGGTACACCACTGAGGTTAATCACATACAATGAAATGTGTTTCAGATCAGATGAGTTCAAAAGTTTCTGTGACACATATGGCATTACTATTTCTTATGTAGCTCCTTACCATCCACAAGTTAATGGTCAAGCTGAATCTAGTAATAAGAGTCTTTTGAAGATTATAAGGAGGATGTTGGGTCAAAACAAGAAAGCTTGGGATTCAAAATTAAAACTGGTTGTGTGGGTTGATAGGATTACTGTGAAAAAGGCAATTGGAAAATCCCCATTTGAGCTGGTATATGGAATGCGAGCCAGGATTCCTTTGCAGAATTTGTTGCCAGTCTACAAGTTTGTCCTTCAGGAAGATTTGGATGTTCCTGAACCCATGGAAGAAAGAATGGAGCAACTAGCTAAACTTGATGAAATAAGGAGAGTTTCCCAAAACCAGAATATAAAGTTACAGACACATATGAAGTATCTATTTGAAAAGAAGGCAAAGGATAGAAAATTTGAGGAGAGTGACTTGGTGTTGATGTGGAATGCAAGATGTCAGGAGAAGGGAAAGCATTGTAAATTTGAAGCTTTGTGGCTGGGACCTTTTGTTGTTGTTGGAAAGAAGGGTGAAGACTCATACTATTTACATAATATGGCTGGTGAAGATCAAGAATTGCCTATTCATGGGCAATTCTTGAAGCAATTTTTCTCTTGAGCAACATAGAGGATTAAGGGTTGCCAGTGCATGGACAACTCTTACTTATCCTCTTAAATTTTTTTTTTCCATGCACAGTAGTTTAGGATTTCGTCCATCTCCATTTCACTTTCATTTTGCATTCACTTTCTTTCCATTCCATCATGCTTCATTTCCATTGCCATTCATTCCATCTCTACTCTCTGGTTTATCATTTTGTGTCTGGTCTGCTCACCCAAAGATCTGGATCCTTGCGATGATCTAACTATCATTCATCCCCAGACAGAGCCACTGTTGGAACTGTAAAAATCTTATGATTTTACATGTTGATATCACTCATAATTCTCTAGATTGGTCCTACCCTGTGCATTTTTCACCCACATTTTTTCCATATTGCCCCATTCAATCGATTGAGTTATGCATTTTTCAGGTTGTGGTCCATATCGACATAAGTCTATCTAGGCCTCCCCGACCCATGTTGCTTGTGCATTAACATAAATTTGTTGCAGGTGTTTTGGCATGACTTGTCCATTGTTACAGTAACCGACATTAACCTGTGGGTGGCTATTGACATAGCATTCATGTTGTTTCAGCGACCAGGGATGTACTTATCGGCAGGAGTTTTTCCATCGAGGTAGTGTCTCATCGAACTTGAAGTGTTTCCCCGAATTGTTCATATAGAGTTCTATCGGCGAGAGCTAGGCAATATCGGCATTGTGTCTTGGCGAATATCTTTTGTCTTACTAACCAGTGGTGGAGGATTCATATCGGTATAGGTTGGAGCTATCGATGTGAGGTCTCAGCGAGTGACCTTCGGTTTCGCTGGCACTTCGTATGAGTTTTCTCTTCGGCCAAACATAAGGTCTTTGGTGAAGGGTCATAGTGATGTGCACATGTCTCACCGATGGGGCATAAGGGTTTCTTTAATATGGCTTTCGATGAGAGGTTGGCTTTCTCTTGGTGATCATGTGTGTTTGGGGTGCTTCGGTATGACATAATGTAATCTCCAAGAGGTTTCCCCGACATTGATGTGTCTCGCCGATACACAGGATGAAAAGGTTACATCGGTAAGAGTTAAAGTTTGCCGCATGTGGTCTTGGCGAGTTTGGATTGTCTTACTGACCGGAAACTAAGTGAACACTTTGGTAAGACTTATGGGCTTCATTGTAAAGTCTTGGTGAGCCCGTCGGGTCTTGCCGACAGGTCTTATGAGTGACTTTCGGTGAGATGTTGGCTTTGTCTTGGCGACCTAAGGATAAAGGGATGTGATATCAGTGAGATGGGATTTTCAATAAGAGGTCTCGGCAAGTGACCTTCGGTCTCGCCGATGGAAATAAAAAAGGTCCTTGTCGACATGAGATTTGTGTTGTCTTGTCGAATTGGTGTGACTTTGGGACTTTTGGTATAGCAAAGTTAATCTATGTGAGGTCTCTCCGATACCTTGTGGTCACAGTGACAGTGAATAAAGTGAAAGGTGCTTCTCGATAAGATAATTTCCTATGTCTCAGTGACTCAGAATGGATGGTGACTTTCGGTGTGACATAGTGTGCTCTATGAAAGGTCTTCCCTAGGGCAATATGTTATAGCGACATACAATTTGGTCGTGGGAACTCTCAAGGAAACATAATGTAATCTGTATGACATCTCCCCGACTTAGAAAAATCATGGTGAAGGTGAATAACACCACGAAGCGATTAATGATTGAATTGCCTTTGGCATAACTGCTAGATTGTCTCACCGACTGTTTCACTAGTGAAAAACAAAAATTCAAATACTATGGCCAACATGTAAATTGCCAAAATAACCATTGCTGGCCGACTTGATTGGAGCCTGAATTCTATGGAAGGCTGACATGGAACTTCAATATGATTTATTTTCTTGATGCTGGTGTATAAATAGGCATTTTGTAATTGTAAAATGATCATCGGTTATTAGATATTCAATACACAACAAGTAGATAGAGTGGAATAAAATTATCAAATTAGAGACTATTGTTGCATGATTTTAGAATGGAGGTATTTATGAAAATTAATTGATGTTGCTGCATTTCTCTGGTGTCAATTATTTGTTGAATCTAATGAAAGTATTGCTAAGCTGTCTCCAAGATTTAAGCTTTCTGGTTGTTTGAATTGATATGACAAGTTTATATATAATTCATCAGTGCACATTTGCTGTATCTGTGTGATTGATTGATTGGTTCTTTCAAGCAAAGATTAAATCCTTTTAATTGATCACAGTAATCAGAGAGATTCATTTGGATTGCAAAGTAGAGCTTAGTAGTTACAGTATTGCATGTTTATACAAGTTGTAAACATAATGTATGCCAGATAATTTGTGTTTTATCTAGAGAGTGTTGCTCATCTTGATCTCATTTGACTCCGCATACCCAATGAGGCACTAGTCTCTACACTTAATCATTTTGAATTCATTCAATTTATTTACATGTGTTAGTTGAACATTTTAGGATTTATATCAGAATATTGCTACTACTTTTGATATTGGTTTCATTTGTTCACCTCTATTTTCCATTGTGAATAAATTGTTGTAAGAGATATAAACATAAGTATGCTTCATTTAGAGAGATACACCCGCCTAGGTTTAGTAGCACCTGAAGAGTAGAAGGTTGAGTTCTCTTGACCTTGTCTATTTCCCTAAAGCATATCAAGAGATTGGCAGCCTCTTGAGGCATTCCACCTGCATTTTTGAGATCTAATAGGTTCTAAGTCCCATTATGAATTTCTAGATACAAAACCATTCATCCCTTTGATATTGAGGCACATACTTCAAAAAAATTGTGAACTTTTCCCAATACTGAATCATAGTCATATTTCCCTAGGTCAAGTTCTGAAATTTCATCACTTTCTTCTCAAAGAAAAGTTGTGTTAGCCATATCTTCCTAAATGCTTGGAGGAAGAGTCCCCAAGTGATCTCAATAGGTTGTAGGTTTTGTTCCAACTTTTCATTTTCCCACCATGTCACTGCTTCAACTAAGAGCTGATATGTAGCCCATGCTACCTTGGTTTGTTTAGAAAGATTACAGAGCCCAAAGTATTTTTCCATGTCTATAATTCAAGATTTAGCTCTAGTTCTGATAGCCTTACCATCAAACTTGGGAGGTGCTACTCTTTTGAGGTCTTTTCCAAGTTCCTCCTCAATTCGCCCTTGTGGATGCCCCTAGACCACTATTTCCTTGATTACCTTTTGCATTCCTACGGTCCCAGTCCTTGCATGCCACTCAGACTTCTTCTCAATAAGATCCATGCAAGACTCTTGCCTATTTAGAAGCTCCAAAATTTTCTCCAACGTCTTGTTTTTTCCATTATCAGAACCACTACCACCCCCATCTTGCCTGGTGGTCACCATGACATCTCACACTTATCCTCAATCTTCAAGCCTCTCTCTAGCTTGAGTCACGTAAGAGCTTATGCTAGAGTTTCATCGTCATTAGGAATTTATGATGGAACCTTCGCCTTGGAATTTCCTTCTTTTACATCATTCTTTTATGGGGTTCTAACAATTTTCCCTTTTCTTCGTCCCTCTTTTGACCTTCCCATTCCCACATTCAATTCAAGTTCGATCAATTCTAAGGACTTCTAGTTTTGGGTGAAGGGTTAACTACCCTAGTCAACTATGGTAGAATAAAAAAGGCCTAGAGCTGAACCCTAAGCTCTGATACCAAATGTAATAATGTATCCTTAATTATTACTTAATAAATATTATTGTAAATGACACATGAATATATCCCAAATTAAAGAGACATAACTAGTAGCTAAAGTCAATTATAGCTATGCATGTCCATTTAAAAAGAGTCAAAGATTCTTATATTCACTTCAAAAGTCAAATTACAATATCATGTTTACTTGGCACCTAAGGCTATAATATTATTTTACCGTAAAATTCTCATCAAGTACATAAATGATACTTACATTGAGTTACATCATATATTATATTAGCTTGGTTAACACTAAGGTTCTTCTTAGCTCACCTCCACTAGTGGACAAGAACATGGTTGGAGTGCTTTACCACCCAACCATGAAGCTTACACTTCCTCGGTATTCTTTCGACTTGAAGAATGCCCAACCCTACATGAAAAATTTAGCAATAGAACAACTTGCAAGGTGGAATTTGGTGCGTGCCCAACATCAACATGCAATTTCTATCTGTATGCTAGAAATGAAAGTGCAAGGTCTATGCTAGGAATGGTAGAGTGAAATCATAGAGTTCATTCATACATACATAATGAACAATATTGTTTGGCCAAGCATAAAAGTGTGTTGCAACAACAACAAACAATAGGTTATGGTAAAGAAAACCTATACTCTTTGACTCCATTTCGACACCTATACCAGAAGGTAACTTTATACTAAATAGGTATCTACCCTCTAGCAACAACTACCCATAGATGCTCTAGTCAACTAAGGTATCACTGCTCTGTTTCAATATTCAATTTACTTCCTTCATAAATTTATATCAAAATATAAAGAAAGCTCAATTTGAAAAAAAATAGATTTATGATTCACAGAGCATTTCATCATTCGGCCAATTCATTCTTGTGACTAATCTACTTTCATCTCAAACATTTTTCCATTAAAATGAAAGTACTAAAAGAAAAACAAAATAGGGTATGTCACAACTATGTGTACGTACATAGACAAGGTCTATGTGTATACACATATATGTTCCTAGTAATGTTTGAGTTTGTGCATACATTCTAAAAAATTCATTATTTCAAATTTGCGAACATAGATAGTGTGTGACTGAAAATATTTGTGTATTTAAAATGAAATAAATACTATTCAAGCACACCAATGAAACTTTAAATCAAAGGAAAACTGATTAAACAAAATAAAGCAAACTCTCAATGCAGCAGCTCCTTTGAAGACGTCCCATTGTCCTCTATCTCCAATATTTTTGCCAAAGCTCTCCGATTTGTATGCTAAGCTCCACAAAATGACTACTAAAGAACGAGATTTAAAAATAAATGCATACTACACTAAGAATGCGAGATTTTGAAGGTTGATAATGGAGGGATGTTGGTTGTTCACTTCAACAGCATAACGACTTGATATGATAACTAAATGGAGAATGATAGAGATGGATTGAAAGATTGAGGAATGATTTTGGCAGAATGAGGATGTCTGAAGATTCGATCCAAATGGCTTGTGAAAGGATTGATTTATAGATTTTTGATGGCAAAAAGCTTAGTTGGCAAAGATCAACGGTTGAGATTCAGTCTGGCAAGATGAACGGTATAGGATTTTCGAAAGCTTGAGAGGGAGATAGAAGGTTTCCTCTTTTTCAATTTTTTTCATTCAGATCTAAAGGAAGGTTTCTGTTTTGAAGGATGAGTTGAAATGAGATTTCATAATTAAATAAGTAAACTTACTTAATTATATGTGAAGATGGATTTAGAAACTCACATAATTAAATAAGCAGTATTTAATTATGTGTGAAGATGAGATTAGAAGGCCGCATAATTAAATAAGTAATATTTAATTATGTGAGAGAGATGGATTTAGAAGGAATTAAATTAAATATTTAAAATATTTAATTTAACTATGAGATGAAGAGGAGGAATATTCCATTTTTGAATATAAATATTCAAACTTAGAATAATATGATAATTAAAATAAATAATCGTAATTATTTAATTTAATTAAGAGGAATATAGGAGATGATACTTAATTAAATAAAATTATTTATTTAATTAAGATAGAAGAATTATAAAAATGAACAATTTAAATAAATAATTAAATTTATTTATATGTAGATGATTTTAGGAGATTAATTAAATACTTGTATTTAATTAATTACCAGACTTATTATAATGTGACCATTTTTAGATGCATACATTTTGCCCCTCTTTGAGATGATGTTCGAGATGATGAGATTTGTGTCGAGTAACATCATTTCAAAGAAGTTAAGGTATGGATAATGGATAATGATAGAAAGATAGGATGGTGGAATGATGATGCCCCCTCGAGAGGATAGGTGGGTTGAACAAACACGGGTAGGCTCTCGAAATGAAATGATAAGGGGAGGGATAAGATGAATGATGCAAGATAAGAAGTGGATGAAGGAGATGAATGATACGTTATGCTACAATGAAGGTGAGTAACCATGATGTTTGATATAGCACTAGACGTTATGCACCAAGATATAAGGACCAAGGTGATGATGTGTCTCATGCCCCAGCATAATACAACCTTGTCTAGATGTATGAGGAAAGAGACTTAGAGCATTAAACTCCTAATGCACAAAAGGTATTATGTGACCTTAGATGCAAAGGATAGTGAAAAAAGCTACTCCAACATACACAAGATATGAATATTAGCTGGAATGATACAGATTTGATACAAATGCAAGATAAAATGATAACACACACAAGCAAGCAAGCAAGCATGCACAAATGATACAAAAACAAACAAGGAATTTTCCCTATCAAGCTATAAACCATTGATTTGATTGATTGATTGATGATGATGATAGTGTTGTCATTGTGGGGAGCGGCATGTCCCTAGAGCAACACAAGGATGATGATAATTGATTGATTGGTTGATTGATTGATTAGGTTTACAACAAGATAAGGATCAAGACCAAAGGATGTGATTGGATAATTTGACAAGATTGATTGACTTGATTGGAATGGATTAAGGATTGACTTTGCATTTGGATTATTGCTTGGATTGATTTGATTGATTTGATTCGATGCAATGGATTTGATGAAGATGATTGATTTGGTTGACTAGTTGGATGATCGGATTGATTTGAATTGATGTGATTGGAATGATTTTATTGCTTGGATTTTTGTTGGATATTTGATTTTTTTTTGGATTTTTTTGTGAAATGTTTTATTATTTTTGGATTTTTGAGATGTTTTGATTTTTTTTTGGACTTTTGAGATGTTTTGATTTTTTTTGGACTTTTGAGATGTTTTGATTTTTTTTGGACTTTTGAGATGTTTTGATTTTTTTTGGACTTTGAAATGTTTTGATTTTTTTGGACTTTTGAAATGTTTTGACGTGTCAAAGGATAAAAAATTGAGTAGCCTTTGTGCTAGACACCAATGACAAGGGGAAAACCAAGTCTATGTGCAAGGGAATAAATGGGATTGATGGATGAAAGGGTGGGTCATGGGATAAGGGATAAAATGCTCATGATATATGGATGGATGGAAAGGATAGGTCAGAGTGAATGGAATGGATGTATGCATCATAGGAGAGCAAGGATGTGATTTCCAAAGACTATGTTGCATAGGAATAACATGCCCCATTCTAGGTACAATACTTAGGATTTTTCATGACAAAACTTATGACAATAGGATAATGATATGATTGTTTGGAAGGATGAGGTATGTCAAGAGATACCCAAGACATGTTTCAACATTTTTCCCCTATATCTTCATCAAGATCAAAAGAAGAAGGGTGGATGAATGGACTCAAAATGATAGGTATGTATGATGGCTAAAGATGGTAGGTAGGATGGAAATGATATGATATAAAAAGGATAGGTTGGATAGATAAGACATTGTGCCCCCAAGTGTAAGCGACATAGAAGATCAACCTACACATGATGCCTATTTGCTAGGTTTTCACCATGGTACTTATCCAGGGCGCCTGTTTACCAGGCTTTCACCATTGGACGAAGGGATTTCTCTTTCCTTTTTCTTTTTCTTTTTTTAATTTTGAATTTTTGGATAGGAGAAGGCGAATATGGATAGGAGGGACTCAAGTGTCTAGTTGTATGAAAGTTGATAGTCCTGCTAGGGATGGATGTCATTGCATGGACCATGTCAAGTGTCATTATGCTCATAGATGTTGGTAAGATATGACATGAAAGGGATGGATTAAGTAGATGGCGGATTATGAAAGGCTTATGCAAGAATGGATGGGGAATAGTGGATGATGATGCAATTGAATAGGACTTATGCAAAAGGATGGATGAGAGGTTTATGCAAAAGCATGGACCATAGGGAGGTGATTGGGAAGATATGTAGGATAGTGCGTGAAGGATGGGGAGGTGGAGGTATGTGGGATTGTTGTGAAATGGAAGGGAACCATGACCAATGGTTGCACACACTGTGATAAACATTGAAGCTTTTGATGTGGATGGGGTGTAGGAAGCAATGGAGATGTTTTCTTAGGAGGTGGTGGATGAAGTGTTTTTGGTACCCACATAGATTTAGTATTGTTATGATTTTTATTTTGCTTGTGGGTTTTAGGAATTTGAGACTTTTGAATGGAATGAGAATGTGGGATGGAAGTGGATTGTTGGGATTTTTGTGATGTGAATGCCTCATTTGAATTGCTTTCTTTTTTCTTAGGTACCCAAACCATTTTAGTTTTGGCCTTTACTTTTGGAGGTATGGGCTTATATAGCTTTTTAGATGTATTTTGCTTTGAATTTTTGTATTGATGTCCTAAGGCATGAGAACCTTTAGAATTTTTTACTTTATAGGTAGAGACATTGAAATTATTTCTTTTGAATCCCATGGGTATGGTGGAATGGGTGGAAGCTTCATGTTTATACAATGTGTGCATTGATTGCTCATGATTAGGAATATTAGGGTATTTATGGATGGAGGGATAAGAGGATTGAATGGTAGGGATATTAGGTGTTGGGAGTAATGGTGGTAAAGTAGATGGAGGGATATTAGGAGTTGGAAGCAATGGTGGTAGAGTGGATGGAGGGAAGTGTATGGTCACATGTTTTTGACATTTGTAAGATGATGGAGGTGGAATGGAAACATATGTTTTAGGGATACGATAGGATTTATGATGGAAAGTGGACTTGGGATGCATGGAGGAAGTACCAACATCTCTAGGTTTTTGTCCTTGGGGTGTAGGTCCAAGGTCATAAGAGTGTGGAGGGACTTTCACGTGGATGGGCTCCAAAATACCTTGTTCATGAAGTTCTAGACTTTTACCTTGGTGTTTCATGTTTTGGAGTGTGCAATGGACAATGGGACTAGGTGTAGGTGAAACACTAGACACGAGTTCCTTATTGGATGGAGAAAATGAAGCAAGGGAAGATAATGGTTTTTTTTGTTCTAAGGAGGAACATTCATGAATGAGGTTAGAAAGACCAATAGGATAGGATGGAGGACTTGCAATGGGGTCGATAGTGGGTGATGAAGGATCATTAGGATCTTGATTAGAATTGTGTTCACTTAGATCCAAGGTGTTTGTTTGATCTTCTATGTTGGCTTAGGAGGCATGTGTCTCATCAAGGGAAGTGGATGTTGATAGATCATGGATAGGACTAGGTGGAGGTGAATTTGGAATATCTTTCTCATGGATGGGTATAGGATCAAGTTGCTCATGGATAGGCTCTTCATCATTATGGATATCATCTTGATCATAAAAATGATATAGATTATGGATAGGTTGGATGAAAATGATTTGATCTTGATTAGGACTAGGGCTTGCTGTTTCCACATGCTTGGGAGTAGACTCTTGATATAACTCTTGGGTTTCTTGAATGGAAGTGGAAGGGAATTTCTCATGGAGAGACTTGACATGTTTTTGATGATCAACAACATAGGAGCATGAAAGATGGTGACTTGGACTTATGACAAAAGACTCTTGAATTGGCTCAAGGGGTTGTGGATGACACGGTTGACTTGAAGGACTTGGCATGGCATTTGAGGACTCTTTTGTATGTTCAAGTATATGTGTTGGATGACATGGCAAAAATTGATTCCTTGCTTGTAGCCCTTGGGTCACATCCTTTGGAGGTGTAGGGGTGGATTTAGGCAATTTCATGGGTTTACTTTTGAAAAATTTGTACCATGGAGTTGATGTATTGGCAAGTGGATTAGAGGATGGTAAGGGTAATGAAGGGGTTAATGGGTTGGAAAATGTAGGGACCATTGGATTAGGACTAGGACATGGTGGCTTTAGGATAGGCTTTTGATTGGATAGTGGTATGATATACTCAAAGGGTGCATGAACTAGATTAGTGTTCCCCTTGTCAAATGGAACATGAGAATTGAAAGGATCTTGATTTTTCTGCCAAGGTGGACTTGGGCTCCTATGTTCTTGTAGTGATAAGGGTGGATGTGTTGATGTGGCATTGACATGAAAAGAAGTGGATGGATTAGATTGGTACGAGGTGGAAGGGGATGACACATTAGGTTGAGGTGGCATTGGTTGATAATGAATGGATAGGTGATGATGTTGTGGTTGTTGAATTTGACAAGTATCAATGAAATGATTGGCTTGAGCTAGGAGGTGTTGGAGGTGAGGTGATTGGTTTGTTTGAAGTTGAAATTGTTGGATGACACCTTGGAGCCCATGTATAGCTTGTTCATCTAAGGGTTGTGGTGCTTGATAAAGCGATTGGAGGAGGTCTTGGAATTTAGATACTAGGTCTTCTAATATTGGCATGGTGTAAAATGATGTTGATTGGATTAAAGAGATGATGATGATTAGGATATGATGTGGAATGAAAAGATTGGATGATTTGGATTGATTAGTATGAAATGGATAGGATGTGGCTAAAAAGAATGATTAGGATGAAAGTGATTGGATATGAATATGTTGGAAGAATGTATAGAGTCTTGTCTTTATGTGTTTGGTGTTTAGCTTGATTTGGCAATGTTTAAATGAATGATCACACATGCACACACATGAATCACACACGCAAGACACATAAGAAACTTTGAATTTGAAATTTATGAATGTGATTATTAAGCACACATTTGAAGAAGACACATCAACAAGTCCTAGAACTAGTCAAGTGGATATGGCCAATTAGGTTTCAAACTAGTTTGAACAAGGTTGACTAAGGATGATTTGAAAGCAAAATCCTATCACATAGCTAGGAGAAATGGGTAACCCACCCTTCACCTTCACTTTCCAAAGGTATAAAGTTCTTTGGGGCTTAGCCAAGAGTGACAATATTTTAACTTCCAAACAAGTGTGTCTTTTGATTCACACTTCAATTAAGGTCATCCCCAGGGGTGATGAAATCCCCTAGCAGGCCTCCTATGAAGGGTTTTACAAAAGCAAACCAAGTGAGGTGTTTGTGATCACACACGCACTTGATTCACACTCACAATGATTAATTAACCGTTTAGAAAATTGAAATGTTTATAAAACGGTTCAAGCACGTGTTCTTTTTAGATCCCAAATCAAATGTGTAGGAAGACAGTGGTAAATTTTAGACCCAATTTTCAATATGTGATTGAAGACAATATTCATTTTAAGGGCCCAAATCCAAATGTGTTTGTAAACAATGATTAATTTTATGTCCCAAATTGAAATGTTTGACAAACAAGATTAAGAGATTAAGGATGGAATGAGTGCACCCGATTATTTTCGCTTTCCAAATTATTGTTGTGAGTGATATTTCTGCTACTAGAGCTCCTTATGATCACCTACAAGATCAAAAAATAATATTATAATGCAGCAAAAGAAAAAAAACAAACTCATCAGAAAATTGCGATTTCAGATACATGTTTTTAACATAGCCAAATTAGATTTTATTATTTGATGATTTTATTGATCTGAAAAATAAAAACTCAAAGAAGATATCCCTATTAATTTTCTGAGAGCTTTCCAGAAATGTAAAGAAGTCAGAAAAATTCTCTGTTTTGCTCTCAGAAACGTGGATTTATGGAAATCACATAGAAAATGAAGATCAGATTTTTTTTCATTGTATTTGACCTTTAAATTAAATTTGTAAAACATAGAACCCATTAGAATTTAAAGAGATTTCCGAAAATGTAAAAAATTCTAAAAAATTCACTGATTTGCATCCAAAAGACCAATTTTATGAAAAAATATAAAATTACAATAACTTCTACAAAAATGATGATACACCCTCAATTTTTTTTACTGTAGCCTCTTGAGATGATGCAAAAGACTCTGTAAAAATATTATAGAAAAATTCGCATCTGTGTAGAAGATATGAAGAAATTGGTAAAACTTGCAGTTTTTTCCAAAAATTGTCAGATCTGCATCAAAAAATCAATAAAACCTGCAAGTAGATATTAAAAATGAGGCAAAGCCCCACGGTGGGCGCCAAAAATGTGTGAATAAAAATATTTGCGTATTTAAAATGAAATAAATACTATTCAAGCACACCAATGAAACTTTAAATCAAAGGAAAACTGATTAAACAAAATAAAGCAAACTCTCAATGCAGCAGCTCCTTTGAAGACGTCCCATTGTCCTCTATCTCCAGTATTTTTGCCAAAGCTCTCCGATTTGTATGCTAAGCTCCACAAAATGACTACTAAAGAACGAGATTTAAAAATAAATGCATACTACACTAAGAATGCGAGATTTTGAAGGTTGATAATGGAGGGATGTTGGTTGTTCACTTCAACAGCATAACGACTTGATATGATAACTAAATGGAGAATGATAGAGATGGATTGAAAGATTGAGGAATGATTTTGGCAGAATGAGGATGTCTGAAGATTCGATCCAAATGGCTTGTGAAAGGATTGATTTATAGATTTTTGATGGCAAAAAGCTTAGTTGGCAAAGATCAACGGTTGAGATTCAGTCTGGCAAGATGAACGGTATAGGATTTTCGAAAGCTTGAGAGGGAGATAGAAGGTTTCCTCTTTTTCAATTTTTTTCATTCAGATCTAAAGGAATGTTTCTATTTTGAAGGATGAGTTGAAATGAGATTTCATAATTAAATAAGTAAACTTACTTAATTATATGTGAAGATGGATTTAGAAACTCACATAATTAAATAAGCAGTATTTAATTATGTGTGAAGATGAGATTAGAAGGCCACATAATTAAATAAGTAATATTTAATTATGTGAAAGAGATGGATTTAGAAGGAATTAAATTAAATATTTAAAATATTTAATTTAACTATGAGATGAAGAGGAGGAATATTCCATTTTTGAATATAAATATTCAAACTTAGAATAATATGATAATTAAAATAAATAATCGTAATTATTTAATTTAATTAAGAGGAATATAGGAGATGATACTTAATTAAATAAAATTATTTATTTAATTAAGATAGAAGAATTATAAAAATGAACAATATAAATAAATAATTAAATTTATTTATATGTAGACAATTTTAGGAGATTAATTAAATACTTGTATTTAATTAATTACCAGACTTATAATAATGTGACCATTTTTAGATGCATATAGATAGTATTCTATTTGACCTTTCATTTTCAAGTGAATAGTACAAGCCTTACAGTTTCATACATACTATTGAGCATACATTTACTATTTCCTAATAAACAGTTGCAAAACCAACTATTTGCTTATGTACATTCTTGGCTTAAGTAGAAGAAATAATGTTCCTACTATACAAATATAAGCATGCTGCTCACATATGCACATTCATCATTTTAACACTTATAAATCAAATAGAGATGGAATGCAAAAGAACATTCATATTCTCTTTCATACAAGTTTGTTTTATGAAAAATCAATAGTATCATTGCTTTGTTTACAGATCTCTGGCTATTCTTATAAGAAATGGTCACTTTTACAAGCATATGATTCACTAACAATTAGAAGAAACAATATGATTCTTTCTCATTGTACATTAAACATTGAAGTAAAAATTTTCCCTATAACATACATAAGACAATATGGCATTATTTAGAAAAATATTCTTGCCTAACAGGCTATAATGTCAAACTATGGTTACTTTGAGTTAACCATTTCCCAATGGTCAAGATCATCATAAATATATTCAAAATTCTACCTATGTAATTTACTGTATTATTACCATGCATGCAAGGGTATTCTGCATGTTGGCCTTGATTTCATTTCAACGTGGTTTTCATTCCACCGTCCTCATTGAACAAGGTCTAGTTCATAGCAAAGACAACCTACATACATTAAAGGCTTAAAAACAATAAACACAACACTTCCCAATTTTTGTTATCATCCCATCCAATATTAGGGTTTGATATGAATTTCCATTAGAATACAATATTCAGAGGGATCTCTTATTTCCCTCGGATTGTAGTTGATCTCATATAAATTATAAGAGGAATCACTTACATTGTCATTGGATTTATTTCCAATAGCTCTATAGGCTCAACATTTACAAATTATAAGATTTTAAGACTAGCTCATGAAGCATTACGTGCGTCGACCAGCTGCTAGGGTGGTGAATAGTTATAATAAAGAAACTTATAGGGTTACAAACCCTCTTCTAAGGGAATCCTTAATTGATCCCCATCATTGTTTATTCACAGTGAGATAAAATAAAATGGTGTATAGAATATGATAGCCATCATATGGCATGCTCATGTGAGTGGCCTCAAGGAAGAACCACCTAAGCTTATCATTCTATGGATTGACTTAGATCATAGAGCTAGTTGCATGGATTCCTAAAAGGAAGATTCCATACATATATTGCAAACAAGCAACCCACAAAGGTCGACACTATTCCATTTGGCCCAAGGCCATTGCTTCTATTAAATGTACGCATAGAAGAATGAAAGTAATCAATATACATAATGAAATTGCTATCATTTGGTAACAATGAATTAAAGAATAGGAATAAAAACAAGTTTATATCTCTTGCATGGTTCAGATTACCTCAATATCGAATCGAGTAAGCTATCCTTGTCTTTTTCCTTCAATCTCCTCTACTTTCTCCTTTCTATGACCAACCTTTTCCTATGTTTTTTTCCACACTTCCTATGTATTGTTCAAAAATGGAAACAACAGTCTATATTTTTGCATGCCTAGGGTGGAGGCGTTATAGCCTTGCCACCAACCACTACACAATTCAATTATAGTCATTAAATTCATGGTAGGCCTTAATGCCTTCATCATATTTGCTTTAATTATCAACCCGATATTAGTATGCTATTAGTTATCATTTGAATTCGACACATATATGTTTAAATATGGATTCGAATATACATATATATGTATGTATATATATATGAAGTATATATTTATATATATTCATATTTCTATGCTTATTTAAATTATTCCATACTCATTTACCATAGTTTCTACATTTGCATATACACACATATATATACATTTATATATATATATATGTATATAAATATATTTATATGTATGTATTCAAATCTTATGTCTATACATGTATATATGTATATGTACATGTATAATTATTTGTTATGGCTTGCGAGTTCTATACAATCTTAAATTCAATAGGGAACTTAAATTCAAATTTGAGCATTTCTATATATATAAAGAAATCTTATTTTGTTTTCTTCAAACACAGAGGTTTAAATGGACAAATTTTTATAACTACAAGCCATATATTTTCAAATACAAAAATAGTTCAAGTCAGGAAATTCTCATTCTCTGATAGATGCAATTTGATTTAAATGTAATTCATTATGCCCTTTTTTGGTGTGTGCACCTAGATTCCATTTGGCTTACCATTCGATCCAACTAAACAATCCTACTTCAACTATGTTCTCATCCTTCAACCTATCACCTTGCAACTACACACACTTGTACTTGCAAATTGATTAGTAACATTCAATTCTTGATGAAATATAAAAAAATACTTTTCAGAATTTCATAAAGTCAACATTAGTCAATTCCTCATATTCAACATGTGAATATTCCAAAATCTCCATTTAATATTATTTAATTTTTTTATTATCTATAATTCAATTTTTTTCATATTTAAATAAATATGTAATAAAATTGGGTTATGACATATGGCATGTACTCTAGTCAACCCTTCATTAACTCCTTCCCTTTTTGGAGAAGCTTTTAATTAGAGGTAAAGAAATGGGTTTTGAGGGGGACTAAAACCCTTTACAAAAGAAAGCAACTAAAACTAAAGAAAACTACATTAAGTAAATATCAACCCAAAATAAATGAACCAACAACAAAATGTCAGCCAAAAAAGAGGACCCCAACCAACATCACAACATGTTTTTTAGAGTATCAGTCGCCTGCACATCGCTTGTAGTAGCCTTCTAAGCATCATCCAAAACATCAGGCAATTCTTTACTAGAATCCCCAACCTGAGCCTTAGTCTTGTTTCTAGTTCTAGCCCCAGGCCCATCCATATTCACCTCAGTAATCAAAACATTATTCTTATCCCCACCCTTCTCAATAGTAACCTCCTCCTCCATTAGGTTGCCACCAACACCAAACTCTTCAACATGAACAGTTTCCTTACAATTCTTGGCACTAACAAAAGGAGAAGTAACACCAACAAATTCAAAGTTAACAACAGACTTAGTCACCTCCCTGCTCTTGGCCACACTAGCACAAATTTTCTCCAATTGATCCCTGAGGGTGAGAACTCTACCTTCTAGGTTCTGTTTCATCTTAAGATTTTCCTCCACCACAATGTTCAAGGAATTAAATAATTCATCAATTTAGTTTTGAACAAAGGACTCTTCAACCTTACTCATCACAACCCTAACTTTGACATTAGTCATATTAAGTTCATGAAAAAACCATTTGAAAAATTTGAAAAAAATAATGGAACCCTCTCTAGTAGTTCCCAACACATCAAAGATATCTTCCCTATCAAAATTAAAAACTCTCCCTTCCCTGCAACATCTTCCTCCTCAGAGGAGCTAAAATTTTCTTGATTGGAAAAGAACTTCTTACCTTTCCTAGTAGAAACCAACATTTTGATTTTGTAGATGGAATTTGCAATCTCCTCAGCTACAAAATTTATTTTCTTCAACCTCTCCAAGTCCATAGCATGGGTCTCCACAACATCCTAACTGCTAGCAGTCCCATCCTTACCTTTCTGCTGCAAATATGGTTTCACACTCGGGGAATCATCAACATCTAGACCAATTGTGATCATGAGAGGTGAGACCCTCTCCAATAATTGACTCATAGTCCTTAGAACCCATTTCTTCTTACTTACCTCCTCTAGCTCCTTCTTCTGCTTGGTCATAGGGGGCGATGAAGACACCTCACCATATAGATCATTCTTCTCCTTCACACAACTACTCAGAAAATCAACAACCACCTCATCACTATAAGTCTCATAGCCCTTGTTAAGGCACAACTCCCCTTTTTAGACTTTACCATAGCAAGGGGCTGTGGACCCACCTCCAAAGATGCAAGTGAGTTTGGGACAAAGTCCACATCCTTGTCAGAATCTAACTCCTTTTCCAAAAGAAGTTTCCTTTTCTTCCCTTCTTTACTAGCTAACTCCTCTTCTGAGACAGTCTCATACTCCTTCATTGGTTTAAATGGCTTACCCTTTGGGGTAGCAATCGACTTAACCACCTCAAAAAACTTAGCATATTCAAAAATGAAAAGGATTAACCCCACATGTAAAACAAGATTTTTGGGGTTTTTCTTATGGTCCTTAAGACCAGAATCCAATGATGCTAGGAGATAATAGGGAAAGGAGATCCTTTTCTTGTGGTAGGAATGATTAAGCAAAAGGAAGTGGTAAACATTTACTGTAGAGAAGCATCCTTCTAGGGTGATATAATGCACGAGTTCCTCTACCACATCTCCCCAAAGTGCCTTAAGAGAGCTCCTCTGGTAGCACCCACTCCTCATAGTCTTCAAGTCATTAGCTTCATCCCCCTTGAAGAATATTTGCATAGCATTTCATTACTCCTTTTTGTCTCTAAAAACTTTCATACCATCCATGGCCAAACCAGTGACATTTGCTATAAATTCTTCATTCACATCAAACTCCATTCTACCCAGCTTCAACACCCTATTATTCCATGCTTTTACAAATAATGTCGTAGTTTGTGGATTGTTACCATGCAATCTCTCCAAGTATGGAGACAACCCTCATTTCTCCAACACCTGCCAAACCTCTAACTTCTTCTTGACAACTTCACAAGAACAGGGCTCTATGCAGTTCCTATCTCCACCCATGTCTACAGAATTTGTAGAGTGTAAAATATTGAGAGCTCTAAACGTAATGAGAAGGAACCTCAGGAAGATGATGCAAGGAGTGCCCAAAATCCATGTGAAAAAAAAATTAAGAGAAGAATTAAGATCATAGAGTTTCGTTCCCTACAGGTTTTAGCCACCATACCATTAGCTCGTTTCAAAACATGCTTACCATCCTTCCACATAATCATTGGTCATGCGAAGATTGACATGCACACTACAAGCCATAATAAATCCTTAATAAATTTAAATTTGGAAATCATTGTTAATACTTGCTATTGCCTCTATAGGGAGGGGGCCATTCAAACCCCATTCCCTAAAACCTCTAACGCCAATATTAGTGGAGACACTCACTAGCCCGTTACTCTCTCTCAAAATATGAGAGATGTAATATTCATCAAAAGAATTACGAATATCAATAGAGTCCCTAATCAAGGACTCAAGAGTCCAAGAAGGGGTAGCACAATTTTTCAAATTATTGATGATATTAAGAGAATCACCCTCCAACCAAACTTTCTTATAGCCTTTGACTTGTGCCAACTTAAGACCATGATAGGTTGCAACCCCTTTTTCAAGAAGTTATCTCCTCTTCCCTTGGAATTTTTAATTCCTATTTATTTCCCACATGATCCCACTTGGAATTTTTAATTCCAATATATCCCCCCTAGGCTTCTAGAAGGAATTAAAAGGAATTTTTAATTCCTTGCTTCCCTTTCCAAGGAGTTGTCTCATCCCAAGGAGGATTATTGAGGAATTTTTAATTACTCACTTGTCACATCCTTTGATCATTTGGAAGAATGAGACAAGCCACCTCTTTTCACCTCTTCCCAAGGTACCTAAAAGTACCTCCACCTCACCTCCACATCACCTTTTCTCTCCCATCTAGGATGATACATGCCCTCAAAATTCTTGAGATGCCTCAAGGCATCTCAATCATTGATCTCCCAACCCTACTTTTGATACTAGCCCTCCATTCATATGCCTCCCAAAAAGTACTAAATACATAGTCATTTTTTATTCATTCACACTACATAAACACTTAGCCTTTAGCAATCTTCAAACATACACCTCCATTGTTGCAACAATTCAAGCTATCATATTACATCCATATCCATTTGTAATCACTTCCATTTCATTTATCCCATCACCACAATCATTTTAACATAGGTTGCAAGCTATGAATCAAGTGAAGGAGCACACAAAATAAAGAGAAAAAAGTGCTAACCATTCAAAAAGTTTAAACAAGGTATAAATTTGTGTTTCGTTCTTATTTATTGTTTAAATTTCAACTAGGCCAATCTTGAGTGTGTTGTTTCAATTTTTCTATTTTGCATTTAGTTTTGATTGCATTTTTAGGTTAGAAAACACTTGAACATATTTTTGGCATGCCCGGTGGGTCTGACGTTATGGGTATTTTTCACATTTTTGTTTGATATTTGTAAGGTTATGGTCCTTTTAGGTTTTAGAGGCGAGTCTACCTCACGGGCGATCTTGTAACTTACAGGGGAAAATACATGGTTGGCCCCTTACCTTCAGGTCTTCATAGGTGAAAGTGCATTTGACTCTCTGTCTTTTCCCTACAAAGGCAAATAAACATCCTATAGAGGTGATTCTACTTCATATCTCATAGGAAATTTTGTGATCTTCATTGGTAGATATGTGACTTCTTTAGGGGCGATTCCAACCTCTAGATAGGCAACTCTATGGTAAACCAAAACACTGCTTTTGTATATAGGTTCTTTCTTTTTGGTTTTGGGTTTGGTACTAATCTACTAACTTGTTTGTTTGTGTGTTTGTTAGCTACTAACTATTTTTTAAGCTCCTCACTTATAAGAGATCGGTGGATAAAAAATTACTAACTTGTTTCTTATAGCATGAATGGTTGAAGACATAGTTAGTTGATTTCCTAACTTGCTAGGAACACTTAAATTTTTTAAAGGGTCAAAGAATAATTGTTTTTTGTGTTTGGGGTCTCTTGTCAATGTATGCTCTCCCTTGGCACTGTTTGGTGAGCCTAGGGATCAAAAATAATAAATAGACCCAAGTCCATTTGTGTGTGTACCTAGGAGTGTTAGCTTGTGCATATGGTCTCCCCTTATGCCTTGTGCGAGCTTGGGGATTAGAAATGCTTAAAATTTCCTACCCTTTAGGAGGCCTACTTGGGGATTTCATCACCCCTAGGTATGACCTCAACAACGTGAATTGGCGGGGTATATAAAGGGGGGAGAACAAAAGTTGTACCCCAATCTAGTTGCGTCGTGTTTGGTGGAGCATTGATACTAGGGTGATTCCTAGTTAGGTGTGAAGGGTTGGTTTGAGCTTTCCCATTGAATGTTACCAACCCATGGTTTGTGATGGGTTGGTGTTCATGGACATGCCTCACGCACCCTCTTGGTGTATTGAGGACTCCTGAGATTTTCTGTTAAGCCTAGATAAGACCAGTGTTCAACCGCAACTTAGTGTAGTGTGGGGGATGTGCATCATGCCCTGAAGATTTTTACACTCACCATTTGGCTCCCTTGAGATGAGAAAAAAATCCTTGACTTAGCATAAGCTACATGTAGCTTTCTGGGAGTGGGTGATTGGGTCATCCTTCCAAACCTGGAGGCCCCTAGCTGTCCTCTCTCAAAGATGAAGGTGTACACACCCACTTAGGTGTCACTACACTTGAATCAATCGAGATTCCTAGTGTGAGCCTACACTAAGTTTTTAAACCCTTAGTAGTAATTTTAGGCTTGTGGAAGTACTTGGCATGCCTTGTTGTGTGATACCAGTTCATTTTTTGAGTCTTGAGTCCATCCTTGCCTATGTTTTTTGTTTGCTATTTTTATGTCGAGTCCTTTGCCAGAGTTTTTTATCTCCATAGGTTAATATACAGATCCATTCTCTTGATGGGAAAGCCTATCCTTGCAAGGGCAGTTCTGTTTCCACCTAAGTCTAGGTCACTTTGGTCAGTTATCCTGGATAGGTGATTTTGTATCCTTGAGAGGTGGTTCTACTTGTTTGTGTTTGTTATCACCTGAAATTGGACCCTGTTGAACCTGATGTTCAACACCTTAGTGTAACATGGGAAGACCTCTAAATCTATGGGTCACTTGTAGATAGAGGTCAACCTCCAGAGAAGGCCGACTTCCTTTGGTATCACCTAAACTATTGATTCTGGAAAGGAAAAGGGAGAAGTGCATAAAAATAAAACTAAATGCTATGGTGATACACTAAACTGATAAGAGCAATGGAATACTTAGGTTACACTTGAAAATTGACAATGAACATAAGATTACACATCAAATTCTGTAAGCTTTGCATTAATGTTTCACAAACAGGTTCGATTTACACACTTTTTCAAAAAAAGGAAAATATTGTCACATATTAGAATCTATGTGTGATTATGTGAACACAGTTTGTGATTCGTATAATGATACTTTTGCAAAGGAAGTTATGAAAACAATAGATAAAGTTATGAGGGAATAGAAGAAATTCACAAAATAACTTGATCATGAACCTAAAATGCACAACACTTTGCAAGAACAAGATGGTAATCTGAAACATCAACAGTGACCAAGCTAAACTCTATATAATATGCTCCAAAATGAGTTACAAAATTTTTCTAATTTGAGAAAGGACTAAAAAATTCATAGAATTTCGAAAAGAATAAGGAGAACTCCCTTTACAAAGAGGAAAAAATTGCCATATATACTAAAATTGTGTCGGCCCTACCCTAGGGCTTACAAAAAATATCATCCTCTAGAAAAAGATCTGACCTTAGATCTTTTAATAAAGTTAATTTTGCATTGAATATATATCCCCACTGTCCATGTTCGAGCCTCCTTGAAGGACCGCTTTGAATGCTCTAAAGCACTAACATTAATGCTGATTCCCCTTTGCCAGTAGCGATCCCAGCTGTCAATCTGACTCATGGTTTCATCTTCCTTTGGCCTGATTCTCGCTCTAGATATTTCTTCATGTCGACCGTCTTCGAGAAGTAACATCTGACCTTCCCTGTTAGATTCAAACACCATGTTCACCGAGCTGACTGATCACCTTCGATCTTTGAGTAAATCATTATGCTCTATTGATCTCATTCATAGGGGGTAGTCAAATAGTCAAACGGCTCATGGTCCGTCCTTAGCTTCCTCTGATTGGTTGAACTCGTGCCACATAGATTCCCAGATATTCAAAGGTCACTTCATTAGAATCGCATGTTGATGAGACACTAATCGTGTCTCCTCGATGCTATTAGACCTTGCAGTAGCACTCAACAAGACATAAGACAGTCCCCAAGACCTCATAGTGAGCGGCTAGAGTTATATTGATATCAAAAAATGTCGCCCAGACTATCACTGTCGGCCAGAGGTCTGATCGAAGCCTATAATAGATCCATCGCTATCAACAATACACCACCAGGTCAACATGAATTCATAGCGAATTCCTCCATTCACCCTGAGCTCACTTCATTTGAGTAAGACCCCTTTTTGGTTGGTGAGACCATTCACCAAGATCTCCATTTTGCCGAGATATTATTGGGTTGGTAGGACCTCTCCCTGAAGGTAAAAAACTCTCCCCGACGCTGGCCTTGTGAAGAACTTTCGACGTGACTCCCACTGGTCAGGAAGACTTCATAGCGGGCGGAAAGAGTCTTACTGATGTCCCTTTCTATTTCAGAAAGACTATCAGCGGTCGGTAAGACCTTACACCGAGCACAAAACATTACACCGAGACCTTTTCATTTTGGTGAGACCACCCTCGGTCGAGGAGACATCATAGCGAAGGCACAAGCTTTTGCCGAGACCTCCATCTGTCAGCAAGACCTTATGTCAAAGGCAAAATCCTTTGGCGAGCTCGCTTCATCATCTATCGGCAAGACCTCATGACAAAAGCTCCCTCCATTGGCGAGACCACCGGGCATCGGCAAGACATCACACCGAACTCATAGCCTTTTGATGAGACAATCACTTCATCACCGAGACATCTCCCCGAGCTGAACATTATGCCGAGAGTTCCATTCTTTTGGTGAGACTTCGTTTGATCTGCAAGACTTCATAGCGAACAAGGGCTCTTTTCCTCGATGACAATCTCTTTTCGGCGAGCTAGCCTTGTGCACAATGGTTGGTGTGACTTCTTTCTAGCGGAGAGATACATAAAAACTCCTGTTGACCAAAAAGTCCTAGTGACCTAAGGATTTTGAATGAATATAGCACAACAGCCAGTCGGCAAGACAACTGGAAGGTTTCAACGACTTTATCTCTGGGGAGTTTTGTGCCAAATCTGATCAAGGCATGCTTTCTAATAGACCTCCTTGTGAAATAGCATCAAATGAAGACCTTCCCAATGAAAACCGAACACCTGCACGCTGGGCTCAACCCTTATGGGAGCCACATTTAATCCATGTGCCGAATTTAAACATAATTTCCCCTACTTGAGCCCATAGGTGAAAATTGGGTAACATTTATGGTGACCTCAGCTGGATTTTTGCTTGCTAAACATGAAAACCAGTAGCCAAAACTTGTCCATTGGGCTCGGAGTCAGTTAGTAAAAACCTCATAAATGGACCGAGAGTAGCTCACACATGGCTGCAACTCACTTGAGACTCATGAAGCAGATCAGGACACTCAAAACTTATTGAAAATAGGAAAAACTAAAATAACACTATTTACTATGCTAGGACAACACTTAGGGAATGTAAACTGCATCTAAACCTACCCTACACTAACCAGTGAGAAATTGGTCAAACAAAACCATTCACAAGATGGTTGAAATAGCTGCCCTTTCTCCTCAATATGCAATGACTCTCAAGCTTAATGGTAACTGAATAAAGATGGTAGACTGAAAAATGATTAAAATTACAATGCACTGCCTCATGAAAGAGGGTAACAAGTTCACTTACCTCCTTAAACTGGTCATATGTATTTGTATTCAAAGGAGGATAAGTAAATTGTACACACTCTTTTTCAACTGCAAGTACATCTTTTATGCCACTTTCAGCTGTGGCTCCATGTGTGAGTACCTGATTAACCATTGGTGCTTTATCAAACTCCATCTTGGATAAATCTCTGATCAGAGAGCCCCTTGTAAAGACAAAAACTAAGCTCTCCTTGCTGGTGTCTTGCCCATTCATTTTTGTTTTATAGCCTTGGCTAGAAAAAACTAACCCCTATGACTGACTTAGTGAGAAAAAAAAAGATTCTTCCGTAAGCTCGAGTTGTTCATGATTAACTTCTTCAAGAGGTAATATTTCAGCACCCAGATTAGTATAGAAAGCTTCTAAATTGTCCCAAAACATATCCTCCTCAATGTCTTCTTTACTTTTCTGAACAGAAAGACTAATTGCAGGCCTAATGTAGTTCTCATCTAGCTTTGATAAAGCATCAAAATCACCCTCTTTGCAAAATAGTAAGTCCAGTTTAGGGATTTGTTTAACTTGATGGGTATTTTCATGCACATCAAAATGTGGCTCTCCCTGAACAATGCTACTTAAACCTCCTTGTTCGCGAGTAAAGGCTTCAAACTCACCTTCACCTTTATGCAACAACAAATTAGCATTACCTCCATCAACCTCATGTTGGTCCAATTCTTCATCCTTGTCAATGAAGTAAGGCATATCATCAAATGAGAAGATTAACTCTACCTTTTGATTCTCAGCTATGTCCATTACAACAAGCTGCTCAACCTGATTCTCCTCACCTTCTTGCAAAAGTGTAGATTTCTCATTTTCCAGTGCTGAGCAAAACTCGACAATTACCTCCTCTCCATCAAGCTGAGAGAATAGAGATAGTCCCTTATTCCAAGCTGTAAATTGACCTTTCTCAACAACTACTTCCATTTCATCCTCTTGTCATTCAGGTTGAACTTGAGAGATTTCCTCCTGTCCAATTACTTGCTACTGCAATTGATGACACTTAATGGCTAAATGCAAAAGATTCGCATTCTTAAGATTTTCCTAGAGGATTAAGTTATCTTGATCAATAAGTTGCTCCTCCTCTTCCTTCTGAACATTAGAGCTTAATTCCATTTGAATGTTTGATAATGAAGTCTCACAGGGTTGAACACATGTTCCCTTCCCACTTGGAATTTCAAAACTAGAAGGCTCACTTGAAATCTCAGACAGTAAGTTTTGCTTAAAACTTGAAAATTTGGACCTGGGAATCCCCTCTTGGACAGATTGTTTAGGAACATGGAAGGCTGATCGAAACTCTTGCTTTTATTTTTGTGCAAGTAAGCTTTTCATTTTCTCTTCTTTAGCTGCAACTTGTCTAGCATCCTCCTCCTATTCATACTCTTGGACCTCCATATCCTGATGATGTTGACTATAAGCTTGACAAGCAAGCTCTTCCTCCTTCACAAAAAACTCTTGCTCCCTCTTAAGATCATCCATCTACCTTTGAAAATCAAGAAATAGATTATCAATATTGCTAACTCCCTTATTAGCATTTTGGGGCTGGTTATTGAAACTACCATGTTGCTTTTGTGTAGAAATAAGTTCTTGTGGTTGAATCTGATCATATGTTGGGCAACATTGAGATTGAGCAGGAGTGGAAGGGTGATAAAAATGATGGAAATTTGTTGCTACGATGTCATTTGGAATAATGACAACAGACTGTTCTATATAATATGGTCAATAAGAGGACATATATGCAAGGTTTTCATGGAATGGAGGGTAAAAGGCCATATTCTCCTGAAAACCTGACATCTCTTTTCCATTCAAATTAGATTTCCTTCCAAAAACTTAAAACATGTGAGCACTTGAGCTACTGAAACCAAAAAATTTCCACACTCAGAGTTGCCAGGAATGTGATTGAACTTTCCTCCAAGAGGCTGAAACTACTGATGTACACACCAAACAATAGTAACATAAGGACAAGAGAGACTGAAAATTAGTTCTCAGTCCCATCGGGCGTGCCAAACCAGTTATCACCTGAAATTGCACCCTATTGAACCTGATGTTCAACACCTTAGTGTAACATGGGGATACCTCTAAAGCTGTGGGTCACTTGTAGATAGAGGTCAACCTCCGGAGAAGGCCGGCTTCCTTTGGTATCACCTAAACTACTGATTCTGTAAAGGAAAAGGGAGAAGGATTGCATAAAAATAAAACTAAATGCTATGGTGATACATCAAACTGATAAGAGCAATATAATACTTAGGTTACACTTGAAAATTGACAATGAACATAAGATTACACATCAAATGCTATAAGCTTTGCATTAATGTTTCACAAACAGGTTCGATTCACGCACTTTTTCAAAAAAAGGAAAATATTGTCACAGATTAGAATCTATGTGTGATTATGTGAACATAGTTTGTGATTCTTATAATGATACTTTTGCAAAGGAAGGCATGGAAACAATAGATAAAGTTATAAGGGAATGGGAGAAATTCACAAAATAACTTGATCATGAACCTAGAATGCACAACACTTTGCAAGAACAAGATGGTAATCTGAAACATCAATAGTGACCAAGCTAAACTTTGTATACTATGCTCCAAAATGAGATACAAAAGTTTGCTAATATGAGAAAGGACTGCAAAAGTCACAAAGTTTCAAAAAGCATCAGGAGAACTCCCTTTACAAAGAGGCAAAAAATGCCATAAATACTAAAATTGTGCGAACCCCTGCCCTAGGGCTTACAAAAAATATCATCCTCTAGAAAAAGATCTGCCCTTAGATCTTTTAATGAAGTTAATTATGAATTGAATGTATATCCCCACTATCCATGTTTGAGCCTCCTTGAAGGACCATTTGAATGCTCTAAAGCTTTAAAATTAATGCCGATGCCCCTTTGCCAGTAGCGATCCCAACTGTCACTATGACTCACACTTTCTTCTTCCTTTGGCCTTATTTTCACTCTAGATCTTTCTTCAAGTCGTCTATCTTTGAGAAGTAACATCCAACCTACCCTATTAGATTCAAACACCATGTTCACCGAGCTGACTGATCACCTTCGATCTTCGAGTAGATCTTTATGCTCTATTGATCTCGTTCACAGGGGGTAGTCAAATAGTCAAACGACTCATGGTCCGTCCTTAGCTCCCTCTGATTGGTCAAACTCATGCCACGTAGATTCTCAGATGGTCAAAGGTCGCTTCATTAGAATTGCATGTCGATGAGACACTAATCATGTCTCCCCGATGTAATTAGACCTCACAGCAACATTTAGCAAGACATACGACGGTCGACAAGACCTCATAGCGAGCAGCCAGAGTTATATCGATATCAGAAAATGTCACCTAGACTATCACTATTCGCTAGAGGTCTCACCAAACCCTATAATAGATCCATCGCTATCGACAAGACACCACTAGGTTGGTGGGACTTCATAGCGAACTCCTCCATTCACCCCGAGCTCACTTCATTTTGGCAAGACCCCTTCTTGGTTGGCAAGACCTTTTGCTGAGATCTCCATTTCACCGAGATATTATCGAGTCGACAGGACCTCTCCCCAAAGGTAAACAACTCTCCCCGACACCAGCCTTGTGAAAAACTTTCAGTGTGACTCCCACCGGTCGGGAAGACTTCACAGCGGGCGGCAAGAGTCTTACCGATGTCCCTTTCTATTTCGGCAAGACTATCAATGGTCGGCAAGACATTACACCAAGCACCAAACATTACATTGAGACCTTTTCATTTAGGTGAGACCACCCTTAGTTGGGGAGACATCATAGCGAAGGCACAAGCTTTTGCTGAGACCTCCATCCATCGACAGGGCCTTATGGCGAAGGAAAAATCCTTTGGTGAGCTCACTTCATCATCTGTCGGCAAAACCTCACAATGAAAGCACCCTCCGTTGGTGAGACCACCGGGCATTGGCAAGACATCACACCGAACTC
This sequence comes from Sequoia sempervirens, assembly GCA_007258455.2. Lineage (NCBI taxonomy): Eukaryota > Viridiplantae > Streptophyta > Pinopsida > Cupressales > Cupressaceae > Sequoia > Sequoia sempervirens. The sequence goes on along the minus strand of VDFB02058242.1, from coordinate 765,919,964 downwards.
ATAGCCATTCGGTGAGACATTCACTTTGTCACCAAGACATCTCCCTGAGCTTAACATTACACTGAGAGTTCCATTCTTTCAGTGAGACTTCATTTGATTAACTAGACTTCATAGCGAACAAGGGCTCTTTTCCCCAATGACAATCTCTTTTTGGTGAGCTAACTTTGTGCACAATGGTCAGTGTGACTTCTTTCTACTAGAGAGATACATAAAAACTCCTGGCGACTAGAAATTCCCAGCGACCTAAGGATTTTGAATGAATATATCACAATAGCCAATTAGCAAGACAACTAGAGGGTCTCAGTAACTTTATCTCTGGGGAGTTTTGTTGCAAATCTGATCAAGGCATGCTTTCTAATAGACCTCCTTGTGAAATAGCATCAGATGAAGACCTTCCCAATGAAAACCGAACACCTGCACATTGGGTCAACCCTTACGGGAGCCACATTTAATCCATGTGCCAAATTTAAACATAATTTCCCCTACTTGAGCCCATAGATGAAAACTAGGTAACAGTGTCATCCCCACTGATCTCCTCATAGGTGATCCCATCTCCCCAAGAGGCAGACCCACTTGTCTGTGTTCATACATCCATATACCTCATAGGTGATTCCATCTCCCTGAGAGGAAGATTCTCTTATCTATTTCCATCCCCACTTATGTCCTTGTAGATGATCCCATCTCCCCAAGAGGCGGAACCACTTATCCATGTCCATACATCCATATCCTCGATAGGTAATTCCATCTACATAGGAGGTGGATCCACTTGTCTATGTCCATCCCCACTTATTTCCTCATAGGTGATCTTTTATTTCTGAGAGGTGGACCCACTTGTCCATTTCCATTCCATATCCTTGATAGAAAATCTCACCTCCCTAATAGGTGGACCCACTAGTTTGTGTCCATATGTCTATATCCTTGATAGGTGATTCTGCCTCCTATAGAGGCAGATCCACTCGACTGTGTCCATACTAAATCCATACCAGATAGGCGATCCCATAGCCTAGATAGGCTTTTGCATGACCCCTTTCCATACTGTTGAATCTTGATAGGTGATTTCATTTCCTACATCCATACCTAGTCTATCCTAGACATGCGATTTTTTTAACCTTCTATGTATAGGGAAACCTAGATAGGTGAATCCATATTGCTCAAGGGTTATTCTACCCTATTTGTTCATATAGCTAGCTTTAATAGGAAAACCCATAGTTGTGATCTATACATCTCCTAATTAATACTGTGTAGGCAATCCCATGACATAGATAGGCGAATCCATTTCCTATAGAGGTGAATCTGTTGAAACCTTGGAAAGGAGGTCTTGTGACCTGTATAGGAGAACTTGTTACCTATAGGGGTAGATTCATTTCCCATAGAAAATATAGAGTTTGAATCTCTTTGACTGTTGAAAGCCCACATTGTTCCAAGCATAGTCCTATTTTCAAAACATTTTTTAGTATCCTTGACTTTCCTATAATTACCATTTTCATCACTTCAATTTTTCCAAAAGTCATCTAATCATCCATTTGATCACATAGATTCATCCTAGGACATTCTTAATCATCATATCAATCATCAAACATCCAATCCAAATCCCTTAGACATCTATTTGAGAGATATTTGGAAAGTTAGTCAGCCTTTATCATCACTTAGGAACATAGTCCATCTTGAGTTAGTAATCAAAGTAAACCTCATCAATTTGCTTCAATCTAGAGGCAAGTTTGTGATGTAATCATCATATCAAATCCAATCCAATCATCATCATTACTATCATTCAGTTTTCTTGAGATTGTTAGCCTATCTCAAGTAACAATCTTTCATCCAAACATCATCCAATCAAGCTCTCAAGTCTAGTTTGGGGTCCTATATTAGTCAATCAATCCAATCCAATCACCTATTTTATCCAATCAATCATTTAATGGATCATCCAATCAATCAACCAATCATCTTAGTAATCCTTTAATCAATTATCCAATTGTTACCATTTAGTGCCATCCTAGGGATTTACATCATCCTCACCCTTTGGTCATCCACATTTTTATGCCCATTGCCACTTGATCATAGGATAAAAGGCTAATGGAACAACAATAGTCGCAGGCTCATCAATCACAATACCCTCTCAATCTCCCCACTAACAATGGATCTCAACATTCCAATATAGAACAATTCTTTGAAGTCAACCCCATCCTTCCCTTGAGGAAGGAATGGTCAATCAACCCAAACTCTCTGTTGAGGAATATATTAGCAATCCAATTAATGCACAAATGATTGACCATATCATCGTTGAATGACCAAATAAAATCCTTGCATCACTACTCATGAGAGGCATCAAACCGCCACCTAAATTCGATATAACATAAAACATTAAGATGGAACTACCTTCTTAATCAAAGGATCCTCAGAGTTCTTAGGTTAATCCAGATCCTTTAGTCCCTCAAGCCCCTTAGGTTACACCACAAGATACCTTGTCTCAACCGGATTCAGGAATGATGTGTGTTACCAAATTCCACCTTCCCTTGTTCAGATTTTCATTAGAGGAGCAACACCTGAAGTCAACAATCCACAAGGTCATACATCCATTCCATCTACACCACCTCTCCCACAGTTCAGTTAAATCAACCATCAAGAAATGTTGGGGGCACATCCCAACAACAATCCCAACAATACACATCCCACACCAATCCACAACAACCCACATCAAACACATATCGACAATAATTGAATCCACAACCACCCCCATATGTCCTTCAACAACAAAAAACCTAAAAACCTATTACTATCAATTAAATACATCCAATTACCAAGCACCACCATCATATGGTGGCATTCCACAAGCTCCATCCCAACAAAAACCAACATCACCATCCTATTATCATCCACCACCTAACCAACAAAAAACCTACACTAATCAATATCAACAAGTGCCATCATACCTTCAATCATCATGCGTTAATCTCACTTCTAATCAATCACTTCCACCACCACCACCATATTATCAATATGCTCATTATGATCAATCCAATCCCATAGCTCCTTCCTCATCCGCACCTATCAATAAAGAATGGGAAGAGGTGAAGGTTGCATTGAAGTATTTACAAGGTTGCACATCATCCTCTAAGAAATCCTTCAAGTTTGGGGAGATTTTCCCATATTAATTCAATCCATCAATCTCCAATATTCCTTTTCCAAAATGCTTTGAAATTCTAAAATTTGATAAGTACAAGGGAAAGGGAGATCCACGAGACCATTTACAAGAATTTTATATGCACTTCTGAGAGGTCTTGTATAATGATAACTACCTTTTGCATTTGTTCCCTTGTAGCTTGGGAGGAAAAGGTTTAGAATGGTTCCTACATCTAATGCAAAGAAGGTGCTTCTAGTGTTCCAATAATCTCAAACAACCACTTACAAGTGACTTTGTTCATCAAACTATGGGTTCTCCTTCACAAACCATCATTCTTCCTTGTAGCCTTTCAAAACAGACTTTTTGGACACAACTTATGGATAAGATCTGATCTATAGGAAAGAAGACTTGTTTCAAATACCCATTTGGCCATTCTAAAACATATCTCAAAATTAGAAAGGGTTCCTTTGTACGAAAGGGGTCAAAAATTATCTGTCATCTTTCTTTTACTAAACCTAATTGTCAACTAGGCATGCTCCAAATGGGTTCATGGCTTCAAAGGGACTCAAAATTAATTCTAACACTCTAGAACCACTATACGAGGTCTCAAACAACTGCTCCAATCACAAGAACCACTCTCCAATAGTCTACAATCAAATTCACCAAGTTACTAGGGCTTCTAGGCCTAATACATGAGGATATCAGAACCTTAATGTTCCTCCACACGTGCAAACTCCATCTCCTACCTCTACAAGTTTTGGAAACCAAAATAAAAACCAACACAAGCCATTCCACTAAGTTTTAAGAGTTTCTATTAGTGGAATGGAAAGATATGCATTTTATTTTCTCACTGGTTAGCCTACCTAGGGTTTAGACCAATCTAAAGAAGAAACAACACAACTTACTCAAATCACAATTAAATTAAATGAAACCAACACCAAATGAAATTATATTCAATTCCCCATCTTCCATAATTGATTTCAATTCATCACAAGATCGTATAGATCCATACAACTTAGAATAGCAACAAAGAAACGTTCAAGAATGTAGAAAATAGAATTATTTTATTGCTCCAACTCCCAAAATTTCATCAACCAACCATTGTGTGGACCATACAAGGATTTTTAAACATTTAAAAACATGTTCCCAAAGGTCACTAAATTTGAAATTAAAAACTAACTAAACATCATTATGTCCAGTTTTGACAAAAATGCAAAAAAGTTGCTTGACAACAACGTGCAACTTTGACAATTTTGCATTTACACACTACCTTAACACCTAATGACCTAAACTAGACTCCAACAAACATGAAATGGTCCAAGAAGACCTTATTACCTACAAGAAACACAAAACAAATCAAAATTCCATTTCTTGATCCTTGGAGGCATGAAAACTTGTGGGTGCCCCTGCACCAACATCTTCCTGATGGGTCAATCTCTACATTTTTGATTTATCAGAAAAGTTTTCGACTCACTTCTCTACAATTTGGAGAAGGATATAGATACCATGGACCTCATGAAAAATAAACAACATAATAGGGAGACATTTTCTAGCTACTTTCAAAGGTGGCAAACCCAAGCTAGTCACTTAAGTGTAGCCTTCCTGAAAAGGAATTGGTGGGAATATTTGTTGAAAACCTACATCCTAAGTTGGCTTATAATTTGTGCATCCATTGTGTATCCACCTTCATTGAGGTCATAGAAAAGGGAGTCACTATTGAGAAGGATCTTATTGCTAAGGGACTTATTAAGATCTTTAAAGAAGACAAAGATAAACAATTATGGTGATAAATCCTATTACTGGAACATGAACAAGAATGTAGTTAGTGATGGTGTCATTGATACCAAGCATGTATAAGTAGCTAATGGATCTCAATGACAAAAAATTACTCCCCAACAACCAATGACAAATGTCATATATGTGTCTCAAGGTGTAATGCCCTCCCCAAGATTAAGCTAATATAATACTACAAGGTAACTATTAAATAAGAGAAGTAAATAATAAAATAAAATAATCAAGGATAAACTACTAAATTTATAATTTGTCTAATGTTATGGATTAATAGAAACAATGATGAAGTCATCTAAGCTCCAAAAGAATATTTTTCAAGTTAGATACTTTCTCTGCTAATCCAACAATTAAATTTACAAGAGGAAATAATAATAAATAATAATAATAATAATGACATTAAGGAATTTCACAATAATTACTTTATGATGATTTTGATAATGTACACACCCAATGTTAATATAAACAAAACAAATGAATTTTCATTTTTTTAAAATAAAACATTGCTATTCCAACTTTACACTAATTGCTAACATCATTTGTATTCATTTAAACTACACATAAAAATGGAACATATTTTGATAAGGTTAGTATTAAATCTCCACAATAACATTAACTTAACCCCCAAAAGATATTCTTATCATTAAATCAGAATGAAATAGGGCATCTAAAATTGTTAGTGAAGGTAAAATCAAGATTACATAAAAGTTGAGATATGTAATAGAGTCAAATACTAAAGATGCATCGTAAGTGGTGAATCAACCTCAAACTATTTACCTTTCCTAGTAAGCTTTTTAATGCCTAATCATTAGAACGAAGAAACTAATTTAAACAATACTTTAAACCAATATTACAACCATAAACATACAATAAATAATTTAACAAGAGCTATACCATCCAATATTGAACACATTAATGTTATAGGACTAATAACTCAACAACTTGAGATTGATTATCTATATTTGTAGTATACACACAACTACACATATACACATAATTCATGACTATTTAGTTCGTTAACATTTGTTAGTAACTATACTTTAATGGATTTAGAAGCTTTAACATTATAATTCACAAATTAAACCTTATTTCTTTACTTCATAACTCTACCCAAATTATTATTCTTCTTACAAAAATTGTTAGTTGATTTCAATTACCAACTTTACTTACTATACCTAGACTCTTCCATGATAAGTTGTTTGAATCAATTTGATAAAAAATAAAATATTCTTATTCTTGAATGAAATGGAGATATTGTTCATCCACTAATAAACCAAATAAATATTTAAACTCTCTAACAAGAACACAATCTTGAAAATAAGAGGATAAATAAAATCAACATTTTGGAACCAATATTTCTAAGCACTATACAATTAAGGTTCTTAATGGATAACTAGAAACTAAGTTTCTAAAAAACTAACTTAAGAATCTATGCAAGGGTTTTTTCTCATGTTTCTATCTTTCTCATTGAGAAGTTCCTTTAGATATTTCTCTTTCCTACATGATACCCTAACTTGGTTTCACTCAATTTGTTTTTATTTTCAGTTTATTGTTTTAGTTTCAAAATAGGAGATGGTAATGTTTTAATCATAAATTCTATTTGGTTTACTGGGTTATCTTATTTTTGGATATGTTTTACAAATATTGGATTTATAGAAACCCTTTAAATTTTATTATCTAACTCTTTGTAGTTCATTCTATGTAATTTTTTTTGTAGGACTATTTTATGACAGATTTTTATTGTGAATAAGGATGTCAATGTTTTCATAATAAATCATAATTGGTGATCTAGATTAATAAAAAAAATTGAATATGTTTTTCTAAGATTAATAATAGAAAAACCAATTAAATTATATGTTCTAATAGCATTTTTATCAGTTTTTATGATCAAATACATGAAACTACTTTTAAATGAATTATTGTTTGGCATAGGGGTAGCAATATTATTACCTCAAAAAAACCAACTTGTTTCTCTCTTGAAATCCATTGGCTGAAAATTCCAAGATATTCTTTCTTATTCAACACATGTACCTAAAATAAAAAGATCCACAAAGAAGAAAAATAATATGGGCCAATGGGCTCTCCACCCAACCATAGGATTGAGATTGAATCCACCCCCAAGCTAGGGTCACATAGCACTTCCACAAAATATTTTCCACATAGGATCCAAAACCAAAGTGTAACATATAACATCCAAATTACTAAAATTTTCACATTAAAGCCACTAATCACAAGGATTCCTAGAAAATTTTACATTTTACATACTTTTCATATCACAACATCTTGCATTCAAATTTCTTTATTTTAACACACAAAAAGGGTATAAATGAAATTAAACTAAGCATGGTGGAAGACTCAACCAATGTAAATCCCAACACACTACTTGCAGCCAAACGAGAGATTCAACATCAAATTTCACATATATTTTTTATAAGTAACTTCAATATGAAAACAAACTCATTACAAATCAAAAAATATAGATAACTAAAAGGCTAGACCTCACCAAGAAAGTTTTATATCCAAATTTTTGGAAAAATCTCTCCAAGCACTCTCTTTCATTGCTCCTTTCTCTTCAAAAACATGGCAAAAAATCAAAAATAAAGAATGAAAACCAAACATGAACTCTAGAACATTCCCAAAAATCAAAAGAGAGAAAACCCCCTCTTCCACACAAATAGAGAGAATAAATGGAAGGGGAAAAGGCAACCTCTTTTTCAACTTCCCAACAATCCTTTCAACTCCAATTTTCTCCACATTTCATAAGTAAGCAATTAGAGTGGGTTTTATGGAATAAAAATACCCCTACCCCATAAACCTATTACCTAGGAAACTTTTTAAACAATTAAGACCACATAAGGACTTCATAAAACATAAAATAATTTACCATAATAATAAAGCAACTCACAAGAATAATAAAATGACTCACATACACACAAACCATACCACATACAACAAGGTTAATCACATGCCCATGACAAGTCTAATATTTCACAAGGATACAGTAAAGGAAGTAGCTATGCGACCCCCTTATCAACATTGGACAATTTTTACCTATTTTCTCAACCAAAAAAGTGTGTGAGTATTACTCATGATTAATAATAATTAAAACAAATGACTTATGAGTTAAATATTCCAAGAATAATAATCAGTTCTAGAAATTTAGTTCCACTAATCTACACAGTAACACTCCTTACTCGTATGCTACCTGTTATAGAGTCAAGGAATAATTGAGTGAATATTATCTGTTATCAAAATATCACCACTAATGTTAGTAGAATATTTAACTTATAATGCATACCACTATAAGTAACATTGAATATAAATAATTATCTTCATAATCACACCCACTCACATCTATAATATGTAATCACTTAACATAATGTAATCCGATTAATACACATAATAATATTACCAATAAATAAGCATCTTGATCATTGCATATTTACATAGAAAAAGAATGGAACTCATCTGACTATCACAAGAATTCAAAAAAACTCTTAGATAGGATTAATCAAGACTATGAATATCATGTTGTAGTAACAACCATCACTCATGTTTACCATCCAACATAAAATAACATAGAATATGTTGGATGTTGTGTGTGTTGCTGATATGTGGTTGTCATTGATGTCAACACTATTGGCCTTAATGTCATTAGAAGTTGTATATGTCGAGGATATTGAGAAAATTGCAATGGAATATGTTGCAGATTGTCAGTGGTGAAGTTCAGTTCAGTCTGTTGGTGAGTTCAATACGTTGATGATCAAAGCTTGTGGAATAAAGGGTTTGTTGTTGAGTTTATCTATTCTATCCACATTGAGTTCTAGAGATCCGTGTGAAGATTTGATCGAGTTATGAAGATTTGTGTTCTGACAGTTTTTCTGTTACTTCAATTGGTCTTCCTGAATGAAGATGATGTGATTCCAGTAAGTTTAGTTGTTGTGGATGATTCTCTAGTGATTTATGATGTTTATGGATGTTTCTAGATTGTTCTCTACATGTGTTACACATCTGCATTGATTTTTGTGCTCGCGATCGGTGATTTTCTCTTGTGTGTTCATGTTTTTCATGTTCATGGCCAACAAGGTGATGGTAGCGTGTTGTGAATCTTTGAGGAATAATTTTTAAAGGCGTTTCATGTTTGAGGATGTTATTTTGGGTCTTCACTATGTTGTGGTGAACCTTGGTTGATTCACATTAATAATTGTTATTGTTTTGGGCCAACAGTTTATTATCATTTTATTATTTTGTTGAAGCCAATATGTAGTGATGTAATTTCTTGTTGTGGATATATATAAGAAGTTTTTTATACCATTTAGAGTGTGTGTGTGTGCACGAATAATATTCTAAATATTTATAAGGAAGAGCAGAGTGTGAAGAAGAGTGAAGAAGTGTTCATGTGCTTAATTGGAACTGTAATCAGGCATTAGCAAATACTATCTTGTCAGTTCAAATCCCTATAGATGTAATCTGAATCTTTATGTAAGATATCACATCTTCCTTTGGGAAGTAAGCCTTGTTGTAATTGAGTAGTGAGCTCTAGGCAGTGTGCCTGAATGCATGTGCATTCCCTATTTCACTCTTTATACTTTTAATAGGGTATAATCTTGTGGACTGACCTCCACCATGGTTTTCCCCTAACAGGGTTTCCACCTAAAAAAACTTGGTGTTATGTGTGTTTTTGATGTGTTGTTGATTTATGCTTTCATGGTTATTGATCTGATCTAAAAATAAGGGTTAATAAGTTTAATAAGTTTGAAATTCTATGACAACTGATTCATGCCCCCTCTCTTAGTTGTCTGCCCTTGTGTTACCAATAGAATATAGCATATAAACCATCAATAACTAATAGGATCAATCAGGCCACAAGGGAGAGGGTTTTACACCCCCCCCCAAGAATGGGCTTCCTCCTAGAAGTCCCTAAAAATGAAGGTAAAAATAATCAATAAGCACTTATAAATAATATCTTATGCAAAATTTCATTAATATTTTTTGTTGGCAAGAGACACTACACAAGTCATCTAGTGTTGCCATTGATGGCAACCCTAGTCATTGATTCGATCTGCACGTCAGCATTTGATCATACCAGAAGTCAGATAGAACATCAGTGATTGATTGTCAAGTTAGAATAAAGCATCCGACATAATTGTGTTCATCGATTCATATGAAATTTTCTATTATAATTTTGAGTTGTGGATCTCAGGGAAGGTTTTTCAATGTATGATCTATGTTATCCTTGAATCTTAGAGTCTCATATCAATCCATGTGCAAGTTAGAAGATTTGGTTGATTGTTTTTCTACTTAACAATGCAAGAAGGCCGACTTGATGAATATATCGTGTTGCAGATATTTGAGGAGTAATTGGTTGAGTGATTTTGTGTTTGAGCATGTTGATTTGGATCCTCACTATGTTGTGGCTGAATTTGGTAGGTGTGTATTAAAAATAATTTGTGGATTGAGCCGACAATTTGTAAATATTTTATGTTTTGTTGAAGCTAACATATAGTGATTAAATATTTAGTTGTGGATATATATAAGTGATTGTTTATTTCATTTGAAGGCATGTGTGTGTATGAGATGTGCAAACAATATCCTAATTATTTGAAGGAAGAAGTAGAGTGTGAATGTAAGAGTGAGTATAGTGTGAAGAAGTGTTCATGTGCTTAACCAAAATTGTAATCAGGCATTAGTAGATGTTATTTCCTCAGTTCAAATCTTCTAGATGCGATCCAAATATTTTTGTAAGACTGTGAGTCTTCCTTTTGTATTTGAGTAGTGAACTCTAGGTAGTGTGCATTAATGCATGTGTATTCCTTTTGTAAACACTTATTTTGAGTATACTTAGATCATATTGTTGATTGACCTCCACCGTGGTTTTTCCCCTAATAGGGTTTCCACATAAAAAATCCTTGTGTTATGGTGTTGTGGTTTCTTGTTTTCTGTCCATACATCTTTCTTTTGGTTCAATGCTATAAGTGGTTTAAAGATCAGGTTAATAAAGTTAAATTTTGTAGAACACTAATTCACCCCCCGTCTCAGTGTTCCTTGATTCAAACAATTGGTATTAGAGCCTAGTTCCTCAGAAGAAGTTTAAAAGCTTGGGGAAGATCTGGGAAAGTGATTCAATGGATTCAAGCAGTCTTCAACAACAACTTTTGGTGGCACTAGATGATGTTGATTAGTCAAAATATGAAGTTTGGGAATTGCAAGAAAATATCATGAATGCTGAGAAATTCATTCAATCATTGAAAGATAAAATCAATAAATCCAGGGAGAAGAGAAGGGAACTCTGTAATCAGATCAAGCGGAAAGAGAGTAAAAGCATTGAAGTTGAACAACTGAGTGAAGCCTTGAAGGAAAAGATAGAAGAATCTAATTTTTTTTCTAGAGATAATGCAATCCTAAAGCATGAGATGGAATCTATTATGATGAGAATGACCAAGGAGATTGAAGATAGAAAGAAGAATGGAGAGAATCTTGCTTAGTCCTTGAAAGAGAAATATGAAGAATGCAACCGAATTAATGATGGATTCAATTAATTAGAGCTTGATTTGGAACAATCCATAAATAATGAAGAAGAGATTGAAAAGCAAATTGTTGATCTTAGAGACGAACTTGCTACTACAAATGAATTCAAGGAGAAGTTCAAGATTAGCTTAGCCAAGCTTCATGAACTAATTAAATGTCAGAGGAATGGAAGTGACAAGCGAGGTCTTGGATATGGGAAAGGAGAATTTTTTGGATCTAGACAAAGGAAATTTAAGCAAGGAAATAAAATGAACAAAGTTGGACAGTATCCGGTAAGACAACCTAATGCTCAAAGGTTCAATGGTTATTGTTTTGTTTGCAATAAATTTGGTCATATGGCTACTCAATGTAGAAGTAGAATGAATCCAAGTGGTCCATCATTCTTAGGTCAATGTTACAATTGCAACAATTATGGTCGTAAGTCAAATGAACGTAGAAATATGATGAACAACCTTTATAGGGATGTCAGATGTTATACATGCAATAGATTTGGGCATATTTCTAACCAGTGAAGATCAAGAGAAAATCAATGGAACAATTGGCCTGGACAAAGAAATGTGGTGTGCTACAATTGCAACAAATCTGGTCACATTCCTAGATATTTTAGAAGTAGGAAGGGTCCGGTAAATCAAAAGAAAAACATTTAGAAGGATGAAAAGGGAAAAGTTACTATAGATGAGATCATGAAGCAAATGAAGAAGATATGGGTGAAGAAGAAGAGTGTTTCTGATATAGGAAATGATTCCACACAAGAACCTAATTTTGGTAATTCCTCCGAGAATTAGATTAAGACCTCTAGCCTAGGGGAAGTTCTCAAGAAAATATTTTAAACCCCCTATCGGTAGTTGGAACCAGAATGTGGCAGATTGGAATGATTGCATTAGTGGTGTGTAGATGTTTTGGGATCTCTTGTAACAAAAATTTATGCAAAATTGAAGGTCTGTAGAAGAATTTTCTTTCACAGTCTATGAGAACAAGGTATCCGAAAGACCTAGGGTAAAAGAATTTATTGCGATGAAAAAGGTTAGGAGTGCGAATGATAAAAAATCATTTCTATTCTTCATTTGTCACATTGCATTTAAAGAAGAAGAAGTTTAGAGAGCTCTGAAGTGAACTTTGGCAAAGTTTGATGAAGATTCAAGTCTGAAGGTGATTCAGTGATCAAACCCTAATTCAGCGAAAGGTAATTATCTAAAAACTTGTGAATTTGAAAATAGATGCTTCGTTGGTTGTGGATATCAAGGATAGGCCCCATCCAAAATTCAAATGCCATCCATTTAAATCCATCGAAAAAAAACCTTTAGGTGCATTTTTTTCGTCCCGTATGGTATTTTGCATATCAAAGATATTAGGGCATACATTCATGCGAATGTTGAAGAGTTAGGAAGCTCCCAATTGTTGAATTTATACTCCAATCAAATTGTGGTAGAATATCTCCATGTAAAACCTAAATTTAAGTCCTTAGAGGAGAATAAATTAACTCAAATTGTGAAATTTCCCATGTTTGAAGAAAATGAATGGGTTCGGTATATATTGAGTCGAGTGCATGCTGAGTTCATGTGGTTAAGTCAGCCTTTTAAGATTACAAAGGAATCTATAAGGACTGTTACTAGTTTAAATTCATCCGGTGGGTTTCCCACATTGAAAGCTATGAAGAATTAAACAGTCACAGATGCAACCGGTTCAGTGTTTGATATTATTGAAGTAGATGTGAGATTTGCATCTATGGTCACTGGGTACAATATTTATCATTCCAGCTGAGACAATTCTATAACTGGTACTACAATCTATGCAGCATATCAGATGGCCAAAGAAAATGAAAATTATGACCTATGTGAGTTACTTCGAAGCCAACTAATGGAGAATCTTGGAAAAATCAAGAAGGATAAGAAGAATTCTTTCATGTATGGTAACCTATTATTGTGTCTATTATTTTATTTCATGAATGAAGTTCTGGGAGTTCGAAAAGGGCATTGGAAAGGTGATAAACCTATAGTTGTTCAAATCAGAGACATGTTATACAACATTGGTGATAGTAAAGCTAGAAAAATTGCAATTTGGTGTTATTTCAAGAGTTTTCAAAATGAGATGCAAGCCAGGGAAAGGATTCCTACATCTATTGTGGAAAAGTATAAGGACACAATTTGCTTCATGGTTGATATTGATTAGTGTTTGATGGAAGCTGTTGATCCTAGAATAGTGTGGATAATGCCTATGGGTTATGAGGTTGAAGAACACATTTTGGAGCTATATTCTCAGCACTTGCTAAGTAAACTACGGGATCCGACAGAAGAAAGGTTTGGTACCTTTGAAGAAAAAGGTTTGGAAGTTCATACTCAATTGAAGAAGCCTATGATAATCTAGAAAGTGAGAAAGGAAGTGGAAGCCTTTGCAGAAATCATGGGGATATCAGCTGAAGCTGTAAGGGAAGCTAGAAAGAAAAGATAACAAGTTGAAGCAGGAGAGCCAGTAAGAACTGAGTCTACTATTCTGACAACATCCTCTGCCTGAACTAGATCCACAAGGAGCTTTTCTCTCTTATCCAGTCTTACAAAGAAGTCAAGTCATGTGAAAGATCAAGCCAAGTCATTTGGGAGAGAAGGAAAGAGGAAGAAGGAAAAGAGCACAAGAGTCTATGTTGTTGTTTTAGAAGATGAAGAGACTGAATCTAATGAAGAGGTAAGAGAAATAAAGCATATGGGCTCCAAGGCAACAAAAGTATCTATGGACAAGCCCTTCGGTGAAGAGAAAGAAAAGAAAAAGATGAAAACTAACAAATCAGGTACATCTGTAGAGGAAGTGGAAAAATCCTTGATTAAGGATGGTAATATTAGGCCACTTTGTGAATGGTATGACAACTTTGATAGTGTTGGTTAAAGAATTCTTAAGGAAGCCACAATAAAGTATTTGAACAATTTCAGTATGACTCTTATTGAAATAATTTCTGAGTTACCCAAAGGCCTATATGAAGTCTTAGAGATGAGAAGAGTGAATGCAAGAAATGAAGAAGAGCAAATGAGAGAACAAATACTTGTTGATCTATGTCCGGTGATGTCTATTGAAGAGATGAAGAATATTCTAAATGAAGCAAAAAGGGATTTTAAGAGCAAAACAAGGGTGAATAAGCTGATGATTGGGGAAACTAATGAAGTTGCAAAAGATACCGAGAAAATCCTTAAGGAAATTATTTTAAAGAACAAATACAATGTTGTTTCTAAAGAAGTGCATAGCAAAGATGTTCCATTTGGTTTGATAAATAAATAAGGGAAAGAATATACATTTGAGGATACTTTGAATCCTCTAGATATACATGATGCTAAAATTCCTATGGAGACTGAAGCTCCTAAAGTTGTGTCAGTTGAAAAAAAAGAGATTCCTGAAGCTAAGGAAGAATTAGTGACTGAAGAGAAGAAGGATGGAGTGAAGGAGATTCCTGTGGAAGTAAGAGACACTACTAAGGTAGTGAAGGATTTTTAAGAAGAGCAACAAGAGGAGTTTGATCCTGAGTTGATTAAAGGTCCTATTAACTTGGCTACTTTATCTCCCATTGAGAAACTGAAAGTTGCATCATTTGCTCAAGCCAAGGCAAGGGAAGAGATACTGAAATATCATATTGAAGATAGTGAGCTATTAAATCTTGCATCCGGTATTCTAGAGAAGATCATCCCTTCATATGTCAAAGATTCATTCAATTCTCCATCTAGTCAACTGAAGAAACTTGTTAATTCTGTAAGTACTCACTTTGAGTCACTTGAAAAATCAACTATGGATAAGGTTCAAAAGGAATTTGATGCTACAAGGTTCAGTAGGTTGAAGGGGATGATTGTTAATGATAAATATTTGTTAGCTACCCATGTAAATAATATTCAAGGTGCTTTGTCTGAAGGTGGAAATATTTACAAATCATGTTTATCATTGTCTAAATTCACTGAGGACATTGCAAAGAAAATGAAAGATTATGAGAAACAGTTAGCAGATATCTCTTAAGCATTTGATCCTCTAACCGTTTCTGTTGGAAAGCAAGAAGGTCAAGTCATATCCCTAATTGACAAGATCAAAATTTTGAAGCATGAAGAAGGCATAATTGTTGAAAGAGTTTGTGAGCTTAGAGGATTGATTGGTCCTAAGATGGAGACAAGGCTTAGTGAATTTAAGGAAGCACAAGATGCTATGGTGGTCAGTGATCCAACAAACCTTGAGTCAGTAGAGATGCAATCTTATCTATTCTATGGTCACATGACTATCTTGGAGAGTCTCAAAACAAGTTGGGACACTAGTTTGAGCCTATTGAAGACCAATTTTGTAGATATATTCAAGTTTATGTAAGTTGTAGAAGCATGATTGTACTTATGTAATTTTTTTATAGAATTTTTTGTATGATTTTTGGTATGCAAATTTCCCATCTTTTCCATTGATGTCAAAGGGGGAGAGTGGGATGGTGAAAAATGCCTTAATCATCTAAGGGGGAGTTGTGTTTTTGAAGTTTTGAAGGTTGGCAGTATATTCATGTTGGTACTGATTTGACACTTAGTTATTTTTCACTAAGTGTTGCCATCAATGCCAAAGGGGGAGATTGTTGGAAAGAGACACTACACAAGTAATTTAGTGTTGCCATTAGTTATTTTTCACTAAGTGTTGCCATCAATTCCAAAGGGGGAGATTGTTGGAAAGAGACACTACACAAGTAATTTAGTGTTGTCATTAATGGCAACCCTAGTTAGTTATTTGATCGACACATCAAGATTTGATCATACCAGAAGTTAGATCGAAGATTAGTGATTAATTGCCAAGTTAGAATAGAGCATCTGACAAAATTGTGTTCATCGATTCATATGCAATTTTTTGTTATCATTTTGAGTTGTGGATCTCAGGGAAGTTTTTTCAATCTATGATCTATGTTATCCTTGAATCTTCGAGGCTCGTATCGATCCATGTGCAAGTGAGAAGATCTGGTTGATTGATTTTCTACTTAACAGTGCAAGAAGGGCGACTTGATGAATATAGCATGTTGCAGATATTTAAGGAGTAATTTTTTGAGTTTTGTGTTCGATCATGTTGATTTGGGTCCTCACTGTGTTGTGGATAACTTTGGTTGGTGTGCATTAAAAATTATTTGTGGATTAAGCTGACAGTTTGGAAATATTTTATGTTTTGTTGAAGCTGGCATATAGCAATTAAATCTTTAGTTGCGAATATATATAAGTGATTGTTTATTCCATTTGAAGGCATGTGTGTGTATGAGTTGTGCAAACAATGTCCTAATTATTCAAAGGTAGAAGTAGAGTGTGAAGAAGAGTGAGTAGAGTGTGAAGAAGTGTTCATGTGCTTAACCAGAACTGTAATCAGGCATTAGTAGATGCTATTTTCTCAGTTCAAATCTTCTGGATGTAATCCAAATCTTTTTGTAAGATTGTGAGTCTTCCTTTTGCATTTGAGTAGTGAGCTCTAGGTAGTGTGCCTGAATGCACATGCATTCCTTTTGTAAACATACTCAGATCATATTGTGGATTGACCTCCATCGTGGTTTTTCCCCTAACAGGGTTTCCATATAAAAAATCATTGTGTTATGGTGTTGTGGTTGCTTGTTTTGTGTTCATGCATCTTTCTTTTGGTTTAATTCTATAAGTGGTTTAAATATTAGGTTAATAAAGTTAAATTTTGTAGAACACTAATTCACCCCCCTCTTAGTGTTCCTTGATTCCAACATTTTTATCTTCTTAAGTATTCTAAAATATTAGGCAACTTTACAATTTAACTACCTACTCGAAAGACTATCCATCCATGATACACAACAATATTATAGATATCCATTTCACATTGATTCATTTATTACTTTAAGGTTACTAAGCACTACACTTACATATACATGTTCACTTGGGTCAAAATCAGTCAATCATTTCACAACATAATGAATTTACATCTTAAGCAATCATTAATTTCCTTTTATCATGACAATGCCAATAGTTAATGCATAACATCACAAATATTATTTTATAACAATCACACCATCAACACAACATTGACATATCCCATAGTTTAGGGAATGGGATTTATGAGGAGGAAGGGTTCCAAATGCTATATCACCGATCACACACTAGGGGAGATACTATGACCATCCCATACCGGTCCCACTCACATCCCCATCCTCACAAGATAAACTCCCCAGCACATCTACACCCCCATACAACATGCCAGGGATCCCTCCTAGATATAGTAGTTTACACAGTTCACATCACAACACATATGCTAGTAGTTCAAAGAGGCCTCAAACTTAAGAACAAGATTTCAAAATTTACAACAAAATCTCAAGAAATAAAGAAGAAGAAAATAAATAAATAAATCAAATATAAAGGACCCAAATAAAAACTATTTAAAACAAATTAACTCCTTGAGGAAAAAAAATTAAATATTCAAAAATATAATACTACTAAAAAAAACAATAAAAGAATCTTCAAAATAAAACACATTTCACAAAAAATGGCACATTACATGCTCCACTCAAGGGGTGGAGGGAAATGGTGGTTCTCAAATGACATAGTCAGAAAAACATAGTGGTCTCACGCCACTTATAAGAATATGGTGGTATCAAACCACAATAGTAACCAAACATAGTCCCACAAAACCTGATACATGCCAACCAAATAGCCATAAACATATATATCCAAAGTAGCCTAAAAAATAAGTCATCTGTACACTAAATCTTACCCACATCATTCCATATCTTTGCAATCATCCAATGATTATAAATATTGTAACTTAAAAAATGCTAATTTTTTTATATCCCTCAAGCTCCCTACTGCTCAAGATCATGATTGGTTAAAGAATTACTTGTATGTGAATAGACCAATACTGATATCACAAGAACACTACATATAATACACCCAACACCCCCACCCACACAAGGGGGAGGCGAACAAGACTCAACAAGACTCCACACTGAACCAAAAAACACAACAAAATAGGAAATATCATCACACATAATTTAACAAGAGGGTATTTGCACATAGATCATCCCAGATGTCCATGAAACCCTTATCCCAAGTTGGATACCTAGTATCCCAAACTTGAGTCACAAACATATTATTCATTGGTTTTTCACAACACATATTATAATGCACTTTCATAGATTTAGGCACACTTTTAAAAAAAAAAACTCTTAGCCACTTTGAAACACATAAAGACCACTTAGAACTATCAAATAATGAACTAATTTACATTTTAAACAATTACCAACACCCAATTACATCACTATCACATTGGATTTTCAAGAAGGAATTTCACATAATTCTCAATCCTCAACACAACTCTAAAAAAAAACATTAGAACAATAGTTAATTTAACCATAGATCAAAACAACATATACCACTAAGTTTAAAATCATTATTTACATCATGATTCAACTCATAGTCCCATTGTACCAAATTTAAACATCATCATTAGAAACAAGATATCACTAATAATTGAGGCTAATTTATCTCATTTCCAATATTCTACTTGATAAATAAGATAATATTTTACAATACTAAAACATCAAATCTTTTGAATAGGACAAATTTTAAACAATCAACATTAATATTTTCAAATTCTAGGTGTGTCCTCAACATATGAATAGTTTTGCATTAAATTCATAGCAAAAGATCACACTTTTCAAAAATCATCAACTCAACTAGATAGTTTTCATGATTAAATTGTAACACAACAAATTCTAGAGTAAGCAACATTCTTAATAATGAACCCATGTTTTATGGTGGAAAGCTAGATTGTATTGAATTTTTAATGCACAACCAAGAGAGCCTCCAATTATGATGACCCACTTTACTACAACAACTGTTAAATAATCGTTCAAGGAAATGACTCTACATAGTTAGCATCTATCTCTATTATGAAGCAAGTTAAAGTGATGAACATAAGTAACTTTAATTAACTACCTCCAAAATGAAATTGCCCATAAACAAGACTATTAATTCTTTGAAAGCCAAAAATAAATTTCATATAAGTATCTTATTATATCACTTCTCCAATTAGGGTTACACGAATTCAAGAACAACTATAATCAACCAAGAATCCAAATAAAGAGAAAAATTGAAAATGGACAATTAGAATTAACATCAAAGATTCTTCAAATAAACTTTTCATAAGCTTAAGTGATTCAAGGAACTTTCCCTCCTAAAGAAAAACAACTTGCTCCTAACATGAACAAGAAGAAAATAATCACAACATTGTTGGAAATCTAAGACATTTGAATTCAAGGATGAAAGAGAAAATAACTTCAAGTTTTTTTTAAACTAGTTAAAATTGATGTGCTACTTTTAACCTTTTATTTCAAGACTGGGACAAGATCACTTAATTAATTCTCCCCACAATATCAGAAAATTAACTTTACTCACTAATTAAGACATTGCACACATTTGGCAAACAACATGATAAAAAACAAAACTATTTCCCTTCCATCGCAAATGTGTTGAGAAACTAAAAGGTGGAATTTACATCTAATTTAAATAATTCAATATAGATTTCGTCTATTATGAAAATACATCAAATGAATGGTGTAGCTCCATTTTTAATGAATAAAATCTATCTATTTACCCATTTATATCATTACAATTCTTCCCCCAAAGCTCCCAAAGTGTAGCAACCTAGCTCTGATACCTATGTAATTGGTAGGAATCTATGTTGAAAACCTACATCCTAAGTTGGCTTATAATTTTTGCATCATTATGCATCCACCTTCACCGAGGTCATAGAAGAGAGAGTCACTATTCAAAAGGATCTTATTGCTAAGGGACTTATTAAGATCTTTAAAGAAGAAAAATATAAACAATATGGTGATAAATCTCGTTACTAGAACAAGAATATAGTTAATGATGGTGTCATTGATACGGAGCATGTATAGGTAGCTAATGCCTCTCAATGACAACATATTACTCCCCAATAACCAATGACCAATGTCATATATGTGCCTCAAGGGGTACCTCATCCTCCTAATTAGTCCAATCAATCGGGTCAAGGAAATTCCAAATGAATATTCACTCCCTTAGGGGAGCCATTAGAGGCAGTCTTTAGGAGGTTGGTTGAAGCTAACATAATTGTGTATCCTATAACCAAAAATTTTAATGAATCAAATCTGAAGCCAAATTGGTTTAGGAAAAATGAATATTGGGATTTCCATAAGATTAATGGTCATTCCACCAACAAGTGTGAAAATGTCAAGAGCTATGTCCAAGATCTTATTGATCAATGAGTTATTGTAGTTGAGGGAAATTAGTCTACATCATCTAATGCTCAATTGAAAATATTCCAAAATTCTTTCCCTAAGTACAATCAAGGTCCTAGCTCTTCTAACACAAACACTAGATCCAATAACAATAATCAAAACAACCACAAAGACAACATTAGCTATAATAAAGTCCCATTTAATTATGATAATATAGTTGGTTGTATCACTCAAGTTGATCCACATGTCTCCATGATTCGTGTAAGGGGAAAGGACCCTTAATGTGCTGTTACCACACACCGAACACACATATCAGTCCCAAGACCCTCTACATCATCCCAACCAGCTCCTATAAATTTGTAGTATAATATAATTGATCATCTAGGAAAGACTCTTGCCTAAATATCTATCCTAGATTTGTTGAGGTCTTCCCCTACACATCAAGAAATCCTCACTAAATATTTGTAGGAAACCCATGTACCCAATTACATAGATCCTACCCAATTCCAAGCTCTTGTAGGACACTTATAGTATACATATCAATTGTGATTCATTCAAAATGATATGCCTCCTATTGATCCCACACATAATCGTGTCCCCCATATAGAAGTCCTCGTTACTAAGCATAAATTTAAATGAGTATGGGTAGATAATGGGTCTACCCTTAATCTATTTACATTAAAGTTCATAAAACAGGTGGGGAATACTCATGCTAACTTAGATAATCAGGTAATCACCATCAAGCCCTATGAAAATGTAGAACGAGATTTAGAAGGCACTATTTGTCTTCCTATTTAGGTTGGCCCTACTATAAAATACACATGTCATGTCCTTGATTTGGACCTTCCATATAACATCCTTCTTAGTCAACCATGGCTTCATGCTATGCAAGCCATTCCTTCCACGTATCACCAATGCCTTAAATTCTCACATAATGGAATCAAGGTTACCATCCCTACTGATCAACATCCTTTTGAGTATTATTGTGCTCTTGAGGCTTCCTTCCCACATTTCCACCATTTCTCTAGAATTAAAGTGGGAACCCCTCATACCAATCCATCATCATCTCATACTGGTCCCAATGCTTCATCCACTCCATCCTTTGCTTCAGATTCCACTATCACCAAGGTCCAGATAATTGAAAAAAGGCTATGGAGAATATGAGATGCACACTACAATTAATGTGGGCATAATTCCCTCCTCTCTATAAACTTATGGCTGACCCACTAAATCTCCACAACAAGGGGAACCAATCACCAAGACAATAAGCTCCAAGAATGAGGGTTCCACTACCTTCTAGTCTACTAGAATCTTACAAGATCAACTTGATGATGACATCAATCAATGGGTATATAGAGAGGAACCTGATCCTTCACCCCCTCTCCTTGAATACTTCCAAGAGGTTTATCCCTAGGCTTCTAAGATGGAACAAAAATTCAATTATCAGGGAGGAGGATCGGGTGTAGATGATCAAGGAATGTGTAAGAAATTTGATCCACCAAAGCACTTAAAATGACAAGGTCTTTGCTATGACAAGAACCAGAAACAACCCGCTGCATCATCTAGTACTTCAAATAATGTTAGTGCAAAATTCGGTATCCTTGCTGACATCCTTGAGGAGGAAATTATCATACTCTCTTACGATGATTTGGATGTCTCCTCTTTATTTGAATCCACCACCATATTCACCATTAGCCTTTCCCTACACCATCCTAACTTGATAGATTATGACTTATGAGGAAGTGCACCCATGGAAAATTTTCCTTCTAAAGAGGTGTATGTACACTTTATGGGACCAGGGGAAAAGTATGGTGCTTACCCTGGGGAAGATGAAAACCTCAACCACAAAAGTAAAAATAAATAAAGTAAATAAGGGTCTCCTAGTGAAGACCTCCCCAAGGCACTTTTAGATTCATCAAAAGTAAAAAAAGGGGGTGTATCCTCTGATGAAAACCTCCCCGAGGTGTAAGAGGATGGGGATGTTCATCTTCCCCTCATAGGTAATCACTTCTTAGAATGGTCTTCCATCCTAGTCAAGGAAATAGGAGAGGTAAATTGGGGAATAGAAGCAGAACCAAAGATCACATATGTGGCCAAATCCTTGACCAAGGAGGAGTATTCTATAGTTGTCAATATACTTCAGGAAGAAATCATTAATTTTGCATGGGCTTATTCAGATATTTCTTGTTTCGATCTAGCACTAGTGGTGCATCACCTTGATGTTTTCCTTGATTTCAAACCAATAAAGAAAAAGCTCTACAAAATTCACTCGCAAGTTTCTCTCCTTGTCAAAGTTGAGTTGGAAAAATTACAAGCAATGGGATTTATTAGACCATTTGATTATTTCGATTGGATTTCCAAAATTGTCCCTATAGCCAAACCAACTAGGGGAATCTACATTTGTAGAGATTACAAAGACCTTAATAAATCCTATCCTAAATATAAATTTTCATTTCCAAACATTGATATGCTTGTTGATTTGATAGTGGGACATTCTATGCTATCCCTCATGGATGAATTTTCTAGATACAACCAGATCTAAATTGTACCTACAAAAAATAGTTTTCACTACACCTTGGGGCACCTTTTTCTACAATGTTATGCCTTTTGGTCTAAAAAATATGGGGGAAACTTATCGACGTGCTATGATAGTCATCTTTCATGATTTAATTCACATCATTATGGAAGATTATGTTGATGAATTATTAGGGAAATCCAAGACTAGAGAAGAACATCCAAGGATCCTGAAACAAATCTTTAACAAATTACAGCAATAAAAGTTGAGGTTAAATCCAAAGAAATGTTTCTTTAGAGATACTTCAAGAATTTTTTTTGGCTTCATCATGTCCAAAAGGGGTATAGAAGTTGATCTTGCTAAGGTGAAAGCTATTACGGAAATGCCCCCATCTAAAAATCTAAAATAGCTAAGGAGTCTACAAGGAAAAATGCAATCAATCAGACGCTTCATAGCTCAACTTGCAAATAAATGTCATCCATTTACCCACATTTTGTATAAAGATATTATTTTCAATTGGAATCGAGAGTGTCAGCAGGGCTTTGGTAAAAGTAAGGAATATCTTTCCAACACTCCTATTTTGATGCTTCCTATACTGGGAAAACCGTTGTTGCTTTACATTTCTGCTACAGCAGTTGCATTGGGGTCACTTTTAGCACAACATGATGACAATGGGAAGGAAAGGGAAATTTATTACATTAGCCACACATTAGTGGGGTATGAACTCAATTAGCTCTCAAAATATTTTCCACTACATGCTTAGTCATTCAATTAATTTGATTTCCAAGGTCAATCCATTCAAGTATCTGTTATCTAGAACATAATTGATAGGTTGCATGGAAAAATGGATTATGCTACTAAGTGAGTTTGATATTGAGTATGTAGACCATAAATAAATTAAAGGATAAATCATCATGAATCAGTTGGTTGATTCCCCTTTAGTGGATGCATATCCTTTAGTAGTTGAATTTCTAGATGAATTAGTATTCATCATTTTAGAAGTAGAAATATGGACACTTTATTTTGATGAGTCCTACATGCAAAATGGGGCTGGTGTTGTCATTCTTTTTGTCACTCCTGAAGGTGACTATATTCCTAAGTCATTCAGGTTGGCTTTTCCATGTACAAATAACATTGTTGAATACAAAACTTTAATCACTAGTCTCCAAATTACATTTTAGTGGAATATTAGCCATCTCTTTGTTTATGGAGACTCAACACTTATAATGAAAGAGGTCAATGAAGTTCCAAACAAAGGATGATAAGCTTCTTTCGTATAAATGCATGGTGGATAATTTTAAGAAATATTTCAATCATATGTAGTTTGAAAAAGTTGCCATAATGCAAAATAATTCTATATATGCAATGGCTACCATAGGACTCATAAAAATGCCTTGAGATTGTATAGATTGTGACTTTCTAGTTGAACAATGATTAGTCCCCACATACAACATCCCTGATATAAAAATGGTGTGTGAAATATTAGGTCCCCATTCCCCATGGTATCATGACATCTACACCTATCTTCACGACAACATCCTTCCACCCAATCTAAACTTTAACCAATGCAAATCCTTCATCCATTGAGCATCCCATTAAACCATCCGAGGAGACACTCTTTACCATAGAGGGTATGATGGAGCTCTTCTTCAATGTTTGAATGAACCAAAATCCAAAGTAGCATTAGGTGAAGTACATAGTGGCATTTGTGGGGCACACACACTAATGGAATGGCCTTAGCAAAGAAGCTTCTTCAAACTGGGTATTATTGGATGATTATAGAACATGACACTTGTGAATTTTTCAAGAAGTGTGTACCATGTTAACAACATGCTGATTTAATCTATGCTCCAACATAAGAATTTCAACCAATCACAACATTATGGCCTTTTTCTCAATGCGGTCTAGATTTAATCGACAAGATATACCCTCCATCCTCTAATGACCATACCTTCATCATCATCACTACCAAATACTTCACTAAATGGGTGTAAGAAATTCCACTCTCCCTCATTATCGATACCCAAATATCTAAATTTATCCTTTACCATATTCTCTATAGATATGGTATTCCATCCACCATAATCACTAACAATGGTAAACCTTACAAAAACTAGCATGTCAGAAAACTATATGATACTTTCCATATCAAACATTGATGGTTGACACCTTATTACCCTCAAGGTAATGGCAAGGCCGAAGCAACCAATAAAACATTAATAAAAATCCTAAAGAAGGTTGTAAACAACACTAGTCGAGATTAACACCTCCACCTCAATCCCACCCTTTGGCCCTACTGCACATCCATTCACACCCCCACAGGTGCCACACCATATTCACTTGTATGTGGCTTCAATGCAATCTTTTCGATTGAAGTTGAACTCACCTCTCTTCGTATATCTTTGAAGAACCTGATTAATGATGAGGAGTATCAAGTTGCATGTCTAAGTCAATTAGAGCTTCTTAATGAGAAGCATCTCAACACTTATAATCACTTGCAGGCTTATCAAAATTGTCTCAAAAGAAGCTATAATAACAATGTCCATCCCCATCAGTTCCAGATTAGTGATCTTATACTTAAGGAAAATTGACATACCCAATAAGATAGGGAGAAGAAAGGGAAGTTCAAAACTAATTGGTTGGGTCTATATATCATCATGGCTAGTATGGTTATGGAGTGTATGGATTTTCCACACCTAAGGGTGAAACCTTAGAAGAACCCATCAATATTGTGTACCTAAAGTAGTTTTACACGTAAGTCGGTTGGGTTACCCCACCTAGAAAATACCAAAAAAAGTAAAAAATCCACAAAAATAAAAAAAATAAAAAAATGTCAAAAAATAAAATAAAATCTATTAATAGTAAAGAGAAATAAATTGTCCTATGGTAAAAACCACCATTGGTGGTGCCTTGGATAAGTACATTTCGTGAAAGCTTGGCAAAAGGTGTCATTCACAGAGGGCTTAATCATTATATACCTTGCATCATGTTTTCCTATATGCTTGTGTATCCACCCCATCCTATCTAAACATCCTATCCACATATCTTATCATGTTCATCATCCCATCCATCCTATCACCTATCATATGGTATATTTTTATTGAACATTAGATAGTTTAGATTCACTATCCCAAGTCCTGAGCTTCTCCCACTTATTGGTGGTGAGCTTCTATAAGTCTTACTAGGTTTGCTAATCTCATTTTCCTATACTAGTTGGGATTTGGTTGAATATCATTGCTTGTATATAGTGTCTGGTTGGTCGGTCTCACGTTGTCATCTAAGATCCATCCTTGTGTCTTTTATCATTAAGTCCCACATCGTACTTCATATTTTTTTGGGTCCTTTTACTGAACTATGTTGCCTCTACACTTTCAAATAGGCAAGACCATCTTTGATGAGCCCCCAAGGCTTTCATCCATCTGTTTGAGTCTATCATCATCACCCTTCTATCATCATCATCCTTCCATCTTTCATCCAACATCTAACTTTGGTATTTTTTATCAAACTACATTTCCTCTACACTTTTACATAGGCAATTCCGTCTTTGATGAGCCCTCGAGGCATTAGGTTGTATTTAGGGGTTGTCCTTGTCCTTGTCATGTCAATCAATAATTTCCCTATCTTATTGGAAATAAAAAACAAAATCCACTCATTCCTAGAATTCCCAATCAATTTCAATTATCCCAATTGTGTCGATCTTGTGATATACTCCATCCATCTTTGGTCTTAGTAGGATGTATCTTTCCTCACATCAGACCGTATCAATTCTATCCACCTATCATCCTTATGGAAAATGATGTTTTAGATTTATTGTGACTTCTTGTTGATTTTTTATTTTATTTATCATTTGAGCCTCCTACTATAACGACTCAAGGTTGTCACAATCCATCAGATCATGGTGTGATTTGATTGGAAAACATAGGGGAATATCTTGGTTTTTTGTATCATCATTTTTTCCTAGGTATTCGACATGGTACCCATGAAGATCCCTATAGTCTTATTTTATACATTGGGATAACCTCTTGTGATTATGGTTTTCTAGCATTGGATTGACGAAATTCCCTATGTCTTTGGGATGCTAGATTAACCTTTTTATTTTTTACATCAATCCTATACAATGGGTACTAATTTTCCTTTGTTCTTTATACCCTGGAATGTGGTATCCTATGCTATATCAAAATCTAGTGCTCTTTAATTGATAGCATGGCATTAGATTGCATGATTCACGTAATAATCTCCCCTTCATCTACCATCTCATTGCATCTCCCTAGTGCATTTACCTATCCTATATCATTGATTTTGGTTACATGCAAGTTATTTTCCCCCCACCTGTTCTTTCTATTAGTCCACTTTAGTATTGGCAGGTGTAATACACTCACCATTTCATTACCATATTGCATTTTCCATTTCATAATCATGTTCTATTAATCCACTTCATTTTGCATTATCATCATCAATTAAGTTATTTAGAATGATAAAGATTTGTTATTGTAAGCACCTTAATCCATTTTATTTTTCATTTTAATTATCATTTAAGTTGTTTATAATGATAAAAATTTGTTATTCTAAGCATCTTAATCCATTTCATTTTGCATTTTCATCATCAATTAAGTTTTTTAGAATGATATAGATTTGTTATTCTAAGCATCTTAATCCATTTCATTTTGCATTTTCATCATCAATTAAGTTTTTTAGAATGATTTGGATTTTTTATTCTAATCATCTTAATCCATTTCATTTTGCATTATCATCATCAATTAGGTTGTTTATAATAATATAGATTTGTTATTCTAAGCATCTTAACCATTTTATGAGGATCATTCATTGCATTATGAACATTATATTTATGTATTATATTACATTAGGATCAATACATTATAGATCCATAATATCTACATCATAAATTATATTACATAATCCATCACATCCTATATCATATAGTGTTAGTGTCACATCATACACCATAACCATAAACAAAAAATATCACATCCTACATCATTTATATATATACATCACATTGCATAACATAATCATAATCATACATCCATAATGAATACATCCATGATAATTATAACTCACATCACATAGAAATAACATGATCCTCCATCATAATCATCCATATCATATAAATATAAGCATAATAATGTTCATAAATTCCATTAATATCCATCAAATAATACAAATGTCTATGTATAAGAGAATCAATAAGTACAATAGGGTACATATAAACGACACAATGTGTGTCCTGAATTAGAAGCAACATCCGTTGTCAAAAAATTCTATACATGGAATTTGCATCTATATACACTGCATCCACCTATATATCTATCAAAGCTAAGCAGTTGTCTCCACCCTCTATCCCTATCTACCCACTGTTGGCCCCATCTAAATGTTGTGGTGACTTGGGTGCTGAACCCTCTCCTCTATCCCTCTGTGGTGGCCCATCTACCTAATAGATGCATGTGATCCTCATGAATGCCCTACACTCTTGCTCTGCCTTGATTGAGAAGGCCCTACACTTTGGCTCAACCCATATGAATATGAGGGGGCTCAAGTTGCTCCATTTGGAACTGCTGCATAATAAAGGCCCCTCTAGTATCTAGTCTCCTTGGAGAGTCATATCAAATCCTCTGTACTGGAACTTGATGACCTTTCCTAGTCCCTCTCCCTCTGGTACCTATCTCTCTTTGACTGTAGCCTCCCCCTCTCTTGCTCATAGGAATCTTGTGCTAATCTCAAGCTCTCCACCTCCACCTCTGCCTACTCTACCCGCCTCAACATCTCAACTTCCTCCCCCTACATGACCTACATAATGACTTGAGCTTTGTCAACATGGCTTTGTACTATGTACCTCTACTACCTCATGGCCTTAAATAGGCCCTATAATCTCTCCACCTCCCTCCTCAATGCATCCCTCTATGCTTCCATCCCTGCACCCTCCTCCACCATTAGTTGTGCTCCCTATAGCCTCTCCACCTCCACCTGTAGTCTATCTTGCTCCTCCTTAGTCTGCCCCAACCACCTCTATAGGATCCCTATGCAGGCCTATGTCCCTACCAATCTAGCTATTGTATCATCCTTCTCTGGTGGCTAGTACACCACTAATTCCCTCTTTCTCAAGATATATTGCTCCCCCTCTTCCTTCAGGATGTCCACCTCCTCAATCTCCTCTTATATCACCTTCCCTCCTCACCCTCCTAATTAGATCCTTTTCCTTGACCTCCTCCTCACTAGATACCTCCTCATCCTCCTTGTCCTCACCCTCCATCTTAGGTGCCTATATCAAAAATTGCACTAGCCATGCAACTGGATTCACTGTCTCCGACCTCTTCTCTCTCCACCAGGTTGTATACCTCTTTGTGACCCATGGATCATCCAATCACCCCCTCCATGGACACCCAAACTCTGCTAGCTGATCCTAGATTTGTCTAGCTCTACACATTGGCACTCTCCTCCCCCATACACTGTTCTCCTAACTGATGCATTGGTACCTCTCCTTTGGCTCATGGATTTCCTATTGGATTCCAAATTTCCATGCAACCTTGTCAAATCTATACATTTCAATGGTGTATGGGTCTCTACCAATGAGATAACAACATGAAAACATATACCCCCTATAGAGTCTATCCTCTTCTCTCTAAGAACAAAAATCATAGGCCAGGTAGGGCCTCCAGAAAAACTCATCCTTTGTTAGATCATCGATGGTCCAACATCAAAAAGAGACACTCTACACCTTTGAGTAGTGCCTCATCCCACGATACTTGAATATAATCAAGAGATTATCTCCCCTCTTCTCTACCCCTACTATATCTGGTTAGGTGATATGGATATGTTGCCATGCCCAAACCTATAAGAGTGTCACATGGGTGATGCTCACTACCCACTTATAATAAACCACATAAATATCTATATATAGCTACATGAAGATGGAAGCTCCCCATGCATACACCCCCTCTTCCTCTCTATGATATGTTGAACCACCTCAATCAAATTAAAGCTAAAATATCTACCACTCTTATTTGGGAGGAGGATCTTGCTGATCAACCTACACAAATATAGTGGTGGTGGTGATATACAATGCAACCATACATGCTGAGTGCCTTCCTCTTGTAAGGAAGGTTCACTATCCCAAATACTACTCGTAGGCTCTGCTCTAGGGACTGTTTGGTCAGCCCCTCCATAACCAATCCCCAAGTGGATAGTCAGAGAATCCTCCATACATCCTCTAAAGTCACTATCATCTCCCTAGTGGGGAGGATGAAGGTGTAGGTCTTTAAGCTCCATCACTCAATCAATGCAGTCAGTAGAGGTTGGTGGGGTTGGATAGCCAGGAATATTGGCATGTGTAACAACCCAACTATATCCAGTGTGGTGTAGTCATCATCAGTAAATTCTTCCATATTGACAAATGTTGCTGATATGAGTGCTGATCCCTCGTCTGCATGTTGCCAATGGCTTGCATCCATTCAACCCACATGTTAAATTCTCTTATACTTCATCTTTTTATTTCTAACTACATTATTTCATAATTTCCCCTATGTACAACATGATCGCCCATCCCTCTTTAGGTGCATCTGCCCCTATGCATAGAAAAATCACCCTCCCCCTTTCCCCTCCATAGTCACATATCCAACCCTATGTGATGAAAAATACACCCATCTACCATGGGACCATGCGCCTTCCCCTGTGGCCACAAGGTCACCCATTCCCCCAGAGGCAAATGCTCATCTGCCTATGCGAAAGTAGGTTTTCCCATTATGCATAAAGGTGATCGCACATAGGCCCATGTTGAAATGCAATCACCCTTCTACCTCCAGGATCACCCATATAGGGTTAAACCCCTTCAACCATCCTTGATGGGGAGATCTACATCTTCATGGGTAGATCCACTTCTATCCTTCCCCCACATGACCACCTATGTAGTTGCGTGATCCCCCATCC
Organism: Sequoia sempervirens; assembly: GCA_007258455.2. NCBI lineage: Eukaryota > Viridiplantae > Streptophyta > Pinopsida > Cupressales > Cupressaceae > Sequoia > Sequoia sempervirens. Next base: position 765,888,857 of record VDFB02058242.1, on the reverse strand, counting down.
CTTCCTACACACCCGCTCATCTACTATAAGAGAAAATGCGTCACCCTAGATAGATAGCTTTTCCTTTGCATGGGTGATTTCATTCTTGCCTAACCTACCTCACATGTGAAAATATAAAAGACACATGTACAAAATGAAACAATAAGGTACAATTTTTGAGGTGTACCTGATAGGGCACATCGTCCTCCTAATAGTAATCTTGGACAACATCCAATCGACTTGTGATATCACCTTGGCATGCCATTTTTCTCTCAAAATAATTGGATGATACATGTGCACTAGAATCCAAATGAATAGTAATTTTCCCTAATTACTGTCTATTATTACCTTTTAACCCTTCTTTTACCCCTTTTAAGCCTCATATATTCTTTTGGCCATCATTTGCACCCTATACCTCCATTTTCCTCCATTCAAAAACTATTTTTCATGGTTTTTTGTCATCGTCCTCATGACACCCTCCATTTTCCTCTATTGAGACATTACCCAGGGCCCCTCTTTCCCATCACCTATATTTTATATTTCTTCAAGACATCATTATTTTAACAATATTTTGAAGAGGGGAAAAATGTAGACATCTAAATTTGACCACTTCCATATGGTCAAACTGATCCTTTATTTCATCTAATCTACATCTATATCTATATTAATTAAATAATTTAATTATTTGATAGCATTCACCTTTATCCCTAATTTTCCTAAGGTATTTAATTAGTCCATTAAATATTTTATCACCTTTCTTCTCCAAATTAAATAAATATATCAATTTATTTAATTTGGTCATTTAACCCACATGATTTAAAATTAATTTTTAATTCATCATTTTCTCTCTTCAAATGTCACATCCTTTATAATTCCTCCTTAATCCAGATGAATCTAATTAACCTATGATTAGGATGTTCACACCAATAATTGTGATTAGTGTCACATCCACCATAATCTCCCACTTGCTCTTAATCACTTCATTAACTTGCTTAATCATTTGCACAACCAATTAATCTTGATTAACTATCCCTAGCCCCATATAATGCCAATTGTGGCATGTACCCTAGCCAACCCTTCATTAACTGCTTCCCTTTTTGGAGAATTTATCTCCTCTTCCTTAATAATTTTTAATTCCTATTTATTTCCCCCATGAGCCCACTTGGAATTTTTTATTCCAATATATTCCCCCTAGGCTTCTAGAAGGAATTAAAAGGAATTTTTAATTCCTTGCTTCCCTTCCCAAGGAGTTGTCTCATCCCGAAGAGGATTATTGAGGAATTTTTAATTCCTCACTTGTCACATCCTCCCATCATTTGGGAGAATGAGAAAATGCACCTCTTTTCTCCTCTTCCCAAGGTACTTAAAAGTACCTCCACTTCACCTCCACATCACCTTTTCTCTCCCATTTAGGATGACACATGTCCTCCTCACAATTCTTGAGATGCCTCAAGGCATCTCAACCATTGATCTCCCAACCCTACTTTTTATCCTAGCCCTCCATTCATATGCCTCCTAAAAAATATTAAATACTTAGTCATTTTTCATGCATTCACACTACATGCACACTTAGCCTTTAGAAATCTTCAAGCATACACATCCACTATTGAAACAATTCAATCTATCATATTGCATCCATATCCATTTTTAATCACATACATTGCATTTATCTCATCACCACAATCATTTTAACATAGGTTGCATGCTATCATTCAAGTGAAGGAGCACACAAAATCAAGAGCAAAAAGGGCCAACCATTCAACAAGTTTAAACAAGGTATAAATTTGTGTTTGTTTCTTAGTTCTTGTTTAAACTTCAACTAGGCTAATCTTGAGTGTTTTTGTTTCTCTTTTTCTATTTTTCATTTAGTTTTTCTTGCATATTTAGGTTAGAAAACTCCCACACACATCGATAGTGGGACCTATGTCAAATAAAAGCTAAAATCCAACATCAGAGAGCTATCAAAAGTGTTTTTTGAAGCCCCAACTAGGACCCATTAACCCAAGGGAAAACTAGTCCTTTAGTAGGTATCAAACCATTTTTTGGTGATAGGTGCATGTGTCCAAAACCTTCTCAGATCTTCCTACAAATTGTGATTTCAGTTTCTATACTTTCAAGAATTTGCATTTCATGTACTAGGTCTTATTGTTCATTTAGTTTTAGTGATTCAAATCATTTCAATTTGGTTTCAGATCTTACCTATTTTCCTAAGGACCGAGATCTAGGTCTGATTGAATCACCATTGAGGTTGAAAGTCAATCTTTACACCTTGTGATCTCTTTCCTAATGAAATGTCCTTAGGGAAAGGCACACATTAAGATTCTTGTAAGTTATACATAAATAAAAACCACCTTCATTATTAAGGATCTCCTTTCCCAACATTTAATATATATGAATGTATATATAGAATATATATATGGTGGCACATATATATGTACATATGTAGGTATGATCATACATAGATACATAGTACATATGTGGGCATCGAAATATATATATATATATATATATGTATATATATACATATGTATATATATATATGTATACATATATATATATACATATGTATATATATATATGTATATATATATTTGTATGTATATTTTTATATATACACAAATATATATATACATATGTATAAATAGATATATATAAATATTTATATAAATATATATGTATATATATATATGAATGTATATATATATGTATAATATATATATATATATAAGTGTCATTATTTTTTAAATTGATTGTTTTTTATAATATAAGCAACATTTACAGAGTGTTGTACCCTTTACACAAAAATCCCACAAGGCCAAAAGGGAGCCAAGTTCATAAAAACTATACTAAAAACAATAGAAACAAGACATAGACATTGAACACTGACAACAGACACCCAAAACAACACAGAGCTGACCACTAACTATCTACACTTTCCCATTTCTAGATGAGGAGGTTTAAGAAATCATCCCCAATCCAGTTGGGATCTTCACCCACAATATTCTTGTTCACTTCCTCCTTGATGACATTTGAAAGAGTGGCAGGTGATATGTGAATCATTTTAATAGAGAACTGAGCTAGACTATTGAATTTTTGTTCAAGTTTAATAACCCTCTCTTATAGCATGCCGAAGTCCTCGTCCTTGCCCTTCTTGAACTAAGTCACCTCTTCCTCGCTAGCCCTGGGATTTGAGGAGTGGGTGGAGTCATCCTTAAGCATCTGGTTCATGTTAGAGAAATGACTAGGGCCCTCCATGAAATCTTCTTCCATGTCCTCAATAGTTTCATTTTTCCCTTCAGTCTACTCTAAATCACTAGAAATCTCATCATCAAAGCCCCTTTTTTGTTCTTTAGTAGTTTGTGGGACCTCCTCACACTAGTTTGTTTCATCCCCACATCAAATCTTGCGACCACCATGGTTAATTGATGCAATGGAAACAATATAATGAAGGCATGAAATATCATGCAAGGAAAGAAAAGTGGCAGTAAATCCACACATAAAATAAAGTTTATAACTATTATTGTGAGTCATTATGAGTTGTGAGACTCTACACCATATTAAGCATGTTAATTACCATGCTATATATGCAAGTTTGACTAGGTAAAAGGTAAGTTGTAGCCCACATATGAGGACACATGAGTAAGTTTTGAACTACTTTTTGAGCTGGAAACTTAATGTGCCATATGAGAGACTTAGTCTAATATATCAAACCTACTAGAAAACAAAGAAGGCTACATCAACAAGCTTGTGAGGAAGTTAAGTTGTTTTGAGAGTCTTTCTTTAACTAATTTTTTCCTAGCTAAGTACCACGAATTGCAAGGAAATTTAGAGGTGGCAAAAAATTAAGAAAGGCATAGCTATCTTAAAGGGATCAACCACGTCTCCATTTTATAAAAGGATGTAGTTGCTCATAGTTTTATTGTTCATTTTTGGAGTGCATTCTTATTATTTTTCTGAACATAGGATAGTCGTGAGATTGTGAGGAGATAGTGTATTTTGAAAAAGTATATTTAAACTTGCATTTTTAATTTTCAAGAGAGAGTGGAAAGGTTTTTCATTTATAGTTCATTTGTAGATAATTTTCAATTCTTTTTGTGCATTCATTTTATCATTTGATAGCTAAGCATAGAGAAGGTGGTAGGTTGAGTTATTGAGTTTTGGAGCAAGGAGTTGTAGGAGCTATTTTAGTCTAGGAGTTATTTAAGTTTTATTATTGTGAATATGATTGTACTATCATTGTGTGCCTATTTTTGCTATTAGGAAGTATGTGAGTGCATGTACAAATAGCTAGATTGTCTATGCATAGAGATAAATTTGAAATACAAGAGGAAAACTAGATTGGTCAATTAGAAGAGCATGATAAGTAGTTATCATGAATCGCATTATTAGATTATGAAGAATTACATGATTATAAGCATTATGTATGAATATATTTGAGAGAAAGAAAACCCATTGGAAGGTTACTTATCTATGAAGCTATGTGAAACCCAAACCACCAGCTCATTAGAATAACATAGCAAGATAAGCTAAGTGGGGTTTAATATGAAATTATTGAATTAATAAAAGTATTATATTTATAAATTTTGAATGATTTTATAGTGTTTTCAACAAGAGGGTTGGTCACATATTAGAAATAAATATGTTCTCATTATATTTTAAATGATATGCTATTATATTTTGACCAAGAGTTTATATTACCATTACCTGTTCACGGTAATATAATCTTAAAGGAGAGTAATTTGCTGAAAGTATGTGTATATTGGTGTTTTCATTAATTTCAACAAGCTTATGTTGTTATTGATGTCAGTTGTATGTGTTGAGGAAGATTGGTGTTGAAAATGAACAGTTGGTGTTGTCTATGCTTTAATTTTTTGGATTATGTTGTCATCAGTTAAGATATTGGTGTTAACCTATATTTCTACCTTGATAAGCTTCTATATATGGATGTATTAGTGATGAAGATGTTGTGGATATGTCTCTGGTACTTGGTTTCCAAGTGATTTTGAGAAAAGTTGATAAAAAGAGGAAATAATGTGTTGTAGTGTTGTTCTGGGTTACAAAGAGGTGTTCTAGTTTTTCTCTGCATTTCTTCTAGATTGAATATCTCCCTATTCAATTTAGATATGTTAATAGGTGTTCAAATATGTTATATTCAAGATATGGTATGCTAGATCGTCATACAATAAAAGTTGTGTTCACCAGTGTGTGACTGCGCATTGCAAAGGTGTCTGAGAGAATTTTTTTTGCTTTGCATTTCTTTAAAGTTATGCTTTAGGTCTTTTGATTATGAAGGTGTGTTGATAGTGATGATAGTTTACCTTGGTCAAGAGAATTTAAGGTTTGGTGCTTTGGAATATAGTTTTTCAAATAACAATGTATGATAGAGTTGTCTGAGTGTACTAGGTTTGTACATTCTTTAAGTGGGAGTTGTTGCAAAGGAGTTTGATGGAGTTTAAGGAATTTGAGGAATATTATAGATTGTGTTCAAGTGTGGTGTGTGGATTTCAAGTCATCTTTTGGTTTGAGGAAGCATGTACTTCAAAGTTTAATGGTGTTTGCATGAGTAAAAACTGACTTGGTGTTTATGCTACATGCTATGGATAAATATTGTTTGTGGTAGCGTGTGGTTAAGTGATGTTGTTGATTTGGGTCCCAATTAAGTTTTGATGTGGTCTAAATTCATTTCTATCTACCATGGAAGTGTTTTGGCACTGGCCTAATTTGAATTTGCATGTTCGAGGTGCATAGCCAATCTTGGAGAGAGTTTGGTTGAGGAAGGTATAAGTATGAGTTGAATTATTAGAGGTCAAGATAGATGAATGTGTGAAGTGTATGATGTGAGTAATGTAAAATTGAGTAGAGAAGTGTGAAATTTCAAGTGTTGGATTATCATATGCAGTGAAAAGGTGTCTGCAATCATTCAAATATATTGCAAAGGTGTTGGAGCTATTGTGGTGGATTTTCTATTGCATTTTGAACATTTTCTCTATGTAACATTTATTCTCTATCTTCTTTTTATACTCTAGTGGTGAGCCTTTGTTGTGGGCCTTTCTAGATAGTGTGTCCTATTCTGGTAGTGAGCCTTTGTAACTAGTTTTGCAATAACTTATATTGTGAGATAATTCTCAGTGTGGTTTTTCCCTCCTTGGGTTTTCCATGTAAATATGGTGTTCTCTTGTGCATGGTATTAAATTTGTTTAAGTTTTTATTCTTTTCTTTTCATGTTAAATATTCATAACAAATTAAGGGTTTAATGAATGTATGTGGATATAAATGTTAATGAGGGTTTTGATCTTTTGATAAGATACAACTAATTCACCACCCCTCTTAGTTTTCTTGTTCTTTCAACAATTGGAATCAGAGCAAGGTTCTTTAGAGAAAAACTTAATACCTTGAGGTAGATTTGGGATGGCAAAGAAGGAGATCCCTATGTTTGATGTCATGAACTATGCATTTTGGAAGACAAAGATGGAAGGCTATCTAGTTTACCTAAGATATGATATTTGACAGTCATTGAAGACTCAATATGTCATACCTAAAAATAGTTCGAGTACAAGTGATGAGATTAAGGCCTATAAAAGAAAGGCTTGTTCTTTTGAGTAGTTTTGAAAATTTTGAATGAGTGAAATTTATGGATCTCAAAATTGCTAAAGGAATTTGGGATATTTTGGAAAGTATTTATGAAAGAGATATTATGGTCAAACAAGCTAAGATGCAGAACTTGAAGACCACATTTGAGAACTTGAGGACATTTGAAGATGAGAACATTACAAGCTATATATAAAGGGTATATGAAGTGGTGAGCTACATGAAAGGTCTTGGAGGAAAGGTTAAAGAGCCTAAAGTGGTAAACAAAATTCTTAGAACCCTCACTAAAGCTTACAATTATAAAGGTGCTGCTATTGATGAATCTTAAAAACTAGATTAGTATTATAGAGATCAATTGTATGGATCTTTAACTACATTTGAGATGAGAGAGTTTGGTACTAGCAATGGTGTAAAGATTGAGACTACTTTGAAGGCTACAAAAATATAGACGAATGAAGAACCGGATAACAAAGATATTGATGATGTGGAGGCTAAATTTGTGAGAACTAGTAAGTACAAAGATAAATTACCTTTTAAATGTTTTAGTTGTGGAAAAATAGGTCACTATGCTTCAGGATGTCCAAATAGAGTTGTGAATGAAAAACAAGGAGAAAAAATGTAAGAAAGTTAAGAAAGGCTATTATGGTAGAGAAGATGTTGGTATTTCTAATGATGAATCTAATTATGGAGATCCTGATGATGATGAATTCTTGTTCATGGCTTTAAAAGATGAATATATTTTTAATAACTATGAAAGATGTGTGAAGGAAAGTGCTCCAGAGAGAAAGGATAAGATTGAAGCTACTTTGATATCTTCTTTTCATGTTAGAAAAAATAAGAACTATTGGATTATTGGTAGTGGCTGCTCAAATCATATGACTGGAGATAAGAGTAAGCTTATTAAACTTGAAAAATGTGATGTGAGATCAAAAAAGGGTCTAGAACTATGATTGCTATTGGAAAGAGGACAAATGGAAATGTTTATCAGCTCAATGGTGTTGATGGTCATTGTTTTAGGACTCAATTTAATGAAATTTGGTTATGGAATAGGAGGATGTGTCACATTAATTTTGATAATTTGGTTAGAATCAGTTCAATTCAAGTAGTGAGATATTTTCCAAGGATTACAAAGCTTATCAATGTTGTTTGCAAGGAGTGTTAGATTAGAAAGAAAACAAGAAGTTTTAAAGGTAAAGAAAAATATTCTACTAGATCATTGGAATTGGTGCATACAGACTTTGTTGTCCTACAAGAGTGAGAAGTCTTCAAAGAAAAAAATATTTCATGCTTTTGATTGATGATTATTCTAGAATGACATGGGTTACTTTTCTTAGAGAAAAATCTAAAGCCATAAATAGATTCAAAGAATTTGAAGTATGGTTGTGTTGGAATAATCACCAGCATCCCCCTTCGGGGTTCATGACATGGCTTAACCACCTCCCATGGATTTGGGTAAGTCTGGTGTTTGTAGTAGGTGTTGATGGGTTGATCTTTTGGTGCAACGACAAACATACCAACAATTCGTATTAGAGCCTTGGGTCACGGGTTTGAATCCCCTCGGGTAACGCTGAGGGGGGATTGTTGGACTAATCACCAGCATCCCCCTTTGGGGTTCATCACATGGCTTAACTACCTCTCGTGGATCTGGGTAAGTCTGGTGTTTGTAGCAGGCATTGATGGTTTGATCTTTTGGTGCAACGAAAAACATACCAACAGGTTGTGAATGAAATGTATTTGAAGATCAATTTTTTGTGGTTTGAAAAAGGTGGAGAGTTCACATCCAATGATTTGAACATGTTTTATGAGAATCATGGCATAAAGAGGCATTTTTTTTGCCCCTAGAACTCCTCAGCAAAATGGAGTGGTTGAAAGGAAAAATATGACTGTTTAAGAAGCTACAAGGACTAAGATGAAAGAAGCTAATCTATCATAAGTCTATTGGTTGTTTTCACAACTAACCAGCAGGTCTGAGCAAGCACCTATGAGCTTGCCACACTCAATGCTTGTATGCTTGCTAGATAGGTGGCCAACTAACGAGATGCAATACCTAGTTGTTGCATTCTCCTTCACTTCGGGCTCTGCAAGACCCAGGAGGGTGTTCCTTAAGCACACTTTAAGATTTCTTGTAAGCAACCAGTGCATACTCTTACAAGACTTCAAATAAAACTAAGCAGATGCATTCTCGGGTATGGTTAAAGTGTACACACTCATCCAAGAGATGGAAAATTGTTGGATAAGAAGGAAAAATTAATAGATAATGAAACTTACCACAAATATCATTCATGAAATAGGAAAAATTAACTTGAATGAATGTTCTTAAGCAAGATAACTGAAACCCTAAAGACAAATAAAATGTATCAGATCAGTGCCAATATCCATTGGGCTAGGAGTCAAGACAATCTGCAAACAGAAGGAATGATTAGTTGGACAAATAAAGCCTATGCGAAACTAACCTTATTAACCCCACAGCTAGTGATTAGATCTTAAAGACTACTTATCAAATCCTTCAATCATACATATAAATTTCTGAGATGATGAAAGCAATTTAACTTGTTCCTTGAACATGAGCTATTATCGAAACAGACAATGCAAGAAAGTATTACAAAGGCTAATGGAATGATCCTTGATCATTTTCATCAACAATTCAAATGTACAATCCAAAGGAGAGACTCAAATACGTAAAAAAATACATTCGGGTTCTGGTATGCATCCAAGAACCTTACAATTTACAGACTATAACCCTAGACCTCAAAATCTGGTAAAAACCTGACTCTATGACTTAGTGCTCTTTTTAGTTCTGATTTCAGTATCTGGCCGAAGACCCCTCAAATGATTCAAAAATTCCCTTTTAAATAGTCCAGGGATCACCATCTATATCAGGGCCACATCAACATGCCACGTCAGACCCCAACTACATCATGACCAATCAAAACCCTCGTAGTGACCTTCAATAACTTCTTTGGTCTCATAAATGCCACTGGTCGGGCCGCTATAGGAAAGACATTCCCGCACGAATGAAGCCAGGCAATCAATGTCAAATCCGTTGCTGAATCTAGGTGCCCATACTCGAGCCATGCCGTCCTTTTCCTAGAGCTGTCGCCATGAATATTGGCTCAGCGGATCCAACAACCTTCCATCCATCACCATGAATGTTCCTGGCCTTCATGCGCAAACATAACATAAACCTTGAAACACGCAAAATTGAATCTCCACCGTTGATCACTGAGATCGGACAGCTATCATTTAAATATCATTGGACAGTTGAAATAGGCCACCACCATTGAAAAGATAAAGCGGTGTTGCGAAGACCTCCAGGCGACAAAAATAGTTACACCGAAGTCACCGAGCATATGAGCTAGACACAAGGAAGTCGGGGTAAGTCAGGCCGAAGAGGTGGCGTCACATCGAACAACCATCGCAGTCAAGAAGACCTCACAAAGTCAGCGAAATCTCATAGCAAAGTCCGCATGTGACACTGAATGCACCACAAGGTCAAGGAGACATGGCTGAGTCAGCCAGACATCTTGGCGAAGCCACTGCAGCCGAAGGGAAGTCACACCAAAGGGTTAACATAATTGACGAGACAAGCCGGGGTCGGGGAGACATCTCCCCAAAGAAAATAACTCTCACCAAAGAGCCTTTTGAAATAAACCTCCTATGCAATGTTGCTATAGCCCGAGGTCATCTGTGAGACGTCATATAGATCATGGAATTATACTGAAAACCCACCTCATTCTTTATATGTCACTGAGACTTATGACCTTCTATACTGATGCCCCTACATTCACTCATTGTCGCTATAGCTTATTGCTCTCGGGGAGACCCTTTGTAGATATCACATTGCTTTGCCAAAAACTTTGAGCCACAATGTATCACCAAGACACCGCCATCCCTACACCAAAAAAAAACTCTCATGTCATTATAACATTCAACCTTCGGCGAGATGTTATGAAGAGAACTCCTTGCTTCATCGAAAATCATCCGAGGTCATTCACATTCGCCAAGACAAAATGGTTCTCTCGCCGACAGAGTCTACCTATCGCCATAACATGAAATCTTTGGTGAGACACTATGTAGAGTGAAAAGTTATGCCGAAACAACCGAGCATGTTAGGTCACCAAGAGAAGAGAGAATTCCTGCCGAGTGCCACTTTAAGCATGTCGGCAAGACCCAACCCCTTCGCCAAGACCTCCCGCCACAATACAAAACATATGCCGATAGAATACAAAATGCACTTGTCACTGAGACATCAGAAATTTGGCAAGAGGCTAGCCCGATAGCCAGAAAATACATTGATAAGGGTTCCCGCCGTCGCCAAAACAAGAGGAATGTCTCGCTGACAACCTGCAACAAAGAATAGTGGAACATACGCAGGTCAGGGAGACAATTGGGTACCTATGCTGACATGAACCAGAATGAAAAATATGCATGACACAATGGATTCAAATAGATCACACAACAGAAAATGAGCGAGGCAATATGAGGAAGGGACAATATGCTAATGATAAGGGCTAAAATTTGAAAACTCATGGATGCAATTGACTATGAAAATTTGCAAAATTTTATAGTTCTAACAGAACCAGAGGGAGAAACACCCACCAGAAGTGAATACAAACATGTTGAGCTCAACCCTTGTGGGAGCCTACTTAACCCACGTGCCAAAATGAGAAACACCCCATAACTAAAGTTTTATCATGAAAAACTAGAGTACACAACTAGACAATGAGAGAACCAGAAATGTCACTAACATAGGCTCTAGTTGGGGGATGTATGCCCCTGGTGGGCATAGCAAGAGTTTAGATCATTGGGAGAGCAGACCAGAAAAGAAAGGACCCAAAACCAACCAAGAACTGGTCCAGACAGAACCAGTAGACACAAACAAGAAAACAAAATGAAAAGAAAACCCTAAGCTACTGTTCATGGAAAAGAGATACCTCAAGAGAAGTACAACTTCAAGAACTGTCCATGAACTGGCAGTTCAAGAATCTCACCTGTCAGAGCCTAAAGAACATATGAATCTTCTCCCCATTTATCGTTGATCATGAACGGGCCTAACCAAATGGCATCAAATTTCCCATGCCTCCCTTTGTCTTCTAATCTAGCATTCCACAATAAGACTAAATCTCCCTCCTCAAATTTCCTTGCTGATGTCCTTTTATCATATAGGTTCTTTACCTACATTTGCAACTTGGCATTTCTCCTTTGAGCATCCCTTCTAATCTCATCCAGCTCTATGAGAGCATCCATTCTCAATTGCATCTTGTTGTCAACTTCATTGTCATATACTTGAGCAAACTTGTACATCTCCATGAGGTTATGTTGGGGAAACCTTGCATTTATGCCATAGACCAAGTCAAATGGGGCACAACCAATTGCCTTCTTCATAGTCACCCTGTCTACCCAGACAACCAATTTCAACTTAGAATCCCAGGCTCTCTTATTCTGATCCAAGATTCTCTTGATGATCTTCATTAAGCTCTTGTTGCTTGACTCAGCTTGTCCATTTCCTTGTGGGTGATCTGGTGATGAATAAGAAATTTGGATACCATATTTTTTACAAAACTTAGTATATTCTTTAGACCTAAAACACATAGCATTGTCTGATATAATTTTTGTTTGGCATCCAAACCTTGTCAGTATATTATTTATCAAGAAATCAATCATCACCTTGCTAGTTGCTTTCTTTGTTGGGATTGCTTCCACCCACTTAGTAAAATAATCAATGGCTACTAATATCCAGGAGTGGCCTCCACTAGATTTGCATGTTATTTCCCCTATAAAATCAATGCCCCAAATCTGAAATGGAGATTGCAAAGTAACCAGTCTGAGGGGAAGGTTACCAGAAAATTTTAACTTACCAGAAAAATGCTGACAAGCATCGCATGTCTTCACAAACTGATGTGTATCTTTAAATATAGTAGGCCACCAAAAACCAGCCCTCATCACGTTGTGTGCAGTTGTCTTGGCCATGTAATGTCTGCCACAGACTCCACCATGCATCTCCCTTAGAAGTTCTAATTCCTGATTCTGATCAACGCATTTTAGCATGACTCATTCTCTACTTCTCCACCACAAATTTCCTTGTATGATAAAATATCTGATAACATGTAGTTTTATCATTCTCTTTTCATTTTCACTCAGATTGTCAGGGCATTTCATCTTTTTTCCTATGTAGACCTTCTTGGGTGCACTATCAGTCCCTAGATTAATTTCTTCTAGGTCTTCCTTATGGGTAGCTGCTTGTCTTGTATTAGACTTGTCTGGTCCTTCAAAGATTCTCTCCAATGCTACCAACCCTTTTGGTATTTTTTTTCTCTTTATTTGAATTACTTCATTCCAAAACAAGGTCTCTCTACCATTTTCTTCTACCACATATGAGCCAAAATCAATCTCTTGATGCTCATATTGGTCAACACAGTGCAAGAATCTCAAGATATCATTGTCATCTTGGAACACCTACCAATTGTAGACATTATCAAGCACTACAGGCCTGGTTTGTATCTAAATACCAGAGATGCCATTAAAGGTCACTTCATCCAGCTTAACAGCAATATTGGCCAACAAGTCATCCTTGGCATTTTTCCCTCTGTCTACCCAATCTATTCCAAAGGCATCAAATGCCTCAATTGTATCCCACACTTCATTCCTATATTGCCTCAAACATTTGTCCTTAGTGAAAAATCTAGATCTGACTTGAGAAACAATCAGCTCTGAGTCACCAAATACCCTCAGTGATTTTATACCATGTTTAGAGGCAATTTTCAGGCCAAGCAACAAGGCTTCATATTCAACTATATTGTTTGTACATGCAAATTGGAGTAGAAAAGAATACTTGAAGGTCTTACCTTGTGGTGATACCAGCAAGACACTACCACCTGAGCCATCCTTGGAGCAAGCTCCATAAAAGTACATGGTCCATACTAACTCTTCTAAGGTAGTCTGCATGACTTCTTTGACTATTGGCACTAACTTGGTCTTTCCATCTTCTTGTTCTACCTCCTTAACTCGAAAGGTATCCATATCAGTATCAACAAAGTTGATAAGTGGAGGTTCTTCTGTTTTACCGGCAGATTCAATCATATGCTTACACCTTGACTCCCAAGAAATTTTAACATCCTTCTGATTGATGGAAAAGGTAGCAAAGGATAAGTCACATTGTATACTTCCTCCCATAGAAGCACACCATTTCCTTGACAGTAGCATTCCATATGCTGGAGGGATGTCAGCTAATATGACACTCATGACAAATTCCTTCTCAGGGCAAGCTGCCAGTCTATATGATACTTCATTTATGATTCCAATCACAGGGATCTCCCTTGAGTCCATAGCATGGCATTTTCCATAAGTGCTATCCACCTTTAAGCCCATTTCCTCCATGATTTTAATAGGCATCACATTATTTGAGGCACCTGAATCAATCATATAATTTCTAAGCAAGTTTCCATTGATAATCAGGCTTAGAAAGAAGGGGTTGACTAGATCAGGGTTAACAGTGATTGTAGTTCCTAGATAGACTTCAAGATTCTCATCTGTGTTCAGTCCAACTGCATCATCCTTCACCTAGCCTGCACTTGTTTTAGGTATTTGAGCTTCCAATTTGGGTTGATTGTTCCCATCAATGCTTTTGATGACTGCCATTATTTTATGCTTATGGTCATTGATCCTCATCATCTCAAGAAGTAGGACTGTGACCCTTATCTGAGATAAGACTTGAAACATGTCAACTGGTGCATAACTTGGAATCTCTGGGAATATAGCTTCATGAGAAGTTAGTGCATCTATTTTCTTACCATCACTTTGATTTACAGGCCCCAATTCTTTCATCTTTGTATCTGATGAAGTAGCTTCACTGGTTATCTTAGCTTTGTCATTCTTTCTAGCCCAAATTCTTGGCTCTTTGACTTCCTTAGCTTTGGTATTCACCTTTATGTTCTCAACTTTAGCATCTTTAGGATCAGTATCATTTTCTTTAATGAATATTCCCCCTTGGTGACCTGGATTAGCCTTTACCACCCTATTTCTAAGGTGAATATCATTTCTAGCCTAAGCTCTGGCAGCCAATGCAACTGCATATCTTTCTATCTCTTCATTAGAAGGTCTCCTCAAATAAATGCTATAGGTTTCAAGGTTGTAAGCAGTAAACTGATCATCTTCTTCTCCATCAGAAAGTACTTGCTACTGATGAAGAAGACCTTCTTATCTTTGCATATCTGTCTCATTTGTATCAGCACCACATTCAGAGGAATATTCCTCATACTCCAAATCTGACTTGGTCATGAACACATTTGAAGTCTCATTAGGGTTTCCAGGATAGTCACCTTCCTCATAACTTCCTTGCTTCTCTTCCACTGCCTTGGACACAACAGCACATTGATGTGAGGAGTGTGGCATTTCACAGGCATCACACCATGGCAAATCATCTACCATGTTTGAGGTATTCTTCTATAATGGATCAGGTACTCTATGGAAGTTCCTCTGATTATTGGGATCAGGCTTCCCATTATTCTAGTTGGTGTGGTATGGGTAATCTTGTAGCCTTGGGGGCCTCTCATTTCTTTGAAATTGGGGCCTTTCAGACTTTGCTTGCTTCTGTAGTAGGTTCAAAACTTGATCCCATTTGTCATTTGGTGCTGCATCTTTGACCCCCTTCTCATTTGAAGGCTTAGAAGCCTTGGTAAGCCTAGGATCATCTCTCCTACCCATATAATCAGATGCTCTTCTATTATTTTAAATGTTTACAACCATCTTGTAAGCTTCTTGTAGGGATTGTGGATCTTTATCTCTTAGCAAGTAGCACATCTTGGTGTCATATGCATTACAGTAAGTCACCAAACATGCTCTTTCATTAGGTCAGAGAGAAACAGGGACCTTAGCCATTGCTTTCTTGAATCTTACATTAAATTCAATAGCCATTTCATTATGTCCCTTTGTAATATTATTGAAATCATGCAGCCTGAACCTTGGATCAGTTTGGTCTCCATATTGTTCTCTAAATTTTTTGAAGAAGGAGTTCTTAGAGTCAATGCTTAAATCAGGTAGACTTCTGTACCAGTCTCTTGCATCTTCTATAAGAGACTACATAAAGTATTTCATGGCTACATCCTCATCCCATAGCTCAAAGTCCTCCAAAAAACTTTGAAAAGATTTAAGGTGATCCTCACCACTGATAGCATTATTGCCTGCAAACTTTGGCACATGTTTCCTAGCATTATCAGGTATAGGGTTTGGGTAACCAGGGATATTATCAAAACATAATTTCCTGTATTTGTCAGTATGTGTCACTCTTCTTCCCACAGGTCTTCTTTGTTCACCTTGAGTATCACTGTCTCTTTGTCTTTCATTTTGATGACCTAACTACTGACCTTGAGGCTCTTGTAGATCAACAAAATGGACAGCTTTTTCATGACCTCTAAGGGGTGGAGGGGAGCTGGAAGGATTATCCCTGGGTGAGCTTCTATAACCATGGTCAGAGTTTGAAGAAATAGAACGACCGCATGTGTTTTGAGCATCAGGGACAGGATCCTTCAAAGTAGATTCAAGGAAACTAAGCTTCCTTTTCATTTCTTTGTTTGCTGCAAGTAATTCCATCTCCCTTGTTTTTCTCTCCAACTCCTCATTTTCTCTCATTAGCTTATCAAAAAGTGGGGCAGTGTTATTTTGATCTGTGTTCTTCTCAGCACCTCTTTCATTTATCCTTACTCCTTCATTTCCTCTCTTTTCTTGCATAGGACGCTTACCTTTGTCCACATTTTGAGGATGTTTATTGGTATTCCTAGGAGGAGGAACAACATGTTCCTCAACTCTATCACTTTGAGGTTTACTTCTGACCTTATTAACTAGGGGGTCAGAGAGGATCCTTCCCGAAGTTTCTGGCAATACCAGGGTATCCTCCTCATTTTGTTGGGCTGCCAATCTATCCATGGCTTCCATCTCTTTAACTCTTCTACGCAGCTCATCCCTCTGATCCATAGCATCTCTTATCTCTATTTCCTATTCTCATTTAGTGCAGCAATTTACTGATTTAAGTCTTTGTATATCATCAGAGATCTCATCCTCATCAGGTAATGTAGACTCTCTATCAAAAGTTGTACTAGCAGTTTGGTATAAATGCGGGTTGTGGGAATAGTCATCCCCAGTGGTTGAATCATTTGGGACAAAGGTAGACCTAAGAGGTGTGGGAGTGGGGCATTCTATAGTTCTAGCATGCCGGGTATTCCTATTATTCCTTTGGAATCTACCCCTTCCCCTTTGTTGTATGGCATTTTGGCCATGATCTGATGAATATTCATTTATAATATTTTTCATATGCACTTCCCCTCTCTCATTGGATACATTATCATCTAAATCTACCAAATCTCTTTCACTTTGTGAACCGAAATGAGAAGAGACTTGATGTTCAGGGGTGGGATGCAGTGTAGACATACCTTTTTGTGCTGGTTTTGCCTTCACCCATTTGCCTTTGTTTCTAGGAAACTCTTCTTCTAGCTCCTGCTCTAGATGGTTTCTGTAATAACCTCGTGTTCTCCTCATTTGAACTGGGATTCCTCTAGCCTTCTTGATTATCTTTGAATTTCTGCTCTAAACTTCTTCTATATCTTTAAATTTTGGTTTGCACTGGTACAAAGACTTTAGAGTCACCACCCAAGCTTCTTGGGACAGATTATCAAACAACACAACTTTCAGAGCTTGGTAACTATAACTTGACAAGAAAAAAGACTAGGAATCACTCAGGAATATAAACACAAAGGCAGATACATAAGCTATGTTTGACCAATGTTCTCAAATGACTGACTCTATGAACAAACTGTGGGATAAAACACCTTGGAGATTCTATTCAATATAAAACATAGTTCCCCAGCAGAGTCACCAGTCTGTTGGTTGTTTTCACAACTAACCAGCAGGTCTAAGCAAGCACCTATGAGCTTGCCACACTCAATGCTTGTATGATTGCTAGACAGGTGGCCAACTAACGAGATGCAATACCTAGTTGTTGCATTCTCCTTCACTTCAGGATCTGCAAAACCCAGGAGGGTGTTCCTTAAGCACACTTTAAGATTTCTTGTAAGCAATCAGTGCATACTCTTACAAGACTTCAAATAAAACTAAGCAGATGCATTCTCGGGTATGGTTAAAGTGTACACACTCATCCAAGAGATGGAAAATTGTTGGATAAGAAGGAAAAATTAATAGATAATGAAACTCAACACAAATATCATTCATGAAATAGGAAACATTAACTTGAATGAATGCTCTTAAGCAAGATAACTGAAACCCTAAAGATAAATAACATGTATCAGATCAGTGCCAATATCCATTGGGCTAGGAGTCAAGACATTCTACAAACAGAAGGAATGATTACTTGGACAAATAAAGCCTATGTGAAACTAACCTTATTAATCCCACATCTAGTGATTAGATCTTAAAGACTACTTATCAAATCCTTCAATCATACATATAAATTTCTGAGATGATGAAAGCAATTTAACCTGTTCCTTGAACATGAGCTATTATCGAAACAGACAATGTAAGAAAGTATTACAAAGGCTAATGGACTGATCCTTGATTAGTTTCATCAACAATTCAAATGCACAATCCAAAGGAGAGACTCAAAGACCTAAACAAATACATTTGGGTTCTGGTATGCATCCAAGAACCTTACAATTTATAGACTGTAACCCTAGACCTCAAAATCTGGTAAAAACCTGACTCTGTGACTTAGTGCTCCTTTTAGTTCTAATTTTAGTATCTGGCTAAAGACCCCTCAAATGATTCAGAAATTCCCTTTTAAATAGTCCAACGATTGCCATCTAGCTTAGAGCCACATCAACATGCCACGTCAAACCCCAATTGTGTCATGACCAATCAAAACCCTCGTAGTGACCAACAACTTCTATGGTCTCATAAATGCCACTGGTCGGGCTGCTGCAGGAAAGAAATTCCCGCACGAATGAAGCCAGGCAATCAATGTCAAATCCATCGCTGAATCTGGGCACCCATACTTGAGCCATGCCATCCTTGTCCTAGAGCCATCGCGATGAATATTGGCTCAGTGGATCCAACAACCTTCCATCCGTCGCCATGAATGCTCCTAGCCTTCGTGCGCAAACATAACAAAAACCCTAAAACACACAAAATTGAATCTCTTCTGTTGATCACTAAGATCGGACGGCTGTCATTTAAATATCATTGGACTGTTGAAATAGGCCACCACCATCGGCAAGACAAAGCGATGTTGGGAAGACCTCTAGGTGACAAAAACAGTTACACCTAAGTCACCGGGCATATCGGCCAGACACAAGGAAGTCAGGGTAAGTCAGGCCGAAGAGGTGGTGTCACATCGAACAACGATCGTAGTCAAGAAGACCTCACAAAGTCGGAAAAATCTCATAGCAAAGTCTGCATGTGACACCGAATGCACCACAAGGTCAGGGAGACATGGCCGAGTCGGCCAGACATCTTGGCGAAGCCACCGCGGCCCAAGGGAAGTCACACCGAAGGGTTAACATAATCGGCGAGACAAGCGGGGGTCGAGGAGACATCTCCCCAAAGAAAATAACTCTCATCGAAGAGCCTTTTGAAAGAAACCCCCTATGCGTTGTCACTATAGCCCAAGGTCATCGATGAGACATCATATAGATCATGGAATTATACTGAAAACCCACCTCATTCTTTATATGTCGCCAAGACTTATGACCTTCTATACCGATGCCCCTGTATTCTCTCATTGTCACTATAGCTTATTGCTCTCGGGGAGACCCTTTGTAGATATCACATTGCTTTGCCAAAAACTTTGAGCCACAATGTATCGCCAAGACACCGCCATCCCTACACCGAAAAAAAATCTCATGTCATTATAACATTTAACCTTCGGCGAGACGTTATGTAGAGAACTCCTTGCTTCACCGAAAATCATCTGAGGTCATTCACATTCACCAAGAAAAAATGGTTCTCTCGCTGACAGAGTCCACCTATCGCCATAACATGAAATCCTCGGTGAGACGCTATGTAGAGTGAAAAGTTATGCCGAAACAACTAAGCATGTTAGGTCGCTGAGAGAAGAGAGAACTCCTGCCGAGTGCCACTTTAAGCATGTCGGAAAGACCCGACCCCTTCACCAAGACCTCTCGCTGAAATACAAAACATATGCTAATAGAATACAAAATGCACCTATCACCGAGACATCAAAAACTCGGCAAGAGGCTAGCCCAATAGCCAGAAAATACGTCGATAAGGGTTCCCGCCATTGCCAAAACAAGAGGAATGTCTCACTGACAACCTGCAACAAAGAATAGTGGAACATACACAGGTCAGGGAGACAATTGGGTACCTATGCTGACATGAACCAGAATGAAAAATATGCATGACATAATGGATTCAAATGGATCACACGACAAAAAATGAGTGAGGCAATATGAGGAAGGGACAATATGCTAATGATAAGGGCTAAAATTTGAACACTCATGGATGCAATTGACTATGAAAATTTGCATAATTTTACAGTTCTAACAAAACCAGAGGGAGAAACACCCACCAGAAGTGAATACAAACACATTGAGCTCAACCCTTGTGGGAGCCCACTTAACCCACGTGTCAAAATGAGAAACACCCCATAACTAAAGTTTTATCATGAAAAACTAGAGTACACAACTAGACAATGAGAGAACCAGAAATGGCACTAAAAAAGTCTACTAGAGAGAAGATATTCATACCATTGTTTACATACTTAATAGAGTTCAAGCTAAGGAAAACAACACAAAGACTCCCTATGAGTTGTGGTATGGAAGGATCCCTACTATCAAGTACTTTAGAGTGTTTGGAAGAAAATTCTATATCAAGAGAGATGATGAAAACTTAAGAAAGTTTGATGCAAGGTTTAATGAAGTAATTTTCCTTGGATTTATACTAAAATCAAAGCTAACATATGCTACAATAAAAGTTTGAGAAAGATTTTTGAGAGTGCAACTGTCAGCATTGATGAAGATTTGTAGAATCTAGTGGTGATAGATGGATATGAATTAGATGAACCTACTTGTAGAGAAGAAGAAGAAAAAGATTAGGAATAGGAAGAATAGGAGGAAGAGGAATAAGGTCCAAAAAATACCCCTAGAACGATCATTGGAGACAAAAGCAAAGGTGTGCTAACAAGAAGGAAAGCTACTAAAGTAGAGGTAAATTTGTGTCTACTTTTTAAAGTTGATCCTAAAAAAGTAATTGATGCATGAAAAGATGAAAATTAGATGAAAGTAATGGAAGAAGAATATGTAGATTATGAAGAATTGGATTTGGGAACTTTTCCCAAGGCCAACAAAAAGAAACATAATTGGGTCTAAGTGGGTGTTCAAAAACAAAATGAACGAGAATGGAGAAGTAGTAAGAAATAAGGTTAGGCTTGTGTATAAAGGATATGCACATGTAGAAGGAATAGAATTTTAGGAGACATTTGCTCCAGTACCTAGAATGGAAGAAATCAGGATGTTTTTGGCTTTTGTAGCACATGAGGATTTCAAAATTTATGAGATGGACGTGAAGTCTGCTTTCTTGAATGGAGATTTGGAAGAACTATACATGGAACAACCATAAGGATCTCAGTTATTGTTGGGGTTAAGGTGTCTCAACCTTAGAGTCCTAATATTGTTTTAATTGATGTATTAATATTGTATTTATTTGTATTATTTATTTTCCTATGGTGTCATGTCGTAATTTGGGATCTACTAGCTAGGTGGCAGCCTCATTGGAGGTGATTGTATGACACATAATCATCCCAAGTGGACATAGGCATTCCACTTTGGAATCTTTGATCTATGATAAATTTTATGACACATCATAAGGCATCTTCATGCATGAGAGAAGGTTGGCACCTAAGTAGGGTTATGATAGGCTATAAGAGAATCATGTATTCTTGGTTAGTTATGACAAATTCTCTTATAGTTGTAAGTGCTATCAGCTATGACAAATTATATGACAATTGTAATATGTGTAAGGCATGTATCATAGGCTATTTTTAGTATATTCTTGTGCCCAAGCTTGAGGAAGGAATATTTTCTTTTTTGAAATTGTAAGGGGTGTAAGGGAATATGTTACATGTGTCCTAATGCATGTATATGGAATGGGATATTGTGACATGTATATTTGGATTCCCCTCTCCTTGGAGATGCTTCTTGAATCTTGTATCACTTTATATATTGAGTACCTATAGAATGCATAGTTTGTTTGTAGGTAATGAAGTGCCATTGGTATCACTCTAGATCAGGTTTTTGTTTCAAAGCACTTGTGTAGAATCTTTATACTTGGAGATACACTGTATTCACTATTTGATATAATAGAGAAGTACTATGCTTTTGGAGGGTGGGGTTTTTACCTGAAAGGGTTTTCCCCATGTATATTTGGTGTCACTATTTTATGCATTCTTATTTTTCTATCTACTATTTTGCATATGTGTTTCTCTTATTGTAACATAATAAGGAATTAAAGAAATTTTTTGTAACTCTCTCCTACTTAGATTAGTGTAGGAAGCTATTTCCACTCACCTGGCTTCCTTTCAGTTGGTATGAGAGCCTAGCTAGCCTTGATTCCTTTGTTGGGTTAGAAGGGTTTTTTGAGCTAATCTTTGTTTTAGTGGGAGTTTTGCAGAAGTGTATTTTGTGACCTTGTTGTAGGAAAGTTATGGTAGAAACATCTAGGAGGATTGAGATGGAGAATTTTAACAATGATAATTTTAAACTTTGGAAGCTAAAAGTGGACGACATGCTCATAGATCATGATCTATAGCTTGTAGTTTTTGGAACTATACCATTTGGCATGAAACAAGAGGATTGGTATCTCATGGATAGGAAATCCAAGGGTCTTATTATAATTTTTTTGGTTAATTCTATCCTCCTTAATTTCCATGAAGAGAAGAATTTTTCTTCTTTATGGAAGAAGCTTAGTGATGTCTATCAGGCTAAATCCATGGTAAACAAGCTTTTCTTGACAAAGAAGATGTATTCTTTGAAAATGGAAGATGGAGGACCCATGGAATATTTTATAAACTCTTTTAACATGTTGGTTGCTCAACTAGGTTCTATTGGAGAAAAGCTTGATGAACAAGACCATTGCATGCTCCTTTTGTGTTCATTGCTAAACTCTTGGGATCACCTAGTGATGGCTATTGGAAGTAGTAATTCCACCTTCAAGATGGATGAGGTTGTTGCCTCATTATTATTTGAAGAGATGTGAAGGAAGTATTTTGAGATGGCCAAGGAGGCTCTTGCAGTATGTGGCAAACCAAAGGAGAGGAAAAAAGAAAGACAAGAAATCCAAGTCAAAGTCTCTGAGGAGAACAAAGTCTCCTAGTAAGAAGTCTGAGGAAAAATGTTGGAATTGTGGCAAGGTTGGTCACATTTGAAAATATTACAAGGAGGAGAAGAAGAAAAAAAGTCTTTCTTTGATTTTGAATCTGAAAAAATCATCCCAAGATGATGGAGAAGAATTTATTGCATCCTTAGAAGCCCATGCATTAGATGATGTGTGGTTGATAGATTTGAGTGCATCCTTTCACATGACCTCTCATAGAGATTGGTTCTTGAAGTATGAGAAGTACAATGGTGGAGAGGTGTACTTGGGTGATGACTCACCTAAAAAAAGTTTGGTCATGGAAGAGTCAAAATCAGATTTCCTGATGGATGAGTGAAGGGGATTGATGGTGTCTTGCATATCTTGAGTTTGGCATGAAACCTTCTTTCTATAAGTAAACTAAATGATTTGGGAGTGAAATTTTCTTTCTTTGGTGGAGGATGTAAGATTACTAGAGGGGCTATGGTGTTGGCTTAGGGTGTTCATATTGGAACTTTGTTTCAGCTTGATGCATGCATTATATAGTGTAATAGTTCTTTTGATGTACCGAAGAAGAGACCTTTGGATTCTTCATCCTCACCATCAGATTGTGTAGAGAAGAAACATGTTACTGCTACATCTGATGGTTGTACATTTTTATTACCTAAGGGTGCTCATTTCATGGAAATGAAGCTTCCTACAGAGTAGACAATGTTATGGAACAAACAACTTGGTCACATTGGTGAGAAGGTTCTTAGAAGCCTACAAAATAAGAGCCTTGTTGAAGGCCTTGATGATTGTAATCTCAAGTTTGATTTTTGCAAACATTGTGTATATGGAAAATAACACCACGTTTCTTTTTACTCTAGTTCTCATAAGTCTTCTGGGGTTTTGGACTATGTTCATTCAGATGTTTTTTGTCCTGTGAATGTTCCTTCATTATCAAAATTTGTATATTTTATTTCCTTTATAGATGATTACCGTAGAAGGACATTCATTTATTTTCTCAGAAGTAAAGCTAAAGTCTTTAGTTAGTTTAAGGAGTTTAAGGCCTTAGTAGAAAATTAGACTAGCATAAAGATTAAGTGTGTTGGTGATTTTTCTAGCAGAACCAAGTAATTCTCTAAAAATTAGCCAACTCCTATAATGTAGAATTGCTAGGTTAGTGGCCAACACAACAAGCATAGGATTTTATGGTCTATACTCCTTTAGTTCAGGCTATGTGAAACCTAGGAGGGTGATCCCAATTGTGTTTTCATGAAGTATATTTGATTAGTAATACATTTATACACAAATTGATTCCTATTTATTGCAAATAAAATCCATCTCATTAAAGATTTGGTGGATTTTCAAGTGATTGATTACTTATTTGCTAGGAATTGGGGATAATTCCACCTATACTATCCTTGGAAGGATGTTAATTGAATATTGCCCTATCTTAAATTCTAGGGCCAAGAGCACTATCTGTTCATTTATGTAAGATTTCCTGATGAAATGACTAGTGTCTCATCAATTGGAGCAATGATTCAAATATGTAAGGATCAATAATTTACAAATTACTCAATTTAGAAATAGGTAGACTATTTTCATATTGCTTTGCATTTATGAAAACTCACTGTGCTTGAAATATTTACTTCTTATGAATCCTAAGAAATTTCTTACAAAGTTTATAACCCTATTCGAGCACTTTAATTAACTCCTTGAATTAAAATTGAAAACGAAGTAATACATTCAAATGAAATATCTGAAGACAAATGATAACACCATTAGTATTTCTCATTCATAACTTGTATGAAACATACAAAGGAGAGTATCTGCTTCTAGACTAATATTTGTTTTGATACCAGTAATTTCTGTAAAACTTATTTAAGATCAATACATATAGGATTTCATATCCAAGACAAACTACTAGCCTATTATCAATATTCTATTCAAAGTGGCTTTCCTGAACTTAGGTTTCACCTAAGACCCTACTAAGACTTCAGAATCCAACCACACATGTAATAAGCCTTGAAATCCCTTTTATAGAATAGGGGAGCAACAAGTGTCAGGCTTAATTACATTTACATTTCATTTCATTCGCACCAGAATTTGAGACATTCCTAGTTTGTTACATGTAATAATCTAAAGAAAATGGAAGAGTAAATGACAAGATTCCATATTCCCTGAATGAAGACATGCTAGCTCCTCAAAAGGAAGAGTTTGTTACAACCATGTTGAATCCTCATCCTTGTTGACCAAAGAAGATTCTCCAATAGTAGATCCAACACAAACTTGTATATTGTTCAGTAACAACATACACACCGCCAAGGTTAACTCGTTTGGAACTTCTACACACAAGCCTAAAAACATTCCACCTCAGCACTAGAAATAAGAAATCACATGAGTGCTGATTTGGAAAATCCTAACAAAAAGGGCATGGTTTCATAAAAAAAAAAAGGTGTATTCATCACTCTAAGTCATCAACCTTAGAGGATAATCACCCACGTTTTTCTCATGGTGGGACTAGAGAAACTGTCACCACCTCCTTGTCAGAATTCCTTGATAGTACCAAGGAGAGGGGATAATAATCACCCTCTGGATCAGTGTCACCCTCACTATCTAGAGGGTTATTAGAAACCTCACATGGATAACTTCATCTTTCCGGATAAGCCCTACAATGCTTATTTTCTCTCCTTGCCTTCTTTTCATATTCCTCCACCCTCTTCTTTTTATGTTTGACTAATTCTTTTGAAACTATCTACTCACATGGATGGTAATTTTCCTTGTCACTATACTCCTTGAATTTCCTGAGTCCCTTTCTATCTTTTGGCATATCAAGAGCTCCTTGTGTTTCAATCTCGTCCTTAGAGGTACTTCTCTCAAACTCAAGCAAACTCAATTCCTTAGATTTCAGAATTTCCATGACAAACCTAATTGACTAAGACAAGACTCCTACTCAGGAAAATTTAATACTCACATATTTCCTTACTAACCCATGTCTCTCATTTATTGCAAACTAGATTTTGATGAAAATAATAACAAATGATTTGCATTAAATAGGCAATTTGAAGCATGCAAAATTAATGATCCCAAAATTATTCATGTGAGTGAGTTGATAATTTAATAGCTTGGTTTTGAATTCAGACAGTTTATTTTAAAGAATTTAAAGCTTCATCCATGGTGATCTAAGCTTCGTATTTTATGCCTTTAGCAACTTGCTCATAGAAAATAGTGACGCTAGCTCAAGTGTTGCGATCTTTCATTCAACATGTATCACCAACCTAATCCATGCTTTCTCATTAATATTGGCGAAGTACACAAGACCAATTATTCTAAGAGATAAAGTTTCCTTAACACCTCATTGCTCATTGCTGATCTTCCCCACTTCTAGGGTGCAATCAGTGATGAAATTATTCATGTGCGATGATATTTAGTTCATTGGATCATCCTATTTTTAAAAACTACATCAATGGTTCTTCAATCCTTTCGCCACTTTCCTTTTTTCTTTACACCATATTCTATGGATCCTACCACATTGCATGTTCCATCAATAGTGATATCTTATCCTAGATGCATCTAGTCCTTCATCAGCCTCATTAGTTATGTAAAAATCCTCATGATGGTCGTTATCCCTTGGTTCTATGGCCTGTCCTTTGGTCACATCTATCCCTTTATCGAGAATTGCTAATTCAAACTTTGCACCTAGGTTTCTATCCATGATGAGAGATGTTGTGGAGGAATCAATTTTAGACACGTACACTTGCATAAAATAAAGGGCACAAAATACATCACTCATAGTATCATATCAAATTAGCCAAAGAAAAACTTTTAGAGGACACAATTGCTTGTTGCTAATTTAGAACTCGAGTACTAAAGTGAATTGACGATGAGTGATATAACATAATGTTGCTGCTCATCACTAATTATCCTCATACATTATGTGAGAAATTAGTGATGAGAGGATTTACAATGTTCATAAGTTCCATCGCGTATCACTAATGTGGGACTTTACATTTAAAACATATCCACGATCACGTGATATAGAGGAAATTATATCACATCACTCATCATTGATCAAAATTTATTATCTTATGACCATCCGCGATGAACAGTAAGATCAAAATTCCCAAAGCATCACTCATCAATATTTCAAATTTGAAGACTCAAAATCCATTAGTGATGAACGATGTCAAAAGAAAACATCGTTCCATCACTTATCGCTAATTCAAGGTGTGTACTCATGAATAAATCAGTGATGAGAAATATAGTTATGAGGGCCATCTTAAGTGGAAAATTTAAGCATGTGCACTTAATTTTTTCTAAAAGGAGGGGAATCTCTAGGATGATATGAGAATAATAGGAATGAGACCTCAAAAAACAAAGGATATAAAGGCCAAAAAATCCCTTACTTAACCCTATAAAATGGAAAAATATAGACTTAGGCTTGAGGGACTAGTTACTAGGTGACAATGAATGACATAAGATGTTTTAAAATGAATAGAAATGAATAATAGAAAGCCAATGACCAAATAGAACCTTGTAAGCACTTATAATGAATAAAACCCTAAACCTTCGGATAACAACCCTAAATCCAAATGTAATAAGGGTTTTAAAATGAAACCAAAAATATTTTGAGGGTTGCATCAGTGGCTCTGACTGGGGACACATGCCTCCTATAGGCATGGTGAGATTCTAGAATTTTGGGTGAAGCAGACTAGGCATGAGAACAAAACAAAAGAAACAATGTATGTACAAGATTACACATGCCCAAAGGACCTGAAAATGGGGGACCCATCTCCATCAATCCAACGTGAAAATTTCCTTAGAGATGCACATTGTAGTATGCACCTTTCAGTCTAACTAGGCTTTATCTCTTGATTAGTGGCACTAGGCCACAAAAAGCTTGAGTAAGGTCTTGCCTCTATCAAAAACCAACCTCTTAAAAGAAGTGATATCCTTCCATCCACATTTGTCCCTATTGTACTCCTGAAGTAAGAGTGATTTTATTCTTTCCAAAACAAATGTAAGGCCTCTTTTGAATAAGTGAAAGTCTACCTAATTACAATAATTTCCATTAAAATTTCTCACAACCTCTTTGAGCCTAATATTTCCAATGTAATCTCTTTTATTTTTTATTGCATAATTAGGCATAAACTGAAGGATTTCATTATCGCATGACATATATTCATATTGAAAATAACATTGCCTATTATTCATTTCATTGTCATGCTTCATCAAAATGCCTCCCAGTTGAACTGGGAACTAAAAGTGTTCATACTCTTCAAAGCAGTTGGCATCATGATACTCAACCTTATCAACAACATTTGTATTAAATGTAAAACATTCATAAGCAATAAACTCAAAAATTTCATCAATGTGTTGCTTGGTTTTTTTAAGAGCACATCCTAATTATGTATCAGATGCTTCATTAGAATCTTCAACAAAAAGTGGATTATCTCTACACCAATAGGGACTATCATTTCTTATCTCTATTATAGATGGAAGCTCATAAAATAAGGGGTTTTTCCTTACATTAATTGCTGTCATAAAATCTCTAGTATCTTCAACATGAAGATCTAAATCTTCCATATCATCATTGCACTCAAATTCATGATAATCACTAGAAGAGCAGATACATGCATTTTCAACTTCATTCCCATCATTAGATTTTTCAATATACACATATGAAATTTCTTCACGAGAAGATAATTGTTCCTTTAAAAAAAAAAAGAGTTTCCATCATTATTAGCACAATTATTATTTGCAACAAATGATTCCATCTCTAATTTATGAGGATAAATAATAATCAACAAAGAATTTACCATACTCAATGTCATCATCATTACTACAACAAAAGGACTCATCAATATTACAACAATGTTCAAAATTATTGGACTGAATGCTTAGTTTTACCTCTTCCATAGGAGCATATGTACTAGAATTTTTAAAACAACTGAAACCACACCTTTCATTTACTTTACTGAGGTATATATTTTCAACCTTTTCTCTGCTCTCTTCCTCTTCATGTGATATCTCACTACTTGATTCATATAGAACAACATAAACATCATCATCATCATGGATTGAAAACATGCTATCCTTTTGATGATCATCTCTAATCTTCTGAAAAAGAGAAAAGTATTCATACACTTGGTAAAGCCTAATAGGCTTCAACTCCTTTGGCAGAGAACTCAAACCTAGTTCATAAGATTCATAAAATAAATCAATGCATTCTGAATTTTTAGGTTTGTGACCCTCAGGAATTGCAGCCAGAGTACCCATAAATCTTGCATAGAGATCATGTGATGATTCTCCTTTATGTTTTCTTATGCAAGAAAGGGCTTCAACAGAGACCGTATGATCACAAATGTATGTAGCTTTTTGACAATGTGTTTGGGGCTCTATGTGATCGACATTATGGAATGATGCGTAAGCTGAAACAATGGGGGTGTAAGTGTTTTGATATTCATCTTTAATTTTTGACTTACACCTTTCATCAATATTTGGTGCCCCAGGACAACAAACACTTGTAAATACATAACTCCTTTGCATTCCATATTTTAGGTTGTTTTCAATGTTCATGGTTATCCCATACACCTAACATATGGTTTTAGGATCCTTATCTCTCAGTAGATAGCTCATCTTCTTATCAAAAGCTCCCAGATACACAACCAAACATAATGTATCACTTAGTCCCAAAATGTTAGGAACATCCTTCATTGTTCTAGCAAGTCTTCAGTTAAATGTTGGGACCAACTCATCCTCTTCTTTCTCAATGTTCATAAATTTATTGAGCATAGAACTAACATTGATTCTTTCACCAAATTGCTCCATGAGCATTGCTTTGAACTCTACCCAAGAATAGATAGAGCATGTTGGTAAATCGGAGAACCAATCTCTTGAATCTCCTCTCAGGGATTGAAGAAACAACCTCATGATCACATCCTCATAATCAACTTCATAATCATCCATCAGATTACTAAATTCTTGTAGATGCCTACTTGCTAATTCATACTTTTCACCATTGAATTTTGGTAACTTATCTTTGATGTCAGATGAAATAATATTTGGGTAACCATTAATGCCACTGAAATCAATGGGTCTATATCTTTCAGTGTTAAAAATTCTCTTATTAAATGACAAGGGCTGAGCACTATGCATTGTTACATTTGGGTCCATGCAGCGATGCATAGGTTGATAGAGCTCTCAAAATTCTTGCAAAATTGTGAGAAAATCATGACTTGAATCATGAATTTTAAGCTCTATAACCAAGGATGGGCTAAAGGTTTGTTTGTAAACCCTGACTTTGTAAGCACTCTACCCTAAAACCCTTTAGTATTATAATTTTTTAGTGACCTGTTCTCACTGGTTTCTAGTCTAATTAGTTGTCACTTAATCCTTTGAATGCATTCATTAACTGGCCCCTTTAGTTAGGAGAGACGATCACCCTGCATGTTATCCTGTGCCAATTTTTTTCTAAAGTTGGGCTAGATATTTCATTTTTTAAGGGACTTAAGTCATCATCCTCAAGGGTTTTATTACCGTTAGCCTAGTCATGGCCCCACCTTAATGTTAAAATTTAGCATGTGTAGGGATTTAGCTCGTGAGATTGGGAGATTTAATCCTTGTTGCCCATCGCACACTGTGCAGGCATTTATGAATAACTATCATGAAGCGTGCAAGGTCTGCGATATCATGATGTGTGTCCTTGTGGGGCACAACCCTTGTATGGGAACTTGATGATTGATAATGGGGAGATTGACGAATGTGGTGCAACATTAGGATTTAATCCTTGTCATTCATTACACACCTCGTGACATTTAATTAATGCCTTCTAGACAACTTGTGAGGTACGTGAAAGGGTGACATGTGGAGTTTCTCAACCATCGTGTAGACTATGGTGGAGCTTGTGGAATGAATGACATGGCTCCCAATCAATATTTTCTTATTGGACAAAGGATGATGAGTTGCGGTATTGGGTTTTTAAACCCAATTTGATCACATCTTGGCTGCTCAATTCTCCACCTCATTCCAACATTGATGACTGATATTCAAAAATTAAAAACATGCATGTGTTAGCTATTTTTCTCTACAACTAGTGAGTATTAATGGTGTGCTCTCTTTAGAAGCAATAAAATTGAGTCCTTGTGTGTGTGAGGAATTAATTTCTAGCCATTATGAGGAATGATATGAAAATCTACAAGTACTTGGGTGATTAACAGTAATGAAATCAACACCAGTGATTAATTTCTTCCTCGAGCATGTGATGCGAAAATTGATGATCAAACACCATTAAAATTGCTTGATAAATATAGATGGAGTGATGGCCATTTTTACCATTGCATTCAGTAGTTAGCTTTTTTCTGAATTTGTGCAAAGTGAAGAGAGTTCCATTGTGAGCTTGAGAAGTTGCAAGGTAGTGAAGATGAGCAAGCCGATCACTTCTGTAGTACAAATAAGGAGGTCTCCAAGACTCAATGTGCAGAAATTACCAGTTAATGTTTCTGAATATAAGCACAAGGTACTTGAGTAGATTCCAATTCTGGAGGAAAAGGCCCTTGGTGAGAATTCTCCATGTGCTCCCATCAGATGTAATAGATAGTTGAGGAGCTAGGGTGCCACTACATAGAAGGCAGAAGAGAAGGGAGAAGAGCCTGCATCATTTGCACCAAGAGTACACTGAAAGATAACGTATGGACACAAATTTTATGGAAGAAAAAGTTCCCCAATTTCCATCACAGATAGCCCTTCAGAAAGTGCAACAGAGATGGACTCAGGCTACCAGCAGTATCTCATGATGTTGAATCAAGTTGAAGTCCTGTGAATGGAGGTATTATCGGTATCACCAATATCTATCAAAACTCCAAGTGGGTGTGATGGCTTGGTGCCAAGAAAATATAAAGATGATGAGGGAGCAGAAGTTTCTTCCCCACCTCCTATAAGGACGTGAAGTGGTCATTTGTACCATGGGTTGGGTTCTAGTGTTGGTCATTCTTCTAGTTGAGAAAATTGGTGTCTAGGTTTTCAAATTTTGTGTTGATTGATAGGGTTTTTGTGGTGTTTTTTTTTGTTCCTCATGTGTGTTGCTAGTTTTTTGGATTTTATGTTGATTGTGGACTTTCAAGGTGATGTGGACATGGAATGCGAGGCTTAGCTAGTGGTTAAAGGGAAATTTTGGTGGTATTTACATTTCCCTTTGATTGTTGTTACCAATTTTGCCTCCCCATTTTCAACAAAGGATTGCAGGTCATAGATGTGGGGATTTTTGAAATAAAATTCAAATTGGAGCCGAAATGACACATTTTAGAAATGTAATTTCATATGAGCCAAATGCTTGTTGCTCCCTTGTACTATAAAATGGATTTCATGGCTCATTGCAAGGGGTTATAGTTTTGAAATTTTGAGTATTGTACAGTCCGGGTAAATATCAGGTATAAAAAGGATGCCTATGAATAGGACAGTCAAATTGTCTTGGTTTTGAAGCTTATATGTAATAATCTTAAAGTAGTTTTACATAAATTACTGATATCGAAACAAATCTTATATCTCAAGCATTTACTCTCCTTTTGTAAATATTTGCAAGTTGTGAATGAAATATCAATGGTATCTTTGTTCGTTGTCAAATGTTTATTTGAATGTGTCTCCTTGTTTTTGTCTTGACTCAATGAGTTAATTAAATACTTGAATAGGGTCACAAATTTGCAAAAAATTGCAAAGGATCTGGCAAGAAGTCATGTTTTGGGAGTTGCAAGTTTTAATGATTTAATGCATTGTGGAAATAGTCCATTATTATTAGAGTTAAAGAATTTCTACATTAGTGGTTATTATATGTTTGACTCCATTACCCAATTGATGAAACACTAGTCTATTTACTATGGCTATTTACAATTGAAATATGTTGATGGCCTACCCATTCGTGGATTTAGAATGAAAGCATAATTCATTTAAAATTTGTTAACTATAAGGTATGTATTTGAAGTACTCCCTTGTTCCTAGTGAATAAATGATTATTTTCTCAAAGACTAGCTAATCTTTTAGTGGATTATATTTATTTACCACTCATAGAAACCAATTTGTGTATTGATGCGTTCTTTACTAAATAGATCCAAATGAATGCAATTAGGAACACCCTGACCCATAGAGCTTGAAGTGAAGGAGTAAATTCCTTAAATCCTTTACTCATTAAGTTTTCCATTCATCGTAGGGATTCTTGATTATAGGAATTGGCTACTCTTTAGAGAGTTTTGAAGGTATACTAGGAGGAAAACCAATAGGATGCACCATTGAGCACTTTCTTGAGAGATGTAGCTGTTGGAAGGACCTCAGTCCAGAATGGCTTTGCTTGTGAGAGTATTGCTATGCAGAATGAAGAGAAATCAAGAATGAAAGTGTAGAGAGAGCTTGATTGAACAACTTGAACCTCCAAATGAGAGAAAAAGAGGGATTTTGGTTGAATGCAAGGGTGGAAAAGAGTAGTTACATCCAAATTATGACTTCTAGGACATGTGTTGAGAGAGTCAAGATTCAAGATTCTCCATTTGAAACTCAAAAAACTGCTAGGATGCTAGTGCATTGTGTAGATGTCTGCTTGCCACGTAGGTGTCCAAGGCCTAAATTTTCAAGAAATGTGTTGTTAGGATTTTGTTGCTTTGCCACTAGTCCACATGGAGTCAAAATTGTGAAATTATGACTCATGGTGTCACAACCCTCCCTAGAACTTAATAAGTTATGGTATTGATGACATGGTCGTTATTTCCATTATTGAAACATTATCCTTCTTATGAATATGAATTAAAGGATTTAATAATTTTTCTAGTTTATTTTATCTCTTGGAAAATGAATGAAATGATGAATGATTATTTAATTGCGTAAATACAACTATAGATGATGTTGTTACGTATATCAATGAGAAACAATATGTTAAGAATAGTCTAACTCTGGCTTTTGGTGTCAAGTGATTGCAGGACCATCAACGCAAGAAAAGAAAAGGGACCGTCATCAGGGAGAGGACACAGTTGACGAGGATTCGATTGTTATCAAACTCTGGGAAGCAAACGAGGTCACAAATGATCTTGGCCTTGGTAAAATAAATAATAGACAATAAATCTTAAAAAGAAAACTTTTGATATTTTTTTTCACTTTATAAGAAATTATAAATATTATGATAACTTTTAAAAGACTTAAAAAGAAATAAAGAAAAGCCCGAATCTTATTAAGGCGAAATAAAGTTAAGCGGCCAAATTAAAAGAAACGCATGAATAGTATTTGGCGCGGGGGGTAAAGAGAGAGATAGAGGGAGCCGATGTATGAAAACCAAAAACGCATCCCAGGGCATGGAGTTGCATGAAACGTCTGCATTCAAGAAGGCACGATGGGGAATGCAAAATGGTCTTCATTTAAACATCGACCTCCTTGGGAAAAAGGCATTCCACCTGATCATTCATTATTCCTTTCTTTTTGGTCTGCGTCTTCGGGAAGGATACCAATCTTTCACCAAGTTAGGGTTCAATTATTTTTCTGTGATTTGTTTAATCTTCTTTGGGAATCGGTCGGGAGAGATCTGTCTATAGCGAAAGTGAACCTCATTCGTCTTTCTCTTCCTCTATTCCGCGGAAATATTTTCTGGTGGCTCACGAAACTCTTCTCGGAAGGAAAGCAAAGCGGAATTCGTGGCCAGTGACAACAACCGCAATACTATCAGGCACGTAAAAGTGATTATCTTCCTTCTATTTTTTCCCTACGTTTTTCTTGTCGCCCTAATGAATGAATGGTAGTAATCTTCTTTTGGTTTATATTGGCTATTATCTCTACTATTCTTGCTCTGAGAATTACGGTAGGGTTTTGTTAGACTGAACCAATACTTTTGTCTAAATCTGAATGTCATTTAACCTTCCCATCTGGGCGTCATACAGTCAGAAGTTAATCTAAAATCGTTATTTCCTCTGTGCAATTTTTCGTGGTCTTGCTATATCCTCATCAAGTAAAGCCGACCCAAGGAGTTTCCTTTTTCTGGTATGCTGGTATACCTTAGTCAAACCTTGAAGCGACCTCTGTCTCCTCTTTTCTAAATCTTTAACCCTTGATGGACTGAACAGTACACCAGAGCAAAACATCAAACAATGCTAGTAGTAGGAACTCAGTTGCTTATGTTAAAGCCATTCTGAAATCGTCATGCATGTGACTGAAATAAAAATATAATGACTGCAAAACAGTTGGGAGTCTGTCACACCTTCTTCATCCAACACTCGAGTAGAGAACGGTTCAGTTCTTTGGTCAACCAGTAATTTACAATACTGCATTGCAAATACTAATATTTGACTAGAGTCTTTTCACGGTCATTGTCTTCTTACGAACACAAGTCCCTAAAACATGAACTGTCATGAAGACCAGTTGAATATGTATAACAGAACCGAACTTTACCTCTGCCTGAGGATTAAGCAATAAATTCTTTATTTGAACAAATGAAATTAATAGCAAACAGTAAGAACTTGAACTTGAATATTTGATGTTCTTGAATTATAGAAACCTGAAACATATCTAGTGTAAACTTAACGAGCAAGGATGCATGCTGACGGCACAGTGATGCCACAAATAATTAATTAAAAATCCTTGGCCAAGGTAGATGCCCGTTTGGCAATGTCAGCTTCCATGGCCAGATATACCCTGATCAGGATGATTCTTCTGATAGGAGGTACCTATAGAGGAAGGATCAATCAGTGGTATAGGTTCGTGGACATCAGGCTCAGAGAACTGATAACAATTGATCCTTGTTAATTGACCTCGTGAAGGGCGGGTTCTTCAGTTGAAGAAACTCGGGAGACCAGCAGGTCTTGGTTGGGCGGTAAAGCCCCTGATGATGATTTCTTTTCCTTTCTGAACAGTATTGCCAATGAAGATGGTGTTAAATGCAAAATATTTCTTCTCGCTCTATTCCAGGTACAAAGATCTGAATGTTTTCTATTTGTTGAATAATATTCATCTTGAATTTTGAGCAATGTTCTTTTTAGCTGAAATTATCGTTACTTGTTAGTTATCGTTAAATTATACTGCTTAGTTGAATTCTGCAAGTTAGATGTAGAAATTTTAGATAGCCGTTGTATGTAAACCCTAGAATGGTAGTTATTTATTTCATGATATTTTAAA
The DNA here is from genome assembly GCA_007258455.2 of Sequoia sempervirens. Lineage (NCBI taxonomy): Eukaryota > Viridiplantae > Streptophyta > Pinopsida > Cupressales > Cupressaceae > Sequoia > Sequoia sempervirens. The sequence continues at coordinate 765,852,854 of VDFB02058242.1, read as the reverse complement.
ACTGTTTCTGAAAAATCAGTTAGAAACGTTGGAAAACTCTAGATCTCTTGAAAACAATTAGTTACAATTCAGCTGAAGGTAGTTACCAGTTAAACCGTCGTAACCATAGATTAGTTGGATGTTACACGTGGTATCAGAGCAACCGGGTTCTCCACTGAACCTCGGGCTCAGCATGCAGATTTAGGGAACTAAAACAATTGTTGATGTTGTTCCAGGATGGTGTTGATATGACAAACACCTCGGAAGAAGGTCCGTGACCCGATATCCATCCGTATGTGGAAGATCAGATTATCTTACGACTATTCAGACTGTTCTCTCCCATCGGATACTGAAACGATGGCTGAAGCCCTAAAAAGACTCCGTAAGGAGAGGAAGAAATGGACGGCCTTAAGAAAAGAAAAACTGAAAGTCAAAATATTGGTTGAAATGATCAAAACAAACACCGAGAAGTATGCTCAACTGAAAACCCAACTTGAGACAACTCCAACCTCGGGTTACAGACCTCTTCCGCATACCGGACTCCTTGATCAAGAGAAGTCCAACCGAGCTGGTGAAACTGAACCTTAATCATGGAACTAAGACTTTTATGGAAGTGCCAAACATTTTGTAATCCTTATCAGGAATTTACCATCGGAATGATGGAAATTTTGTACTATTTAAAATAAAAGAATTATCGCAGGATGCGATAGAGAATTTTGTATAAGTAAATCACAAGATGTGATAGAGAAAAAAATTGTAAGGATCAAGCACAGGACGTGATGATCCATATTTAAGCAATAAATAAAATTTTTTGTTTGCATCAATCAAATTTTGCAAAATTACTTTTAAAAATGCAAATGTTTCTTGATGTCTGGAAAAATAGTTGAGCTGTGCAAATAAACAAGTCTAAAATGAATAAACGATAAGACTAATTAGAGTCATTAATGTATCTCCAGGATATCATCATAATGGAAAATCCCAGAAATGGAATAAGAGAGGACCAAAATGATAACCCCATGGCTAAACTGGACCAATTATTAGCCTTGATGAATGCAACCCAGAATCGGTTAGCTAACTTGGAAAGAAAAGTGGAAGGGCATCACGTGGCAAGTGATGAAAGAATGGAAAACCAAAGCGAACAGCAAGGGGAAACTTCAAAAACCTTGACACTAGAAAACAAGAAAAATAAATTGGCTGATGAATTAGCCCAGGATATGAAGAAAATCAAACCCCCTAAGTTTGAGGGCTCTGTATCGGGTGATTCCGCAGAGGCGTGGTTGACGGAGATGGAAAAATACTTTGAGTTAAGAGATTATTCGGATAATTCAAAAGCAGCTTGGGCGGCCTATCAGTTGGCAGGAGAGGCTGCCACCTGGTGGGAAAACAAAAGGGCGGAAATGGATATGGCAGCAGCTGAGGTGTCGTGGGAGCAGTTTGTACGATTATTTCGTCAAAGATGGCTTCCGCAGACATATTATGACCAAAAGTTGCTAGACTTTGAGAATTTGAGGCAGGGAGTCCTATCAGTTAATGAATATTGGGAGAAGTTCACTCGTCTGTTGAAGTATGTTCCCCTGTATCAGCAAGATGAAAACTTTCGAGTTCGGAAGTTTATAATGGGATTGAATAATCAGATAGGAGGTCAAGTAGATGTTCTGGCCCCACGAACAATGGATGAGGCCTATGAAAAGGCAGTTAGACAAGAACAGAGGCTAAAGAAAGATGATTCTTTTCGGGACAAGAAGCGCAATAAAGGCAAGTGGGAACCGTCACATCAAAATTTCAAAAAGAAGGGTCATAACCATAACAGATTTGAAGCCAAAAGAGACAAAAGGAACAATTTCAATAATAATGGAAAGAAGGATGAGAACACTGTCAATAAGGGATCCGAAAAGAAAGGGCCACCAGGAGGTTGTTTTAATTGTGGAGGCGAGCATTACGCCAACCAGTGCCCCCTCAAGAACCCGCAAGGACAGCAACAACGAAAGCCCTTACCACCTCAACAAACGGCCTTTCAGCAACGAATTCATGCCGCAGTTGACAATCATCAAGCTGAGTATCAAGCTACACCGATAGAGACTCCAGGTATGCTATATGGGAACCTCGTAACCATCTTAATTGATACAGGAGCCACATAAAGTTTTATATCACCCAAGATATTGTATAAATTTCCAAAAAGAACTGGGTACATGGCTAACTCTTGGGTAGTAGAATACGCTAATCAGACGAGAGCTCAGGTAGAGCAGTGTCTGTTTGAAGCTAGGGTAGAACTTCCAGGCTTCACTACAGAGGTTAACCTGTATGTAGCGCCTCTAGGATCCTACGATATAATCATTGGGATGAATTGGCTAAGGGAGCCCAGGGAAAAGGTAGACTATTATACCAAAATTGTAGAATGTATGGATGATTTGGGAAATTCTGCAAAAATACACGGGGTACAATGAGGAGTCAAGACGCGACAAATATCAGCCATGCAACTCAAAAGAAACAAGAGGAAAGGATGCCAAGTATTTGCGGTCAAAATGGAAGAAGTTAGGGAATATCAAGAAAGTACATACCATGATGATATGATAATGCAAGCCCAGAGTCAGAAAGGGGAAATGGAAATTGATTTCAAAGAAGAAACTTTTGCTAATAAGTATCCTTACCTTCGGGAATACCAAGACGTGTTTCCTGAAGAGCTACCTGGGTTACCACCTAGAAGAGTGTTTGATTTCACCATCGACTTGGTTCTGGGAGTCGAACCAGTCTCTAAGGCACCTTATCGGATGACTACTGTGGAGTTGATGGAGCTAAAAATTCAATTACAGGAATTGTTGGATAAAGGTTTAATACGACCCAGTGTTTCACCTTGGGGTGCTCCAGTCATATTTGTGAAGAAAAAGGATGGAACTCTTCGCCTGTGTATAGATTATAGGATGCTAAACAAGCTTACCATCTGAAATAAATACCCTCTACCTCGTATAGACGACCTATTTGATCAGATGAAAGGGGCAGCAGTGTTCTCCAAGATAGACCTAAGATCAGGGTACCATCAACTCAGGCTAAAAGAGGAAGATGTTCATAAAACGGCCTTCCGAACCAGATATGGACATTACGAGTTTACAGTACTGCCTTTTGGACTTACCAATGCTCCGGTTGCATTTATGAATCTGATGAACAGCATATTCCGAGATTGTCTAGATAAATTTGTATTGGTTTTCCTTGATGATATACTCATCTATTCTAAAAATGAGGAAGAGCATCTTCGGCACCTTCAAATAGTTCTTCAGCGGCTAAGAGATAATAAACTCTATGGAAAACTATCGAAATGTACCTTCTTCCAGAAAGAAGTGCAGTACCTAGGGCATATAATCTCTGCTAAGGGAATCGCAGTAGACCCAGCAAAAATAGAAGCAATTGAGAGTTGGCCAGAACCTAAAAATGTTCATGAGGTTAGAAGCTTTATGGGATTGGCAGGCTATTATCGGAGATATGTCAAAGATTTTTCTAGAATCGCCCATCCCATCACGTCTCTCCAAAGAAAAGGAAAAAGGTTCGAATGGACAGCGAAGTGCCAGGAAGCATTTGACACCCTGAAGGAAAAATTGACGACTGCACCAATCTTAATCGTACCAGATCCGAATGGGCAATTTGTAGTAATAACAGATGCGTCTGGAGATGGACTGGGAGGAGTATTAATGCAGGAAGGAAAGGTGGTGGCCTATGAATCTAGGAAGCTGAAACAATATGAACAGAATTACGCACCGCATGACCTCGAGCTAGCAGCGATAGTACATGCTCTACAAATGTGGCGACATTATCTGCTGGGAAAGACCTTTGAGCTTAAGTCGGATCATCAAGGGTTGAAATACCTATTTACTCAGCCCAACCTAAATGCATGACAAAGAAGATGGATGGAATTGATATCCGACTATGACTTCGAGATTAGCTATATAAAGGGCAAGGAGAACAAAGTAGTTGATGCCCTAAGTCGGCGAAGACACATATCTGCTATGGCAACTATCCACACCGACTTCAAAATGCAAGTTCTGCAAAAACTAAAAGAGGATACCTACTATAATCAAGTACGAGAAGCTCTCCTGGCAAACTCTCAGGACCCTAATTATGAGGGATTCCAGATAGAAGAAGATGGACTTTTGAGATTTAAAGGCAGGATGTACATTCTAGACTCATCAGAATTAAGGAAAACCATTTGGAGAGAAATTCACACCGCACCGTACTCAGGCCATCCCGGAATAACCAAAATGTTGGCAGATGTGAAACCTCTATATTTTTGGAAGGGAATGAAGAAGGATGCAGCTAGGTTTGTTGCAGGATTCCTCGAATGTCAGAGGGTTAAAGCTGAACATCAACATCCAGCAGGGTTATTACAACCCCATAGCATACCAGATTGGAAGTGGCAAATTATCAGTATGGATTTTGTGCAAGGGTTGCCAATGACAAGAAATAGACATAACACTATCCTAGTGGTAGTAGACCGACTCACCAAAGTGGCACATTTCATACCAGGAAATTTGACAGATGGAGCTTCCATAGTTGCGCGAAAATTTGTGCAAGAAATATTTCGTCTACATGGTGTACCCGAGAAAATCATTTCTGACAGAGATGCAAGGATAACATCTAGATTTTGGCAGACATTGTTTTCTGCATTAGGGACACAACTAAATATCAGCACAGCTTATCATCCTGAAACGGATGGCCAAACCGAAAGGGTTAATCAGATCTTAGAAGACCTACTAAGAATGTATTGTATGGATCAGCAACATAAGTGGGAGGAATACTTACCCTTGGTAGAATTTTCCTACAATAATTCATATCAGTCAACTATCAAAATGGCACCATTTGAAGCTCTATATGGCAGAAAATGCAGGACCCCTATCAGTTGGAATAGATTAGAAGACAGGGTCATTTTAGGACCAAAGATGCTCCAAGAAATGGAAGAACAGGTCAAGCTAATTAGGCAAAGGTTGAAAGAAGCTAATGATCGCCAAAAGAGTTATGCTGATGCAAAGAGAATTCCTAGACAATTCGTTGTGGGAGACAAAGTTCTTTTGCGTGTCAAACCTCATAAAAGCTCTATTAAATTTGGAAAGACTTCCAAGCTAGCCCCAAGATATGTGGGACCTTTTGAAGTACTGGAAGTTATCAATCCTGTTGCTTACAGAATTGCTCTACCACCAGCTCTCGCCCGATTGCACAATGTGTTTCATGTATCTTACCTTAAGAAATATTTTGCAAATTTTGAACATATGATTGACTGGAAATCTTTGCAGGTGCAGGATCCAGGGGTGATTGCTTTAGAACCAATTCGAGTGCTCGAAACGCGTAAGTTGCACTTACGTAATCGAGAGGTGGTTCAATGTAAGGTCCAGTGGGACCAGTACTCAGAAGAGAATGCCACCTGGGAGGACTATGATGAAGTCCTTCGGAATTTTCCTTATTTATTTTCAAACCATATGGAATTTTGATTTTAGAACTTGAATATATAAATAAGTAATCATCGAGGACGATGATTCATAAGGGGAGGAGTATGTCACAACCCTCCCTAGAACTTAATAAGTTATGGTATTGATGACATGGTCGTTATTTCCGTTATTGAAACATTATCCTTCTTATGAATATGAATTAAAGGATTTAATAATTGTTCTAGTTTATTTTATCTCTTGGAAAAAGAATGAAATGATGAATGACTATTTAATTGCGTAAATACAACTATAGATGATGTTGTTACGTATATCAATGAGAAAAAATATGTTAAGAATAGTCTAACTCTGGCTTTTGGTGTCAAGTGATTGCAGGACCATCAACGCAAGAAAAGAAAAGGGACCGTCATCAGGGAGAGGACACAGTTGACGAGGATTCGATTGTTATCAAACTCTGGGAAGCAAACGAGGTCACAAATGATCTTGGCCTTGGTAAAATAAATAATAGACAATAAATCTTAAAAAGAAAACTTTTGATATTTTTTTTCACTTTATAAGAAATTATAAATATTATGATAACTTTTAAAAGACTTAAAAAGAAATAAAGAAAATCCCGAATCTTATTAAGGCGAAATAAAGTTAAGCGGCCAAATTAAAAGAAACGCATGAATAGTATTTGGCGCGGGGGGTAAAGAGAGAGATAGAGGGAGCCGATGTATGAAAACCAAAAACGCATCCCAGGGCATGGAGTTGCATGAAACGTCTGCATTCAAGAAGGCATGATGGGGAATGCGAAATGGTCTTCATTTAAACATCGATCTCCTTGGGAAAAAGGCATTCCACCTGATCATTCATTATTCCTTTCTTTTTGGTTTGCGTCTTCGGGAAGGATACCAATCTTTCACCAAGTTAGGGTTCGGTTATTTCTCTGTGATTTGTTTAATCTTCTTTGGGAATTGGTCGGGAGAGATCTGTCTGTAGCGAAAGTGAACCTCATTCGTCTTTCTCTTCCTCTATTCCGCGGAAATATTCGCCGGTGGCTCACGAAACTCTTCTCGGAAGGCAAGCAAAGCGAAATTCGTGGCCAGTGACAACAACCGCAATACTATCAGGCACGTAAAAGTGATTATATTCCTTCTATTTTTTCCCTGCGTTTTTCTTGTCGCCCTAATGAATGAATGGTAGTAATCTTCTTTTGGTTTATATCGGCTATTATCTCTACTATTCTTGCTCTGAGAATTACGGTAGGGTTTTGTTAGACTGAACCAATACTTTTTGTCTAAATCTGAATGTCATTTAACCTTCCCATCTAGGCGTCATATAGTCAGAAGTTAATCTGAAATCGTTATTTCCTCTGTGCAATTTTTCGTGGTCTTGCTATATCCTCATCAAGTAAAGCCGACCCAAGGAGTTTCCTTTTTCTGGTATGCTGGTATACCTTAGTCAAACCTTGAAGCGACCTATGTCTCCTCTTTTCTAAATCTTTAACCCTTGATGGACTGAACAGTACACCAGAGCAAAACATCAAATAATGCCAGTAGTAGGAACTCAGTTGCTTATGTTAAAGCCATTCTGAAATCGTCATGCATGTGACTGAAATAAAAATATAATGACTGCAAAACAACTGGGAGTCTGTCACACCTTCTTCATCCAGCACTCGAGTAGAGAACGGTTCAGTTCTTTGGTCAACCAGTAATTTACAATACTGCATTGCAAATACTAATATTTGACTAGAGTCTTTTCACGGTCATTGTCTTCTTACGAACACAAGTCCCTAAAACATGAACTGTCATGAAGACCAGTTGAATATGTATAACAGAACTGAACTTTACCTCTGCCTGAGGATTAAGCAATAAATTCTTTATTTGAACAAATGAAATTAATAGCAAACAGTAAGAACTTGAACATGAATATTTGATGTTCTTGAATTATAGAAACCTGAAACATACCTAGTGTAAACTTAACGAGCAAGGATGCGTGCTGACGGCACAGTGATGCCACAAATAATTAATTAAAAATCCTTGGCCAAGGTAGATGCCCGTTTGGCAATGTCAGCTTCCATGGCCAGATATACCCTGATCAGGATGATTCTTCTGATAGGAGGTACCTATAGAGGAAGGATCGATCAGTGGTATAGGTTCGTGGACATCAGGCTCAGAGAACTGATAACAATTGATCCTTGTTAATTGACCTCGTGAAGGGCGGGTTCTTTAGTTGAAGAAACTTGGGAGACCAGCAGGTCTTGGTTGGGCGGTAAAGCCCCTGATGATGATTTCTTTTCCTTTCTGAACAGTATTGCCAATGAAGATGGTGTTAAATGCAAAATATTTCTTCTCACTCTATTCCAGGTACAAAGATCTGAATGTTTTCTATTTGTTGAATAATATTCATCTTGAATTTTGAGCAATGTTCTTTTAGCCTTAAATTATCGTTACTTGTTAGTTATCGTTAAATTATACTGCTTAGTTGAATTCTGCAAGTTAGATGTAGAAATTTTAGATAGCCGTTGTATGTAAACCCTAGAATGGTAGTTATTTATTTCATGATATTTTAAAACTATTTTTGAAAAATCAGTTAGAAACGTTGGAAAACTCTAGATCTCTTGAAAACAATTAGTTACAATTCAGCTGAAGGTAGTTACCAGTTAAACCGTCGTAACCATAGATTAGTTGGATGTTACACATGGGATTTTTGTCATTAATGCTCCAAGGTGTCATAAATGCTAGGAAAAAGTGCAAAAATGTGGAATTTCCCCTAGGTACAATTCTATGAAATTACATTTTTCCCCCACTTTAGGGGGCTTGATTTTGTGAAAAATCAACCACACTAAAGTCGAGAAGAAAAACTTCATGTCAAATTTGAATTTTATGGATTTGTGTGCCAAGAAAAGGGGCCTTAGGGGTTGTCGAGGCTAAGCTAACTGGTACTGAAGGTGCCCCTAGAAACTAAGCTCAACAAGCAGTGATAAAGTGGTTGTGAAAAATCATGCAAAATTTTAACTTGCAAAAACTTAAATTTTAGGCCAGCTTCAAAAATCAGAAGAAACTATCACAGTGAGAAGAATGGTAAAGAAAATGTCATTGATTCAAAAGAAAAATATGATCAAGAGGTGACTATAAGCCCCCTCTTGAGTTTTCCCCTAGCATGAAGGGGTAAATTCAGGAGAAACTAGGGAGCCAAAAACTCTGGGAAAAATGGGCCCTGGGGTGGCTATATATACCTAGGTGGGCCCCTAGAAGGCTCATTTTCACTATTCACTATGAGAAAATTGTTGAATTTTGTGAGAGAAAAGTCAGAAAAATGTTGAGCACGAGGGAGTATGAGGTGCCTAGACTGGAGCAACTATGGGACAACATTGTTGAGGGTAAGAAGGTGGACCAGGTAGGTCTCGAAACCTATTTTTTGATGAATTTGAGCTCTTTTTTAGCATTTTTTTTATCAAACTACGCAGGTGTCCATTTTGGGAGCTTTTGCCCAAAATGTGCTCTTTCATCTAGGTTGTGTGCTAGTGTCCTAATCCCACTTTGGCACCCCAAGGATGTGCTATCATCCTTAGGGCATCCTTGTCAGACAGGGACTTCTGCATGATGCACAGATGTCTATGCAATGCACATAAGTCAGAATTTTTTGTTTTCACCTTGAGATTCTATGTTATGACTTAGAATTTTTTCCCCTTTTGTAGGAGTATCCAGAGATTTGTGAGCATCCTGGAGGGTGAGCTTACTGACTAGTTCATGAGAAGAGGGACCATCTCATTGCGGCTGAGGTCACAAACCTATAGTAGGTCAGTCTCTGGCATGCATTCACCATGCTAGAGATGTGTTGTCACTAGTAGATGCTTACAACGCTAATGGAGCGGTGGGATGCCACCATGTCATCTTTCCAGTTGCCTATTGGGGAGATGACCATCACACTAGAGGATGTATAACAAATCCTTAGACTACCCATTTCTGGGTGGTGGGTGGCCATCAATGACACCTAATCAACATTGGAGTGGACGAAGGGAGTCCTTTACTGCTCAGGATAGACAGATGATGGTGACATCATGTGCCACATTTATACATACTAGTATGATTAGGCATGGACCTCTGCACTACTATTGCGCTAGGTGATGGTCATGACCATTACATTCCTTATCACGATAGATGGGTGAGGCTCTCACTTACATGGAGGCCTCATCCACACTATTGGGGAGATGGTAGAGTGTAGTACTATTTTTTCCTGAGGGAACAATGTGTTAGTGCACCTATACTGGCAACTAGGCCAGTATGTCCATTATGAGTACTGTAGGCTTACTATGTGCACACTTTTACAGGTGGGATTTTTTTGACATCATGTGCATGAGGCTATTTAGTTTTCCCATATGATGACCATATCACATCCCCATGGCCCATTGGTATGATATGACAGGGCAGTGGAGGCACAAAGACTTACAATTTTTGTGGTTATAGTTTGACACTCTTATACCTAAGCAGGTGAGATGGCGACTCCATTGTTACTTTAGGTGGGTGGATGATGGCAGGTATTTGAGGAAATTGTAGCAGGAACATTTTCTCATAGGTCACCATACTATTGGAGTCGGGTCATGCAACAACATGGCCATGTACACATGATTCCTCCAAATGTGCCCACATATACTAGGGCTTACAAGAGCACAACTAGACTCAGGGATCATCCCCATCCCACCATCACCGATTTTGTACCCTCAGTTGATGATGAGTCCAATCATGATCTGCCTCCCATAGTGCCAATGGATAATGTCAAGGTTGCTAAATTTTTTTCCCAGTGGTGGGACAGGCACCATCAACGACCAGTGTTCAACGAGGATGCCCCCAGAGGGGATCAAGGCTTGTAGGAGGACATGCCACCTCCACCTCCATAAGATAGATGAAGACGGTGGCAATAGGCTAGTGAGGAGGAGGTTACACCATAGAGGCCAAGGAAGCGGTGGAGGTCAAACCCCCCACTAGTTGCCCCTATCTTGTTGGCACCACCAACACCTACAGTTATAGTGGCGATGACCTTGGTGGCTCAAGTAATGACTACTGATTGTTGTGGTGTAAGTCCCAATGTCACTCCTCACCCTAATCCCACATGACAGCTAGGGGACCTAGATATACAAAGCATGTTGTTTATATTTTAGTACTCTTAGTTTCTTTCATTTATGATTATATACATATGCCATGTGATACTGATTTCTCTCTTTCATTTTGTGGTTGTAGAGGATGCATAGGGCTGGACTAGGCTTATGGATCAATGCATATCAAAGTTGGCCCCTGACGTGCCCATTCAGGGGACAATCCTCAAGGATTTCTAGATAGTGTCTGTGGGGTGACATGTCCACATTTTTGAGTTGGTAGTACACCTAAGGACTGCCTATGAGGAGTGGGGAGCAGAGATTATTTAGCTAACTACAGAGCTTACCACTATTTGAGGATAGTGTGAGCAATTGTCGGGGGAGCTACAGATGGCTCTTGATGAGTGAGATGTGGTCATGATGAGGGATGTTGTTGTTGAGTAGGCGTGTGACACCCTTCAGAGCCATCTCAATGACCTTGACAAGTAGTCAATAGCCATGATCCTGGTAGATGTTCAACAATTGCAACATGAGTTGACACAGGCCCAGATGACCATATGCTCACTAGAGGGAGATATTAGGGGGATGCAGGTAGCTCTATCCACATCATGCTCACGTCGATCCCAGTCTATGACCATCATGCAACCTCTCCCTAGACCACAATAGTAGCAACCAGAGTTAGAGGGATCTAGGAGCCACACGTCATAGCGATATGGGCTCCTAGTTTCGTACATCATTTTTGTAGCGAGAGATACATACATACATACATACATACATACATACATATATATATATATATATATATATATATATATATATATATATATATTTGTAGATTCTCTGTATAGACATATATTTAGTATCCACTCATTTTTGACAGTAGTGGCCCAATATATGTACATGACATTTGATACATACACACATATATATAGTGGTTTAGACATGATGAAATTATATATCTTGATGTGCATGCTTTTTACCTTCATGTATGTTGATGCTATGGATATTACATGTTCATATGGATGTATGTTTATAGTAGATGCTAATATGATTTAATAAACACACATGGTTGTATGTTAATTAAATAAAATGATGAGCTAATTGACTTAAAAGATGTAATGTGATGCATGGATGCATAGCATAGTAAGACACATGTATGTATATCATTCACACAAACACACACATGGTCATATCATAACACAAAAAAAATTCATAATGTGTTAATGAGCAATGCCAACATACACAGTGCTACTACCCTTTTAATGAGAGAACACTACACACACGACACATGGGACACTACACATAGTATCGATGAAGGTGCATTGCATAACAGGCCCTTTTAGAGGTGTTCCATCCATAGATGATAATCCATAGGCACCTGAACCATACACAGATAAAAATGTAAAGGCCTAACCAGTTAGGACTAAATTTCCCTCTCTGATCAGGTAGCGCATTCACATTTCTCTGATTCTCACAAAGGAATAGGTCTCCTAGCTTAAAGGTTCTAGAAAACACATTTTGATTATATTGTCTTGATAATGACTGTTGATAATATTTAAGATGATCAAGGGCCTGTAATTAGCGCTTGTCAAGCATCTCTAGTTAATGCAAACAATTAGCTCGATAAGTTTCATCATCAATTAATCCTTTAAGGGAAACCCGTAGAGATCAAATTTCTAACTCCAAAGGAATGATAGCTTTGACACCATACACAAGGTTGTTAGGAATTGTTCTCATCGTCGTATGAACACTAGTGCGATAGGCCCACAAAGCATACATTAATTGAACATGCCAATACTTACAGTGTTTATTAACTATTTTATGAAGAATGAGCTCAAGAGTCTTGTTAGATGCTTCTACTTGGCCATTAGATTCTAGATAGTATGATGTAGAAAATCTATGTTGAATGTGAAATTTCTCTAAGAATTACTTTACTTACTTACTATGGTGTACTATTTTTAGAAACAAGTGTAGCAAGCAATCCAAAATGATAAATGATGTTGTTTAGAAGAAATCTATAGATAGCTTTAGCGTTCGTGGATGAAAGTGGAATAGCTTTGACCCATTTCGTGAAGTAATCTATAGTGGTAATGATAAAGCTATGTCCTTTGGAAGAAGGAAGCAATATTTTTCTAATAATATCCAACCCCCATTTTGTGAATGGCCAAGGAGAGGTTTGATTTTGTAACTCTTGCGCAAGTTCCTGAATAAGATGATTGTGTTGAACTAACATTGAAGGCACTTTGTGATGAAATCGAAGGAATCTTGTTCCATCACTTTCCAATAGTACCCAATGTGTATTAGTTTCCTTACCAGGGATTTACCTCCAAAGTGTCCACCCCCAGAGCCTGAATGGGCTTCTTTAAGGGTGAGGGGTATTTTCACTTTAGTGAGGCATCGCAGCAACAAGCCGTTATAAGATTTTTGATAGAGAACATTGGATAAAATGGAATAATGCATGGAAAGCTTTCATATGTGAGTGTGATCATTCTTTGTCACATCTTTGGGAAAGTTTCCAGTATTTAATTAGTTATAGATATTAGAGAACCATTCTCCCAAGTCTAAGTGAGAACACAAAAAGGCCTTGGATTTAGGTTAATTGGAAACCGCTGGGGTTCACAAGACCTAAACAACAAAGTGATATTTTTTTGTATCCTCCTTTGAAGGTACCAAGGAAGTAGCACTTTCCATGGCATCGACATGTCTATTCTCCCTTTTAGGGATGTTGTCTATTGTAAAAGAAGAGAACCAATTAAGCAAAGACAAAGCAAGGTCTCGATATCAAGGCAACTTATTTTATTTAGCTTGATAGGTCCCCATAATTTGATTCACGATAAGCTTAGAACCACCTAGTATGTAGAGATGTTTTATCTCAAGTGCAATTGTGGCACACAAGCCGAAAATGAGAGATTCATACTCAATGATGTTATTGGTGCAAGGAAAACCAATCAAAAGGATAGAAGGACCGGTTTTCCTTTGGGGGATATCAAGACCACACCCACTCTAGAACTAGTCTGACACCTCAATCCATCAAAATACATCTTCCATTCATGGTCATAATTAATCACAAAAATATTCTCATCAGGGAATAAATCTAACCCCAAGAAGGAATGAGATGAGGGAGCGTCTTCTAATTGATCTAAAAACACTTGACCCTTTATTGACTTTTGAGTTATGAAATTTATATTGAATTAAAAAAGTAACATAACCCACTTTTCTAACTTCCTAGCAAGGTTGGCACTAGAGAATAGATGGTTTAAAAGGTTAGTTTTTACAATGATGTTTGTTTTAGTATGGAGAAGATAGTGCCTCAACTTCTCTGTAGTGAAGAGAACAGTGAGGAATTGTTTCTCCATGGAGGAATAATGGCTTTCATAGTCAACTAAGATGTGGCTAATGTAGTAGACTACTCTCTCTTTCCTGGCCTCATCATATTGAGCCAACAAAGCTGCTAAGGCATATGGTGACACTACGAGGTAAAGAAAAAAGGGTCTATCTTGCATAGCTGGCATCAATACAAGAGGATTGGCCAAGTAGGCTTTGATTGAATCAAAAGATTTCTAGAACTCTTCATCCCATATGAAGCCAATATCCTTCTTCAATAGATGAATAGAAGGAAGGGTATGATCAGCCAATTGAGATTCCATAGTGAGAAACTATGAACTCCAAAAGCTTGTCGAAATCCACACTAAAGACACACTTATGGGGATTGAGTCTCATATTATAGAGTCAAAGCATTTCAAAGACAAGATGAAGGTTCTTTACATGATCTTGATGGGTTATCAATTTGACCAGGATGTCATCAACATAGTCTTCCAAGACCTTGTGAATAAAATCATCAAATATCAAGGTCATCGCCCATTGGTAAGTTGCTCCTGCATTATTTAACCCAAAGGGAATAACCACATAATAGAAGGTAACCCAAGGGGTAGTGAATTCTATCTTGTACTGATCTTCTGGATTAATATGAATCTAATTGTAACCCAAGAAGCCATCCATAAAAGATAACAATGCATGGCCTACAATCAAATCCACAATCATATCTATATTAGGTAACAAAAAATCATCCTTAAGAGAAGCCTTAATAAGATCACAAAAGTTAATGCATATGTCATACAACTATCAGGTTTACTAACAAAGACTATATTCGAAATGCAAGGAGAGTAGTTGATCAGATGAATAAATCCTACTTTTAGAAAACTTTTGTATCTCAGTCTTAACCATCAATGCCACTCAGGGAATGATCTGTCAGATTTTTTTTTTAACTGGCTTGGTGTCGAGACATAAGATGATATTGTGAACCACTTTAGACTCCTCAATACTGGGAAAATCTGTTGCAAGTATGGACTAGTCTGGTGGTGTTGTCATTGATGTTTTCATTGATGTCAACACTATTTAGTATGTTGTTGATTGTACATGTATAGTTGAGATACTAGGAGTACATGGAGCTATCTTATATGGTTGCAGATGTGTTGTGTTTATGAGTTTCGAAGTGCCTTTGATAAAATTAATAAAGAAGAGAAGTTAGAGTGATGAATGTGTTCAGATTGTGCTCTAGTATGTGCTCTGTATTTCTCCCGTGTTGATCCTATGCTTGTGTGATTCTAAATTTTTCATTATGGTGATCTGATGGTGATATATTCTAAGTTCTAGTTTCTAGTGAGATGGTACGTGAAAATTGTGTCCACCGGTATGTGTGTTCTACTGGAAAAGTTAGCGTTCTATGGACTGGGAGAAATATTTTTGCTCCACAATCCTCCCCTGTTTTGTTTCAGATCTTGTGGATCTGGGATATGTTTTTTGAAGGTCTTTCCTATGCTTTGGCAAAGAAGGTTGAAGTTTGGTAAGCTGGAATTCATGTTTCTATATTCCAGTATAAGTTTTCATAGTTTAGATTATCTGGTGAAAGGTATTCAATGTATGAAGTATATTGTTTTACAATAGACATGTCTAAAGAATTCTAAGATGAAGTCTCATGAATAATGAAGCGTGTTGAGGTGTCTGCATGTCATCTTCATACTGGGAAGCATGTGCATCATTTGTTCATTTTTGTTTTCATTAGGTTTGGCTGACCTGGTGTTTACACTTCATTAAAGAATAAAATTTAATTGAGGAAGCATGTAGAATATTGAAGAATATTATTTTTTTGTCTTGGTTAAATATTTTTATTGGTCCACTCTTATTCCTTTCCACTATGAGAACTTTGAGTTGCTGACCGAATTTGAATCTATGAAATGGGTTATTTGTGGCTGACCTTGGTAAATGCTTTTAAGGTTGAGAATGGTATAAAAGCAAGTTGAATTGTGAAGAGTTGCATGATAGTGTGATGCAAAGTGATGAAAAGGTGCCACAAATCATAAGAGTAGAAGTGTGTGTGAGTGAATTGTGATAGTATTTTTTAGTGTGTTGAATGTTTTTGTAATCCTATGAATGTGCTTTAATTGTAGTGGTGGATCTTTTGTTATCTTTTGTATCTATAGGTAATGAGCCTCCCTATTGGATAGTGAGTCCTTTTTGTAGGCAGTGAGCCTTTGTATTGGGATAGTGAGTCCTCTTTTGGGTAGTGAGCCTTTGTATTCAGTCTATAATCCTTATATTGTGAGTTAACCCTCACCCTAGTTTTTCCCTCATTGGGTTTTCCACTTAAAAATCTAGTGTTCATTGTGTTGATTTACTTTCTATTATTTATGTTTCATGCTCATATTTAATAACAAAATAGTGTGGTTGAAGAATTGACAAGTGATAAAGTTTTAAATTTGAATTTGTGTGACAACTAATTCACCCCCTCTCTCGATTGTCCTACACCTATTTAACAATATCCACATACATCCAAGCAAATATATTAGGATGAGAATGTAAGAGATAGAAGTTTTAATCCGCTTCCTGTGAAGAGAGACACTTCCCAATCTTAATTACTTTTTTTGAAGATTTAGGATCCATAGATATTTAATTAGTATCTCCTTTAAGGAGATAACTATGATCTTTGGGATGTGATATCAGAAAATTATTATTGGCATTAGATAGAGGGTCCTCCTCATCAATACTCAAGACCAATTCTCTGAAGTATGCTTGTTTATGTAGGCGATATAGGAACCATTTCTTGTGATGAAAGGGAGGAAATGGGGAATAGGAACCTAGGAATTCCTCAAGTGCTTCATCTGAAGAGAAAAAATATAAAGAGATTTTCTTAGCTTGCTTCCTATCCTCTATCAATTTGGGATGGACCAAACTCAGTGGTTCAGCTGAAATCATGTTAACACTCCACCAAGGTTTCTACTTAGATTGTTCAATAGAGCATCCCAAACCTAGATAGCAATTTCATGGCTTAAAATAGATAGGGACTTGGATTCCTTGCTTGATACACCCTAGGCCTTTATACCCATAGCCATACTAAGAAGTGAGTTCATATCCAAAACCATAACAATTTTGCAAAACTTCGAGAGGTGGAAGCTCTATGTATAGTGTTTCATTCCACCAATGAATGTTGAATGTCTCTACTAGAGTGCTCCCACCTTCTTCACTAGGTTCACAAACATTAACCTACTTTGTAGGAGTGGGATTACTCTCCTCAATAGGAGTGTTCTCCTAAATAGGGTCACACTTCTCTTCCTTAATGGGAGAATTATCCATCTCTATCTTGGAGGCACTTGGAAATTATATGCAAGAGGGGCTCACCTTGTATTTTGTGATAAAGAATTCAGAGAATTCTAAGGAGCCCCAATCATCACCAAAGAAATAATTTGGCTGAGAGGGAGGGGTAGACGAGGAAGACTTAAGATCTTTTTCTTTAGGCGGTTCATATTTAAAAACACTTGCTCTGGGCACAACTTCCATATAGGGTATTGATGAGGATCATGCCATAGAATTAGTGGTTAAGTATGGAATACAATTCTTAAGAGTGGATACGATTGAAGCCCGTCTGACAGAAACTAGCTCAAAAAAGGTGAACTACTTTCGGATTAGCTTTAACCATGTCCACCTAATTATTTGTGACAAAATTTAAGGATTGGTGTAAAGTAGAGGTTACAACACCAATATCATGAATCTAGGGTCTCCGCAAGAGAAGATTATAAGGCAAGGGACTAGGCATAACATAAACCAATGTAGGTAAGGTAATGGGGCCTAACACTAAAGACAACATTATCGTACCTAGAGCTTGACGACCAGCATTATCAAAGCCATAAATGTACAAGGAAGAAGCCACTAAAGAAGATGAATCAACTTTAATCTTAGGTAATAGGTCGATACCAAAAATGTTGAGAGCCAAATCGGTGTCAATGAGAGTACACCTAATACTGATATTATTAACATTAATTATAATCATCAAGGGGTCCACTTGCTTTTGTACATCTGGAGGTGGGAGTTCTTGCAGATGGAACATGAAATTTGGAAAATCCACTCAAATATGAGCAAAAAACACATTAACATGTGTAGACCTAGTGGAGGTAGGGAAGAGAATCTTTTGCAAAGCTTCCTGAAGTATCTCTTGATAAACTAGAGCGGTCTTAAGAAAATTCCAAAGTGAGATCTTGGCTGGAGTAACACAAAGTTGCTCAACAAGATCATAATCACCTAGTGCTTTGATCATAGGTGTAGGTGTTGAGGGAAGTATTTTTTGAGGAGGTAAAGAAGTAGGAACTTGAGTGGGTTGAGATGTAGGAACAAAGGGTTGTTGATCCAAGTTCTGTTTGTTTCTTGTTGTATTATTTGTGTGCCCAACAACATTATAGGAAGTGGAGTTCATAGCTTTCATGAACCTCAAATATAAGTTTGATGAACCACTAGGACATGCAATTCCATAGATAGAACAATCCTCCCTAGAAGGTGAGTCAACTGAGGTCACACAAATGATGGGTTTCTTAGGGCTCAAAGGAACCACATAGACCACTACTACATTTACTGACTCCTCAGCTAGTGGAGAGGAAGTTTTCTTAGGAGATTTACAGATAAGGGAGGGCACTTCTAAGAAGTCATCTAGAGCATCATCCAGTGTATTGAAAACTTCCTTAGAGAAGGTATTATCATAAACATGAAAACATTGTAAAAATAGATCTGAAATCATTCACATCGAGTTCACCAAAATGTGAGATAAGAAGGATTTGCTACACATGGGTCTCTTCATTCTCAAGAGATCACCAGGGAATGAACTACTCTTATCCACATCAGTGTGGAAGGAATGTGAAGGAAATAGGTACACATTAAATTTTATATAAAACTACTCCAAAGGACAAGAGAGTGAAACTTCTAGATTCTTGCCTTAGGTAGAGGAGCTCTCAACCAAAGAATGGTAATGTAGATTTAGGACCCTAGTGTGGTGCAATGTCGTCCAAAGGGTGCATTGGTTTCCTAAGAAACAAAAAGCTCAGGAGCTTAAGCAGGCAGAACCAAGTTTCACTTCTAGACTCGGGTCTAAGGTATATTGAATTAAACAATCAAATAGAAAGTGAAAACTTAGGAAAAAGTACAAGGATAACTTGGAGGAAACTTACCTACAACCGAACATTTGAGCCTTCACTCCAAGTTCTACTTTGCAACCTACACATAGAAGAATGAGGGGAAAAGGTTGGGGATGTATAGGGGTTTTCCTCATTCAGACCCCCACTTTGGTGTTCCCACCTCCACAGACAACCAAGTTGGAAAAGAGTGTAAACAAAGTAAAACAAGCGTGTGGTGAAAGAAAAACTCACTTCAAGAGTAGAACCTGCACCACGAAGTAGCAAATGAACAAGTAGGAAAGAAGAGTAAGAGAGGGAGAGAGAGTGTTACCCACAATCCTAGACCCTCTTTGAAGTTCATGAACATACCGTTGAGCACTTGCTTGAGAGCTGTAGCAGTTGGAAGGACCTTAGTCCGACATGGATTTGCTTGTGAGAGTGCTCCTATCAAGAGTGAAGAGAACTCAAGAATGAAAGTGTAGAGAGAGCTTGATTGAATGGATTGAACCCCCAAATGAGATCAAAAGAGGGATTTTTGTTGCATGCAAGGGTGGAAAAGAGTTGTTACATCCAAATTTTGACTGCTAGGACATGTGTCGAGAGAGTTAAGATTTGAGATTCTCCAATTCAAACTCAGAAAACTGTGAGGATGTTAGTGTGCTGTGTAGATGTCTTCACACAACATAGGTGTCCAAGGCCTATATTTTTGGGAAATGTGTTGGTAGGATTCTGTTGCTTTGCCACTAGTCCACATAGAGTCAAAATTGCTAAATTTTGACTCATGGGATTTTTTTCATTAATGCTCTAAGGTGTCATAAATGCTACAAAAAATGCAAAAATATGGAATTACCCCGAGGTGCAATTCTGTGACATTACATTCATTATTAGATTCTTGTTGCATTTCTTCCTTGATTGCTAACACTAATGAGCCTAGGACTATTGGAAAGGCTATGGGTATGAGTAATGTAGATTCCTAGAGGCAAGCCATGGATGAGGTGATGGTTGCATTAAGGAAAAATAAGACTTGGGATCTGGTACCTTTTCCTGTTGGACATAAACTTGTTAGTTGTAAATGGGTTTTCAAGAAAAAGTGTGGTCCTCATGGTAGTGTTTAAAAGTATAAGGCACAGTTGGTTGCTAAGGGGTTTTCTCAAGTGGAGGGTATTGATTATGGGGAGATATTCTCTCCTATAGTGAAGCTGACATCTATTTGGATTTTGTTGTCACTTGTAACAACATATGATTTAGAAGTGGAATAGATGGATGTGAAGAGAACGTTCCTTCATGGTGATTTGGAGGAAGAGATCTACATGTCACAGCTAGAGCATTTCATTGAAAAGGGTAAAGAAAATTTTGTTTGCAAACTGAAGAAGTCTCTTTATGGTTTGAAATAGTCTCCTAGAATGTGGTATGAAAAGTTTGATACCTATGTATTGTCATTGGGATTTTAGAGATCTAAATTTTTTGATGAATATGAATTAATCTATATTAAATTAAAGATTAAAATAAATATTCAAAAAAAAAGTGGGTGGTAAGAAGGCAGAACCTGAGAGTCACATGGGTAAAATCCAGAGAAGAAAAAAATAACCAGTCACATGGGTGTAGCCTAGAATTCCATGATAACAAACAATAAAAAGGCGATTAAGAATCTAGAGCATTGCCAGTAGAGCCAAGAGGTTCTTTGTCATCCATTTTATTTCCCCATACATCAACAGGGTCTGGAGTGACATCAATAGGAGGACCCCAACCATCATCAACTTCTTTTTCTTTATCTTTATCTTCCTTGCATCGATGTGAGATTGCAAGCGCTTGCCATAGAAAATATTTACTAGAGTATGACTAGCTAGAGCTTGAAATAGGAGTGTCATCAGAGGGCCACCCAGAATCGCCACTACTGCTCCTTGCAGCTCCTCCAGAGGGCTACCCCTGGCTAGCTCGTAGAGGAGGAGAGCGGGTCCACCAAGGAGGGAGAGAACCACACCAAAGAGGAGGCTGAGAGTTGGGGCACGCATAGCCACTTTGCTACCAGTCGTGAGAAGGCAACTGGTCACAAGAGGAGGTGGGAAAAGTAGGCACCCAAGAAATAGTACACAGGGCATTGCCCGAGTGATCCAAAAGCACTTGCAGGTGAGGCCACCTCAAGTACAACTTTATTCACCTACACCTAAATTTGTAAGAGCACATTAGAACAAATAATAGATTTAGAATAAAAATAAATATTTTTATCCATTTGATTTTGAGCAAATACATAGGAATTTTTGTCTTTCTAGATTGTGAAGAGGATTTCCACCATGAAAGTGTGCCAAAGTTGGGTATACTTAACAGGAAGTCTGGGTGAGTCTCCTAGCAGAATCATATGAAAAAGGCTCTAGTCTAAAGGGCCAAAAGAATTCATGAATCTAAGTCCAAAACTGTTGGGCTCTAGTGCAAAACCAAAAGAATTCATGAATCTAAGTCCAAAACTGTTGGGCTCTAGTGCAAAACCAAAAGAGATGATTAAAAGACTTGGCTTGCCCACTGAAAGGGAAATGAGGGTCTTGGATCCCCAAGTGAACAAGCCAAGAACCCACAGACAATCCTTGGAAAAGAATACACCAAGAAAAGTAGGAAAGTTTCAGCTCAACACTTGTAGACCAAGTGGTAGAGAATATTTTTTGACAGACATGAGTAGAACATTGAAGAAGCCACCTAAGGTTCAAACTTTTAATCATAGGAAAGTGCAGTGAAATCCACCTATAACCAAGCCTAGGCTTGTAATTTTTGAAAGGGGTGTCTGGGTACCACTTCAAGTCCTTCTACCAGGGCTTAGACCCATGAATTCCCACCTTATGAAGCATTTATGCAAGAATAACATTCACCAAACCATCATAAGTAGCATGGTCTTGGTTTTGAAATTTGTAAAGGGCACAAAAATCTTCCCATGACATGATGCGCATTGTGGGTCTATGAAAGACCTACTGTAAATTTTGAATGCCTTTCTTGTGGAATCTAAGTACCTTGAGCCAAGGTGACTTAGCTAGAGGTTGACCATTGTTAGCAAATAGAGGTGACCACCAAACATTCTATTGATTGAGCAAAAGCCCATCACGGAAACCAGAGCCAGCCTAGCAGAGCTAGGGATTGACTGTCTCCCAGGCTCTCCAAATGCTTTTGGCCAGGAAAGTCCCTACAATTTGAACTAGTTCCTTCATGACTAGAAGGTTTTGAAAACTAATCCCCTTCTAGGTGGGTCTCTGAACATGAAATCCTGATTGAATACAATGCCTAAGGAGAATTTTTGAGACCTCATCTCCAATAAAGGAATGAATTATCTATTTTACACACAAGGTGGTCCTTTTTTGTTGAGTGGAGAGCATCCCAAGTCCTCTAGCATCTTTGGGAAGGTAAAAAAACTCCCAAGTGACATTGTGAAACCCTCTATGGGACTTGGCAGAAACCGAAAGAAAATCCTGGAGTAACTGTTGATGGTGTTTTCTGCACATCAACAACTCAGACAAAATATGATATCCTATCTCTCTTGAAAGGTAAATATCTAGTAGCAAGACTCAAGAGATAACCCCAAGGTCTCTAATGTTAGGTCTTGAAAATGTAAAACAACTTAGTTATAATGTGAAAATTTTGGTAATCATAAGGGGCCTTACAAAACAAACACTGAAAACTTCAAATTCATCAAATCTTGAAATATGTTGATGCTTTTAATCCTAAATCTAACCTAGATTTTAAAATAAATAGAAAGAGATAAAAGAGTTGAGAGAGATCCTATTCTCATTCTAAAGCTAAACCTAAGAATAATTGTGCAAATAAATAAATATTCAAAGTGGACCAATCCTTCAGAACTAATTCTTGCTAAACCTAGATTAAATCTACAATCTTTTAGGGAAACAAAGATTTTTAGATCATGGAGCATTCAAAAAATTCAACTTTATCTTATAATTGAAATGAATAAATACCCACAATTGAACTTAGCACACAAATTTCTGGCCTAGGCTAAATTTACCCAACAACTTACAATCAACAAGGTACTAAACATATGGACCAAGGATTGCTCAAACACTTCATATCTTAAATCACTAACACAATTGCATCATGATTAAATCTAAAACTTAACATGCAACCACAACTTTAAAGTAATTTCTCAAAGATTTGGAAAAATAAGAACCATGCAAGGTGAATAATGCAAGAAAGAGCACCAAAGAACAATGTCTCTACTTATATTAAATCACACAAGTTTGCAACAATTCAAGTATCCACAATGTTTCAACACTTGCTCTCAGAAAATACTAACTCCTAACTCAGTTCTAACTATTCCAACTATGTCTAACCCTTACAAATGAAGTTGGAGCCTCAATTTATAGAAAAATGACATTAGCTTGGCCTAGAATTAGGGTTTACATGAATACATCGGCCCAGTAGGTCATCCTAGAGAGTTTTTAAATAAAATAAACATACATTAAATGTTTGTAAACTGGCCCTAGGTTGGCTTGGACCCTTCTAGAAATATCCCTCTTTGATGGCACACAAATCTAAGTCATCATTTTTGGAAGTGAATTCATATGATTGGCACAAGTTCCTAGGCAGTTGCAAGCTGGCTATTTTCCCCTTCTTTATTGACTTCTATCCTATTAGAAAACTCAACCTTTTCTATTATTTCTTTCACATATGCTGGATCTAGAATTGGGATAAATTTAATTCTTATTTTATGAGTCTTTAATTCATCAAGATATTTTGGCATTGCATTATCCCGTTCCACGTGTAACTCATGATATTTGTTCAACTTTGAGATGTATATGGCTGCATCTTCTAGATGATTTTTAGCAATTGGTGCACTATCAGAAGGAGCATATATCTCATGCCACCATGCCTACAACCTACCAATGTTCATGTTTTTCTGACCAAACTTCCTCCTCCTAGTCATAATTTCTAGAAAAGTAATGCAACTGTCATATATCTCTTTCATCTTTCCTTGTAACTTCATTATCTTCTTTAAGGCTTTAGATAAGAGCTCTTTCCTATAATTACATACTTCAATCCATTCCATTACCTTGGCAATATCATCAAAAGTGAAAATATTCTTTTTTTGCCAATTCTTCCTTAGGTACCTGGAGGATCTTTTTCAACTCTTCCATAATTTTATCATTGACCTTGTTACAATCTGTAGCAAACTGGGAGGTGTCCTCAAGAAATATAGCTCCCTTAGAATGGATACCAAAAATATATTCAATTGATTCATCACCTCTCCTTTCGACTTCCTAAAGCCATTCATGTGTATTGTGCACTGAATATTTTAGCTTCTCTATCTTTGAGACAACTTCTTTAGGAAACAACCCCTCTGGGATTGAGGAACTACCATCAATACAAGCTTGCAAAGCTTCATTAGGAATTTAATGTATTTGTATACATCACTTAGTTGCTTCTGTATCTTTTCCTTCTCCTCTGTTTCTTTATCAAGACTTCTTAGAATGGCTTATGAAGACTCTTGAAATTATTTTTTTCCTATTACTTGGTAGTTGGACCCTAATTAATGGTTTGTACCTTGTAATCAATGGATCTCACCTCATCCTTGAAATTATCTCCTATAGGAAAAGCTACATGAATGACTTTGTTATTAAAATCATCTCTCGAAAACTTTGAAACTATCGTAGCACTTTTCCTCTACTTAGGTTGCCCCCATTATTCCAATAACTTGTCCCAGCTAGGATTTTCTTCCTGGACAATTATTGGATTTTTGCTGAGCTTTTTTTTAGCCAATCTGGGATAGTAGGTTGCTCAGTTTCTATTTCTTTATTCAAACTATCAACAACATTTTCCTCAATATTTTTCTCCATTTATGGCTGATCTTCTTGCTCATATTTATCTTGGTGAGGACTGTCAGCAACCTCTTCCATATTCTTCCCTACCTCAGGATGATCCTCTAGTTTTTCTTGGACTACCTTAGACTCCATGTTCTTTCTTTCTTCTCTATAGGTTGATTGTTTCATCTCTTGCATAAAATTCCTCCATTCTCCACTCTCAGGAGTAGAAACTTCCTCATTTTCTTCTTATGGCTGTTTTGGATCATTTGATATATTCCCTTCTTCATGGGTGGCTTCCTCTGACATTTGCACATTATGAGGAGAAAGAAGAGGAGAATTATTTCCTATATTTTCTCTCTTTTCTCCATCATCAGTGGGTGCCTCTTCATTTTGAACATTCTCTTCTATAGTTTTCATCTCTTTCACCAGAGATACCTTATGCTTGGGATAATTTTTTCTGACATATACTTGTGGATTTTCCCTAGAACTTTCCACATCAACAACTTTCACTGAGGAGGGGGTATTAGTAGAAGTATTACCTTTCCTTTCCTTTGCTGCCTTTTGTCCTTTTGTGACTAGTTTCCTCTTCTTCACAGGTTGTGAAGTCTCTCCCTCTTTAGTGGTAGTGCTAACCTTGGAAACCCTTTTTTTTTGGGTGGATGGCTTCTCAGTTTGTTTAACCTAGGTTTGGATTCTTTTTTTTCTCTTCAATGTCAAAGGCCTTTCTTCCTCTTGAAAATCCTCCTCATGAGGCTCAACAGTATCATCACCTTTACTAGCTTTAGCTTCTTCCTCAGATTGAGACTCAAAGTATCCCATTAAGTCATATGTGAACTTAGTGCCATCAACTTCTAGTTCCAACACCTTGTGTTTTACCCATAGCCTTGAGTATTTCTTCACTGGTTTAGTGACTTGTTCCAAGTCTTTTATTTCCTCTTTTGACCAGTTAATCGGAGGTAGGGGCTTGTTCCTGTAGGTCTCAAAATCATGGTGTTGGAGTAAATATGCATCATCATCATGCACTTGATTAGGCACCTCTACAACTATGTACAATCTAATTAAAATTAAGAGTGGCCTAGAAAATATTCTACTTATAACTTCAAATTCATCTTGAAAATTGGCCCAATAGTCCGCAATGTTTTCCTTATGCCTAAATGTTCTACTAGCTTGTTTTTAGGCCTTACCATAAGGATCAAAATTATTTCTGTTAGTGTGAGAGTATAATTCAAATTGTGCCATCTCTTTTTTAGAATGTTGAGCACTCTAAATAGAAGGGCATGCCTCCAAATTTCCAATCCTCAATGGAAATTTTTCTCCCAACCCTTTCTTATGCAACTCCTATTGTAAGATCTCCTGAAAGCCTATCATTTGCCTTGTCAATTCTAGCATTAGGAGCTTATTAGTTGGATACCTCGGTAATCTGAGTGGAGTAGTAGGAGATCCTTGTACCTAGATGTATGTGAACCTTTGAAACTGAATAAACCATTGACCATATTGCTTGATTAAGTCCATGGCATCAGAAGAAACCCTGATATGGAGAGCATCCTCCAACAACCTAGGAATGTACATGAAAAATGTATTGTTGGCTCTCCTGTAGTTAGTTATTTTATGCTGCAGTTGTGGGCATATGTCCCATATCCTATATTTTCCCATAATCCCTTTGCAACTAAGACCATTATACTTGGTCTTGCTTGCTAACATGTAGACAAGATATGAAGTCATTGTGAATCTATTAGTCTCTTGTACACTCCTTAATTGGGCATCTAAGTTGTTACTTATCATTCTAGCCCAATGATATGGCTTTCCAGCCACAATTTGTGTAATGGGGTAGAACATCAAATTTTGGAAAATGTGAGCTTCTACTCTTATTAACCTGCCCAAAAGAGTTATAACATCATGATACTCCATCTTAAAATAATTCCTATGCAATTGTTTGGGAAACTTAGAGTAGTGTGGTTTTGGCTTCAATATCCAAGAGTTGTTCATGATTTCCAAAGCTCTATTGGGGTCTTCATCATAAAAATTTATTGCTTACACAATGTTAATCTCCTCAATAAGCTTGTGATGTGAGGCAATATTCAATACCTATGCAATGGATTCTTTAGTAAGATTTTCCATAACTCTTCCTTGGGGTCCAATTATAATCCTTGTTCTAGAGTCATAGTGTTTTGGACATTCTAAATTTAGCTTTGTACAAAGTTGTGTTGGAGGGAACCCTACTGCTTGAACTGACCCAGTGTGAGTGAGAATTTGAGCAAGCTGAGTTGGTGCATTTCCATACATCCTCTATTGAAAGTCATCATAGTCTATATGTCCCATGTTTATGTCTACAATATTTGACCAATCAGAAGCAATCTTGGATTCTGGCCATGTGCCTTTGAATTCATACTTCATCATTTCTTCTCTTCTTCTCATCTCCTCTTGTACTAAAGCAACCTTTGATTTGGATGTTTTATCAGGACTCAATTCTGCCTACATTTGTTAGAGAAAGCCAATAATCACCCAAATGCAGACAATAATATTACTTATTAATTTATGTCATTCATTCAAGAATATTTATCAATACATGCTCAATGATATTATTAAGTGCAAATTATGACATCAATATGGACCCTGAATGACAATGCAAACCAAACAATTCACTTCATGAGATCATACAAATATATGCAAATGAATCACATTCAAATTGATGGATATCCAACCATACATGCCATGTAATCATCATATATAATCTCATTTGTCACTAATATTTAAAATTTAAAGCTGAAGGAGAAAGGTCGGGTAATCCAAGCAAGCTCAGATTCCCTGGCTAGACTAGAGCTTGGGTAATCCGAGGAAGCTCAAATTTCCCAAGGTCACCTCATTATGCCTATTTTGGTTTTCAATCATTTGAAATTTTTGATAAATGAGGTCCTTTGACATAATCCAACACATGCAAGCATTAAACACCTTGAGGTCACTTCACATATCATTTTCAATCAAAGCTCAATTTATATCATGTGCTGGGAGTTTGGAATTCATGAAGCTTGGGTATTTCTAGGTGGCTTGGATTTCCTGGGTAAACTAAGGTTCAAGTAACATGAGCTAGCTAGGAATTATCGAATGGAGGATGGGTTTGAAATTCGCTAAGTGTTAAGACTTTTTTATTTCTTCAAACTTGAGGATTTTTAATAGGTCTTGAATCCAAAAAATCTAGCTCAAACTTTCTGGAATAATTAAAGCTCAGAAATTTAAGATACCTCAAAATTTTTGAGTTTCTTACTCTAGCCTGGAATTTTCTAAGTGTTGAATTTGCAAAATGTTTCGAAGAAAAATTATGATCATTTCAATAATTAAAATGACATGAACTCCCTAAGATAATTCAATTTAAACAATTTACACAACATTCCCAAACAACCCTTTATCTCATTCATCGAATTCAAAATTCTTATCTAGGGCTTTCAAGAAATTAGGGTTCCAAACTGAGTTTTAAAATAGGACAACATCCTTTGATTCCCTTATCAATCATAAATGTCACAAAGAGGATACACACCAAAAATTTTCATCAACCCCATGTTTTCATTGGAATCAAATCAATATGAATCATGAAAATTTCTTGAATGCATGCCAAAAGGAATGAAAAACTCAAATAATATGCCCAAGAAAATCACCCAAACCCTTAAAATCCACATATATAACAAGACCCACTTGGGAAGAATTTTATTAAATGTAAAGTAGGGAAAATCAATACAAAATGAGCTAAATTAAAAGCATAGAGAAGAACCCTACCTTGAAACAAAACATAGGAAAGAGAAATAAATTGAACAAGAATGTGGAGAGATCAACAACCGCACCCAATGCCTCAACTCTTTAGCAACACAACACGCTAGATGGATACCTAAAGCTCCTCTCAATCTCAAATGCACACACAATTGTGGAATGACTAAAATGAACAATGTACTCCAAATATATTAGCATTTTCATCTCATAAATGAGTGTCATAAATGCGCGAAAGGACAACTCAAAAGGTCGAGAATGCGATGAGGGATTGGACTCAAAAAATATAAGGTAGCTTGGATTTTCCAGCCAAAATGAGACTCTGGTAATTTGAGGCACCTTGGATTTACTAGACTTGCTCTACACTTAGTCAATTTTTCCCTTCAATCAGAATTTCAAGCCAAGGTCAGTTCTTCAAGAGCCAGGCTACCATTTTAATGTTGCAAAAGGCATCTCAAATAAAAATTAAACATTAAGTATATGGGTGAAACAAGACCAAGACCGAGAGACCTATCCCTTAAGGGGAAAGGGTCAAAACCCAAAGGAAAAAAAGTAAACCAAACAAGCAAAACACGGTCGTTGCCTCCAGTGGGTTGTGTGTACGAAAATTGCACAACAATAAATTTTTGAGCTTGCTATAAGTTTCTTTTGAAGGATCCCAACAAGAAGAATAATAAACATTGGTAGCTGTAAGAATTTTGGAGCACACCTATAATTTCCCTTTTAGAGAGAGTGGCTTAGTAATCTAGTATGCAAGCTTTTGATTAGATCTAGTAAGAATAGCTTGCTACAACTTGACCAGAGAGGCTTGGAAAGAAAAGGGAATGCCAAAGAACTAGAAAATTTCTCCTAGCCCAATCCACTTTCAACCATATTGTTGAATCCAAGGAGGAATGGAAAATATAGATTGTCAAGAGCACAAAGTTTTGTGCCACTAAATGGCAGAACCAGACACTGAGAAAAAGGTATTGAGAAATCCTAGGGCCACCTTGATATTTTCTTCTTCCTCCAAGAGAGTGAGGAAAGAGTCATCAACAAAATGATCATTAACTAGCTGGGCCTAAGAGTTGGGCAATGATATTCCTTTGAAACGCTATTAAGAAACTGCATTGGCCAAAATGTAACCAAATCCTTTAGTAGCAAGTACATAAAGAGAGGGAAACATCAAGCATCCTTGTTGAATGCAATGATAAATCCCAAAGGAAAGAGATTGGTGGCCATTAATGGTGATACAAGTAGAGGCATCTGCAAAAAGCATTTGAACAACCTGAATAGAATTAGGCCCAAATTCCAAGGCATGCAATATAACAATTATAAAAAGGACATTCAATGCAGTCATAAGCCTTTGGAAAAATCAATTTTAATGAAAATAGCTTTCTAGTTTGAGCACCTAGCCCACTCCATGCCTTCCCAAATAATAATAATGTTGTCTAGAATAAACTTGGATTTGATAAAGCTAGTCTACTCTAGATGCACAATCTGAGGTAAAAGATGGTGGATCTTTAGAGGCAAAGCTTTGGCAATGATTTTGTAGAAGACATTGAGAAGTGTGATAGGCCTCCAACAACAAATATCCTTGTGAACTCTAGGCTTAGGTATGAATTTAATATTTTCTTTGTTTATTAAGTTTCCCAGAGATTTGGAATGTAAGGCTTCTAAATAAACATTGTACAAGTAATGCCCAACACAGTCCCAAAGGGATTTGTAAAATTCACAAGGGAAGCCATCAATCCCTGGGGCTTTGTCATTAGCCATGGAATCAAAAACTTCCTTAAGGTCTTTAATTGTTAACAATTGATCACAAAAATTTCTCTAGGTTGAGGTGAGCCTATTTGGCACAACAATAAGGAAATCTTGGATGGCTTGCTATCGCCCAGGCATGTATTCCTGTGTAGTGAAGACTTTCTCATAATGTTGAACAAAGGCCTAGATAATTTTAGGAAGCTCAGAGAGCACTTGAATTCCATCTTTAATCTTTTTAATGCGTGGAGATGAGTGCTTGGCACACAGGGCTAGAAAAAAATTCTTAGAGGCACGATCACCAATTTTTAACTAGTGTAACCTGGCTTTGATTTGAGAACCTCTAGTAGCATAATTATATGCAACTTGATTTTGTGCCTTAATTCTGCCACCTTGACTTGTAATGATAGGGAAAAAGGGTTGGTCACCAATTCCTTGGTTGCTAAGTGCAGGTTAGCAGTGGTAGCCTCATAAGACCACCGATGAATAATGGCAAATTGGCATCCATAGATGCACAAAAATCTAGCCATGCGAGTGATAACATCATTCCACCAAGTAGTCTAGCTTGTATGATGATCTGGCCTACACTCCAAATTCTAGACTCTATGAATGTGGGCTAGAGTGGGTTGATGAAAAAGAAAGGACGTGTTAAAAAAGAATTGGGTTTTACATGTGTGAGGCTATCTTGTCTCCCATTCAATGCAAAGAGAAATGGGGAAATGATTGGACAAAGTCACATCCACTAACAACTTAACTAGCAGAGAAGAACTGTCAAAAGAGAAAAAAAATTGAGCTGAGATCATGGAATAATCGAGGCACTTAAAAATCCTATCAAAGATAGCCCTGTAATTACACAAAGTGTGCTAGAGAGAATGAGAATGGAAACAACCAATATTGGAATCAAAAAGCCCCAATTTATTGGGCATGTAAAACCATGCCTCCCTTTCACCAGCTTCCCAAGCAACCAAGTTGAAATCCCCACACAATAACCAAGTATCAATTGGAAATGAATCAACAATCCAATGCCAAAGCAAGGAGCATTCAACAACATAATTCAAAGCATAAACATTAATAATCCCAAAGGAATGATTATCAATGTTGAGAAGGATCTAGATGAGCTGATGAGTGGGGTTAGACCCATGGTCGACTAGAGAATCATGCCACCGTGGGGACAAAAGGGTGACAACTTTGCCATGCCCTACCTCATGATCAATGCAAAACATTTTACTGGCTAGCCAAATAGAGCAACAAGCTGAAGCAAGCAAAAAACCAAAAAAATTAACCTCTTGGAGACAAAGCACTTCAATACCCAAATATTTACTCAAAGTATCCCTAACATAATACTTTTTGGAGAGGTTTGTCAGACCTCAAACATTCTATGAGAGGAATTTCATGTGTGAAAATCCTCCATATCATTGGAGTCTAAATCCTCTTCATTCAGAGAAGAGAAACGATTCTACAGAAACTGTGGCAGAACTGACCTAATTTGAATAGAGGGAGAAGAATATCTCTATTTCTCTTGCACATATTCCCCTTCTTCCAATGGAGGAGAGGGACTGTGAGACCTCCTTTGAGCTCCCAACATGGGAGGAGAAACATTTAGCTATGCTATCATGATAGTTGTAGGCTAAGGTGTAGACTTTTGCCTAGGCTACGATGGAACATTATCAACCCTGATTGGAGTTTCTTTCCCCTTCACCGAAGGGTTTGAAACACTCTTCATTAGTTCAGAGGCCTTGGAAGCCAACTTAGAACCAATGGAATTATTTTTTTAGTTCATAATTGTAGTCCATTTTTCATCAAGTTTAGCAGAACAATTAGCCACCTAACAATTTTTAGATTCTTATGGCGGAGAAGGTGTACAAGTTAGTGCTAGAGGGTAGTCATTGATCCTATGTTCTATAGACTAACACCTATAACATGTGTTGGGTAGATTAAAATAAGTGACCTTCTAGGTATGCTGAAGAGATCCAATTTGAATGTCAATGGATTCTTTGAAATCTTTGGAAAGGTCCACTTCAACACAAACCTATTTCTAGGGTTGGGCCTAAGAAAACCTATTTGGCTCAATACATATGACCCTTTGTAGCGAGGATGCAATATGATTCAGAAGAGGCACACAAGGAAAAGGTAAAATAGGAAGCTCAATCTAGATTGGGACCCACAACTTGGTATCATCCAAGAGAGAAAAGTCTTAGGTCATTGCCTGGAAAACTAGCAAAGAAGACTTGACATACCAGGGACCATGGGCTAGGATAGATTGGACATTATTGACCTCCGCAAAGTGGAACAAGAAAAAACCCTTGGTTAAATTTTGGACCATATCAAGGCATAACCCATGAGGGACCTAGGCCTTTTTGACCCATTCTTTAAACACACTTTCAAGTGGGATCCTCCCAACAAAATACACAACAAGGGTGTGTTGTTCAAGCCATTGACAAGCATAATCAAAATTCGGTAAAGGAAAAACCACATCAGCTAGGGAGTTAGAATACTTACCTCGTGAAAGACTTTTAGAACAAATTTTCATGGTTTTTTGTTCAAAGGAGGAGCCATTGAGCAGATCCATAGAACTACTAGGTTAGAGCTGGTTGAAGGCAGATTAAAATAAAACAACCATAGTAAATGTGGTCTTACACACAAGAAAAGAGGAATTTCATGCACAGTAAGCGTAGTATGATGCTAGACACCACATAAACAAGAAAACCCTAGCAGAGCTCATACACCTTCTTCGATCCTTTTTTCAGATTTGAGATCTAAATTTGACCATTGTGTATACTTTAAAACTGATAATGGTCACCTTCTCATTATTGTCTTATACATAGATGATATGTTGTTTATTGGGAATGGTTAAAGTATGATTTTGGATTTCAAGTTTCAGTTGTCAACATAGTTTGAGATGAAAGACCTAGGTATAGCTAGGTACATTCTAGGAATGGAGATCATGAGAGGAAGAGCTAACAAAAATCTTTGGTTAAGCTAAAGAAAGTATGTGAACTCAGTGTTAGAGAGATTCAACATGGTAGATTGTAGATAGTTAGTTGTTCTTGTGATGTAGGGGATGAAGCTTTCTATGAATTATTGTCCAAAATATCATACTAAGATGGAGGACATGACCAAAGTACCATATGCAAGTGTAGTTGGTAATCTAATGTATGTGATGGTGTGTACAAGATTAGACATTGCCCAAGCATGGGAGTGCTTAGCCATTTTATGGCTAATCCTGGATGAGTACATTAGGTTGCTATTAAGAGAGTGTTCAAATATTTGTAGGGCACTTGTGAGTATTCCTTGTGTTTTCATGGTTATCAAACTAGACCTCAACATTTTGTGAGCATTCATGGATATGTGGATTCAGATTGGGCAAGTGACATTGATGGCAAAAGATCCACTAGTGGTTATATGTTCATGATGTTATGTGGTGCTATCAATTGGATGAGTAAGCATAAAGTTGTATTCATATTGTCCATGACAAAGGAAGAATATATGGTAGCCATCATGCTTGTAAGGAAGCCATTTTTCTAAATAGATTGTGTTCTGATATTGGTTTATATGTAGGACAAATTACTATTTTTTGTGATAGTCAAACTACAATTTCCTATCAAATAATCCTACCTTCCATGCTAGAACAAAGCACATTGATGTTTAATATAATTTTTTTAGTGATACGGTAGAAGATGGAAAGGTGAACCTGGAAAAATTCAACACTTTGGTGAATATTGTAGATGCACTAACAAAACTAGTGAGCACAAAGAAGTTTAGATGGTGTTCTGATTCCATGGGACTTGGGGCCCTAAGCAGATGATTTCATTTGACTCTAGATAGGTCTTCGATAAGTAGGAGAATGTTGAGATTAAGGTGTCTCAACCTTAGAGTCCTAATATTATTTTAATTGATGTATTATTATATTTATTTGTATTATTTATTTTCCTATGGTGTCATGCCATAAATTGAGACCCACTGGTTGGGTGGCATCCCCATTGAAGGTTAATGGATGAAAAATAATCATACCAAGTAGACATGGGCATCCCACTTTGGAAATTTTGACCTATGAAAGATTCTATGAGACATCACAAGGAATATTCATGCATGAGACAAAGTTGGAGCCTAAGTTGGGTTATGAGAGGATGCAAGAGAATCAAGTATTCTTGGTTAGTTATGACATATTCTCTTACAACTGTAAGTGTTGTTAGCTATGATAGATTCTATGACAGCTATAAGATGTGTAAGGCATCTTCCATAGCCTATTTTTAGTATATTCTTAGCACCCAAGCTTGAGGAAGGAATATTTGCATGTTTGAAAATTGTAGGGAGTGTAAGGGAATATATTACATGTGTCCTAATGCATATCTATGGCATTGAATATTGTTCCATGTGGATTTGGATGCTCCTCTTGTTCTAGATGCTTCTTGAAACTTGTATCACTCTATATATTAAGTACCTTGTATGGTAGAGTGCATAGTTTTCTTGCAGGTAATGAAGTGCTACCAGTATCACTCTAGAACATGCATTTGTTTCAAAGCACTTATGTAGAAGCTTTGTACTTGGAGATACATTGTATTAACTATTTGATATAATAGATAAGTACTATGCTTTTGGAGGGTGGGATTTTTTAACTCGGAAGGGTTTTCCCCACGTATATTTGATGTCACTATTTTATGCATTCTTGCTACTATTTTCTATTCTGTGTATGTGTTTCTATTATTGTAAAAAAAAAGGCGTTAAAGAATTTTTTTGTAAGTCTCCCCTACTTAGATTAGTGTAGGGAGATATTTCCACTTACCTAACTTCCTTTCAGTTATCAAATAGACCTAATATGGTCTATAGATTGAAGAAAGAATTTGATGGATTGAAGCAATCTCCTAGAGCTTGGTATGCAAGTTTAGATAAGTATTTGATACAACAAGGATTCAATAAAGGTGCTAAAAATAGTAATCTTTACTTTAAGGTTGAAAAAGATCAAATATTGATTGTAGTTGTGTATGTTGACGACATAGTCTTTGGATGCAATGAAGCTATGTGTAAGAAGTTTGTAGAAGAGATGTAGAAAGGTTTTGAGATGTTTATGTTTGGGGAGATGAATTTCTTCCTCGGGCTATAAATCAATCATATAGATAAGGAATATTCATTTCACAATCAAAGTATGTCAAATAGACGTTGAAGAAGTTTGGAATGGAAAAATCCAAACCGGTATGTACTCCTATGATTATTGGTTGAGAATTGAGCAAGAATGATGAATCCCATAAGGTTGATCAAAGCAAGTACAAATTTATGATTGGTGGACTACTATATCTAATTGATACTAGACCAGATATCATGCATACAGTTTGTCTTATGGTTAGATTTTAAGGAGATCCTAGAGAGTCATATGCTACAGCAGTGAAGAGGATATTTAGATACCTAAAGGGAACCTTGGATCATGGCTTGTGGTATCGAAAGGATGCTAATTTCACATTGAATGCTTACAAAGATGTAGATTGGGCTGGTTGTGTGGATGACATAAAAAGTATAAGTGGTGGTTCATTATTTCTTGGATTTAGATTGGTTTCATGGCTAAGTAAGAAAAAACAAGATTCAATTTATTTATCTACAATAGAGGCTGAGTACATTGCAGCAACATCTTACTATAGATAAGTGTTATGGATGAGGAAAAAATTGAAGGATGAATAGTTATATTTGTGGATTGAAACTATGTGCATTTTTTGTCTCAACATTTCAGATCGAACTCCATGATCCATCATTAGGAGAAATGTATGTAACAAGAGAGAATAATAGTAGAATAAGAGAGCAGAATTAGGAAGATAAATAGGTGAGGGGGTGAGAGGGTTGGAGGAAACCAAACCAAAAATTGACCAAAAGGTTAAAAAATAATAAATGAACTCAAAGAACAAATAACCTTTAATAATAATAAAAAGAGAACTAAGCCACTAAATGAGAGGAACACAAGGACTAAAATTAATAAGGAAAATAAAACAAGATAAAAAGACATACCAAAGAAATAAACCTTCCTACAAGAAAAATTAAAAAAGTACATAACAATAAATAAAGGATCCTAATGGCCACCAAAAATGACCACCAAGTAAATGAACAAAACCAATACCAAAGGGAAATAATAAGAGAAAAAGAGAAATTAACAAAAACAAAAAGAAAAAATACAATAACCTAACAATACTACAAAATAATAAAGGAAAATAGGATAAAGAATGCATGAACAAATTTCAAATAATGACTAACCTTATTATTAAATAATGAGAAGAAAACACTATAAAATAAAAAAGAAAATAAACAAAACTAAAGGACAAAAAATAACAAAAAACCCTGAAAAACTAAAAATAAAATAATAATAATAGAAAAAATATATATTAGAAAAAAAAATTTATTATTTAGTATTAATTTAAGCTAATAATATTTTGCTAAAAATAACAAAAAACTCTAAGATGCTAAAAAATAAAAATAGAGTAAAAAGCTAACTTGAGAAACTATGAAAGAAAACTAAAGAGAAGAAGAAAATGAAACAAAATAGAATCAAGATGGTCTAAAAAAGAACTAGAAAATACAAAAAGAATAAAGAGAAAACAAGAAACACAAGAAAATAGCCAAAAGAAAAAGTAATGAAAACCCTAAAAGCAAATAAAGTTAAAGAACAAAGGGAGAAGGGAAGAACAAAAATGGGGGAACCTAAGAAAACCTTAAAATGAAAGCACAAAAAAACCCTAAAATCCAAATGCTGAGAGAGGGGAATTAAGATGCGAAGAAAGGGAAGGAAAAGAGGGAGAAGGGTGGTCATTTACTTGGTAGTCATTTTGGTGGCCATTAGGCTCCTTTGTTTGTTGATATGTACTTTTTAAAATTTTCTTGTAGGAAGGTTTATTTCTTTGATATGTGTTTTTAACTTGTTTTATTTTCCTTATTAATTTTATTCCTTGCATTCCACTCATTTGGTGGCTTAGTTCTCTTTTTATTATTATTAAAGGTTATTTTTTCTTAGAGTTCATTTATTGTTTTTTAACCTTTTGGTCAATTTTTAATTTGGTGCCCTCTAAGCCTCTCACCCCTTGACCTATTTATCTTCCCAAATCTGTTATCTCATTCTACTATTCTTCTCTCTTGTTGCATGCATTTCTCCTAATGATGGATCATGGAGTTTCATTCAAAATGTTGAGACAAAAAATGCACACAGTTTCAATCCACAAATATAATTATTCATTATCATGGACTGTCAAAACTTGAAGTTGTACATTGAAGGATATCAGAGTAGTGTATGATGAGCCTATTTCTATCTTTTGTGAAAATACAAGTGCAATAAAAATTTCAAAGAATCAAGTGATGCATTCAAGGAAAAACATATTTCAATTAGATATCACTTTCTAAGAGAGAAGGTTGTAGAGATTTAAGTAAATCTTGAATACATGCCTACAAAAGATCATATTGGTGACATATTCACTAAGGCTCTTCCTAAGGATAATTTTGAGTATCTCTGGGAGAAGTTGGAGGTTATTTACCCTCCTTCTTTGAACTAGATGCATAAGGAGATGCATCAATCCAATGGATCTCAAGGTATATCCCTTATTGTAGATTGATGTTGGTGGATACCTCTCAGGAGGAGTAGGTAGTGGCATTGTAGATTGTTGCAGATTGGTGTTTACTCTTAAAGGGTAGTATTCAGGGCAGGGTAAAAGCACAAAACTATGTCACACTTTCGGCCAAAAAAGTAATTTTGAGCGAATTACTTTCGGCCAACATGTTTTCGGCTGAGAGGGTTTTGGCCGAAGCCACGGGGCAGTGACATGGCACTGAAGTGTCGGTACCTTTTTAGCCAAGTGACTTTCGGCTGAATGCCACTCAACTGAAAAGGTATCGACTAAAAAGGGAAAAATAAAATAAAATAAAAATCATAGCCTGGCCTTTTTGCATGCTCAGGCGAAAGTGTTCGAGACGAGAGCTCATTGGCCAAGGTCAAGAAACAACACCCATATATACCCAGGTTCTATCTGTGGGTATATTTTACGTTTTATTTCTTGTTTGATTTCGGTTATGTGGGGTGTATTTCATATGGGAGTTTTTTGGGATGTATTTGGAGTTAGGGTTTAATGGATTTATTGAAAGAAATTCGACTTGAATTCCATTTTATTGGTTGAATGTTATGAAAATTTTTGTTGTTTGTGATCTTCATGAAGGAAATGCATAGATTTTGTTATGATTAATTTAGAACATTAAGTATCAGATTTCATTGTTTAAGCTGCTCTGGTGGAATAGAAATTTGGGGTTTTGTAATATGATGAGTATAAATAAAAATGAAAACCAAAAAATCATGCATTATGAAAATTTTCTTGGCTGGAAAGTATGACCATTCATAACTGGTTCAAGCTTTGTCAGACTTTATATTACAAAAATCTGCTTGTAAGGATTTGGGATATAGAGAGCTAATTTTTATTTTTGTCTTAAGATAGATTTGGAATCTACACCCGAAGCATTTCTGGGTGTTATAAATTCCCTGGAATTTTCATTTTTTAATTTCTTCAATCATCTACACAAATTTTATATGATGGGAAGCTACTTTCAAAGATTTACGGTCTACATATTTTTTTGAAACCCCAAAGAGATTTTGATGTCGAATGTTTCCTTTTATGTATTGTGAATGTACATGTCTCCTTAAGGGGCTTCTATTTATATTTTCTCCTAGTCATAGAAATGATTGAAAAATTTGGACTATGGTTATCCCATGGTGGACTAACATAGTATTTTAAGTCAACAAACAAATGCATTGGAAATTCAAGGGATTTTGAGTTAGGTTTGTAGACAAGGGTAGTGGTTTGACCACAACTTCATTAACCTAACCAAATATGATCCATAAGTTGGATACTGATATAGCCTATCCTTCAATGCATTGCAAAAATTTAGCCCCTACTTGAATCATTTTCAGGTCCAATAGACACAGACACTTAACATCAACTTTGCTTTCAATTGCTATGTGCAATTGGTAAGCTTAACAAGTTTAGCATATGCTACCTATGCAATGCAACCAGTTATAATTTCAATAGAAATGAATTGAAAGTTGAAAAGTGTTTTATTCATTATCAGGTGCACCACATTAGGCTTTATCCCAGAATAGGAGATGCATTTTATACACAAAATACATAGCTATATATGCTATGCAATATTGGTTGTTCAACTTTCACTGGCCGGCAAGAGAGACTTATGCTACCAACTAGGGTTCACCATCTGTTGTTCCACATAATGTCTTCAAATTATAGATCCCTTGGAACAAGGTGAGGGAAACACCAGATCAGGATGGGATTTATCTTCCCAAGCTAGGCTATTTTTGATGATTATTTCTTTAATAAAGCTTATGTGAAGATGTCAACAACAAATTGGTTTTAAGTTTTAACTCCATATTAAACAACATTAGTTTTTCTTTAATTTGATAGCTTATGAATGAAATAAAAGGCACCTCAATGTGTTCTAGTTTGAAATATCCACTTAAATCATTATCTCTGATGACTCTCATAATGGTTAAAATTTTAAATTCCTCTTCTAAAGGGCTAGAAAGGTATTTTGTTTAAGACATGAGAAGGTTTTGCAAATCCCTGATTAAATTACAAGAATAATGTATAAATACCTGAATGTTGCAGAC
Source organism: Sequoia sempervirens (assembly GCA_007258455.2). Lineage (NCBI taxonomy): Eukaryota > Viridiplantae > Streptophyta > Pinopsida > Cupressales > Cupressaceae > Sequoia > Sequoia sempervirens. The sequence continues at coordinate 765,813,015 of VDFB02058242.1, read as the reverse complement.
AGATGATTAACAACTCAATTTCCAATAGTGATAATACACTCAAAATTTGGAAAAACATCAAATTAGAATAATTGAAGTTCATTAAAATAGTTCAAAGATTTTACAGATTCATAATGAGGAATAATCTTATGAACAACCTCAATAGTGTATTCAAAAGCAATTGGGATAAACATGAATTGGAAAAGCTAATACCCATATTTTGGAATGGCTTGAACGAATCATATTTTCTATAATGATACTCCATGTAACTTCTCCAAACATTTTAACAATAAATGGAAATGAAACTCATTTCTCATGACTATAAATCCAATATTTTTTTGAACGGGATGGGGGCATTGACCTAGGAGAAATTATCCACTAGAAATCTAATAACCCTCTAAAATTATTTTTAAATACTATTTAATCTAAATAGAAAAGAGCAGACAATGGATTTGGTGAAATATGAAGTCCAAAATATTTCATCCAAGTCTCATGGACTCTAGAAAAATCATTCCTACTAATTAAATACATGTTCAAATGTAGAGAAACCTTTTACTCATAGATTTGACTAATCATGGATTATATAAACTATTTGAAATTAAGCAGTTGCACCCAAAAGTCTACGCCTCAATAAACAAAGTCTTTTCCCGCGTGTAATGCCTTCAGGTATTCCTTAACTCAACATTATATGTATTTTAGTTATTATTCTTAGGAACAACAATTACAAAAATTATGTTGACACAATATAAAATGAAATTACGTGTTATAATAAGAGATCTAACTATACATCTGTAGACACTTAAAAATGACTTAGGCCTACAAGCTCTATTTTTACCATTTTCATCCTAGCATAATTATGACATTTAATTATGTCTTTGGTCCACATTCGACTATTGATTAAATAATTCATAATTATTTAATTAATTCATGTCCTTTTATTCTTGATGATTATTAAATAAATAAATTTTATTTATTTATTAAATACGTCATTAATTGTCCAAGTCTTCCCTTAATTAAATAAATTTCTTAATTTATTTAATCACCCTTCTTCAATCATTTCTTCCCGATTATTAAATAAATAAGTTTTATTTATTTATTTAAGAGGTCACTAATTATCATAATTAAATGAATTGATTAATTTATTTAATTATTAATCTTATCTTCTAAATTAAATAATTATCTTTAATTATTTAATTGACAAAATTAATATTCCTCTCATTTTAAATAAATAAAATTATTCAAAATGTCATCACATTCTTAACTGACAGTCCATTTTGGTAAATAATCTAAAAATCGATTATTTATTATTTCACAAAATCCATATTCTGAATTAATTTAATTCAAAATGGTAACTAATCTTCTAAAAATCAAGTAATCGGGCATATTCTTGATATTCCAAATTTGATCTTCAGTTCAACTCTTATCTTATTGATTTTCGAAAATCTTTATTTTCTAATTAATTATCTCATTTATTCTCCATCGCCGATTTGATTCTCTCAGATGAAATCTCGATCACTCGTGTAAGGATTTTTCCCTAACCCTGACTAGGGATTATCAGATTTAATCTTGTCCTCTGATTTTAGGTGTCTATCAAAATTCAATCTCGTTTGTATATTCAAAATGGCATTTTCTATAAAACACTATTTTGTTTTCATTTTTAGATTACGCACTGACATACTTAGATATTTCACATGAATTGTGGCATTTATATTTCATTAAACTTTGGGCATATTTAGGCATAGGCATTTTTAGTCATTTAGACAGACATATACTTGGATCAAATCCTTCAAAGCTTGGTGTAGGACTTAGACTTTTATTTCCAGATTGCTCGTATGTCGAATATGAGGGCAACATGTCAACCAACAAGTTAGAAGGTGTTACAAAAGTGAATCATGGAGGTCTCAGCGATTAACAGGTATAATCATTTTGTTTATGTTTACTTCCATTGTGTTTTGTAATTTCTTTGGGTTTCTTGATTTTTATTGATTTGCTAACCTTAATCTAATCCTGAAAATTAACCCTTAGATACATTGGTGAACCTGACGTTGTTTCTTTTTGTTTTTTTCCATACGGTTTTGTGCATTCTCTATCATTTTTGCAGGTACAGGTATGGAGTGACGTAATTGTTTTTTTTTTAAATTGTGATGAATCTGATGCGTTGCGATGCATTCGCACACCCAAACACCGCAATTGCTCTATCGCGCTGTAATCAAAATCGGGAATGTTGCATTTGTATTCCCGAGCCGCATTTGACACACAAGGTGACACAATTGCTCTATCGTGACACATTTGATTGGTAATGTTTTTTGATTATTTGCATTCGGGTTTTTGTTGTTTTCTTTGTTCTTTTTATTTTGGTTCTTCTACATTCTACCCAGTTAGGTTTTTGTGGTACTAACTTTCATTTGCAGCATTTGGCGGTTACTTTTCATGGGTGAAAGGAAAAAATTCAAACTCCTAACTTGTGGTCTTGCAGGTTCGAATGTCAAAGAATAAACACTAAAACATTGTGTCTGTATTTTTCTTAGATTAGTACAAACTTACTTTCAGTGCAATTAAAAAGAACATGTCTTCTAATTTGCATGATTGTGTTTGCAAAATGGTAGGTGAGTATGCTCTCACCTTGTGAAAACTCAATGATCAGAAAACCAGACCCATTTTTATATGTTATTACCCTCATGACTTAGTAATTGAAGTATCCTCTCCCCTTGCGCTTTTGGGTGATCCTAGGTGTAAGATAAAAGGTTACTAACTCTAGAACTTGGGCCTGTTTTGGTGGGGAAAAAGTACTCACCCTAGGATGACTCAGACCGGTAGCACCTTGACACTGAGGGACTTCTAGCCGGTATATAAAAGTGGATTCTTGGGGAAAGCCCAAGAATCACGCATGTGATTCCGACGAGATGGATCCGAAAGGGGACATCTCGATGCATGGATCATTCCCTACGAATGGAATGCCCATTTTAAAAACCTTTTGTTTTAGAGTCCAACCGTTCTTTGGCTGTTGCTTGATATAGTGTAGGGTACAATATCATGCTCGAAAACGCTCACTATTGATCCCCTTGAGTAGAGATAACAGTTCTTGGGATGTCACTACCCAAGAATTTGAATTTGGTGTGCTCGAATGACGTTAATGAGTCATGGAGGGGAGCCAATGCCACCAAAATTCTAAGCCATCCGCTCTCGAGAAGGAAAGGTGTTTATCACCAATCCGGGGTATATCGGTGGGCTATATCAAGTATACAAACCCTTGGCCTATTGGCATTTTAGGATTGTACTTGTCTTATGTGTGCTTGGTTACATTCAAAACATGGTGCTTGTCAAGTGCTTTCTGGATTCACCACATTTACATTTCTGAAAAAAAAAATTCAACATCAGACAGATCAAATTTTATCTCAATACATCAAGAAAACAAACTGTGTCACAATTGTTGAAATGCATTCGCTTTTCTACAACGCATTTGAAAATTACTAAGACACAATCAAACTAATAAACTGCATTCGACATTTCAAACACCACATCTAAACCTTACAGAGCTGCATCTGCCAAACTAAGTCACATTTGTCAGTCCCTGAGCCGCATTTGCTCAAATTGAAATGCATTCACAAAACTGTGATGCATTCAAGGCCTTAAACAACGCATTTGCCTGTCACAAGTAAAACCTCATACAAAGTCAAATTGGAGTTTGCACTTTGTCAATCTTTTGTCAAACACTATTTCCAAAGTGAGTCTGTCAGAAACCAACTTTGAAATTGCTCAAAACTTTTGACCATTAGTTTGCATTCTTGACCATAGGTTTCATCCATCATTTTTTTTAGTTGCATACATTAGGCACTAGTTTTTCCCTAGGTTCTAAATCTCGCATACTTTGGATTAGGAAAATATCAGCACAATTTGCAATGTCATTTCTTTTGAAACTAGGTTCTCTTGGACTAAATTATCAATCCCTTTTTCAGTCATTGTCCCTTTTGTGAGATTTTCCAACTCAATAGTCTAGTTAGGAAAACTCACTAGTCATTTTGACCTTGTCGTCTTGTCCTTTTTCAACAAAGTCCTTTAGTAACCGAAATCAAAAACAAATTTTGAGCTTAGAAGTGCTTAGGTACCCTTGTCTTAAATTGCATTATAAGTTTAGACATTGCATATTTTATTCCCAAAAATCCAAAAATATTATTCATCCTAGTTGTCATTTTGAACTTAGACCTTGCATAGTGTCATCCTTGCATTTAGTTGTCATTTTCATTTTGAGCAATCTCATTTTAAGGTGGAAACTAGACTCCAAAAATAACAACGACAAATGGAAAACTTTCGACAAGACCCCACTTCCACTGTCAACAATCCCGCGTATGACCCAAATTGGACTTTCAATGATCCATTTGGCAATAGAGACAATCAATCTCTCACGATAATACCATCCTCATCAAACAATCCATTTGAACCATTCTTACATAAGGATGAATACGGTCAAATACTTGAGGAAAACCTAGAGGTAGCGGCACAAGATCCAGAGGCCTCTTAATTCATCAAACAAATGGTCCTATACGATAGAGACAGATACTTAGCCATACTCTTAAGTCAAGGAGCTAAGTTACCACACGGATTCGACTTCAACACGTTGAGATCAACATCTCCTGACCCTAATGACAACAATGCACATAACATGTCACATAGTGGTTAGCCTCCAAACACTACGAGCAATAATTTCTTTGATGCTACAATGACCATGCAGGCTACCTCCAACATCCCACACACCTCCAATACAATAAATGCTACATCCATTGGAGGATCACAATCTGCCATAGTGCCCACAATATCCACAACACTGTCACAATTGGCTGGAACCACCTTTGGCTCCACGGAAATGTGGGCAAGTCACTCCAATCCTCTTTTTACCAATACGGTAAATGCGACGGGGGCATCATCAAGTCACAACAATCACCCCTTGACAACTACATCTATTACCATGAGCACACCTTCGACATATCCGCTCATTGGTATATCACAAAATCCTTTGGGAGGAGGCAAAAGACATATCTTTATCTAAGGACAATAGAAAAATGTTAACACGCCAACACAATCAAATGTCATGGCCTCCCAAGGACCAAATACAAACATTCCCCTTGCACAAACCCAACAATTTGCACAAGGTGGCCAAATAACCCAACCCATGGCATCATTAGTACATCACAATGTTCATAGTCACAATATTCCCCAAATAACGACACAAATGGCTAGGAGACACATCCCAACTTACTCATCCCATATTCATACTCACCAACATACCCCCAATCCTAACTTTCAATACCAACAACACGCCAATTCGAACACATCATACATGTCACAACAATCCATACTGCCACAATACACCAATATCCACGCACAACAAATGGGGACCTATGGTACAACGTATGGGACCAAAAATGACCCTGTTATAGATGCCTTACAAGCAAAACTAATGGGTCTAGAGAAAACTATCCAAAACATACAAATATCAAGCAAGAAATCAGAAGTGTCATATGATCTAAACGTATACCTGTTCGACATGAGCTTATACATGCCACCATTTCCTTCGGGATATGTGTCACCCATTTTTACAAAATACAGAGGCAAGACAAACCCCATCGAACATGTTCGTGAATTTGCAACCAATTGTATGGATGTCACCTATGAACAAACATAATTGATGAGACTTTTTTCTAAAATTCTAGCGGGTCCTACCCTTGAATGGTTTTCTACTCAAAAGGATACCCAAACATGGGATGAGCTTAAGCAAAAATTCATAAAAGATTATGCATACAACATTGACATGGACACCTCTATCACTAGCTTGTGCAATCTCACAGAAGAGGATGATGGTGAGACATTCATCCCATTCTTTTAAAAATGGAGAAGTCTAGCTAGCCATTGTCACATTGACATACTTGAAAGGGAAAAGGTCGACATGTTCGTTCAAACACTTTTGGGTTCCCTAAAATATGCATAGGAAGTGCATTGTTGCACAACCTTCAGGGACCTAGTCGAAAAAGGGGTCCAGATTGAGAAATCCCTTATCACAAAGGGAGAGCTAAGGTACGGTCCCAAAAATGCAAATGCGAATCCACCCGCTGACAAGAATAAATCCTGGGTCAAAAATAAACACGTTACAAATGACGGTGTTGTTGACGCCAAGACTGCAAACATTGTGGGTCCTATATTAGCCCTAAAAGGGGTTCAACAACAAAACAAACCAATAACAACATTGAAACCCCCTACCAATGTCCCTTCAAACAACCAAAGCAGAAAAAATAATCAGGGACAATACCATTAGATGAGACAATTTTGTAGGGGTCGAACATACACTTCTTTGGGTGAACCCATTGAAGAAGTCCTCAAGAAATGTCTCCAGAATGGGGTCATCACACTTCAAGAACCAAAACCATATGACCCAAGACAATTCAAACCAGCATGGTGGAACGATAATGCATTTTGCGAGTACCATCGGGCAAAAGGACATAAAACCTCTAACTGTCGACAACTGAAAAACCTAGTAGAAGATCTTATCGAAAGTCGTATCATTGAAGTAGGTGGATCACAATTTGCCTCCAATTCAGATCATAATATCCATAAGAATCCACTATAGGACCATGATTCTCATAATGCTTCCACTTCAGATCCATAGATGAACAATAATCAAGCTAACTTCGCCCGATCCAAGTGCGACTATTCTGGTGGACCTATTATAAATAATGTCCAAATTGATGACGAATACATCAATACCATTATGGTCAAGAGAGAACCCCAATGTAATGCTACTACTTGTAGTGGCAAGGTCACCATAGCTGGTTCGCCTACCGCTAGGCAACCCAAATTACCATACCTAGCCCATCTTCTAAATAGTCAAAAATTGTCTCGACCACAAAGTAGTGGCAACCCAAAATTTAGTTCAACCTTATCGACCAGTTGGGAAAGACTCCCGTGCAAATTTCTATACTCGACCTGCTTTGCATATCGCCCACGCATAAATCTATATTGGATAAAACCTTGCAAGAGTCGTCAGTCCCCAAGGACATTGATTTCAATCAGTTTGAGACCATGGTGGGATACCTCACCTTTTCTGCTCAAGACTACTCATAACTGAAAACTAACCACAATGATGCATTGAACATTGAAACGTTCATCCATAAACACAAAGTTAGACAGGTTTTAGTAGATGGCATAGTAGGATTGAACATATGCTCCCTCAATCTGGTTAAGGCTCTAAGATTCTCTGATGCATGTGTGGACCCGACAAAGAGTATAGTGATCAAAGCATATGATGACAAAGAACACTCTTCACATGGCGTTATCTCTCTCCCTATTAGAGTGGGACCAGTCATTGTGGACACAACCTTCCAGGTCTTGGATTTGGAATTACCATATAACATCTTGCTCGGCCGTCCATGGATTCATGCCCTAAAATCCATTCCGTCCACATATCACCAATGCCTAAAGTTTTCATTTGACAGCACAGAAATAACCATAGATGGAGACCCCGACCCTTACCAATATTGTACCAACCTAAGGGGTATTTCTAAAAATTGAGTGCCAATTAACTCAGAAGCACCTGGCTCCTCATCATCCAAATACATTGACCCATCCACACTCACATCATCTTCCACATCCGCTCCATCCACATCTTCTGCCACACCTCCACCTTCCGCAAACCCTAAGGTTGAATCCACTATCAAGATCCAGGACCTTGGCTATGGGGAATTCAAACTGCACACAACATATAGCATCACAATGATACCCAAGTCTCTGAAGGTCTATGGTCGACCATGTTTTAGAATGGAACCCAAGGAAATTTTCAAAGTTCCACCAAATTTTTTTTTTATCAAATGGGGAGACATGAGTAACAAGGACCTTGCTAATATCACAGGATGGATCTATAAGGATACTGTCGCACTACCCCCATTACCAGTTCAAAAATATGGCAAGGGTTATGACATAATGAAGGCTAAGGGCTATGATGGTTTTAGTGGCTTAGGAAAAAATAAAGCTAGACGAAGAGAGCCCATATAACCTTTCCAAATACCAAAGTGTCTTGGATTAGGGTTGGGATCACCCAACAATGACAATCGACGCACCAATGGAATTTCAAGTGAGCGAGTACATGCTTCGGGAAGTGTCGAGACTACTAAGGAAACCCTCACCAAACCTGACTCCCAAGAGTGGGAATTTGGCTCAGAACGGTCCTTAAGTGACTATTTCCTTGATGATTTGTTTGTCGAAATGGGGGAACTAACCTCTGAACAAAGATTTTGGCAAACATTTAAAATTGATCAGGCACCAAATAGTCAAAGTAACATTACCACTCCCCATGACATACAAGACCCACCATCTGAATCCCTTCAGTCCAACCCATCTGAAGTACCATATGACACTGACAACCATGACTCTAAGCCCTTCACCCCTTATTTTGACAACGAATATGAGACGAGTGAAGGGGAATATTGGATAGAGTTTTATGTGGAGTTGGATGATGATAATCTCATCTACAATATCACTGAATCCATCTGCATGCTTTTCTGCATCCTCCCCTCAATTCACCAACACTGATTATGGCATTTCCTTAGTTTATCCTCAACTAGTCGATTGAGACCAACAAGGCCCGCCAGTCCTAGACACATTTCAAAATGATGAGGCAATTGCAGAGTTTATGGGATTACATTAGGGCATACCGAGTGGTGTTCACAAGTTAGGATTTTCCATTGAATTAGATTGCACGACGTACTTCGGTGAGACTGCTCAATCATCCAATCGTAAAATTAAAATTAAAAATAAAGTAAAAAATGAAAGTCTTTAGGTGAAAACCGAAAGGAACCTTCTGACGACAAAAAAGTAAAAACAAAGGATGTATCTACGGGTGAAGACCTCTCTGAGGTGCCCAAAGATGGAGGACTGGACTTTCTTCCCCTACAACAAGAGAAATTGGCTATGCTTATAGAAGACACCATAGAGGATAACATATCAACTATAGAAGATCCCAAAATGGTCCTCTTTGCTGCATCATTGACTGAAGAAGAGAGGCCGAAATTTAATAAATTCTTCTTAGAACGTAAAATCAACTTTGCATGGTCCTATGCAGACATGCCAAGATTAGACCCAAAATTGGTTCTACACCATTTTCCACTATTGTCTAATGCCAAACTAGTCAAACAAAAGTTATGCAAATGCACCCTCAAGTCACTCTATTGGTCAAGGCTGAGTTGAAGAAACTTCTAGACGCTAGATTCATATGGTCTATTGACTATGCTGAAAGGATATCTAACCTGGTGCTAGTAACAAAACCAAATGGGCTGATCTGCATCTGTACATATTTTAGACACCTAAATAAGGCATGCCCAAAAGATGATTTTCCTTTACCGAACATTGATATCATAGTTGACCTCACAGCAGGATATGAGATGCTTTCCCTCATGGATGGTTTCTCCGGCTATAATTAGATTCTCATTACCCCTGAAGAGTAGCACAAAATGACATTTACTTGCCCATGGGGTACATACTATTGGAATTTCATGCCATTCAGTCTCAAAAATGTAGGCGCCACATATCAAAGGGCTATGGCCACAATCTTCTATGACATGATGCACAAAATAATGGAAGATTATGTAGATGATCTATTGGCTAAATCAGTAATAAGGAAAGATCATCTGAAGGTGTTACACATAATTTTAAAGAGACTGGAAGAATACAAAGTCTGGCTAAAGGGTATGTGCGGGATCATCATGGAAAAAATAGGCCCTTAAGTGGCAAAAAATTCAGAAAAATCAGAGTTAGGAAACTTGACGTAAAAATTTGAATAAATTATCTATACTATTTCAAAAATATGTAAGAATAGAATCTATAGAAAATTGAATTTAGTTTCTAAACTACTAGGTTTGTTTTAAAAAAAAAAATCTATTTGGTGAAAATTTGAAATTTCAATGCAGTGGTACTTAAATTTCAGGGAAAAAATAAGAAATAGGTGTCTGTTGACCACCCTAACCACAATAAAATGATAATATTTTTTTATAAGATTTTAGATATAAATAGAGGACTCATGCCCCAATGTGATGCATAATTTTTTGTAATTTTTTTCCAAGTAAATAATTAATTATGAATTTTTTATTACAAATTTATAAAAAAATATAAAAACTCGTATGTCTGACCACCTTAACTTGGTCAAAACTTCATAAAATTCTATTTTTATTTTTTCAATCCTATAGTATGGAAAGCATAGAATGTGACGCATGTTTTGGATTCAAAAAATGTGATACCGTTTGAAAGTTATAGATATTTTTCAATCAACCTATCAATTAACACTTTAGTCATAATTTGAATAGAAAATGAATAATAATTACTTATTAAATTTAAAGTAAAGCATAATTTATATTGGTGGAAATATGAGAATCTACTTAAAAAACCCTTTTCGTTTCATCAATTTTGGGTAAAACAATAGACATTAGCCACATACCCATCATATTTCCACTTTTTGGCCCATCATGATCCTGCACATACCCTAAATCCTAAGAAATGTGTCTCCGGTGTCACATCAGGTAAACTCTTGGGATACATAGTTTCTCGAAGAGGCATTGAGGTTGATCTAGCAAAATTCAAAGCCATCATAGACATGCCTCTACCTAGAGGAATCAGTGACTCAAAACTCTGGAAGGCAGGGTACAATCTATTCGGTGCTTCATAGCCCAATTGGCTGACGATTGTCACCCATTCCAATATCTGTTGCGCAAGGGTATCCCCTTTGTGTGGATAGATAAATTTCAAGAATCCTTTCAGCAAATCAAAGATTAGCTATTGTCAACGCTAGTCCTCATGCCTCCCATTCATGGAAAGCCATTGATCCTATAGATCTCGGAAACTAATTCAGCATTGGGGACATTACTAACACAAAATGACCAAGAAGAAAAAGAAAGAGCTATATATTACATCAGTCGGACATTGGTCAGGTATGAACTGAACTACACATGAATTGAATGAGCTTTTCTAGCCATGGTCTTTGCATCTCAAAAGCTAAGACATTATATGTTAAGCCATCAGACGCAACTAGTAGCAAAGATTGATCCCCTCAAATATTTGTTAAGTCGGGCAACATTAACAGGATGGATGGAAAAATGGGTTATGATTCTAAGCGAATATGACATTCAATATGTAGAAAGAAAGGAAATAAAAGTACAAGTCATTGCAGACTAGCTGGTAGATGCACCTTTGCAAAGTGATCACCCGTTAGTAGTAGATTTTCTAGATGAGTCGATATTCCATACGGAACCTAAGGCACCTTGGCGACTATACTTTGACGGATCACACACAAATCATGGCTTGAGGGTAGGAATCCTGTTCATAACCCCTCAAGGATACTCCATTCCTAAGTGTTTCCACATTTCCTTCCCATGCACAAACAATGTGGCAAAATATGAGGCACTAGTTATAGGACTAAGAATGGCAATAAAATGGAAAATCATAGCACTACATGTCTATGGGGATTCTCAGCTCATCATCAACCAGATTAATGATGACTATGACACAAAAGATGAGAAGTTGATGCCCTACAAATAGATGGTTGATAGTTTCCAAACGTACTTTCATATGGTAGCTTTTGAACAAGTTCTGAGAGCACAGAACAAGGCAGCAAATGCCATGGCTACAATAGGCTCTCTTCTTGACATACTAAGCAATCCGCCTCAGCTGGAATTCCTAATAGAGCAATTGCTAGTCCCTGCTTATGACATTCCACAGTTAGAGATGGTCTGTGAACTTGTTGGTCCTGAATCTCCCTAGTACCAAGATATTTATGACTACCTTAAGTCTCAAACCCTTCCACCTAACCTGTTCAATAACTAGAGGAAGTCCTTTATCCAAAAAGCCACAAGGTATGCCATCGTCAGTGAAACCCTTTACCACCATAGCTTTGATGACACCCTCCTTAGATGTATCAACACCAACAAAGCACGTACAACCTTATGCGAAGTACATGATGGTATATGCGGGTCTCATTCGAGTGGTCCTACTCTAGCCAAGAAAGTAACGATACTTGGGTACTATTGGTCGACCATTGAAAATGATGCAATAGAATATGTCAGGACTTGTTGCAAAAGCCATATTCACGGTGATTTGATCCATGCTCCAGCACAGGAACTTTGGTTGATCACTTCTCCTTGGCCCTTCACTCAATGGGGACTCGACCTCGTGGGTAAGATCCATCTGACCTCGTCCAATGGCCACAAATTCATCATCACCACCACTGAGTATTTTATGAAGTGGATCAAAGCCATCCCTCTAACATACATAACCGACAAGCAAATATCCAAGTTCATTCTTAACTACATCATTTGTTGGTATGGCCTTCCGCAATCCATCATTACTGACAACGGACGTCCATTCAAAAACCAAGACATTCGTGAGTTATGTGAATGATTCTATATCCAACATCATTTTCCATCTTTGTATTACCCACAAGGAAATGGTCAAGATGAGGCGTCAAATAAAACCATTGTTAAAATCCTCAAAAATAATGTCAGTGACGCTGGCCATGATTGGCATATACAACTCAGCCCTACTCTATGGCCTTACCGCACTAGCATTCGTACACCTACAAGAGCCACTCCATTTGCACTGGTCTTTGGAGTTGAGGCCATCTTGCCCATTGAGGTTGAAATTCCTTTGTTACGAGTCTCCTTGAAAGGTTTAACTAATGATGAGGAGTATAGACAATTGTGCCTGCACGAGCTAGAGATGCTAGAGGAAAGAAGGAAAAATTTTCTAAACCATCTACAAGCGTATTAGAACCATCTTTGTCACAGCTACAATAAGAAGGTTATGGTTAGGAAGTTTGACATTAGCGACCTAGTTCTCATGCAGAACCCTAAGAACTAGGTTGATAGAGAAAAGATGGGAAAGTTTGAACCAAACTAGTTGGGTCCTTACATCATCGTATCTTCTTTTGGTTCTGAAGCCTATCAGCTGGCAACTCTAGATGGAGAACAATTGACAGAACCTATCAATAGTTTACATCTTTGAAAGTTCTATGCATAGTATCAGGAGATCGAGCTGAAAACCATAAAATACAAAAAAAATTAAAAAATGGTAAAAAATGGTTGCCTTGATAAAAACCTAGCAAACAAGTGTCCTGGCAACACCAAAAAAATAAGAAAAATGACAAAAATAGTAAAGAAAAATGATTCGTCCAATAGTGAAAACTTGGCAAATAGGCACTTTGGATAAGTACCATGGTGAAAACCTAGCAAACAGGCACCATACGTAATCAATCATTGCTCTACCATCTACTGTCACTTTGTCTGTTGTGGTCTAGGATGAAATACATTTTCCATCACCACCACATCATACTCTTCCTTTCATGGTTGATAATGGTTGACATCAAGTCCTCTATATTGTATATCTGGTACCCCAGTAACATCCCTTTCATGTCCCTTAAAATTGGCTAAGTCTTGGACCTAACTGGGGGAAATTTTTTTATCATGTAACTACAGTGGATGTCACACATGGTTTCAACAATTGGTAAAAAGTCCTGAAACCAAAAAAAAGAAGACAAAAATAAAAAACATGGCAAAATGTCCTGAAAAAGGACCAAAAGAATCACAAAAAGTCCTGAAAAAAGACCAAAAACATCACAAAAAGTCTTGAAAAAAGACCAAAAACATCATAAAAAGTCTTGAAGAAAAACCTAAAAAACCAAAAAATGTCCTGAAGAAAACCACAACAAAACATAAGACTGCCCGAAGAGCACAAACACAAAGTCATCTCTTGTCAAAGTTTGTCATGTCAAATCAATCAGTCTTTGTCATCTGTCTAAACTACGTTGTCTCTGCACATTTGCTACGTAGGCAAGACTCATATTAGAGTCCCCGAGACATTAGGTTAGTCCTTTTAGGTTTGTCAAAATAAAATCATGATTCAATCTGTGGTCATCACGAAAAAGTCATTGGTCATGTTGAACTACGAGGTCTTTGAGTGTATGACGTAGGAAAGGCCATCTATTGATGAGCCCCCAAGGCCGCACTAGGTCAGTCCATTGGGGTTCATGGCACTACACTGGCACACATGTCAAAATGTCTTCAAGACAAAGTGAATCATTCCCAAATGGGTAAACTCCTAAAAATAAATTATGGCAATCATTTATTTCAATATGACAATCTCATTAGCAGGTCAATCATATCATCATGATAATATCGACATATAGTCAAACACAGGTCAAACTTGGTCAATACAAGTCAAATCATCATAACCTATCAAACTATCAACTCTTGGTTAGTCTTCAGATGTGTTCTTCTAAAAGATAACCTCTGTCATTCATGCCTTAGGATGGCTCCTTCCTAGGCATCGTCACTGTCATTCAACATTTTGAGCGATCCTCTTGACATCTAAGGATCACTCCTCTTGACATCAGTATTCTTCAGATGTGTCCTTTTGAAGAACAAACTCTGTCATTTACGACTTAGGATGTGTCCTTCCTAGGCATCATCATCATTTTGAGGGACTCCTTTCAACTTTTAGGGATCAAATCCTCTCGATGTCAACATTATTTAGGATGTGTCCTTCCTGAATTTGACAATTTTCAACATTTGTCATCTAGGCATCATCAAAACTTTGACACTCTGGCATCTCATCATCATCAAACCTAACATCTTGACATCAAAACAATGGATATCCAGACGCACTTGGCAAACATTTGGCACTTTTCTTTTGGCTTTTTATCATGTTACTAGTTTTTCAGCGAAATCCCAATAACAAGATTTAGAGAAGCAGTGACGTATCATGACGATTGACACACATGATTACTAGTTTCTCAGTGAGGTCCTGATTCTGGGATTTAGAAAAATAGTGATGTATCATGATAAGGGCTCTATTTTTGTATTATGGCAATCATGCTGCTAGTTTCTCAAGGATGTCCTGGGAACAGGATTTAGAGAAGCAACGATGTTTCATGAATTGTCCTTGTTTTTTTCTGCTTGTGGTTGATTATGACAAAAATACTGGGGAAATCATGCTCTTAGTTTGAGTCATGATCATCCTTGTCTATGACTGCTTGTCTTATGTGATGGTACAACCTTGCACACCTCAATCTATGTCATATCATGGTGTTTGTGCCATTACAACAGTTTGCCCAATGATGATTAAGAGCAATAAATACTAAAAGTCCTATGGTAAAGTTTTGAAGGATTTGGTCTAGGAACTAACATGCATCTCCTTCGGTTTGGTCATCTTCTCTCCTCAGCCTGGTCATCTTCTCTCATCCATCTCACGATGATATCCTGTGACATACAAAACATAAATGCATACATGATCCTATAAAACATTGCATTAGGTCCATACATACATCATCCATAGCATTAAGTCATATACATGTCATTGCATATTGCATTCATATTATCATAAACCTGACAACCATTCAAATAAATACATTATGCATATCATTATCGCCATCATCACAAAATCAACAAAACAAATAAATAAGCATGGCATCATCATGGCATCATAGCATAAGAAAGCATTATAGAACATACAATAATACCATCATACATCACATATATCATAATTCATAAATCAAAGAACATCACATAACACACATGTAGGCTGCATCAAAACTACATCATCATATAACATCATGTCAAAAAAGTATAATGTCACAGGATAAAGTCAAGAGATATCCCAAAAAATGGAGCTCGTAGGCTCAATAGTCTATACATAATGTGTCATAATAACAAACATGCCCCTAGGGTAGACTCTCATCATCCCCTCATGGCGAAGAGTGTGGCAGCTGGAACTCTATGACAGGCACTGAAATGATGGGTGGACCTGTGGCATCCTCTGTCTGTGCAACCAATGGAACTGACACTGATGGCATCATCTCCATGGTAATAGACACCTAGGACATCACTACTACCTGACTCTGAGAAGTAGATGGATCTGCCACTAGTGGTTGCCTCTATACTGACCTCCGCACTAAACCAGTAGACCCATGATTGTGGCCTGAGTGATGACTCGAGGCATGCCTGTGAGAGTGGTGGGACTTGTGCCCTAATGTGTGCCTAGATGAGGTAGACCCTCCTGCACTCATGTGACTCCTGCTACTGCTCCCACTCCCTGATCGGTGGCCACTGCCTGTCCTCGTCTGTGACCATGACAATGTAGGATCTCGTCGCTTAGGAGGCACTACCTACTCATATAATGTCCTATATTGACCCAACCTTGTGCTCACCCTAGCCAGCTCATGAGCCATATCCCCAGAATGCCCTGTACATAAGGCTGCAAACTTGATGCACCAATGAGCTGAGTCCTGCTAATGGATCACTTCCTGATCACACTCTACCTGAGCCACTTCTAGCTCTAATTGCAGTGCTCAAACTTGTGCAACACTCTCATCCAATCTTCTCTAAAGGTTTTCTACCCTTTGGTCTGTCATGGTATCATGGGGCAGCGCTAAGGTGGATGGTATCTCCTCATCTCCCTCCACCATCTTGAATCTGAGAAGTCTCTCAGCCTCATCCATAGCATCATCGTAACCATCATCATCCTTTGCTACATCCTCTTCACAGATTCCCTCATCTCAAGGCACATCTACCTCTGCCTCATCCACATCCTCCTCCCATCTCTCCACCTCCGCCTCGGCCACATCCTCCTCCCGTCTCTCCACCTCAGCTTTGACCACATCCTCCTCCTCTCTCTCTCCCTCCTCAGCCACCTCTTGGATAAAATTTAGTGCTACCCTCACCACACGTAGGCGCACCCTCCGGCCCTGTCTCTGACCATCTCTCCTCCCCCTCCAACCATCATCTCCATCATCTCCATCATCTCCATCACCTCCACCCCAGCCTTCATCTCTGCCCCCATCCCTGCCTCCATCCCTCCCCTGGCCTCTGCCCCTATCACCATCCCCGCCTCCTCGCCTGGCTCTCGGCACACGAGGTATCACTGACCACCTATCCACAGGTGCTGGCTCATCAAGATCTGTTAATGACACTGGTATATGTGCCTACCACCATAGATCATAAACTGTTGTGGTCCCGGGATCGACAATCCCACCTCTCCATCCCCACAGTTGGGCTCCTAGCCCATCAATCTACTGCTCTACAAAGGCTACTGGAATGGTTGGTCCCCAAGCATACTCTCTAGATGATCGAGCGTACTTGGTTTTCCCTACATGTACACCCTGCTACTCTCTGAACTGCCTAAGGACACGCTGCAACAAATACATTTTGATGATCAACTGGCTCTGCACAGTCCTACCAATCAAATACCAGTATTATCAGCATAGGCTCAGATGGTCCACCTCATCGTCCCACTACTTGCAGTATTTTTTTACGGCCTCTAGATAAAGGACACCATTGTATCAATCCTGTGACGCCACAATCCCGTCTCTCCCATTCGCATCTGCTATAAGGCACCGACATAATAATAGGCATAGGGCATCCCCTCGGCCAGTTGTGGTCTTTGAATCGATAGACAAAATATGGCTATGTGCTCCCAAGCCCAAATCATCATTAGGGTGGTCCCGCAAGAGATACTATCTTCCCTCCGGTACACAACCTCATGCAGCTGGTGGTAGAATATGCCCAATAAACATGGGCCCCAGGCATAAACTATCCTATCCTGCCTCATCCCAATGAGGATGTCTCCCTAGCCAATAGGGAACCCATGTTCGTGACGGTCAGGAATCAGTATCCCGCCAATAAGTGTTGCCAAGAAAGCATCAAAATGAGCATAGTGCTCTGCCATGAACTCCCATCAGATCTTGTATCCCTTGATACCGAGTCCTACACCCTCATCTCGGTAATATGCCCTTAAAGTCTGCTCACCATGATGAGGATCATAAATGATCTGCTCTCCTTGGATCGACACTCATAAAATGTGATAAACATCCTCTAGTGTGATGGTTGCCTCACCTGTCGACAGGTGGAAGGAGCAGGTATCTGAATGCCAATGCTCACACAACGCACTTAGTAGTCCCCTATTTTCTCGAATAGCAGGCATATAGGCAACATAGTACAAACCCAGGGCCATTAATCATTTTCGCTCTTGCAGGCTCAGCTGATCAGCAAACCTGAAGGTCGTCGGTCTGCTCTCTCGTGTGTATATCGGGGCAAGCTGCCAATACAAAAATCCAAACAATGCGTCAGTACCTTATGCACAACTGTCAGTATTATCAAAAGCATTTAAGGTTTCACAAACATAAAAATTAGCCCTAGTCAAAGTTAAAGTCAAATGCATCGCGTTGACTACAAATGCATCGCAAAACATCGAATGCATTGTTTCGTACTTCAAATGCATCACAATATGACAATTGCATCACTTGGTTGCTCAAATGCGTCGCATCAGAGCACTTGTGTCATGATATGTGACAATTGCATCATTCCATTCAAATGCGTCACTAAAACAGACAATTGCATCACAAAATGACAATTGTGGCATTCTAACTTTTGAATGCGGCTTGAAAAGGAAAATGTGTCACAATTTTTGCAAATGCAGCGCAAAACCTCAGTCTGCCCTAAATTACCCTTGCACTTGCATTGCGATGCATCACCTGCATCGAACGTGAAGGAAAATGCGGCTTACGCACATGCATATGTGTTGCAACGCATTTGTTGTTCGCCCTAGAAACCTAATTTTGACACGCAAAACAAAAAAATTAAAAATGAGGATAGGGGTACGTATTGCTGCTTTGAGCCCTCTGGCCGCTTGAACATCCACACGATCTCGCTGCGATGCTCTATCACTGGAATCACCATCCTTGCTGCACGCCTTTTTGCTCTGAGCTCTTGAAATTTACAAAGTGAATAGTGAAAATGAATTGACTTTTACCCCTTTGTCAACCTATTTATAAAGTCAAAATGGCATTTGTCAACTAGGTTATTACTGGAGGCTCATTTAACCAACTTTGACCACCCTGTTGGCTGCCTTAAACATGTCAGAACTCGAAACCGTCTGCGCCATTGTTTTTCTAGTCATCAAATTGACTTATCGGGACCCTTTACAAATTTTTCTACCGCCGACCCAAAATTTGAAAAATTTCCCGAGGGGGCATTGATACTCTACATCGTCACTGGGGCATGGCTTTGACTTATTTTCTTTGTCACAATGCGATATGCTACATTATGACAAAGAGGGAAAAATGTAGACACTTAAAAATGACCTAGGCCTACAAGCCCTTATTTTACCACTTTCATCCTAGCATAATTATCACATTTAATTATGTCTTTGGTCCACATTTGACTATTGATTAAATAATTCATAATTATTTAATTAATTCATGTCCCTTTATTCTTCATAATTATTAAATAAATAAATTTTATTTATTTATTAAATACGTCATTAATTGTCTAAGTCTTCCCTTAATTAAATAAATTTCTTAATTTATTTAATCACCCTTCTTCAGTCATTTCTTCCTGATTATTAAATAAATAAGTTTTATTTATTTATTTATTTAAGAGGCCACTATTGTCATAATTAAATGAATTGATTAATTTATTTAATTATTAATCTTATCTTCTAAATTAACTAGTTATCTTTAATTATTTAATTGACAAAATGAATATTCCTCTCATTTTAAATAAATAAAATTATTCAAAATGTCATCACATTCTTAACTGACAGTCCATTTTGGTAAATAATCTGAAAATCGATTATTTATTATTTCACAAAATCCATATTCTGAATTAATTTAATTCAAAATGGTAACTAATCTTCTAAAAATCAAGTAATCGGTCATATTCTTGATTTTCCAAATTTGATCTTCAGTTCAACTCTTATCTTATTTATTTTTGAAAATCTTTATTTTCTAATTAATTATCTCATTTATTCTCCACCGCCAATTTGATTCTCTCAGATGAAATCTCGACCACTCGTGTAAGGATTTTTCCCTAACCCTAATTAGGGATAATCAGATTTAAACTCGTCCTCTGATTTTAGGTCTCTGTCAAAATTCAATCTCATCCATCCATTCAAAATGGAATTTTCTATAAAATGCTATTTTGTTCTCATTTTTAGATTACGCACTGACATACTAAGATATTTCACAGGAAGTGTGGCATTTATATTTCATTAAGCTTTGGGCATATTTAGGCATAGGCATTTTTAGTCATTTAGACATAGACATAGACTTGGAACAAATCCTTCAAAGCTTGGTGTAGGACTTAGACTTTTATTTCCAGATTGCTCGTACGTCAAATCTGAGGGAAACATGTCATCCAGCAAGTTAGAAGGTGTTACAAAAGTGAATCATGGAGGTCTCGGCGATTAGCAGGTATAATCATTTTGTTTATGTTTACTTCCATTGTGTTTTGTAATTTCTTTGGGTTTCTTGATTTGTATTGATTTGCTAATGTTAATCTAATCCTAAAAATTAACCCTTAGATACAACAACAATCCAAAAAAATTCATCCTGCATACATTAGAGCATTGATAAACGAAACTTCAATCCATAAGTGATTCATATTGACATTACACTAGGGATTTATTTGAACTTATAATCCTATAGATTAAAGACTTGGCAACCATGTTACCACACATCTACTAAAATACATAGAAAAACAAAACAACAGGATAGTCATATATTCCTCTTGGGAAAAATGATGCACATCTTTTACTCATAGATTTGACTAATCATGGATTATATTTAAAATATTCGAAATGCAAAACAATATATGAATACACAAAATTAATTTGAATCCAAAAATATAGAAAACATAATATCATCTCATAATATACACATATACACATGTGTATACATATGTATGTGTGGAAATGTATGTGTATGTACTTGAGTGTACATACATGTACATGTGTACACAATATATGTAAACGCATGTGTATGTACATACATACATTTTTCCTAAATTTACATTTCTATAAATTCAAAATTGAAAACCCCAAATTTTTAGTTCACCATATGTACATGTACATATATACATTTATGTATGCACGTGTGTACATATATATGTGTATATGTGTACATGTATACATTATGTACATAATGCATGTACATGTATGTGTACATATATATACATACATGTGTACATGTAAGCATACATATTATATATACATATGTCTATGTGTGTATGCATGTATGTAAATTATGTATGTATTTGTATGTGTGAATGCATGTATGTATGCATATATATACATACATGTATCTGTGTATGTATGTACATGAATATATGTGTATGTTTGTATGTATGTATGTATTATATATGTATGTGTATGTGTGTATTCATGTATGTATTGTATATGTATGTGTATGTGTGTATGCATGCATGTATATGCATATATATATGTACATACATGTATGTGTGTATCTATGTATATGTTATATATGTATGTGTATGTGTGTATGCATGTATATATGCATATAAATATATACATATGTATATATGTGTGTATGTATGTACATGCATTTATGTGTATGTGTGTATGTACATACATATGTAGGTATGTACATATATGTACATGTACACTTTTATGAATACATGTGTATGTATGTATGTATTTACTTGAGTATATATGTACATAAATATATGTATGTATATGTACGCACGTGCATGTACATATATATATTTATGCATACATATATATACATATATATATACACATGTAATGTACATGTGTATACATGTATGTATATAGACATACATACATATACATACATGTGTACATACACACATACACATATATATACATGTATATACATGTACATATTCACTCCCACATACATACATGTGTACATACATACATAGACATAAATGTATATATGTACATACACAAATGTATTGAAAGTCTCTTTGGATTTGTCAAATTTCTTATGCTATCTAAGTTGTTACAAAAGGTGAACTATTGAGTTAAGTTCATTGAAGAAGAAAATAAATTATATGATGAAATAGAGGTCATTCCATGCTTACAAGGCCAAGGTTTCTAATCAAACATAGCATTCCTAAGGCCTAAATTCATCTTTCATGAAAGAAAAAGATGATATCAAAGGAGATATTGTGCCTACAAAACATGTGTACAATGTTTATATTTTATTCCTAAGGAATTTATTTCAAAGAATTTTAGTTATTAATTTAATATGTTTTAAGTTATCAAAAAATTAAGGAAATGTTAACCTTTTTTATTTAGTGTTGGATTTAAAAAATAATTGATTACAAAGAAAGGCTATATATGTGACCAATTGTAATGAAGAGTATTTTTTTAATTTTGATCTAATTTTAGTATAGATTGGTTGAAAGGATAAATATATTTTTTCCATATTTATTCTTGGTTGCATATTGCATGCATCTATGATTTAATAGGTTCACATAGAGATAGATATAAAGTTTGAACTAGTTCTCATTAGATACATTTAAATTTAAAAATGTTTTCTAGTTTTGAAACTTGCAAATTTTACATTTAATTTAAATATATATATTTTTTAGTTTTGAAAAAAATTCAATTTAAATTTGTTTAGTTCATCATGTAATTTTGTTTTAATGATATTTAGATCTCTATCTATTTATATATATCATGGCCGATGAGGGATCTTATCATTCCCCTCATTCTGAGCGAGAAGCTCAAACTAGATCAAATATATTTCAGGATAGCATTGCTAGATTAGACAATGCTCTAAAATGTTTAGAGCAAACAATTCATAACTCCCCCAATTTGGCTAATCAAGATAGATTAGTCACTATTAGATAGTAGATTATTAAGATGATCGAGACAATTCGATCATACAATCCTTATGATGAAATCAACATTGAGCAGCTTTATTTTTCTCTTGCCAGGAGTGTTACTGGCACAGTGAAACATAGAGAAGTTTCCAAATTAGTTTCAGGTGAAAATGTGCTATCCATGTTCCCATTTTATAGAAGAAAAAATAAAATTAGAGGATATGTGGTTACGAGGTGTGAAGATCCTCTTGTTGCACCATTCATATACCCTAGATGGTTGGAAGTGCATCATAGGTGGCCTCACAATGACGAGCTGCCACTGTATTTTGTCAAACAGTTATATGCAAATTTTCATTTACATATAGAGGTGGACTACACATCTTATCCTGAGCATGTTGGCTAGGGTAAAGGCCATTTTTCTGACAAACCACAGTTTAGACCTTCAAATTTTCCACCGCCTATGGAAAAGAGGGCATTAGTTGGCCCAAACCTTTTGGTTTTACAAAAACATTTGGAATTGGCAGCAACAGGGGAGGCAACAATAGGCTCCACTTAGAGTTATATTTTTGGTAACATTGCCTTTATTACGATGTAGATTGATCAAATTTCATCTGATCAAGTTGGTAGATACTTATTACGCCCGCAGATCAACCTTCCTCCCACTGAGGCTACATTTGCATCGTATGATCCATTTATTAGTGTTGATCTACCTACTCTTGCAGATGTCGAGCATATGACCCACACGACTCTACATACTATGTGTAGACTCTCAATTTTGGATTTACTAGTAGCATATCAGGTTATTAGTGAGGACCATGGGATTTCTCTTGATAGGGTACCAAACTTTATTAGACAACGATATCCTCATACACATATAAGCCATGGGGTGGCAAATGTAGCTCAGGGTATTCCACATCAGTCTATAGGATCTTATGTGCATCATGTTTCTATTGATACTTTAGCTTGTCTAGGTAGTCATCAAGATGTTACAGGTCACGTTGAGGCTACTACGACACCTGATCTTATCCATGGGACATATAGTCGGCTTCTTTTTTCCACTAATATTGTACATGCTACAGAGCCCCAGGCTGTCATGTCTTTACATTCTCGTGATCTTAGTAACATTGGTAGAGCCATCGAGCAGGAACAACAGGTACTTTCAATTTATAATTTAAATACATATATAAAATTCTATGCTAAAAAATTATGTAATGCATTTTAAAAACTTCTAGTTGTTTAACTCCTGATTGAAATTGTGTACTTGAAAATTTTAAGTAGTATGGTGATTTTTCAGACTTTGGAAATTTGGAGCATGATGGAAATCTCGTGCAGTATGCAAATGAGGTACATTTAAATTTAATAAAAAAATTAATTACTTGATGTTTAAGTTTGAACACATTGAACTCAAGTACATTGTAATTTTAGATAATTTTACATATATGTACTTGAACACATGTAGGGGTTGGGATGAGGCTCAGGACACAGATCGATAGATCTTGGATCAAGACATGGATCCACACATCTTGGATCAATAGAGCAATTAGTCCATGGATCGAGGGAGATATCAGGTTGTGGATCGAGGGAGAGATCGAGCCATGGGTTGAGGGAGAGGTTGAGGGAGAGATCGAGGGATAGATCAGGCCAAAGATCTGATGATTCTATTCATACCAGACATCCCTCTCTTTGAGATTTTTTTATAGTATTACATGTTTGAGATCATATTATTACATGTTGGAGACACTTTTTATGATTTATGTATTGAACATTTTCACATGTGTTGTACTTATGTTTTATGGTACACATATATAATTGTTATGATTTACATGTCACATTCATACATTTATGTTTTATGGTTTGAATCTAGGTTTGTTATATACGTGCATTATTATGGTTTGATGTTCACTTACATTACATCTATAAATACATTGTGCATTATTAGTTTATGGTTTTATTTATTTAGCAAGGAACAAGTACCTTTATTTAAATTTAAATTATGGTTTGTTCAAATGCACTTGTTGTACATATCTATTTACATCATGAAATCAAAATGTTGTCCACTATCTAATGGTTGCTTTTTGTAAATTTAAAAAGATGGACATGTACACAAAATTAATTTAAATAAATAGTTCAAATGAATTTGTCTTTAATAAATAGGGACCAAGAAATAGAAAAAATTGAATGCAAATATGCTTGAGATTAATGCTATATTTTAAAGTAGAACATAAAAATGCAATTGGAAATAGGTGATAGTTCTTGAATTCTTTAAAGCTCTAAATGCTCATTTTTAAAGTTAGTCTAGGTTAAATACATTTAAATTGTGCATATATTATGCTATACATGAACCTAATAATTCCATATAATCTAATACACATGTTCATTTGAATGTGCATGCAAAGAATTCTTGAACTAGATGATGAGCTATACTTGTGTCTAGTTGAATGTAAATGAAATCATATATATATATATATATATATATTCAAGTGTTCACTTAAGAATTCCATATAATTCAAAGAAATCATGTAAGCTATAAGTGGAGTTGAATGTAAATGAAATTAAATTTCTAGTCTTGAAAGTTTAAGAATTCCATGTGGAACATTTATATATATGAAATTGGAAATTGATATATTTAAATCTTGAAAGTTATGCACATTTAATATAAGTATCTAGATCTTCCTGAATGACAATTCTATATAAATTAAAAATTGATCAATCCATATTTAATTGTACTGGAAAGCTGGACCATTAAATACATGGTCTCAAGCTATACATGGTAAACAAAGTTAAATTGATACCAAAATGTAGCTATCTCAAGCACCCCAAACACCATCACTATGATTCACTACAATGTTCATATATTCCAATGCACCTGGAGGTGAACAAGAAATACCAAACCAAGAGAACCTGGATACAATCTAACATTAACAAAATGGATTTAATAACTATACAAGTAAAATATAGGAGCTAATGTTCTTAAGAAAATTTGGATTAAAGATGAAATAAAATTATAAGGTCAAGTGATTTTTTATTAGGAGAATGGATTTGAAATGGATGATAGTCCAGATTAAGGATAAGGTCCCTAGATGTTGAAAGCTTTGGTGATGATGAAAGGACAATATGATGTATGGACTAGATTGAGACCAAGTAACCAAATTTTGATGTTCAAGTGATGATTTTTTTATTAAGGATGGAGAATGGATGTATGGTTGAGATGGATCTAGATGGATAATTTTTAAATGATTCTAGGATGATTATGGTTAAATTGGTTATTACTTGATAAAGTGATCTTAACTTGATGATTAGGATGAGGGATGCACTTACTTGATGAAAATAATAAAATTAGGATGTGATGATTAGGATACATGAAAATCTAGATGATCATTTAAAATTATTGAATGTCGTGCATTAGTAATGTATAAAAAATAAAGAAAAATAGAGACAACATTTATGTCTAGATTCTTCACCACTCAAACACCAAATCAACTAGATAATTATATAATTTTGTGGAGGTGAATGTTCAAATGAAATGAAATATTCATGTGAACTTAAGAATTCCGTGGAAAATTTAAATTTAAATGCAAAATTGGAACATAAACTAGGTTTTGTACAAATTGTTGCACACACACACACACACACACACACACATATTCAATCTAGCTCATGTATATAAGTGGAGTTGAACAAATATTTAAATTGAAAGATTTGAAAGTGAAAGTTTAACAATTCCATGTCAAACATAAAAATACAATCAAGGAATCTAGATATGATACTAAGGAATTTCTAGAGATTCTTGAGTGAAATTAAAATAATGAACCATGTCCAACATGTAAAAATGCAATTGGAAATTTAGATGATTTAAATGAATTTAGGAAAAAATATAAATGAAAATATTTTTAAAGTCACTAAGTTTTGTATCAAGCATATATATGATCTAACATACATGTCACATTCTAAAAAAAAAAACCATTCTAAATCATGTCACATGTCCAATCAATACAAATATATATTATAGATATGGAGTCATAAATGTGTACATATATCCAAAAAACAACTTAAAGCTCTTGGTACATAAAATCTGGATCCTCTCTATCTTTAATTATCTCTAAAATCTTTTCATGATCTTCAATAGGCAACCTCCACTTTTGTTTGGCACATCCTCTTTTAGGTAAAGTTTCTAAATTTATTTTTGTTGCCAAAACTAAGTGACTGTAATGTAGAACCTTTTGTCCTAGCCTATAAACAACAAATATAATACCATTTTTATCTATCTTTATTTGTTGATAATATGTGCCTTCAATAACGACTGATCTAATGGGATACTCTTGTCCATCACCATCTATCATCGATTCGACTAATTTTCTTTTTGGTTGCGTACATCTTAATAGATAGTAATCTACACCTTCCGCATTTTCAAGTTCTGCAACTATAGCGAAAATATCTCTTGTACACACACCACATATATACATAAAGTAAATTATACATTTAAGTTGTAAAAATTTATATTTTATATTTGAAACTTACTTAAACATAGAATATATATATATATAAATTTAAATCTTGATTTTAACTAAATTAATCAATTTCCATACCTATAACAACTAAATCAGATACATGTTTGTAATCAGCTGAATATAGTGGATTGTAGACATCAACATTGTCATCTTCAGCAAAAGGAGGCATTGATTTTAATTGTTTAATTTCCCATTGTGAAACATACCCATCTCTAATATTCTCACATTGATCAATATTTGCATTGTCCTCAATGCAATCAACACAAAAACATGATTTTTCTCTCACATTAATTGCATAAGGCCTACTACTCCCTGTTGTCATGATTTGATGCAGATTTCTAATACCATGGATTGCTTGACAATTATAAGGATTTGATCGATCAATATTTGTTTAAATTCAAACTTGAAAATTCATTTTGAAATCATGTATGTACTTGAACTTTGAAATTCAAAATTTTAACAAATTTTGACTAGACATGTACCTGTAACTTCCCAAAAATACCGTGTGTTGTATGTTGAGTCGCGAGCAGAAAAATGACTTTTGCACCAATCAACAATTTTTTTTGCATTCCGTATGGAATTACCTACAAGTTACACACAAGTTGGCACAATTTGTCACCTATTTCTTTTAAGGAACTTAAAATAATTTAATTTAGTTTTTAAATATATATATCTAATCTTTTAAAAAATATCAAGCTAAATTGGACATATATATATATGGTGAAAACTTTACATACTAGCAAGTTCATGTTGATGAAGTGCACGTTTCACACACGCTCCTACTCCATCGTGATCTCCTTCTCATAAAAAATTGGTGTTGCATCTAGCATGTTGATTGCTTAACCAAACAAAGGATTTTGCAGACTTAAATTGTCCTGTGAAGTTACAAATAATTAAACACTTGGAAACCAAATTAGCTTCAAAAAAGTAATTATATATATATTTAAGCAATCAAACAATTTAAGTCTCAAAGTTAAAATTAAATATAAATTAAAAAATAATAATTTAAAAAACAATGTACTTACTGACACATCCATCAGACCATATCCAGTGTTGTTCTTGATTTATGCCACATCGTCTTAGGTTTTCAAAAAAAAAAAATTAAACAATGAGCTACATAGCTTCTATCATGATTCGTATCATCACTAATATAAAAGTGAACCTCTTTGATGATAATTCTATCATCTTTGCTATTGTGTATTCTTGTAAGGAAAGCTAAGGTGCAAAACTAACTCTCCTAACGTCAAAACCTCAGGGAAGAATGCAAAGGTGCTTTTAAATTTTCAATTACAGTCCAATTAAGATACACTTGAAAGAAATAATAGAAACAAAGAAATAAACATACACATGAACACCAGATTTACGTGGGAAAATCCTTACGGGAGAAAAACCCACCACACCAAGAAAAACCCCTTTGTATTATAGTAAAAAAAATTACATACAGAGTACAGGCTTCACTCTCTGATGTCAAATTACAGTAGCATACACAATGATCAACCTTGTATAGAACATTCAAGTTACAATGCTCTCATAATTGAATTCACACTGATTACTCAATTGTTCATTGAACTGTTCATCCCACTGAACTGCACGCCAAACTCATCATCATCTTAAATCTCTGAGTATATCCATGTTGTCCCTGGTCTATTGAACTTCCTCACAGGAATGGCCACAACAGTCTAACTTCCAATGGTTCCCAATCTGCTCCCTGATTGGTCGAAGTCACACCACGTAGAATAGTCTTCCAATCGGTCAAGGCATTTAACCTATATTTGCATGTCGGTGAGACACTAGCCATGTCTCCTCAATGCCACAAAGCCCAACTGTCGATATCAGCAAGAGTCGTCACCTTCGGCAAGACGTTATACCAAATGCAAAACCATCTTGTGAATCTCTATTGGCAAGAGTTCTCCTATTTCCAAGAGTCACATAGATCTTTATGTCATACCAATTTCCATCGAGCAAAGTAGTCGGTGAGACAAGCCATATCGTTGAGACGTCAAACCAATGACCATCACATGTAGTGCTATCGATAGACTACCGCTTTCGGTGAGACATCATACCGAGATCATATCGATGTTCAAAAGTCACATCGACACCAATTTTCCCATTGGCGAGACTTACACTGTCACTAAGATGTTATATTGAAGCAAACCTTTTCAGCCAAGAGTCTCCCCAATGACTTCGAGTGAATAACCATCGGCGAGAGAACCAACTGTCGGCAAGAGATCTTACCAAGTCTCCATGTCACCCTGATGTCTTCTAGATACCAACCCGTTGGCAAGAGATCTTCTTGTGTAGTAAGAGATAGAAACATCCAAGTGATCGACATGTCACAATGATAACACCAATCGGCAAGACATCAACAAGGTCTCAGCGACCTGAGCATTCCACAAGGTTGCACAACTGCTAGTCGGCCATACAATAAGGATGTCACACTGACTTTTCTCTTTCAGAGGTTTCAGCCTGTGAGATTGAGGCACACTATTCCAACAATTCCATCAACCACTAACTTTGCATGCCTGTAGAAAATTTTCATGAAGATTACAACTTTCTCTGAATGATAATATTGACTTTGGATCTCAGTTTGAGGACTAAATGTATAGTTCTCAGAGAAATCTAAAATAGAGAGAATATAACCTAGTGGAAAACAATTCTTTGAATAGCGAAATTTCTTAGCTTGCCATCTTGCATCATGACAATGTTGGATATGTGGATATATGACATTGCAAAATTTACTCATGAATTCATTGTAAGGCAATCCACTCGCTTTGAGAACAATATTTTTGGCCTCAACTCCTGACTTTGTTAAGTATGTCTCATATTCAAATCTCTTCCAAGTAACTTACATTTCATTATTGTCAACATGTAAAAGATTCTTCAAATCTCCACAATCATTACATACATTTTTTATACACTGAACATTGAATTCAATCCTAATTTTCTGATTTTTCACATAGAAGAGACTTCACAAATTGTGTTGTGCTTCCAGGGATGGCTAAATTTTGATCAATTGCAGCCATAAATTTTCTATCTGATTGTAGGTGTAGATCAAATTCAACATTATTTTGACAAGTTTCACGTACTTTATTTATATGTACAAATGATGGTCGTAGTGTTTCAAAAATCCTTTGACAAATCTTCACATTTGAAAATTCTTGTTTAAATGCTTCAAAAAGTTTGTGTTGTATCTATAAAAAAATTTTGGATGAGAAATTTGTGTACCATCATCACCTATTATTTGTATAGTATCCCTTCTATTGGAAGAAACAAGAGAGTGGGTGGTCCAATATTCAACTACCTATTTCTTTACATCTTCTGAAATTTTATCATTTCGAGGAACCCTACAAATATTTACCCAAATTTTCTCAAATTTTCCATCTATTTCATTTCTCTTTTCAATAAACCTTTGAATAGTTCTCCTAGAAACATTTAGTAATTCAAAAATTGCTTGAACTTGTCTTCTATGTGATAATTTCTTACTAGAAATTATATTCATCAATGCTCTACGTGCAACACTTAAATCACTAGATCGACTCTTCTTTTCAATACATTCTAATGCTTCTTGTAGGTTTTCAAAAATTGTTTGTTTTAAATTTGATGACCTTTTCCTATTATCAACCCCTAACAACTCTAAAACAGAGGTCATTTCTTTTCATCTAAATAACTTTACAACTAACTGTGCTCTTCCAATTAGATATTTCTCTTCAAAAAAATCATCCCATATTTTTTTAGAGTGTAATTTTAATGTGTTTTCAGATAACATATCTTCAGATGAAATATTATTGAAAACAAAATCTTCATCCATCTCCATCAGATTTTCCATACCATAGTCGAAAACATTTATATTAGTACTAGGTTCAGTTTGTTCTTGTACTTGTACGTCACCTCGATCATCAATATTTTCCATGGGTTGTTGTTTAGTAGATGTTCATTCATATGCTTTTCTCTTTCTTTGTCTGACTCGTGTTCGATCATACTTCCTCGATCTAGTCCTTGGATTTTCCATCACAAATTACACTCAAATTTGAATTCGTGCCTACATACAAATTTGTACACACATGAGCTTTCCATGAAACATGTACAAGTAATATAGGATAAATATTTTAAAAAGCTTGTAACTAGATGCAAAACATAAACATAAAATATTTAAACAAAAATCTTTAATAAACATAAACATGCAAAACATAAAATATTTTTAATTGAATAATACATACATGTGTATAAAATTCTATATAATTCTCAAATAAAATTCTATAAAATTCTCAAATAAAATTCTATATAATTTTCAAATAAAATTATATATAATTCTCAAATAAATAAATTAAAAAAAAATCTTGATAATGATATCTTTGATGTTTTTTATATAAATTTACTAATTTCATAAGTATGCCAATTTTATGTATATATATTGGAAATAAAAGTAAAGGAAAATGTAAATTTAATAAAACATAGGTATTTAAGGAGGACATGTAAGAACAAGAATGGAAGAACATAGAATTGGTAATCAATAATAATGAAATCTAAGAATTTAAATAGTGAAAACAACAAATGCATTCATATTCAAACAATTTTTAAATAAATAAAATAATCTTCTTTCTATATAATTCTTATAAAAATATTTTTACAAATATTTCTTTGATGTTAATATTTTAATTAAAAAAAACAGTGAAAACAAACTTCAAATGCATTTTTCATAAAAACATAATCAATTAAATAAGTTGAAGATTAATACATACCTTAAAAATATCTCTCCTATTGTTGAAATGCCTTTTCTTTTGGCAAAATAAGTCTTCTAAATTTATGAAATTATAAACCTTCTTTAATAAAAAATAGTCGAATATTTCAAAATATTTGTTATTATTTAATTTTCTTAATTTGAGAAATTAGAAAGAAAATAATTTTTCTTTATTTCAGTCAACTTTGGTCGAGTTCTTATCGGCTGATAGGTTTTCAGCCTATTTATTTTTGGCCGAGTCAGTACTGGTCGAGAATGTTTCTGCCGAAACCTTCTTGACTAAAACCCTCTCAGTAAAAAATGCCTAGTTGGCATCCTACATGGCAGCCAACTCATCATTTCTCATAATTTTCTGAAGTATTTATCTTTGACAGAGTATTTCTCTAGTCAAATTAATCTTTCTACAAAAAATAAAAATACCTTTTTGGAGAGCTTGAAGTGTATAATCCAAATATATAATTTTTATAATATTTTGATTAGTTTTATTATATTTTATTTTTAAAATAATGCAAGTAGGTTTTAAAAATTAAAAAAGAGGTTGATTAGATATTAAAAAAAAATATAGTAAAACTTATCAAAATGTTTTAAGTCTTATACGGGGCACAAGAGGAGAGAGTCTACTTCAAAAGGGTATGTTTTGTTTTTTGAAAATGATTAAAAAAATTGAAATTAGTTTACAGCCCGTGAAGACTATCAAATTCTGACATGTTTGACTTTAAAGCGTTATTACGAGAAAAATATACATCAAAATGTGATTTTTTTTTACATGCACAAGATATTGAAATTACCTATTTGGAAAAAGAAAAAAGGGAGAAATGAATTTTTTTTCAATTTGTTTCTTGATGGCCCGTGAAGTCACTCTTTTATGAAATTTTCAGCATTCCAAAATTTGTCCCTAAATTTATAAAAACATAATGAAAACAATTTTTTTAAAATTTTAAAAATTACAGGAATAAACTACACCAAAAGTTCTACATTTAATTAGTTTACACCATTTTGAAATTCAAAACATAAAGACCACTTTTATGTGGTCCAAGTTAAGAATCTTTTTTGTTGTTGGCCGATTCCTTTATAAAGTGTGACATAGGTTTGTGCTTTTACCTGGCAGTAATGGAAAGGTGTTGCATAGTAGTTGTGTAATGTCAAAGGGGGAGAATAATGCAAAAAAAATTATCCTTTTCTATTGATTTCAAAGGGGGAGAGAAAGTCATGTAAAAAGAGGAACAAGTTGTCAAAGGGAGAGAGTGTATCATGTGAAAAATAGAAAGTTATTAGGGGGAGAAGAGTCAAGTGAAAAAGATCTAAAAGAGAGAATCATGTAGGGGGATAGTAAGTAAAGAGAAAAGATAATAGGAAATAGTATGTTCAAAGCTATTGTGTCTTCGATGTTTTTTCACATCATGTGTTTCCATCAATGATACAAGGGGAGATTATTGCAAGTATGTGCAGATTGGAATTTTTATTGATGTCAACAAGCTTGCGTTGTCATTGATGTCAACTATATGCATTGAGGAATATTGGTGTTGAAAATGAATAGTTGGTGTTGTCCATGCTTTGATTTAGTACATTATGTTTTCATCAATTAAGCTACTGGTGTTAACCTCTATTGCTACCTTGATAAGCTTATATATATGGATATGTCTCTAGTACTTGCTTTCCAAGTGCTTTTGAGAAAATTTGATAAAAAGAGGAAACAATGTGTTGTAGTGTTGTTCTTGGTTACAGAGAGGTTTTCTAGTTTTTCTCCACTTTCTTCTAGGTTGAATATCTACCTATGTGATTTGGATATGTTGGTGAGAGGTATTCAAAGATTTTATATTCAAGAGAAGGTATGTGGGATCATTGTACAATAAATTTTTTGTTCACTAATGTGTGACTGTGTATTACAGAGGTGTCTAGGAGAATTTTTTTTGTTGCATATTTATCTCTAGTTATGCTTTAGGTCTTATGATTTTGAAGGTGTTGATAGTGCTAATAGTTTATCTTGATCAAGAGGATTTGAGGTTTGGTGCTTCGAAAGATAGTTTTTAAATAATAGTGTAATGACTAAGTTGTTTGAGTGTACTAGGTTTGTACATTCTTTAGATGGAAGTTGTTGCACAAGAGTTTAATAGATTTCAGGGCATTTGAAGAATATTCTAGATCATGTTCAAGCATGGTGTGTGGTTCATAAGTCATCTTGGGGTTTGAGGAAGCATGTACTTCAAAGTTTAATGGTGTTTTCATGGGTAATGGTCAACCTGGTGTTTACACTACATGCGAAGGATAAATATTGTTTTTGGTAGCATGAGGTTGACTGGTGTTGTTGTTTTGGGTCCCAATTAAGTTTTGATATGGTCTACATTCACTTCTATCTATCACAAAAGTGTTTTGGAACCAACCTAATTTGAATTTGCACATTTGAGGTTCATATCTGACCTTGGAGAGAGTTTTAAGGTTAAGGATGGTTTAAGTATGAGTTGAATTATTGAAGGAGGTCAAGGTAGATGAAAGTGCAAAGTGTATGATATGAGTAATGAGAAATTGAGTAGAGCAGTGTGTGTAAGGAAAGCTAAGGTGCGGAACTAACTCTCCTAAAGTCAAAACCTCAGGGAAGAATACAGAGGTGCTTTTAAATTTTCAATTACAGTCCAATTAAGATACACTTGAAAGAAATAATAGAAACAAAGAAATGACCATACACACATGAACACTAAATTTACGTTGGAAAACCCTTATGGGAGAAAAACCCACCACACCAAGAAAAATGCCTTTGTATTACAGTAAACAAAATTACATACAGAGTATGGGCTTCACTCTCTGATGTCAAATTACAGCAGCAGATTCAATGATCAACCTTGTATAGAACATTCAAGCTACAATGCTCTTAGAATTGAATTCACACTAATTACTCGACTGTTCACCGAACTATTCATCCCACTAATTGTCCAACCAAACTATACACCAAACTATTCACAATCTTCAATCTCTGAGTATATCCATGTCATCCTTGGTCTGCTGAACTTCCTCACAGGAACGGCCGCAACAGTCCAACTACTAGCAGTTCCCATTCTACTTCTCTGATTAGTCAAAGACACACCACATAGGATAGTCTTCCAATCGGTCAAAAGTGTTCAATCAATATTCGCATGTCGGTGAGACACTAACCGTGTCTCCCTGATGCCACAAAGCCCAATTGTCGATATCAGCAAGATTCGTCACCTTCGGCAAGACGTTATACCGAATGCAAAACTATCTTGTGAATCTATATTGGCAAGAGTTCTCCTATCGCCAAGAGTCACATAGATCTCTATGTCATACCGATATTCATCGAGCAAAACTATCCGCAAGACCAGCCATATCGTTGAGACATCATACCAAGCTCACGATAGTCGGTGATACTACCGCTTTCACCAAGAGATCATACCAATGTTCAAAAGTCACATCGACACCAGTATTCCCATCGGCAAGACTTACACTGTCGCTGAGACGTTATACCGAAGCATCCGTGTTACCCCGATGACTCCAAGTGTATAACTATCGGCGAGACATCTCACATCGCTAAGACTTCATACCAAAGAAAAAAAATTTGGCCAAGAGTCTCCTTGATAACATCAGTTGCCATGAGTCTCCTCAACATTCGATAAGAATAACCTATCGGCCAGACCAACCCACTCGGCAGAGGGTTACATCGAACACAACAAGTCACAGCAATAGCACCAGTTGGAAAGACAACAACAAGGTCTCGATGACCTGAAAAAATTCACAAGGTTACACAACTGCTAGTCGACTAGACAATAAGTATGTCACACTGACTTTTCTCTTTCAGAGGTTTCAGCCTGTGAGATTGAGGCACACAATTCCAACAAACTCCCACTTGATGAAGATCATGCAGGTACCTCCATAACACAACAAAACTACTGAAATTCATGGGCACTGAGGCCCATCGAGCTGGCACACCACCTGAACTTGTCTGTGCTCACTGGCTTCATCAATGCATCTGCAACATTCTCCAGAGTATCCACTTTTTCTAAAGAGCTCTTTCCATCCTCCACCATATCTCATACAAAATGCTACTGCACATCAATATGTTTCATCCTGGCATGGAAAGTAGGATTTTTCACCAAACAAATAGCACTCTAACTGTCACAGTAAATTGTTATTTTTCCTGCATCAAAACTAATGTTAGAACACAAACGTTTTAACCAAATTTCTTCTTTATAGGCATGTGTTTCTACCATGTATTCTTCCTCTATAGTGGACAAAGTGACTATAGCTTG
Organism: Sequoia sempervirens; assembly: GCA_007258455.2. Lineage (NCBI taxonomy): Eukaryota > Viridiplantae > Streptophyta > Pinopsida > Cupressales > Cupressaceae > Sequoia > Sequoia sempervirens. The sequence continues at coordinate 765,776,861 of VDFB02058242.1, read as the reverse complement.
CCGCTTACTCATCCAACTAACTGCACCACCATTCAACATGAAAATATATCCACTAGTGGATCTTCTGCTATTAATGTCCCCTGCCCAATCATAATCTACATAGCCTCGAATGCTGAGAGTCCTCTATGATTCAACCAAGTTCCCATGGTAACAAAAAGCATATTCTGAAATGCCCTTCAAATATCTGAATACTCTTTTCACAGTATCCCAATGTGATCTTCTAGGATTAGCCATAAACTGACTAAGTACTCCCACTGCTTGGGCAATGTCTGGCCTTGTACAGACCATTGCGTACATTAGACTGCCAACCGCACTATCATAAGGAACACTAGTCATGTCCTCCATCTCAGGAGGAGATTTTGGATAGTCTTCAATAGATAGCTTCGTTCCCTGCAAAACTAACACAAACACATTTTGAATAGCATCAATGTCGTGTCTACTCTTTCAATTATCTTCCTTTTTTTCTCATGTATATTTTTCATTACTAGCTCATTTTCAAACCCTAGTTGTAGTGAATCTTGGCCATTCATTCTACTTTTTGGGCACTATAAATAGGGGGTCTCCTCTCATTTTCAAGACAGAGTTGAGTTGTTGTAAAGACATGCTTCAAAATTTTTAATAGAAATACATTGACTTTGGTGGATTTTTGAGTTTCTTTGCATGTTTCATGATTCATCTCCCATAGTTAGCTGATTTAGTTAGATTTACTTTGTTGTTCTTCATGATCTTAGATTCTTTAATAGGTTTGGTAATGTTGTTCAAATGTTGTGTAGATTTCTGCTGTGTTGATGACTTTCTTGTCCATACTTTTTGTTGTTTATTGCTGGTAGATAGTTGTGCAATGTTAGTCTCAACTTAGATCAAAAGTTGCTCTAAAATTTTATCTCTTGTTCATGCATGTTTATGGTGAATGAATGGTAGAACATTTGCATTCCTTAGAAGATAGCACAAATTTTATGATACTGTGAGTTTTCTAGTTAAATGAAATTATGTTTTAAGGAAATTGTCCATAGTAGAACCCTCTATGATCACTGTTCATAGTTAGTTGCAGATCTATGAACCTCTTCTCTTCCCTACCTTTTTTCCTTTTTTCTTAATAAGTGGCCTATGCTAAGGCTCATTTCACATTGTAAAGCTAAATCTTCAGATAGAACCGGAGTTCATGATTGTTGTTTAAACCTGTAGCAAATTGCACTCTAACTTCCCATCTTTGAAACTTCATCTCAAGATTCATCTTGCATCCAACTATGTAAATCTGCCCTGTGATTACCAACAAAATCACATGAAACATCAACTAAGAATTTTCAAGCACTATCAAGACCTGACATTAGAGACCTTGGGATAGTGTTCTACAATTTGAATGTGGAAGATTGTCTTTCAAGAGAGGTAGAGTACATACACACTGCCTATGTTGAGAAAGTGTGCAAAACACCCACTACCCACCATTTCAAACAACGATCTCCTCATAACTTCCCACCTTGTCTGACCTAAAACACTTAAATGATCAAGGATTTGTGCTGACCACCTTCCATGCTCAGGGGTCCCGTTTGATAGAAATATGCCGCCAGAATGCCACCTCAACATGGTTGTTCTAAACATAGAACTCTAGATGGCCATCCCTCTTCTTGACTCTAAATGCCTCAAGGATGGTCTCAATGCCTCCTAATCTGAAAATGAACTTTGACCCATGTGCCAAAATGACTTGTTCTCCATGGTGGACTCCACAATTTGACCAAATCCTAGGGTGGGTGAAACCTTGTGGGCTGCCCTGCCCTCTTTTTCCTTCGAAATAGCCATCTTGATAGGGAAATCTGGCCTATGGGGCCCAAACCATCTAAACTCCCTCTCATGAGATACGATGTTTTGGATTAAGTGTTAGATTTCTTGAATGTTGAATTATCCAATCTAACTCTATTTGTAGGGATTTGGCTAACATTTCATGCTTTCATGCTTGATTTTACTCACCTCTCTTTTGTTTGTAGAATATATATGGAATTAGGTGCAGGAGCCTCAGGGGCAATTGCAGAGAAGGACAAAGGGAAGAAAATAGGCAAAGCTTTGCGTGGAAAGGAAGATAAAGAAAAAATGAAATACCAGTTCCAAGGGGAACCATTACAATCTAAGGTCTCCATAGCATGGAAAGAGGTCACAGACACCAACATAGGGCATGTGGACATCAACAAATTCATGCAAAGGGTCAGGATCAGCCTTGAGATGGAGAATTCCAGACTAATCAAGGGCAATGGAATAGACAAAGCTGTAGGCTTCCCTCCCGCTCTTGTCACCCTAGAGCTAGTAATGGCTTGTAGGGAGGCATACCAACCAGAGACCCGAACAATAGTGGACAAGGATGGGAATATATTAGCTGATATGTCTGCCAAGGAAATAACAAAGGAATTTCACATCCCTACCTTCGAGGAAATGGAACTTCCAACTATAAAGGATTGCAAGGAAATGTGGGATGAAGATCCAATAAAATGTAAGAAACATATAAATCAACATTAGCTAAAGGAGAAGAGGGGAAGTGCTGCAAAAGTTCCCAGGAGCTCTTCCACAACAATTTTTATGAAGATTATCATGATCTAGTGACCCTTCTAAGCAAAGTAATGGGTCTTCCTACTGCTGCTTACTTCCAAGAGTGGATGGTCTACTTCGTTGAATAGATTCTCCATGGAGAAGATACCACATTCTATTGGGCAGGGATACTTAGTGATTGCTTTCATGAGCAGTTCATGGCTATCAAAAATACCTCCAAATTCTACGTGACATCCTATTTGGTTTAATCATTAGCCAAGTGTAGGAAATATAGTGGCTTGTTCAGAGCTCCATATGAACAACCTAACAGGGAGCTCAAGGTCTATGATAGGTGCCCTTAGCTTCAATTCAGGAAATTTAAGAAAGATTACTGCAAGGTCAATGACACTTTCATAGGTCATATCATTAGATTGCTTGGGGGTGAGTTCTAGAGGTGAGTCTCCCACAGAGCCAATGCTTTCTTGAAGTAGTATGCCTTTCTATTCAACCAATATCCAATGTTTACATACATTCATGTAAAAGGGTTCTCAAAAAGACCAAACAAGTTGCCCCCGTATCCTAATGACTGTATAATATTGTTGGAGCTCTCATGGTAGCTGCGGCACATGCACACCATCTTGAGTAGAAAACATTTAGCAGGAATTTCTTACCCCCTATCCTTTGGGCAAGGGATGTATGACCTCCATACCTCACAGTGTTCCCACAACTCAGAGAAGGATATGGCTGAGTACCATCTTAGACTTCACATTGCCCAACCACAGATGGATCCATATGGCCATATCAAGAAAATGTTTGGACCTGAATATGCCCATCTGCACAACATTGAGGATTTTTGGGCTAACTGGAAAGATGAAAATGAAGTGCGAATGAGACACTGTATGTGGATGATTGCATACTTTGTAAAGAAGGTAAACCTGTTCCCCATGCCCGACCAAGTAGAAGAAGATGAGAGCACAATAAGAGACCCCCGATATGGTGCAGTTGCTAATCTGCTGCTATCATTAATTGACTAGGATGAGCAAGAGGTCAACGACCTCAATATCTTTACCAAGCCCAATTAGGCTCAAATGAAAGAATGGATTGATGGGAAAGTTGACCAAATGAATCAGTAAGGGGTCGCTTTGACCTAAGAGGGGCTCAAAAGTGAGCCAAATAGAATGGATGGTGGGGTAGCTGCTACCTCAATAGGGGAAACTTTGACATCCCCTCCACTCACTCGTTCAAGGAAAAGGTAAGAAATTGATCAACAACAACCTAATCCAAAAGTGTACACTAGAAAGGCCTCGAAAGGTGAGCCTTCCAAGAAACATAAGAAATCAAGCAGCATCACTAAGATGCAAGTTATTCAAGAAGATCCACTCCATGAGGGAGAAGAAATGGAGACTGACCAGCCAAAATATCCACCAGCTCTCTCCACTACCGCTGCCCCTTCACCTACCTCTTAGGCCATGGTAGCTACTTCCCCGCCTGTGGTGGATATCTCGGTCCACCTTGCCTCTTCCTTGCCGACTGGACCATTCATCCTAATTGATTCCTCTTCCACCACCACCTCTTCACTTTCTTCTGATTCCATGTCTCTGAGAACATCTCTTTCACTAGCAACAACAGTGATACCCATGCCAACACTCCTACTTCCAAGGGAATTTTTGCAACATATGCAGAATTCCCTATCTGTGATCTCTGAGGTATTGATGAATCTAACCATCTAGACTACCCTAGCAGAGGTTCTCACTAGAATTCCTCCCTCAAAGCCTCCAAATGAACCACTAGAGATGAAAGCCACAATGAAAATATCTGAGTTGGAATGGCAAGAGAGGGAAGTCACCAGGGCATTGGAGGAAGAAGCAGATGAGTTCCACAAACATCTAGAGCACCAACATCTGCAAATTGACAAGGTAGTATGTGAGGGAGAGGAAATGAAATCCTCCAAGAGTGATAGTGAAGAAGATGTCGACACTAAATATATTATAGAAACCTTTGATGCCAATCTTGAGGAAGAGCTAGCCCGACAACTAAAAGTTGTTGGAGAAGAAATGGAAATACCACTTCTCAAAGAAGGAGGGCATGAAGATGATAAAATGGAAGAGAGCACCGAACTTCCAATAGGTAAATAGGAAGAAATCTCCAAGAATGGTGAATATGTACCCTTCTCAAAAGGGCAAGAATGAGAAAAGAAAGAATAGGAAGATATGCCCCCTCAATGCAACGAAGGGGAAAGTAAAGAAGAAGATAAGTCTGAAAAAGAGGATAAAACCCATAGGAGTTTGGAAACTGAGCATCCTGAGAAACATGGGAATGAAGAAGAAGAGAAAGATACTGAAGGGGAAGACAGCCCCAAGGAACCCCTGCCGACCAAATTTCCCATCAAATGCATAGTGTTCATTCGGGACTCTGATGAAGAAGAAGACACAAGGACGGAGAAAGAAGCTCCTAAGGATAAGGAGATAAAAATCAGAAGAGATGAAGAGGAAGGTGACCAAGAATTACCCAAGGAGAAATCCTAGATGCCTGAGTAGCTGGAAAAGAAATCAAAGAAGAAAGCTCCTACTATGAGGGATCCAAGAGCCAGGTTGGAAGCCATCTTAGCTTGATCTTAGATCATCACTAAGAAAGAGAAGAAGCCTAAATTTAGATCAAAGGTATCAATGGATGCCTCTGGATCTAGAACAATGCAAGTAGCTACACCAGTGTTAGGAGAAGTAGGGATAAGTTACAATGTCTCCACAATGAACTTGGGGACAACCACCATGGAGTAGAAAGTAGACCATCTTTATTAATCCATTTCTACCATGGTGCACTTGATACAACAAGATAAGGTTTCCAAGGAAGAACTTAAGGCACAGTTGGCCGAGCTAATAGCCTATATTTAACAATGGTCATCAGTAGAAGAGCTTCCTACCACATCCTCGGCTCCGCCATAACTGTTGTCCAAAGAGAAAATTGACAAGCTTGAGAAAACGAAGAACTTGGCTAAGACCACAAAAGATTGGTTCTAGTAGGTCTTATATGTTGGAAACATGGGCATTAGCTGAGCTGTTAGGAAAAAAAAACAAGTTCTTGGAGGTGTAAAATTCTCTTGAGGGAACAAGGAAGTTCTGTAATGACATCCTAAGAATGTGTGGGTCTACTTACTCCAAAATTGAGGCCATCCTCAAATTGTCAAAGAAAACTTGGGAAAATGAGCTTGCATTCAAGGAGGAGGATCACTGGCTAGTGGATATGTGGAAGCTAGACTTCAAACACCAAAAGGAAAGATTGGATCAGGTACTCCATAAGGTGGATCTAGATATTGATTGGGCCAAGGATGTTAGGGCAGAATGCATTAAGTATTTGAAACTAATGATAGGATATGGTATTCCTATCATTGAAATTGATCCTCAGAAGATAAAACCACATTTCAGTAAGAAGATGGAGCATGGAATTTTGGGCGAGATCACCATAGATTTCATGAGTTTTTCTACCTGAAAATTATTCCAATATGAACAATTCAAGGACCATACTACCAAATACGATGAAGACTAGGAAAAGCTCATTGATAGGTCCAAGCAAAGGAGTTACCAAGTGCTACAATCCAAAATTATGGAAGTTGATAAGCTCCAGCCATTAATCTTGAAGTTCATGGAGTATGTCACTTTGAAGGAGGAAGGGAACACTATTATTGATGGTGAACTCCTTATAGAATAGCTACAACAACGACAATTAGAAAAAAGACAAAATGCTACAGTGCTGCCACTAGAAGACAAAATAGGGAAAAGACAAAGTGTATTTTAAAATTGTAATATAACTGGGGGTAGGTGAAACCCTAGTTGTAGTGAATCTTGGCCACATAATATAAATCAATCTTGGCCATTCATTCTACTTTTTGGACACTATAAATAGGGGGTCTACCCTCATTTTCAAGAGAGACTTGAGTTGTAATGATATGCTACATAGATTTTAATAGAAATACATTGACTTTGGTAGATTTCTAAGTTTCTTTGCAAGTTTCATGATTCATCTCCCATAGTTAGCTGATTTAGTTAGATTTACTTTTTTCTTCTTCATGATCTTAGATTTATTTAATTGGTTTGGTAATGCTATTCAACAGTTGTGTATATTTCTACTGTGTTGATGACTTTCTTGTCCATATTTTTTGTTATTTACTGTTGGTAGATAGTTGTGCAATGTTAGTCTTAACTTAGATTGAAAGTTGCTCTAAACTTTTATCTTTTGTTCATGCATGTTTATAATGAATGAATGGTAGAACATTTGTAGTCCTTAGAAGATAGCACAAATTTCATGATACTGTGAGTTTTCTGGTTAAATGAAATTATGTTTTAAGGAAGCTGTCCACAGTAGAATCCTCCATGATCACTGTTCATAGTTAGTTGCAGATCCAGGAACCTCTTCTCTTCCTTGCCTTTTTCCCTTTTTTTTAATAAGTGACCTATGCTAAGGTTCATTGCACATTGTAAAGCTAAATATTTAGATATAACATGAGTTCATGGTTGTTGTTTGAACCTGCAACAAATTGCACTCTAACTTCCCATCTTAGAAAATTTGTCTCAAGATTCATCTCGCATCCAACTACATAAGTCTACCCTGTGATTACCAAAAAAATCACATGAAACCTCAACTAAGAAGTTTCAAGCACTATCAAGACCTGACATTAGAGACTTTGGGATAGTGTTCTACAATCTGATTGTGGAAGATTGTCTTTCAAGAGAGATAGAGCACCTATGCAATGCCTATGTTGAGAAAGCATGCAAAACACCCACTACCCACCATTTCAAATGGTGATCTCCTCACAAATTCCCTCCTTGTTTGACTCAAAACACTTAAACGATCAAGGAGTTGTGTTGATCATCTTCCATGCTCATGGGTATCACTCGACGGAACTCCACCCCTAGAATGTCACCTCAACATGGTTGTTCTAAACGACAAACTCTAGATGGCCATCCCTCCTCTTGACTTTGAATGCCTCAAGGATGGTCTCAACGCTTCTTAATTTGAATATGAACTTTGACCCACATGCTAAAATAACCCGTTCTCTGTGGTAGACTCCACAATTTGACCAAATCCTAGTGTGGGTGAAACCTTGTGAGCTGCCCTACCTTGTTTTCCCTTCAAAACAACCATCCTGACAAGGAAATCCTACCTTTGGGGCTTGAAGCATCCAAACTCCCTCCTGTGAGCTACTAACGACAATTTGGATTAAGTGTTAGATTTCTTGAACACTAAATTATCCAATCTAACTCCGTTTGTAGGGATTTGGCTAACATTTCATGCTTTTGTGCTTGATTTTACTCACCTCTCCTTTGTTTGTAGAATATATATGGAACTAGGTGTAGGAGCCTTAGGGGAAATCACAGAGAAGGATAAAGGGAAGAAAATAGGCAAAGCTCCCCATGGAAAGGAAGACAAAGACCAAATGAAATACTAGTTCCAAGGGGAACCATTACAATCTAAGGTCTCCACAACATGGAAAGAGGTCATAGAGACCAACATAGGGCATGTGGACATCAAAAAATTCACGCAAAGGGTCAAGATCAGCCCTAAGATGGAGAATTCCATATTAATCAAGGGTAGTGGAATAGCCAAAGTTGTAGGCTTCCCTCCTGCTCTAGTCACTCCAGAGCTAGTAATGGCTTGTAGGGAGGCATACCAACTAAAGACCTAAAAAATAGTGGACAAGGATGGGAATATATTAGTTGATATGTCTACCAAGGCAATAACAAAGGCATTTCACATCCCTACCTTCAAGAAAATGGAACTACCAACTATAAGGGATTGCAAGGAAATGTGGGACGAAGACCCAATAAAATGTAAGAAACTTATAATTTAGAATTGGCTAATGGAGATGAGGGGCAGAGTTGCAAAATTTCCCTAGGAGCTTTTTCATAGAAATTTTTATGAAGATTATCATGATCTGGTGACCCTACTAAGCAGAGTAATGGGTCTTCCTACTATTTTTTACTTCCAAGAGTGGATGGTCTACTTCGTTGAATAAATTATCTGTGGAGAAGATGCCACAATCTAATGGGGAGGGATAATTAGTGATTGCTTTCATGAGTAGTTCATGGTTGTAAAAGAGACCTCCAGATTCTACATGGCATCTTATTTGGTCTACTCATTGGCCGAGCGGAGGCAATATAGTGGCTTGTTCAAAGCTCCAGATGAAGAACCTGGTAGGGAGCTCAAGGTCTATGATAGTTACCATTAGCTATAATCTAGGAACTTTAAGAAAGATTACTACAGGGTCAATGATGCTTTGATAGGTCATATTATCAAATTGCTTGGGGGTGACTTCTAGAGGTGAGTCTCCCATAGTGCCAATGCATTCTTGAAGTAGTGTGCATTTCTATTCATCTAGTATCCAAAGTTTACATAAATTCATGCAAAAAGCTTCTTAGAAAGATCGAACAAGCTGCCCCGATATGCTAATGACCATATAATATTGTTGGAGCTCTCACAGTAGCTGCAACACATGCACACCATCTTGAGTAGCAAACATTTGGCAGGAATTTCTTACCCACTATCCTTTGTCCAAGGGATGTACGACCTCCATACCTTGCAATGTTCCCATAACTTAGAGAAGGAGCTAGCTGAGTACCATCTAAGACTTCGCAATGCCTCACCACAGATGGATTCATATGGCCATATAAAGAAAATGCTTGGACCTAAATATGTCCATCTACACAGCATTGAGGATTATTGGGCTAACTGTAAAGATGAAAATGAAGTGTGAATGAGACACTATATGTGGATGACTACATACTTTGTAAAGAAGGTAAACCTATTCCCTGTGCCCGACCAAGTAGAAGAAGATGAGAGCACAGTAATAGACCCCTAATATGGTGTAGTTGCTAACTGCCACTACCATTAATTGATTGGGATGAGCAAGAGGTCAATGACCTTGATATATTGACCAAGCCTGTTGAGGCTCGAACAAAAGAATGGATTGGTGGGAAAGTTGCTCGAGTGAAGCAGCAAGGGGTCACTCTGACCTACAAGGGGCTCTAAAGTGAGCCAAACGGAACGGATGGTGGGGTAGTTGCTACCTAAATAAGGGAAACTTTGACCTCCCCTCCACTCACTCGTTCAAGGAAAAGGAAATAAACTGATGAAAAATAGCCTAATCCAAAAGTGTATGCTAGAAAGGCCTCAGAAGGTGAGCCTTCCAAGAAACATAAGAAATCAGGCAACATCATTGAGATTCCAGTTATTCAAGAAGATCCACTCCATGAGGGAGAAGAAATGGAGACTGAGTATCCAAAATCTCCACTGGTTGTCTACACTACCACTGCCCCTCTACCTACCTCTCAGGCCATGGTAGCTACTTCCCCACTTGCGGTGGATATCTCGGTCCACCTTGCCTCTTCCTTGCTAACTGGACCAATCGTCCTGATTGATTCATCTTCTTCTTCCATGTCTTTGACCACATCTCTTTTGCTAGCAATAACATCGATATACATGCCAACACTCTAAATTCCAAAGGCATTTTTGCAACATATGCAGAATGTCCCATCCGAGATCTCTGAGGTATTGATGAATCTGACCATATAGGCTACTCTAGCATAGGTTTTCGCTAGCGTTCCTCCCTCAAAGCCTCCAACTGAACCACCAGAGATGAAATACACAATGCAAATATTTGAGGAGTTGGAGTGGTGAGAGAAAGAAGCCACCAGGGCATTGGAGGAAGAAGCAAATGAGTACCATTAACATCTAGAGCACCAACATCTACAAATTGACAAGGTAGTCTATGAGGGAGAGGAAATAGAATCCTCTGAGAGTGATAGAGAAGAATATTCCAACACTAAATATATTATAGAAACCTTTGATGCCAATCTTGAGGAAGAGCTAGCCCAACAACTGAAAGATGTTGGAGAAGAAATGGAAAAACCTCTTCTCAAAGGAGGGTGGGAAGATGATAAAATGGAAGAGAGCACTGAACTTCCAATAGGTAGACAAGAATAAATTCCCAGGCATGGTGAAGAGGTACCCATCTCAGAAGGGTGAGAAGAACAAGAAAAGAAAGAACATGAAGATACACCCCCTCAATGCGAGGAAGGGGAAAGTAAAGAAGAAGATAAGTCTAAAAGAGAGGCTGAAACCCATAGGATTCTGGAAAGTGAGCAACCCAAGAAACATGGGCATGAAGGAGAAGAGAAAGATATTGAAGGGGAAGATAGCCCCAAGGAATGCTTTCCCACCAAATCTCCCATCAAATGCATAGTGTTCATTTGGGACTTTGATGAAGAAGAAGACACAAGGATGGAGAAAGAAGCTCCCTAGGATAAGGAGATAGAAATCAAAAGAGATGAAGAGGAAGGTGACCAAGAATTAACCAAGGAGAAATCACAAATGCCTGAGTGGCTAGAAAAGATATCAGAGAAGAAAGCTCCTACTCTGAGGGATCCAATAGCTAGGTTGGAAGACATCTTGGGTAGAGCTCAAATCATCTTTAAGAAGGAGAAGAAGCCTAAAGTTAGATCAAAGGTAACAATGGATGCCTATGGATCCAGAATAGTGCAAGTAGCTACACCAATGTTAGGAGAGGAAGGGACAAGTTGCAATGTCTCCACCATCAACTTGGGGATAGCCACTAGGGAGCAGAAAGTAGACCATCTTCAGGATCTGTTGCCATCGTGGTGCACTTGATACAACAGGATAAGGTTTCCAAGGAAGAACTTAAGGCACAGTTGGCTAATCTGACAACCTATATTCAACAATGGTCATCAGTAGAAGATCTTCCTACCACATCCTCGGCTCCACCATAGCTGCTATCCAAAAAGAAAATTGACAAGCTTGAGAAAAGGAAGAACTTGGCTAAGACCATAGAAGACTAGTTCTGGTAGGTCTTATATGTTGGAAACATGGGAATTAGTTGAGCTATTAGGACAACAAAAAAGTTCTTGGAGGTGCAAAAGTCTCTTGAGGGAACAAGGAAGTTCTGTACTGACTTCTTGAGAATGTATGGGTCTACTTACCCCAAAATTGAGGCCATCCTCAAACTTCTGAAGAAAAATTTGGAAAAGGAGCTTGCATTCAAGGAAGAGGATCATTGGTTGGTGGATATGTGGAAGTTGGACTTCAAACACTGAAAGGAAATATTTGATAAGGTACTCTATAAGGTGGATCCAGATATTGATTGGGCCAAGGATGTTAGGGAAGATTAAGTTAAGTATTTGAAACTAATGACAGGATATGATATGCCTGTCGTGCAAATTGATCTAGAGGAGATAAAACCTCATTTTTGTAAGAAGATGGAGGATGGAATGTCAGGAAAGATCACCAAAAATTTCATGAGTTTTGCTGCTTGAGCCTTCTCCCAATCTGAACAATTTAGGGACAATACTACCAAATATGATGAAGACTGGGAAAAGCTCACCGACAGATCCAAGCAATGGAGTTACCAAGTGCTACAATCCAAAATTATGGAAGTTGATAAGCTTCATCCATTTATCTTGAAGTTCATGGAGTATTTCACTTTGAAGAAGTAGGAAGGGAACCCTATTATTGATGATGAACTCCTTACAGAATAGTTGTAGCAAAGGCAATTAGCAAAAAGATAAAATGCTACAGTGCTACCAGTAGAAGAAAAAATAGGGAAAAGACAAAGTGTATTTTAAAATTGTAATATAATTGGGGGTAGGTGAAACACTAGTTGTAGTGAATCTTGGCCACACAATATAAATCAATCTTGGCCATTCATTCTAATTTTTGGACACTATAAATAGGGGGTCTCCTCTCATTTTCAAGACAGAGTTGAGTTGTTGTAAAGACATGCTATAGAAATTTTAATAGAAATACATTGAATTTGGTGGATTTCTAAGTTTCTTTGCATGTTTCATGATTCATCTCCCATAGTTAGCTGATTTAGTTAGATTTAATTTGTTGTTCTTCATGATCTTAGATTTCTTTAATAGGTTTAGAAATGTTGTTCAATGGTTCTATAGGTTTCTGCTATGTTGATGACTTTCTTTTCCATAATTTTTGTTGTTTGCTACTGGTAGATAGATATGCAAATTTAGTCTTGAATTAGATCGAAAGTTTCTCTAAAATTTTATCTTTTGTTCATGCATGTTTATGGTGAATGAATGGTAGAACATTTGTAGTCCTTAGAAGATAACACAAATTTCATGATATTGTGAGTTTTCTGGTTAAATGAAATTATGTTTTAAGGAAGCTATCCATAGTAGAAACCTCCATGATCACTGTTCATAGTTAGTTGAAGATCCAGGAACCTCTTCTCTTCCCTGCCTTTTTCTATTTTTTTTAATAAGTGACCTATGCTAAGGTTCATTGCACATTGTAAATCTAAATCTTCAGATAGAATAGGAGTTCATGATTTTTGTTTGAACCTACAACAAATTGAACTCTAATTTCCCATCTTAGAAACTCTATCTCAAGATTCATCTCACATCCAACTATGTAGGTCAGCCCTGTGATTACTAGAAAAATCACATCAAACATCAACTGAAAAGTTCCAAGCACTATCAAGACCTAACATTAGATACCTTGGGATAGTTTTCTACAATCTAATTGTGGAAGATTGTCTTTCAAGAGAGGTAGTGCACCTATTCACTTCCTGTGTTGAGAAAGTGTACAAAACACCCATCAACAATCAAGAATTTTTCATTCTCAATGTTACAGTACACATTACTTTCTTCTGTACCTTTGTTAAATCCTTGCTAAATAAAATACCTATATAACCTTGCATACCGAGCTCTAGGAGCTTGCTTCAATCCATATAAATCATTCTTCAATTTGCACACCTTATTTGGTTGATCTATTAACTAAAATCCTTTTGATTGTTCCATGTAAACTTCTTCTTCTAGCTCACCATTTAGAAATGTTGACTTGACATCCATCTGATAGAATTTGAAATCTTTATGAGCACCCAATGCTAAGAACATCCTTATAGCTTCCATTCTTATAACTAAGGCAAAAGTTTCCTAAAAATCTATGCCTTCTACTTGTGGGTAACCTTTACACATAAGCCTCTCTTTGTTTCTGACAACTTCTCTATTCTCATTAAACTTATTTTTGAATACCCATTTTCAACCAATGATATTTTTATCTTCCGGTCTTGGGACCAATTCCCAAGTCTGATTCTTCTCAATCTACAAAATTTCTTTCATTACTTCTTTCCAATGTTATTCTTTACAGGCTTCACTTACCGTCTTTGGCTCAATCTAAGAGAATAAACACAAATTTACTTCAGTAGTAGCTTTGCTTCTGGTTAACACACCTTTTGTCTTGTCTCCAATAATCTAATTTTCTAAATGATTCCTATGTACATATTTCAGTGTCCTAGGGGACATCACTAGAGCATCTTCTTCTCTTTCATTCTATTTATCCTATTTCTTCTGCTCATCTTTATCCTATTCTTCCACAATTTCTTCTATTCTTGCACAATCATGTTCATCAAACACATATCCAACAATATCAATAGAATTATTTATTGTCTCATCAACCTTCACATTCAAGATCTCTACAACATTTCTTAGTCTTTTATTGAAACATCTAGACTTACCCAAATTTTCCTCATCTCTTTTGATATAGCATTTTCTTCCTCATACCTTGAAATATTTAAATGTAGGAATTCTTCCATGCCATAGCTCATAGAGAGTCTTTATATTGTTTTCTCTTGATTGAACTTGATTGAACACATAAATAGTAGTGTGAATAGCTTCTTTCAAGTAAACTTCTAGTAATATGTCTTCAATGATCATTGATCTAGTAGCCTCTTGAACTACTCTATTTTTCCTTTCAACAACTCCATTCTATTGAGTAGTTCTTAGAGCAGATAACTATCTCTTTCATCCATGCACTTCACAAAACATATTGAACTCATGGGAGATGAATTCACCACCTCTATTAGATCTTAAGAATTTTATCTTCAAATTCACTTCATTTTCAACCATTGCCTTGAATGCCTTGAATCTATGTAATGCATTTGATTTATTTCTTAGAAATGTAACCCATGTATATCTAAAATAATCATCCATTAAAAGCATAAATTAACTTTCACCTAGTAGAATTCACACTCTCATAGGACCACAAAGATCTGTATGAACTAAATCCCGTAGTCCAATAGTAGATTGTTCCTTCGATCTGTAATGATTTCTTGCTTGCTTACCAAACTAAAAATTTCTACAAATAGCTTTAATAGGATTTTTAATTCTTGGTAAATATCTCATGACCTGAAAAAAACTAATCCTTGTCAAGTTATCAAAATTCATGTGACACATTCTCCTATGCCATAACCAACTATCATTTATCTGAGTCATAAATCATCATCCATCAACACCCTTAAGTTGATAGATATTCCCTTTAGATTTATTTCTTGTAGCAATCAATGTTCTATATCCTTTCTGAATCTCACATTTCTCATCCTTAAACACAAGATCATATCCTTTTTTTCACATCTAACCAATGCTCAACAAATTATTCCTTAAACCCTTAACATAGTAAACATTGTTAGTATGATTCTTTCCATCAAAACTTAATGAACCTATCCCACATATTTTAGCACCAGTATAATCTCCAAACATAACCAAGCCTCCATCATATTTCTCAAGTTTAACAAACCTATTCTTATCTCCAATCATGTGATGTGAACAACCACTATCAAATACCCAAAAATTCTTTTCTTGTTTAGCATGTAGGGAATAGATAATCGTACCTTCCTTTTTCTCCTCCTTCTTCCTTTACCTATCTCTTTGAATTAGTAGTATGTTCATCCTTAATTTCCAAGAAAAATCATTCATTTTCATCTGGATCTTCATATTTTGAATCTTCATTAGAAATACTATCATTCTCATTCACATAGTAAGCTTTGTTAATCTTCTTTCCTTTCTTTTCTTTCTCATATCTTTGTTTATTTCTTTTAGCTCTTTCTGGACACTTTGTAGAATAATGACCTATTTCTCCACAACTAAAGCATTTAAAGGGAAACTTACCTTCATACTTACTAAAACCTTTTCTCATTCTTCTTACAAAGTGAGCTTCTATTTCATCAAAGTTCTCTTCACCTAGATCTTTAGCTTTTATAGCTTTAAGGGCAGTCTCTGATTTTCCTCCATTTCTTAGACTCAGATTCCTCATCTCATAAGATGTCAAAAATCCTAATAGAAAATCCTTAGTACAAGTTTTATAATCTATAGTATACTCAATAGCACTCACCTTCTCATTGTAATCATTAGGAAGAGTTCAAAGAATCTTCTTTACAATCCTATTTTCATCTCTAGTAGTGGTAAGTGATCGTATTCCAGCCACTACCTCATCCAATCTATGTACATAAGCTTTAACATTTTCATCTTCAGACATATGTATAAGATCAAATTGTGTTTCCAAATTTTGCAAATTTTTCTCTTTAACTCTTTCATCACCATCATGTGCTCTCTCCAAAGCATCCCAAACTTCCTTAGCTATCTTCAAATTTTGAACCTTAATCAACTTGGAATGTACCAGACTATTCTTCAAGATGATCTTTTCCATATTGTTAGATTCATGTGCTTGGATCTCTTTAGGTGTACTCAAACCATTAGCAAGAGGAGTGTAAAGATTCTTCTAAGATTTCTCCACATCATATCTGCAATACTCCAGATATTATTCCATCAATACTTTCTAGATACCATAATTAGTTCCATCAAACCTCAAATAGTCAAAGACCATTTTGCTAGCCATCTCAGACCTTCCTCAAGCAGTTAAAATATTCACCAATGAACCAATTGTTGAATAGGAAAAATGAGAGGGGGCGTGAATCAGTTTTCATAGATTTTAACCTTTAATTCAATCACCAGAACTAATACTTAAAATTGCTTAAATGATTAATCATCAAATGCTAATGCAGAAACTCAAATCCAACACATAAACAAAATAACACCATATTTACATGGAAAACCCAATGAGGGAAAATAAACGGTGAGGATTAACTCACACTATAGAGAATACCAAAACTAATGAAAAATGGCTCACTGACTAAAACAAGGCTCACTACTCGAGATAAGGCTCGCTGCTTGAAATAAGGACTCATTGTCTGGAACAAGGGTTCACTGTCCAACAAGGCTACAACCCAAGGGGCTCACTACCATAGAGATGCAAAGAAGACAAAGAAGACTTGTTCCAAAGATACTACAATCTGAATGCAATAAAGGATTCCACCATAGTTACTTGGTCAAATTGCATGAATGATAGAGTTCGCCTTCTGCTCACTGCATCTAAAAACTCAACATTAAACTTCACACTGATCTTCCACACACAACTGACACACACACTTTCTAAATAATACCAATGTTGCATCTACCCTTTCACTTATCTTCCTTCTTTTCTCTTGTATATTTTTCATTACTAGCTCATATTGTATTTATACTATCTCCAACCTTGAAAAAGGTCCAAAGTTAGCCATCCAACTTCAAATTCAAATTAGGTTAGTGAAAAAAAATCCTAGGCTGGAATTAGAATGAGGGCGACCCAAACACATACTTCATCAACTTCAAAGATAGTGCTTAACACAAGGTCAACCAAACTAGTGTAAAAAAAATAGAACAATTAAGCCCAAAACTTCCAGAAGCCAAAAATATCTTCAATGCAATCAAAACATCTTAACTCTAGAACCAAAAGTTAAAAGACTTCATCAAAGAGAAATCTAGACCAACAACATTTCTCCAAGACCTAAACCAAAACATAGAAAAACATAGTTCACAACTAGTGAACACAACTCGAACTTCACATTGAGCCAACAACCAAAAATATAGATATTGCAACCTTCAACAACCATGACCAACATATCTAAACCACATGAACATAGGGGAAAATACTAGATCATTACCTGGAGAAAAAACTGAACACCTGTAAAATTTCTTTAATACAATTTTCTCAATAACCTCAACATATACAACCAGCAACTACTAGTAGATAACTAGTTGACCAGTTGACATCAATGACAACACCTTCATTCCTTTCTCCACTCTTGCAACAAATCATAGATTCCTCTCAAGAAAAAAATATTCTCTAGTTTAGATAATCGTGCACTTTATATTGGAATATATGTGTCATATTGAAGGAAAATATATATATATATATATATATATGACATTACTATGAACATAAGATTTTATATTGAATCAAATTAAATGATATTTAATGTCATGAATTACTATATTGGTTATGGCATCCTAGAAGGATGAAGCCATATTAGGCAAAACATAATTTATGAAGAAGTAATCTTCAAATTGAGTTTAACTTAGGATTATTATACATATCGACATGTTGTGAGTTCTTTAGATTGAGACCAGGTGTGTCAAGCCAATGATATTGTGTCATCAACATTAACTAATTATGTATAAAATAGAAGAGTCATTACTCCCATGGTTAGAGAGAAAGAACTTGAATAAGAGGCGGTTTCTAGATAGACTGTTACAAGTATGTAACAAGGTATTAAAGAGATTGTGTCAAACCTATTTGGACTTAATCCAATATTAGTGTGTCATCACTTTTGAATTAATTCTTGTTTATGATTTTTAACCTTGGGGGAAAACCAAGAGTAGACTTAACCATAGGTTAGTGTTTTGCATATTTTACACACACGCCTCACCAAAGGAAAGGACCCCCTTTCCTCTTCACTTTTTCCTAGCTCCTAGTTGGTTAGAATTTACTACGGGTTTTGGGCCCCCATTTTAAACTTAGGGTGATCATGTACCCTGAACTGCAAATTCAAATGTACCTAAGTAATTGTTCAAATTCTATGAAGTTTCAAAATTTTGTGGAGAATCCTTCACAAGTTTCCACTTTACGAAAGCTCACCCCTAAATGACCATTATACCAATGGAAAAACCTTCACATCCTCCCATTTCATGGGCTTCTCCCTTTTCATTTCAGAAATTGAATTAAACCCATCGCGCTGAGAAATTTGTTAAGTCCTGGTTACCCTACGGGATGCCTCACATAGCCCACTACCACCTCATCACCATCGCTCAATGATAGAGCCTTCACTCCATCCAACCATGTGGATTTCTCAATCCAACCATGTGGATTTCTCACTTATTACCCATCATTCCAACCTTGGATTGTAAAGTGGCAAAGCCACTAAGTCAAAATGATTATGTGGGTCCACACTTGTGGGTGTACGCTAGTGGAAAGTTGTTACCTAGTGGCCATTATTTAAATGGCAGGACCCTGCAATCACTCCATCATGTGGGTCTTGCATATGTCATTTCCTCAAAACAAAATCTTAAGTTAACTAGCCATATTTTGAGTCAAAAGTCACTGGTTGGTCTTCCCATGTGGTCTACCATTGGTAGGAGGTCGTTACTCTAGCATCATTTCTCAATAGCGAAACTCCACTAGTACCTCTTCGCCATGTAGACCTAGAACCCACTAATGCTATTAATATGAAGGTTGGATATCTGTATTTTCATGTGGTCCATTGTTGCTGAAATGTCATCCTCACAAAGCCACTCATTGGTGGTGAAAACTCAATGACAACCTGGCACACGACCCCCACACTTCTTGACTCATGGACTACAGAGTCAGGCGGTGTGGGGGTCATGTGCCTGGTTGTCATTGAGTTTTCGCTGCCAATGAGTGGCTTTGTGAGGATGACGTTACCATTCTACAGAGTCATTGCCATGCTAAATCATTTTTCTGATTATACATAGGGGCTATTGTGGAAAATATAGTGTGTGTTAAACATCATTTCGATAGTGTGTCTATGAGAATGGTTGAAGTATTTAGTAGCAAAGTAAATAATGCAAGTAGACTTGAATAGAGTGGCAAAAATGGTGATTTCATTTAACTATCATAGGTGGGATCGAGGAGGTTTCTTAGAGAATGGTTGTGAGGGAGAAATTTTACTTGTGGGTTCCGAGTCCCTTTACGCCAATAGATACTTTCATGCAGATTTTCATCGCATTAATGCTATTCCTTTTTGGTGCCAACCTAGTTGTCACCTGTACTATCACGATCCACACGACATTCCTAGATGGTGTTTCTACATCTTTCTCCTATGAATCAAGAGTGTTCCCACAGTGTGTCCCTAAAATTTGGTGGAAAATTCATACTCACACAGGCAGGGTCGGGACATTCCAATGATTTTTCAGTTCACATGTTGACTATTTCACCTATGCGTCGATTGTGGAAATGATGGGATTTATTTGTTGACTTGTGGAAGGAAGAATTCCATAGTTCTTGGATATGATTTCACATCTTAGAGCTGGTAGTTCAATTCGAAAAGAGTGTCTTCATTATAATTCAAGGCTTCTTCTCTTGTGCATCCAGGGTGGTTGCACATGTAACATCATCTAAAGGAAGCTAATTCTCCACAATATTTCTAAATTGAAATGGCTTACTTTCTTCTCTCTTCCCCATGAGGTGTAATGGCATGAAATTTCTATGACTTGAAAATTAATTGATTATGTTCTATTATCAATTGATACAGGTTGCATGGAGATCGACATCAAGTTGTGATGCATTTTAAAACCTGGGAGGATTGTTTCACTTATTTGCATTATTATTATCCCAAAGATCATGAAAGGCCATTGATATATTTCAAAATAATGATCTAATAAGAATTGAGAAACACCATAAAAAATGAGGATAAATATACACTACGAGGTCTCATGTTGCAGGAGTTGTTCCTCTCCTAACCATTATTATTATGGCCTTCCCTCAGTGCCTCCCTAAATATTATTACCCACACCATTATGTAGGTTTTGTCATGAGCTTTGAGTTAGTATGTGATGGGCACATTAAGAATAAGAACACATCTTTGAATGAATGAATTTGATTCACTAAACAATATTTTAAAATCTCACAGCTATTGACATGAATAGGGATGTTAAAATTGAGTGTGAGCTTGTCAATAGTGAATTAAGATCATGTGGGTTTGATGGCGGAACATGAAAACATTGATGATGTATCTAGTGCAATGTTTTTCAGAGGTATGAGTTACAAGGTAGTCAACTTTTAGATTTAATCTTTTTCTTGTAGCACCTTTCGTTCAATGAAAGATCTAATATTGTTGAAGCATGACATAATTTATCATAGGTTTTCACTTGTAAAAGCTTGGACAATCAAATCAAATGGTAAGCTAGATCAAGGCAATAGGGTTCATGATCTTAGGTGGCATAATCTCTTGGAAATATATGCCATAATGTCACAGGCTAAAACCTCTAAGAGAGGAAAGTTGGTGTGACATGCTTTGGGTCTGGCCGACTAGTAGCTTTGGATCTTGTGGTTTGTATAGGTCGCTGAGGAAATGTTTAAGTCCTGCCAAAGGAGCTTATTGATGTGACTTGTGATAGTCATTGTAACCCTATGTCGAGTGGAGATCTCTAGCTGACAGACCATTCATATCATATATCGAGGAGACCCTTGGCCGAAAGGCTTACTTTGGTGTGAAGTCCCAACGACGAACGAAGACTCGTCGACAACATTTTCTGTTGAAGCCTTCGGGGAGAGTCTTGGGTGTTTGGTAAGAAGTCTTACTGATAGGAATGTCTCACTGACAGTATTCAATCGAGGTAACTCAAAGGTCTCGAGAAGAACTCACAGCAACTAAGTGAAGTCTCATTGAAGGTGGAGGCATCGGTATGAAGTCTCAACGACTGATGAAGGTCTCGCCGACAAGGATACACTTGGAGTCTTCATGGTGACACAAAGACTTTGGTATGAAGTCTTAGTGATGGACAAAAGTCTTTCCGACTATTGTTTGGTGCTCGGTATGACTTAAGACTTTGAAGTAACGTCTCAGTGATAGCAATATGTCTTGGTGATAGATGAGCACTTCGGAGTAACTTTGAACCTTGGTATGATCTCCTGGCGAAAGCGATAAGTCTTACTGATTGTTGAACATTTCAGTATAACATAGGGGCTCAGTATGATCTCTTAGTGAAAGTGATAAGTCTTAGTGATAGCTCTCTGGACTCAATGTAACATCTTTCCGATAGTATGGACTTTTGGCGATATCGAATGCTAACTTCATGGCATCAGGGAGACACGGTTAGTGTCTCACCGACATGCCAACATAGGGTGAATTCATTTGACTGAGTGAAGACTATCCTACATGGCTTGTATTCAACTAATCAGAGAAGCTGGATGGGAACTGTTGGGAGACAGTTCATTGTGGCATTTTTGTGAGGAAGTTCGATGGAGAGGAATGACATGAATATATTATGGAATAGCAGATGATGTCTGGTTTGATGGATCGATGGATTGCTGTGTGATTGTATGATCAGTGGATGAATTCTATTCTGTGAAGACTGTAATGTGAATGGTCTGTAACAAGGTTGTTCATGGTGAATGCTGCTATAAACTGACATCAGAAAGATAAGTTAGAACTCTGTTTGTAATCTTTATTATTGTAATACAAAGTGACTTCTCTTGGTGTGGTGGGTTTTTCTCTTGTAAGGATTTTCCCACGTATATCTGGTGTTCATATGTGTATGATTAATTCTCTATTTTTGTTATCTCTTTCAAGTGCATCTTAATTGGACTATAATTGTAAAATTTAAAAGGTATCTCTACATTCTTCCTTGAGGTTTTGATGTTGGGAGAGTTGCTTCCACATCTAGCTTTCCTTACAAGTGGTATTAGAGCCTGGCTAGTTGTGTTATCCTCGTGGGTACGTTGGATTTTTTGTGTGAATTTCTATTGAGTGGGAGTCTTGTAGAAGTTTGTTAATTATAATTACAGATTGAGATAGCTAGCACGTCAGGAAAGATTGAAATAGAGAAGTTCAATGGAAACAATTTTTGAGGTGTGGAAACTTAAGATGGAAGATCTATTGGTTGATCGTGATCTTTGGATTGTTGTGTCTAGAGCAAAGCCTATAGGCATGAAGCAAGAAGATTGGGACCTTGCAGATAGAAAGTCTAAGGGGCTGATAAGGCTCTGTTTGGTAGACCCCGTTCTTCTAAATGTGCATGAAGAGAAGACTGCATCTTCCATTTGGAAGAGACTGGCATCTATTTATCAGGGGGAAGTCCTTGGTGAATAAAATGTTCCTAAGGAAGAAGTTGTACACTTTGAGAATGCAGGAAGGAGGGTATGTAGCTAATAATTTGAATGCATTCAACATTCTGATTGCACAGTTAACATCTATTGGTGTGAAGATTGATGAAGAGGATTGTTGTATGCTAATATTGTGTTCTTTGCCAGATTCATGGGATCACCTGGTGATGGCTATTAGGAGTACAACATCTAGTTTCAAGATGGAAGATGTTGTTGCTTCTTTGTTATCAGAAGAGATGAGAAGGAAATATTTTGAGATGGTGAAGGAGGCCCTTGCTGTTAGAGGAAGGTCGAAAGAGAAAGGCAAGAAGGACAAGAAGTCCAAATCAAAATCAGAGGGGAGATCAAAGTCTCCTGGAAAGAAGTCCAAGGTGAAGTGTTGGAACTATGGGCAACCTGGTCATGTCTGAAAGGATTGTAAAGATGAGAAGAAGAAGAAGTATTCTTCGATAATGACTCTTCAGAGTGATGTAGATGCCTTCATTGCAGCTTTGGCTACACAGGCATTAGATGATGTCTGGCTGATTGATTCTGGAGCATCTTTCCACATGACATCTCATAGAGACTGGTTTACAAAGTATGAAGAATACGATGGTGGAAAGGTGTACTTGGAAAGTGATTCAACTTTGGAAATTTTTGGCCATGGAAGAGTCAGAATTCAATTCCCTGATGGAAGAGTGAAAGGAATTAATGATGTAATGCATATACCAGGTCTAGCTCAAAACTTACTTTCTATTAGTAAGTTGAATGATATTGGAGTGCAAGTCACATTCTTTGGAAATGGCTGCAAGATGACTAGAGGCTCAATGGTTCTAGTGAGGGGTGCTCGTATTGGTACCTTGTACAAGCTGGATGCACATGTTGTTCAATCCAACAGTGTCTTTGTAAAGTCCCAGAAGGCTACTCATGGAGGAAAAGAGGGAAATGTTCCTAATTGTGTAAACTCTATGGAAGTTAAACTTCCAGCAAAAAGACTATGCTTTGGCATCATAGGCTAGGCCACATTGGTGAGAAAGGTTTAAAAACCTTGAAGAATAAAAACCTGGTGGAGGGGCTCAAAGATTGTAACCTTGAATTTGAATTTTGTGAACATTGTATATATGGAAAACAACACCGTGTTTCATTTTATTCCAGTCCTCATAAATCTTCTGGTTTGCTAGATTATATTCATTCTGATGTATTTGGTCCAGTGAATGTTCCTTCTCTGTCTAATTCAAGGTACTATGTATCGTTCATTGATGATTATTCGAGAAGAACATTTGTTTATTTTTTTAAAAGTAAATCAGAAGTGTTTAGTCGGTTTAAAGAATTTAAGAACCTTGTAGAAAATCAGACTGGAAGAAAAATAAAATGTTTAAGGACTGATAATGGTGGTGAATTTTGTTCTGATGATTTTGATAGGTATTATAAAGACCATGGGATTAAAAGACATAATACTACACCTTATACTCCACAACAAAATGGAGTTACAGAAAGGTTCAATAGGACAGTGATGGAGAGAGCATGAAGTATGCTGAGTAGTGCTAGCTTGGAGGAGAAGTTATGGGCTGAGCCAGTTGCTACAAGATGTTACTTGATAAATCATTCTCCAAATTCTTCTCTTGTTGAGAAAACACCTTTGGAAGCGTGGTCTGGTAAGAAGCCCTCTTTAAGACATATTTGTGTTTTTGGCTGTGAGGCATATGCTCATGTGCCGTATGAGAAAAGATCTAAGCTGGAGAACAAGACTGTCAAATGTATTTTTATTGGTTATAGTGCTAGCATAAAAGGATACAAGCTTTGGAATCCTGATACAGAGAAGGTTTTATATAGCAGAAGTGTAATATTTCATGAGTTGAAGCCTTCTACCTTGGATATGTAGTCAGAGACAAAGTTAGAAAACAATAAGGATGTAGTTGGAATTCATCCTACACCAGATAAAGAGGAATTCAAAATTCAAAATGTACCTGAAACTGAGGAGAGCTCAAGTAGTTTTGAAAGTTTTGAAGAAGAAGAAGAACCTCAGCCTCAACAAGTGAGGAGTTCAACTCATGAAAGAAAGCAACCTGATAGGTATGGGTTCTCTTTGATAGATTCTACTTGTGCCTATGCTTTAATTTCTAGCACTAATGAGACTAGGACTGTGAAAGAGGCATTTAGAATGTCTGAGTCAGACTCTTGGTTGGCAGCCATGAATGAAACTTGGAGTTTGGTGCCCTTGCCTAAAGGTAGAAAAGTTGTTGGCTGCAAATGGGTATTTAAGAAGAAGATTGGTCTAGATGGCAATGTGGAAAAATATAAGGCGAGGTTGGTTGCGAAGGGTTATTCCCAAGTAGAGGGAATTGATTATGGGGAGATTTTCTCCTGTAGCTAAGCTGACATCTATCATATTTCTTTTGTCACTTGCAGCAACGTATGACTTAGAGGTCGAAAAGATGGATTTGAAGACAACATTTCTTCATGGTGATCTTGAAGAAGAGATTTACATGTCCTAGCCTGAGCACTTTGTACATAAAGGTAAAGAGAAACTAGTTTACAAGTTAAAAAAGTCTCTGTATGCGTTAAAGTAGTCACCTAGAATGTGGTACCATAAATTTGATACTTTTGCATTGTCTTTGGGATTTGTGAGATCAAAATCTGATCATTGTGTCTATTACAGAGCTGAAAGTGATCAAGTTCTTATTATTGCTCTTTATGTTGATGATATGTTGTTCATAGGCAATAGTAAGTTGATGATTTCTGATCTTAAGTCTCAGTTGTCTGTTAAGTTCAAAATGAAAGGTCTTGGTGCAACAAGGTATATTCTGGGGATGGAGATAACCAGGGACATGAAGAATAGAAAACTTTGGCTAAGTCAGAGTAAGTATATCAAGACTTTTCTAGAGAGATTTTGCATGAATGATTGCAAGCAACTAGTTGTTCCAGTCTTGTAGGGAACAAAGCTATCTATTGAAGATTGTCCAAAATATCCTACTGAGATGGAGGACATGACCAGTGTACCCTATGATAGTGTGGTTGGCAATCTTATGTATCCAATGGTCTGTACAAGGCCAGACATTGACCAAGCAGTGGGAGTTCTTAGTCGGTTTATGGCTAATCCCTAAAGGACACATTTGGATACTGTAAAGAGAGTTTTCAAATATTTGAAGGGCACTTCAGAATTTGGTTTGTGTTACCATGGGAACTTGGTTGAATCATAGAGGACTATCAGTATTCGAGGCTATGTGGATTCTAATTGGGTAGGGGACATTGATAGTAGGAGGTCCACCAGTGGATATACTTTCATGTTGAATGGTGGTGCAGTGAGTTGGATGAGTAAGCGGTAGGTTGTAGTCACTTTGTCCACTACAGAGGCTGAATACATGGCAGCTACACATGCTTGTAAAGAAGTAGTTTGGTTAAAACATTTGTGTTCTAACATTGGTTTTGATGCAGGGCAAATAACTATTTTTTGTGACAATCAGAGTGAAATTTTTCTAGCAAAGAATCCTACTTTCCATTCCAGGATGAAACATATAGATGTACAGTATCACTTTGTATGAGATATGGTGGAGGATGGAAAGTTTAGTTTGGAAAAAGTTGATACTCTGGAGAATGTTGCAGATGCATTGATGAAGCCAGTGAGCACAAACAAGTTTAGGTGGTGTGCCAGTTCAATGGGCCTTAGTGCCCATGTTTTTTAGTAGTTTTGTTGTGCTCTAGAGGTGCCTATGTGATCTTCGTCAAATGGGAGATTGTTGGAAATATATGCCTCAATCTCGTAGGCTAAAACCTCTAAGAGAGGCAAGTCAGTGTGACATGCTTTGGGTCTGGCTGACTAGCAGCTTTGGATCTTGTAGTTTGTATAGGTCGTCGAGACAATGTTTAAGTCATGTTGAAGGAGCTTATCGCTGTGAGTTGTGACAGTCATTGCAACCCTATGCCGAGTGGAGATCTTTGGCCGACAAGCCATTCATATGGTATATCAGGGAGACCCTTGGCCAAAAGGCTTACTTTGGTGTGAAGTCCCAATGACGAACAAAGACTCGCCGACAACTTTTTCTGTTGAAGCCTTCAGGGAGAGTCTTGGGTGTTTGGTAAGAAGTCTTACTGATAGGAATTTCTCACCGATAGTATTCACTCAGGGTAACTCAAAGGTCTCAGGAAGAGCTCTCAACGACTAAGTGAAGTCTCACCGAAGGTGGAGGCTTCAGTATGAAGTCTCAGCGACTAATGAAGGTCTCATCGATGGGGATACACTTGAAGTCTTTGAGGTGACACAAAGACTTTGGTATGAAGTCTTAGCGATGGACAGAAGTCTTGCCGACTGTTGTTTGGTGCTCAGTATGACTTAAGATTTTAGAGTAACCTCTCAGCGATAGCAATATGTCTTGGTGATAGATGAGCACTTCGGAGTAACTTTTAACCTCGGTATGATCTCCAGGAAAAAGCAATAATTCTTTCCAACTATTGAACATTTCTATATAACATAAAGGCTCAGTATGATCTCTCAGCGAAAGTGATAAGTCTTAGTGATAGCTCTCTAGACTTGGTGTAACATCTTTTTGATAGTATGGACTCTTAGTGATATCAAATGCTGACTTCATGGCATCGGGGAGACACGGTTAGTGTCTCACAAACATGCCAACATAGGGTGAACGCCTTTGATCAAGTGAAGACTATCCTATGTGGCTTGTATTCGACCAATCAGAGAAGCCGAATGGGAACCATTGGGAGATAGTTCATTGTGGCAGTTC
Source organism: Sequoia sempervirens (assembly GCA_007258455.2). Lineage (NCBI taxonomy): Eukaryota > Viridiplantae > Streptophyta > Pinopsida > Cupressales > Cupressaceae > Sequoia > Sequoia sempervirens. The sequence continues at coordinate 765,749,613 of VDFB02058242.1, read as the reverse complement.
TGTGAGGAAGTTTGACAGACAGGAATGACATGAATATAGTTTGGAATAGCAGATGATGTCTGGTTTGATGGATCGATGGATTGTTGTGTGATTGTATGATCAGTGGATGAATTCTATTATGTGAAGACTGTAACATGAATGTTCTATAACAAGGTTGTTCATGGTGAATGCTACTATAAACTGACATCAGAAAGATAAGTCAGAACTCTGTTTGTAATCTTTATTACTATAATACAAAGTGACTTCTCTTAGTGTGGTGGGTTTTTCTCCCGTAAGGGTTTTCCCATGTATATCTGGTGTTCATATGTGTATGATTAATTCTTTGTTTCTGTTATCTCTTTCAAGTGCATCTTAATTGGACTGTAATTGTAAAATTTAAAAGGTATCTCTGCATTCTTCCCTGAGGTTTTGACATTAGGAGAGTTGCTTCCACATCTAGCTTTCCTTACATAATCTTTTTGTGCAAGTATTGTATATTAATGAGATTTCATGAATAAAATGTGCATTATGTCCAACTTTCTAGTTGGGATGCTTGACTTAATCCTTGCTTGGTGAAGGCTTTAAACTTGTGGATCACTTTGTTATGGAAGCCACCCTCTCACTTGCTAATGGAGGATTTCGTGTGGGTTTTTGTTCTTCTGATGTCATTTCCTAGGGAATTCCCATACTGCACCTCCACACATATTCTCCTCATTCTCTTTTTCTATCTTGGTCACTGTTGAGGTGCTATTCCCCAACACCTTTTAATGGCATTCCCTCTCAGATCTCCTATGTTATCTTCCCACACTAGTGTCTTCATTGGTATCTGCATAATATTTTCAAGGGTTTGAAGGACGGTCAATAATTTAAGGATCAAGATCTAGGTTGTTGCAGTGGGTCTCATGATGTTACTTTGATTTTCAATCATGATTAGTCACCAAGATCTTCAAGAGGTAATCATATCCTCGCATGGAGGGCTATGACCATACTTATTTTATGTGGAAATTTTTGAAGGCGTTCCCTGCTCGGCTCCACCTGTGTTCATCCAAAGGTGTGCTCGATGGTAGGAGAGTGTGTGATGAATGGAAGTTAAAGTTTATATCAATCGCATGAGATCTATCTTCTAGGAATTGATAAAATGAAATCTCTACGATAATGGATTTCTAATGCACTAATCTTATAATTAAATCACCACAAGCTTCATTAAATGGGCATCACCAATCATGTATCATGGGAATCCTCTAATTATTATCACAATGTGAGATTGAAATATTATCCCAACACTATTATAGAAGTCTATGGGTATGGGTATGGATGAATCTGTTTGCATTCCCACAGTCCACTCACAGCTTAGTCTTGGTATTCAATTGCAATTGGTATCTTAGAAAATGTTAAAGGAGGCACTATGATTGTTTAAGTGAAATGCTTCAAAGAAGATATTATCTCATGAAGGACAATGATTATCAAATAGACATGAAATGGGTCTATTACAAGCAAATTTTGAAATGCTTCAATTCCATCTATTTGTTCATATAAACTACGAAAGTCTCTATCATCATGACATGTTAGGATACAAATTCTATTTGAGAAGTTTATGCTCCTATCAAAGTACATATCAGAGTGGGTTCACTATATGTGAAGGAGAACAACCTTGGTAGGTCCATAGGGTCCTTAAGCTATAGGGGAGGAGAAGGAAGTATGATTATTGGTGGCATGGAAGAAAGATCACCGAAAAGGGATGATCAAGTAGTTTAGGATAAAATATTAAAATTTTAACAAGAGATGAAGAATACTATATTTAAGACTAATGTGTTGAAGATAAGAGGTAGAATGTTGAATTCATTAAAGAGGATGAAAATCAAATTTATGTGCAAGGGCTTGACTGGTTTGCAATGTTGAATCACAAATGAGCTATCTTACCTCAACAATAATCAAAGAGGGGACATAATTTTGTTTTATTTGAAGAGATTTTGTGTGCCCCAGATGAATCAAAATACGACTTCGAGATAACAAGTGTAGCAATTGCAAAGGATAACACATGGGCATAGGGGTGAGGGTCACATAATTCTCTATTGTGGGTTCCACTTCTCTCCTCACTATCATTTTTGGGCATCGTTGTTTTTCCTTTCCATGCTCCATTTTCTGAACCGTACAAACCTATGTGATCCAGAGGCTATTGCCCTCCCCAATGTCAACAATGGCATTTTTGAAACAATAGTCCTGCATGATATTCCCACAAGAGGTGTAGGCTTCACCCTTTTCCGCACAACATCTCCCTACTTCATTCGGATAATGTTGTAGTATATTAAATGATTAGAGGAGATAATTTGGGCATGTGGGTGCTATTTAAAAGGGCTTTTATAGAGACTTAAAAGTTCAATACTGTTATGTGAGAAGATGAAAAATGTGTGGGGGTGAGAGGAATGGAATAATTTATAATGGAAACCATTAAGCCAAACTAGGGGATAGTATATATTCATGTGAGTTGGGGGGTTGATGTAAGTCAAAAGGGATATTGATCTCTATGTATCCCTTTTAATCATTTCACAAAGATTTTTCTTAATTGATATGTGAGAAATGAAGGTTGGTTAATTGGAAATTTAAAAGGGTTCACACTAAAAGTTCCATTATCTTATCATTATAGGTAATAGCATTATTTGTTCACTCATAATGAAGCTTTGAGACCTTTTAATACTAATCAACATTTTGTAGATCTTCTACAAGGGCATTTGTAAAAGGGGATTAAAATTTTTCCATCGTTACCAACCTATCTTAAGAAGGAACACTTTATTACTTTGAATGGAATTTCATAAGGACACCATGAAACAAATAAAAAAATTTATGTCCATTGAATGATTTAATGTTTCCAATCTAATTATGCATTGTAAATGTTTCCCACGGTTATTATACTATAGGAGGGATTTAAAATCAAAGTTAGTATTCAAAATGCATGCCAATGGACTCGTGCTAAGGAGAGGATGCTCTCGCATAAGTTATGGAGGCGTACCTATGGAAGAATTTTAAGCAGGAGGAATATTTCAAATTGCTAAAAAGGGGTGAATTTGCGTACCTTTAAGTGCAAGTCAAGGGGATGCTACCTGAGCACCCAATTGCTAGGTCTCATTCAAAAATTTCTACAGAGCAATACAACAATTGGAGAAGTGCTTCCTGGCTAGATAGTTAAGCGAGGGATGTTTTATTTTCTCACTAATGCAAAGCTGCTCACTAGGACTGAGGGGAGATATTTTTGCTTCTCCTTGGTGTAGATCTATAAGAAGATTCACCTAATTGAATGAAGAGATGCTACAAAAATGTCAACAAAGGGTAGGCTTCAATAGTTTCCAGCTACAACATAAAGTAGCTAGAAGACAAAATAGCTATAGGATGAAATAGACTACAAGAAAAAATAGGGAAAAAGACAAAAATTCTATTTTATATTGTAATATATTGCGGGTAGGTGAAACCCTAAGCTGTATTGAATCTATGCCATTCATTATAAATGAATCCTGACCATTCATTTTGTTAGAACTATAAAATTCTAAAAATTTTACAAGTTGTTTCATACCCTTGAGTTTCCAAATGAGTCCTTACCATAAGCACAAAATCCTCTCTTCACAACATTTTGCTCATATTTTTCCATGTGGTTCATGTAAAATCCATCAAGTCTTGAATATCTCATAGTATAATTCTTATTGGCATGAGTTGATGAGGGTCTCCCTGATCCATAATGCATGTTTTACTGATATACATTTGTTGCAGTCTATCAGAAAGACTTCTGGGATGTCACACCAATCATAATTCATCTATAGGAACCTATCGGCAAGACACAACATATTGTTTCAGCGACAGAAGGAACATATTGGCAAGAGATCTTTCATCAGGAGGAGTCATAGTGAAATCATATTGTCATACCGATCGGTGCCCAAGTAAACACTTCGACCAAACCAAATGGCTTCGATATGAGGTCTTAGCAAATACATTGGGTCTTGTCGATAAAGTTGTTATGGGGATCCTATTGAATAATCATCGGGGTAAGGTCATGTAGTCTTGCTGACCCATATGTCACACCAATAAATCTATGCATCGGAAAGAGCCAAATCATTGGAGTGAAGAGTTACAGAACGCGCCGAGTCTTGCCAATAAGGAAAACAATGATTCTATCAAAAGGTTATCGGAATGAGGTTATATAGTCTTGCTGACCCATATGTCTCACCGAATGTGGTTTCATTGGCGAGAAAATTAATATGTCTCAGTGACAAGAATGTATCATGGGGTATCTCGGTAAGACACAAGGTATCTATGAAACATCTCGCTAACTTTGAATTGTCACAACGACACACAAGATGAAAGAGATGACTATCGGTGAGACATTGGATGTCGATATGACTACAGGATGTCTCGGTGGGTGTTCAACGAGTGTTAACAAAATCCTGAATACAATTGATCATTGACATTGGAATGCAAAGCAATGTGTCTTTTCAAATACTAATGTATAAATGATCATTCTCGATTGTAAAAAAGGGACAATAGATAGGATAGAATATAGATTAGGGAAGATACAGTAGACAAAAAATGTCATACTATGAGACTATGCTGCATGTTTCAAAAATATGGAGATATTAATGAGAATCAATTGATGTGGCAGTGTATTTCTGGTGTCAATTGTCTATTGTGCTTATTGAAAGTATTACTAAATTTGTCTCCAATATTGACACTTTTTGGTTATTTAAATTGATGTAACAAATTTATATTCAGTTTATCAATGCACATTTGTTGTATCTCTGTGGTTGATTGATCGGTTCTTTCAAGGAAATATTAAATCCTTTTAATTGATCACAGTAATCAGGGAAATTCATCTAGATCATTAAGAAGAACTTGCTAGTCATAGTCTTGCAAGTTTATACAAGTTATAAACAAAAACATATTCCAAACAATTTGAGTGTTTTCCATAAATAAATTACCCATTTAGATTTCATTTGACTCCGCATACCCAATAAGGCACTAGTCTTTGCACTTTTTATAATTTAGTTTCATTCATTTCTTGCATCTGTTAACTGAACATATTAGGATTTAGCTTTGAATATTGCTATACAATTTATACCAAATTTAGTTTTATTTGTCCACTCCCATCTGCCATTGTGGGAAAAACATTTCAAGAGAGATAAGCACATTAAGTCTGCTTCATTCATATAGGTACACCCACCTAGGTCTAGCAGCACCCGAAGAGTAGAAAGTCTAAATCTTTTGACCTTGTATGTTACCCTGAAACATACCAAGAGATTGGCAACTTTTTGAGGCATTTCGCCTACGTTTTTGAGAGCTAACACATTTCACTTTTGGAAAACTATAAATAGGGGTTTGCTCCTCATTTGTAGTGGTGGTGAATTGTTGTAAAGGGAATATTGAAGCAATAAAAGGAAGCATTGCATTGAATTTGGGTGTTTTCTTTGAGCTTTCTCATTTTACATGCATGTTTCGGCCTCTATGTTATTTTCTAATTTTTAGTTTCTTGAATGGATTTAATGATGGTTATTGTTATAGTATTTGATGAACTTCCAACCCATACTTTTGGAACTTGTTGATGAAAAATTGCTATGTAAAGTTATCCTAGGCTTATTTCATATACTGCACTTTAGTTCAATTGTATGTTCATGAGGTGAATGCACAATCCAAAAATCTGCAAAGACCCCTTGAACATTGCATTGGTTTTATGTAGCTGTAGGTTCCTCTTGGTCAAGAAAAAATCAATTTTATGGGAGTCTATCTACTCTAGCATCCCTCATTGTTACTGTTCATTCATATTTCAGATTTAAAATAGCTTCTCTCGACCCTTTCACTCTTTTACTATTTATTTTAGATATATGTTAGTTTAGGATTCCAAGCACCATAACAATGTCAAATTTGGTGATTGAACTAAGTTTCAGCTTTTCTATTTTGAGTGAGCAACCATTGTTAATTCATTTCCAAAACCTTGAAAATCCATTTGTAGACCCAAAATCCCATGCTTTGTGAACCATAAAGGCCTTCTTGTGATTACCAGAAAATCACATCAACCATTGAACTATTCCAGGAATTGTCATGACTTGACACCCAAGATACCTTGGGGTGATTGTCTAAAACTTAGTTGCAGATTTTCACCTTTCAAGAGAGACATTGCACTTGTGCTTTGTCTGTGTTGAGAAGTACACAAAAACCATCAATAGAATTGGTGATAGAAGGAGGGAAAGGCTAAGCTCAAAGCTAGAAAGCTAGAAGTTGAAGTACCTTCAAGTAAAAACTCATATAGGTAGATCTTATCATAAGCAGAATTTTAAAAAAAAAATAGAAATTTGAAGACAAGCAACATTTGAGCTGAGATGGAGCAACAAATTCAAGTCAACATCACTAATCTTCAAGAATATTTAAGTAGGAGATTGAACCAACCATTGCAACACTTTACATTGTTAGAAAAATGTAGAATTCATAACACATGCAAACATAATGAATTGGAGTGTTTAACATTCCTAGGTAGAATTGAGATGGCATTATAGGGACAAAAATTCTTTTGGAATGTGCACCAACCATTGGCTCCTGCTGATCATGAAGAATAACTTATTGATGCTACTGCCAAAGAATTTGAAGGGTTGATTCAAGAACAGTTGAGCAATGAGGATGGGCTAAGCTTAGAGGAAGTGCTAATTTCTAGATGGTGTAGGGTCCATAATGTACCTCATTCAGAATTAACTTGCCCTTCATGTGCAAACATCATTTCTCAAACTAGAAGTTGTTTGAACCAAATAGAGAAGCAAACTAGCAATGAAGAGGAATCATCTTTGAGGCAAAAGAATAGTCAACCTTTAGAGGACATCACACTAGGGCTAAATCAATAAATTCTATAGGAATAATTGTAGGGACAACGAATGTAGATGTCAAAAACTAGGAGGGGGTTGAAACTCTTGGGACAACAAAGAATAGTGATGAGAGGTTAAGTGATATTGGATTAGAAGACCTCTTCTCAATGGATGAAGGAACTCAAGCCTTTGAAAAGGAAGATCTAGAGGAGTGGGAACAAATACAAGCAGAGGCAGTCCACTATCAAGCTTCCTCCCCAAGTGTTGATGAAGATTTGATATTGGAAAAGATATAATGAACTCATCTCAAGGCTCATGAGAGACTAGGTAGTATTAAGATACCAGATCAATTTGGAGGTGTTGTTGTTGCCAAGCTGGTGTAGGTTCCATGATTATGCACATTCTGAGTTCACGTGTGGGTTGTATTAGGAAGCCATTAGGTAAGTTAAAGAACAAGTAGAGAAACTGAATGCAATTCCTTCTACTAGTGCTTTAAGGAGTGAACCAGAGGTGAGAGAACCGGAGTTAAGGGACAACTTAGCTAAGAGAAACACTCACAAAAGTGTTGGGGAAGCAATGAGAGAAGAACAATACAGTCTTGAACCTCCAGATGATGAAGTAGATCAAATGAGAGAGATATCCATTAATCATCAAGATTCATCCCCTTTCATGGATGATCTACATAGGGTTGATGATCAAACCCATGAGGAATTCTCAGATGGAAATCACATGCCATATGTTGATCCCCTTGATGTGGTAGGGTTATTTGTTGTTCTCTTCCTACTTGAAGTTGTGTTGTAGAGATATAACGAGTTTTAGAGGTATAATGATGTAGAGTAAGGGTGTGTTTCAGATGAGGGTAGTGATGATGACATATCACCCAAACCTCTAGATGGTGAAGCATTTGAGCTCCTAGACTGGGAAGGGGATACCATTTCCATCTACAGCAATAGTGGACAAGAAGAAATGAGTGAGTATCTTGATGAGCCACATGAAATGCAAAGAGACGATGAAAGAAGGCATGTCTTGGAGGTTTCCCAAAAATGTGATATACCCTTCCAACTACAGGCTACAACATATAGTCTTTTTGCCTTGTCTATTACTGATCCTCCTACACATTTCAAGGATGATAACCAAACATATTCATCCATATCATATTTCTATGACATGGAGCATCATCAAATTGAAATCTACATGGGGGAAATGAAATGGGACAGTGTGTTTCCTTTCGAGGACAAAAATCAAGTGGATAGAAAGGCCACAAATGATCATTTTGATAGTGTGTATCTCCTTGAGGGAAAACTGATGGAGGTTCTAGATCCCACTAGGAGCTTGGAAGATGGGTTGGATGAATCATTTTCTTGGTCTAATGCAAACTTGGGATTAGGTAGAATGTTCCTTGAATTCATAAGTTTTGATTCCTTACAATGTCTACTACCTCATCAATTTGATTATGGTTTGCAAGTTTTTAATGCAAGAGGGATGCTACCTCATAAATTGCATCCTCAAGAGATAGACGATGCTTGGTCAGATTACACCACACACACTCTCAACTATCAACTACCATTTCTCATGCGTGAAGACATCCAAGTTTTATCTTTCCTTGCTCTTGTGAATATTCATGATTATCATTTTGATTATTGGAATGAGGGGAGATGATTTACTTATGGATTTACCACAAGTTTCATAATCCCCCTCAGTTGTTGGTTTCTCCTAAAGTTGTTAGTGAATTTGAATGCTGCGATATGAAGTTTTATCTCTTTGAATATAAAGACAAATTCACATGTCTTAGGACCATAACAATCACCCTACTAATCATATATGCAAGGAAAAATCTTGCGGGTGTGAGTGTTGGTTCACCTGGTTTAAACATGATTCATTTTGAATATCTTTTTACATAGTTTGGTTTAGGTGTAGGTTTCCTTTTATATAGCTTTCTTTATTTCTTTCATTAGTTTAGTTGGCTTTCCATAGATTAGTTTTCTTTAGAGTAGTTTCCCTTTGGTTTTCTTTTTCTTTCTCACTTTTTTTAGTTTAGGTTGTTTCCTTAGGTTAGTTTGCTTTTGCTTTGGGTTGGATTTTTCTTTACTTCCACTTCACCTCTTGCTTGGGGTCCCCTTGTTTTCTTCCAAGTATGTTTGCATGCACAACAACCATCTCATTACCTAGGGGTTGTTCAATGTATATCCTTGAGAAACTTTAATCAAGTTTTTAGATTGGATGGTGAAGGTCCTGTGTTAGTGTCAAATGACATGGATTTTTGACTCAATGAGGACAATTCATCAGTTTAATCTGATTCTAATGTATTCTTAAATCTAACACCTTTCTCATCTTAAGAATTTGGAGGTTGCTATTGTATCATTTGTGAAGTCGAGTTAAGTGAAAAATATAAAAAAATTCTTTAGTGCCACTATGATTCTTAGCCTTGAACACAAGCTTCATTGCTTATGAGTTGAAATGAAAAGAAGAGAAAAGAAAAATCAAAAGAAACAAAAATAAAGAAAGAAAGAAAAATAATGAAAATCAAAAGAAAGAAAATTCAATTTTTAGGAGGAATCAAATAACTCTACTGAGGCTATGGACTCCTAGTCAGTAGTAGAGCAATGATTGGGAGAATCACAACGACACCCTCATCAGGGCTATGGACACTTGATTGATAGTGAGACAATGCCCTAGATGCTTTTGGAGTTAGAATCAACCATGTAGCTTAACTTGACAGAGATTAGGTTTCTATAGTGACTTAAGGATGGGAATGAATACAACTACACACACTTCAATTTTCAGCATACAAAAGGTTGGGTTGGCTAGTGGTCAAATATTTGGTTTTCTTGTCCTAGTGTGAAGGTTGGAGCCAAAGATTTTGGTTTGTGATTCAAATTTGTCATCAAAATGCTCTAGAGCATTTCCCCAGTTGAGTCGCCATTTGTTATGCATATTTTACACACACGCCCCATCAAAGGCATGGACCTCCTTTCTTCTTCAATTTTTCCTAGCTCCTAGTTGGCTAGCATTTGCAATAGGTTTTGGGCCCCCATTTTGAAGTTGGGATGGTCATGTACCCTAAATTTCAAAATCAAACGTACCCTTCATTGGTCAAATTCTATGAAGTTTCAAACTTTTACGGAAAATCCTTCACAGGTTTCTGCTCTATGGAAGCTCACCCCTGCATGACCGTTATACCAATGGAAAAACCTTCGCAAGAAAGGGGTGAATCCATGTATCTTTAAGTGAAATTCAAAGGGATGCTACTTGAGCACCCAATTGCTAGGTCTCATTAAAAAAAAATTGCCGAGCAATACAACAATTGGAGAAGTACTTCTAGGCTAGATAGTGAAGTAGGGGTTGTTTTTTTCTCACTAATGCAAATTTTCTTACCAGGATCACGGGGAGATATTTCTACTTCTCCATGATGTAGATCAACAAAAATATTCACTTGATTCAATGAAGAGATGCTGCAAATATGTCAGCAAAGGGTGGGCTTCAATAGTTTCTAGGTACAACATAAAGTAGCTAGAAGACAAAATAGCTACAAGACAAAATAGACTACAAGACAAAATAGGGAAAAAGACAAAAAAGCTATTTTATATTGTAATATATTGGGGGTAGGTGAAACCATAAGTTGTATTGAATCTGGGCCATTCATTGTAAATGAATCCTGGCCATTTATTTTACTTTTGGAAAACTATAAATAGAGGCTTGCTCCTTAGTTGTAGTGGTGGTGAATTGTTCTAAATGGTAGATTAAATCAATAAAAGGAAGCATTGCATTGAATTTGGGTGTTTTATTTGAGCTTGTTGAACCATCAATTTTGTAGGTTCTATGGGCTTCTCTTGTAGTCTTAGGGTTTTTCACCTAAAAGGAGAGAGATAGAACCCTAAAATTGAGGTGGTTTATTCAATCTAAGGTATGTATGATGAAATTATGTCTAAATGAAATGATTGGAATGTAGGAAACTAATGAAAGATATTGATTATTGGATGAAAACTAAAGAATGCAACTTGTTTGAAAACACATTGTGTTATGTAGAAATGGTCTAGAAATGTGAATAAAATTGAGCAAAAAAGGATGAAACTTAAAGTGTGCACCTGAGATATGGGTGGGTACTCATTCACCACCCATGGAGAATGAGTCCACTTTTGAATTTCTAAATATTCAAAGCTGGAAATAGGAGCCTTCAGTCTGCACTTTCTACTTCTCTAGGTGTCTAGTTCTGAAACTGTCAGATTTAGGCCTAAAAGTGACTTTTTGTGGGTATTTTGACTTGTCGAATGAAAAGATGACTAGAACAACTTTTAAATGCAATATTCAAAGATTTCTAAGTCTCCAAAATGTCTAAATATACAAACACACAAGACAAGAGAGAGAAAATGTTGAATGTTAGGGCATGGGTGTTTGCCTTGGTCAAACCCCTTTATAGGTAATTAAACCAAAATGATGAAATAATGTAATGAAGCATGAAACAATGAATCCAATACCTTGTCATATGTTTGATCTTGAATGTCTGCAACAAAACATGAATAATATGCCCTTGAATGTCTTTGGAAGCTAACTTAATGACTTGCAATGATGAAACACTAACTTACTTGGCTTGATGGAGAAGATAGATGATGAATGAATTGTGAAAATGAGTTAATGGATGTGAATTGGGGTTTAGAGACTTGATTTTATAGGAAATTCACCTTATTTTCTAATAAATTGGATCCCCAAGGATGCAATGAAGAAAAATAAAACTTAAATTCCAAAATTTCCCACTCAAAAGTGAAAAATGGGCCAAATGGGACTCATTCACCACCTTGAGAAAATTAGTCCCACTTAGTAGGGACTCATTCACTATAGGTGGAAAATTAGTCCTAGTGGGGCCCATTTGCCAGCTAGGATGCTAGGAAATAAGGAAATAAGGTTTATATGATGTCTATGTTGGTTATTTCATCAAATATTGCCTTAGGATGCAAAATATGGGGTAATAGGGGCGTATTAGTGATTATGTAAAGGTCAATTAGGGCTTGGGACACATAATTCAATGTGAAAGTGTGATTAAATACACTTTACAACACTAAAATGAGGTCCACATAGCCTAGAAAGGCACAAGAACCAATGTGAATGTGCAAGACACATTACAACACTAGTTTAACATTATGTTTATTTTACAAGCCTTCTAGATTAGTGTGATAATGTTATTAAACATATTTTTTAATGTTGAATTAAGGGAAGATGGGTTCATTAAGTCCAGAAAAGCATGAAAGTCTCTTACAATACTTTACAACACCTTTACAAGACATCGTTAAATGAATTTAGAATGGTCTATGACCTAGTGTGGATATGAAAAACACCTCATAACATCGAATCAAGGCCTCATTAAGTCCAATTAATCATCAATTATTCCCAAAATCAAGCAAGTTGCCTTTTTTCTCTGGTACATTTAGCCCCCACTTTAGTGAGAGGATGAACTTGCTTCAAACTCACAATAAAGTAGCCATTCAAGAGAGATCTGAGTGTACAGATGTAGATGAAAAATAATGAAAAGGATCAAGAAGGTAGTCAAGCCCCTAGGATCCAAGATCCTAAGTTGAACCATCAAGATACATAATTATGCAATGGGAAGAACTAGAAGGAAGAAAAATGAAAATAAGGGTGATCAAGCTTTGATCATTTTTCCAACTATTTGTGGATCAGATCTAGTTGTTTTTCCAAAATACATACTCACTCTGAGGTGATGAAACTCTTGGTTTTTTTCCAAGTGAGAAGTCCTAGAAGGTGAGACACATGCGGGTGATATGTTCTCACACACACACAGGTGGCAATGGGGAAAGTCATGCCTCATAGTGGGCTTCCAATTCAACCATACCAAATTTATACCTCATGATAATTTTAATAAGGCGCCATAAGGGAAAATGGTTTTTGAGCTCTATGAGGTAAGAAAAAACTTTGTATGTTTGACACTCATAGACATTGTAAATGAAAAATAGTGTAAGGAATATTCAAAGATATTTTTCTTTTTTCATGCAATGTATCATCTTAGGGAACATCATTCTTGATGTCTCCAAGAGAGTATAAGCGCAAACGGTCTCATCCTATTTCCAACAGAGGACAAGTGCAAGGTCTCATCCTGGGGAACATTGTGCCAAATGTGTCCAAGAGAGGGAATTGAAAGAAAAAGAAAATCACACAAAGAAATGTGAGTGATGATGTATGCCCCCCAATTTAAAGTGGTTGTGAACACTAGTACTGTGAGAAATTTCTTTAAAGTAAAAGAAGGAGACATGAGTGCTGGAATCAAGGAACACTAAGAGGGGGGGTGAATTAGTGTTCTATAAAATTTAATTTTATTAACTTGATCTTTAAACCAATTATAGCATTGAACTAAAAGAAAGATGAAAGAACACAAGGAAATCAACCAGAACACCATAACAAAAATATTTTTATGTGGAAACCTTGTTAGGGGAAAAACCACGATGGAGGTTAAACCACAAGATTATACTGCTACGCCCTTAATATTAGTGTACATCGGGTTATGAATAGTCGGCTTGTGGCTATCTTAACTCTCTATTAAGTCATATTATCATTAGTATATTTTTATTTAGTTTTTTAGGTCAGCCTAATAATTATATAGGTGTGTCTAAGTCGGCCTAGGTGATATCCTAGGCATAAATAGGTATATATAGGAGGTTGTGAGTCTTATTACATCATCAAGTTGTGAAGTGTGTTCTCATTAGAGATATTTGGAGGTTTTCCCCCCCAAATTGGCTTGTTATTATCAGTTATTATTAGGTATTTGCAGCATATTTCATATCATATTCTCCTATTGTGCAAGTTATTACATAACAAGTGGTATCAGAGCATGATCTTGGCACCGTAGAGGCAAGGTTTTTTCTCAATTTTGGAGGTGATTTTGGGAAGAGCATATCTTTCATATTTTGGAAATTTTTTATTTTATTTTTAAAGGGTTTTTTAATAACATATTAACGAAGCTACAGTCTAGATTTTAGAAGAATTGGAGATGAATTAAGCGAATTATTGAAGAATTAGGCTTTCTACACAATGTTTTTGGAATCTGTATATCTCATACATCTTATCAAATTGGATTTTGATTTTTATTCGGTTTTTGAAAACATACAAAAGGAGATAACAATACAATTTTTGGAGGAATTGGAGTAGAAACAAGAAAGTTATTGAAAAATTAAATTTTTCATAATTATCACTCTGCACATTGCAAATTTGCTTATTTCTTGGAGATTTTTCTAGGTGAGAGTTATTTTGGCCCTAGTAAGTTACAGTAAATTTTTTAGAGAATTTAAGTTTCATTTGTGTGATTTATTTCAAAATTAGTGGTTGCCATCATGACGAGGCCTACAACAAGGGGCAAAAAGAATGTTGTCACTCTGGGGAAGACTCTTGATAAGGATGGGGTAACAATAGAAGATATTAATCCTACTAAGGAAATCAATAGTCAAGGAAGATATTTCCTCAATGAAGATGGATATGTGTGACCTAAGAGGAGATATATCAGACATACAAAACATGTTAAGCACCTACATGGCTGAACCAAGAAAGGAGTTCTCAAGCGACCAAGGTGAAAATTCTAGGTTAGCTAACATTGAAACAAGATTTAGTACTCCTATGGGATCTAGGAATTTATTTCCAAAGGTGGATATGCACAAGTTTGATGGCTAGGATCCTCTAACATGATTAACCAAATGGATAAATTTTTTGAAGTACACCAAATCCCAAATGGACAAAAGGTCACGATGGCTTCCCTATATCTAGAACCAAATCAATTCATTTGGTATCATTCGATTTGAAATCATCAAAGGAAAAAGGGGCTCACCATCTCATGGTCAATTTTTATGGAGGAACTCCAAGCACAATATAGCAATAGCGTGATAGACAACTTCTTTAGCCAGTTGGCTAAACTTCAACCAATAGGATCAGTTAAGGATTATATTCAACAATTCCAAAATCTATCCTTAAGAGTGGATACAATTATAGAGGAAAACTTGAATTATTTATTGTTGGGGGGTCTCAAGGATCACATTCAACATTAGGTATGCATGTTTAGCCTTAGCTCCATAAATGAATCTATCTTAGCATGCAGGGTAGAGGAGAAGTATTTGATTCCTAAGAAGAAAGGTGTTAATGTGACAAGAGAGAAAGGATATTCAACACACCCTACTAGGTTGACTCCACAACAAATTGAGGAGAAAAGAGAAAAAGGGTTGTGTTTCAATTATGATAGAAAATACAGTCAAGGACATAAATGCAGTGAAAATAAATTGTTTTATATTGAAGGTCCAAGTGAGGAAGAAGAGGAGGAACCCATACTAGAGGATGAAAGGGAGACAAATGAGGAATCACATGATTCTCAGCCAATCATTTCTCATCATTCACTCTTAGGTTTCAGTTCTCCATAAACTCTCAAGGTGGTGGGGTTCTTAAAGAAGCAGAAGGTAACAGTGTTGATCGACTTAGGTAGTACTCATAATTTCATCAAAAAAAAGTTAGCTACTCGTCTAAATTGTTTTATATATCCAACTCCAAATTTTTAGGTTTTGATTGCAGATGGTGGTATAGTTAGTTGTTCAAGGAAGTGTCATAGAATTAAATTATCCATGGGAGATTATCAACTTGATACCCCAATGTATGTGATATACATGGGTGCAACATATATTATTTTGGGAGTACAATGGATTACTACATTGGGAACGATTGAGATGAACTTCCAAGAACTATTCATGAGATTTCAATTAGAAGGAAGGGTTGTAGATCTAAGGGGGTTGAAGGAAAAATCCCCACAAATGGTAAGCTCTCATGAAATGCAAAAGTTTCTTAAGAAAGGACTGGATGGATTTGTGGCCCAACTATGTTCATTAGAAGTCTCTCAATCTAATTCTCCTACTCATCTAGATTTGCAAGCTATAATTGATCATCACTCAGCTATTCTTGGAGATATTCCTAAAGGAATTCCTCATAAGAGGGATCATTATCATGCCATATAGTTAGTTCTAGGGAGCCAACCATCGAACATCAAGCCTTACAGGTATCCACACATACAAAAGAGTGAGATAGAAAAAATTGTTGAGGAGATGCTAGAGGCAAGAATTATCAGGCATAGCCAAATTTCTTTCTCCTCACCTATCGTGATGGTACGTAAGAAGGATGATACTTGGCACATATTTCCAGATTATAGAGTGCTCAACATGTACACCATTAAAGATAAGTTTCCTATTCTAGTCATTGATGATTTTCTAGATGAATTGAATGGAGCTATGTATTTTACCAAGTTAGATCTTAGATTTGGTTAACACCAAATTTATATTAAGGAGAAAGATATTTGTAAGAAAACATTTCAGACTCATGAGGGTCATTATGAATTTTTGGTAATATCATTTGGTCTAACCAATGCACCATCTACATTCCAAAGTTTCATGAATTCCATTTTTAAGAAGTTCTTGAGAAAGTTTTTGTTAGTATTCTTTCATGATATATTGATTTATAGAAAGACTTGGAAAGAAAATTTGCAACATGTGGATCAAGAATTAAAAATACTTGAAGATCATAAACTCTATGCTAAGCCATCCAAGTGTGATTTTGGTCTTAAGGAGGTGGAGTATTTGGGACACATAGTTTCACATGGAGTAAAGGTGGACCCTAACAAAATTAAGGCTATCATGGAATAGCCTATTCCAAAAACCATTAAGATATTGAGGGGTTTCTTGGGATTGACAGGGTACTATAGAAGATTTGTGAAGAATTATGGTCATATAGCAGCACCTCTCACCACTCTATTGAAGAAGGATTCTTTTCATTGGAACGAGTCTGCCAATACAAAATTTGAGAGATTGAAGGAGGTTAGTGTACAACTCTAGTTCTTGCCACTCCTAACTTCACCAAGGATTTCATTGTGGAATGTGACACTTCTAGAAATGGGATAGGAGTAGTGCTCATGCAAGAAGGTCAACCAATTGCTTTTGAGAGTCATCAATTAAAGGGAAAGAATGAACAAAAACCTATTTATGAGAAGGAAATGTTAGCAATCCTCCATGCAGTTAACCAATGGAGGCCTTATCTATTGGGTAGAAACTTCAAGGTTAAGACAGATCATGATAGCCTAAAATATTTTTTGGAACAAAGACTATCTTCTAAAGAGCAACAAAAATGGGTCACTAAGATGTTAGGATATGACTTTGAGATTGTATATAATAAAGTGAAAGAAAATATTGTAGTAGATGCACTTTCAAGGAAGGATGAGAAAGATGAAGCCTTATTGTGCACCCTTTCAATATTACAAGAAAATTGGGTGGAGGAAGCAATAGAAGAGTGGAAAAATGATGTGGTGACAAGTAATCTCATCGAACAATTAAAAAGTGATTGTAGTAGTTTAGATAAGTTTTGTTGGAAAGGAGATAATCTTTGGTATAAAGAATGTTTGTATCTCTGCAAGAATTCCACTCTTAAACACAAGATTCTCACAAAGTTGCATGAGTGTCCAGTGGGTGGTCATTTAGGATTTTTGAAGACATATCATCGAGTCAACTAAGATTTTTTTTGGGAAGGGCTAAAAGGTGATGTTCAAAAAATTGTGGCTAAATGTTTGGTTTGTCAAAGGAATAAAGGGGAGACAATTAAGACACCAGGTCTCTTGCAACCCTTATCTATTCCTAGCTATCATTGGGAAGAGGTATCCATGGACTTCATCATAGGGATTCCCAAATTGAAAGTTCATAATGTCATCATGGTAGTAGTTGATCAACTCACTAAATATGCACATTTCATTGCATTATCACATCCTTTTACAACAAGTGCAGTGGGAAAATATTTTTTGGAGAATATCCAAAAGCTACATGGTACACCTAAGGTTATTGTTAGTGATCATGATCCTATCTTCACTAGTCACTTTTGGAAAGATTTATTCTCATGTTTGGGTACTGAATTGGCTCATATCTCTTCATACCACCCTCAATCAGATGAGAAAGCCGAGGTTGTTAGTAAGTGTTTGGAAGGATATCTATGTTGTTTCACTTTAGAAAAATAGTCTCAATAGGTAGATTGGCTACCACTTGCAGAATGGTGGTATAACACTTCTTTTCATAGCTCATAAAAAATGTCTCCATTTTTGGCACTTTATGGATATCATCCTCCTTCCATCACATCATCAATAAAGGTGTCACCAAGAATCCAGGTAGTAGAAGATCACTTGCTTCATCAACGACAAGTACTTTCAGGACTCAAGGAGAATTTAGCCATGGCACAAAATCGAATGAAACAACATGTAGAACAACATTGTAGTGAAAGAAGTTTTGAAGTTGGGGAGTAGGTCTTCTTGATATTGCAGCCTTATAATCAAATCTCACTAAAGCAACAAAAAAAGAATAATAAGTTGTCCCCAAGGTATTATGGTCCATACCAAATCATGCAAAAGATTGGTAGTGTTTTCTACAAGCTAGAGTTGCCACCAACAACAACGATACATCCAATTTTTGATGTTTCCTATTTGAAGAAGGTAATTGGGAATAATATTCCCACTCAAACACTACCAGAGCTTGATGAAGAAGGAAGAATCATTTTGGAACTAGAGTGCATTCATCAAACATGCACAAAGAAGCTGAGGAATAGAACTCTCACTGAGTATCTCATCCAATGTTAGAATTTACCAGTTGAAGATGCCACATGGGAGGACGAGGAGTTCATTCAAAAGAATCTAAACTTGATTAGCATTAAGGACAATGCTTCTTTGAATAAGGGGGCATGCTACACCCTTAATATTAGTGTACATCGGGTTATGAATAGTCGGCTTGTGGCTATCTTAACTCTCTATTAAGTCATATTATCATTAGTATATTTCTATTTAGTTGTTTAGGTCAGCCTAAGACTTATATAAGTGTGTCTAAGTCGGCCTAGGTGATATCCTAGGCATAAATAGGTATATATAGGAGGTTGTGAGTCTTATTTCATCATCAAATTGTGAAGTGTGTTCTCATTAGAGATATTTGGAGGTTTTCCCCCTGAAGTGGCTTGTTATTCTCAGTTATTATCAGGTATTTGCAGCATATTTCATATCAGATTCTCTTATTGTGCAAGTTATTACATAATATATACCCTGTTAAAGTATTATAAATGGAGAATGCACATGCATTCAAGCACACTACCTAGAGCTCACTGCTCAAATACAAAAGGATTACTTCCCAAAAGAAGAATCACTGTCTTATAGTCACATTCATAGATAACTAGAGTGGATGAAATATGAGATAGCATTTTCTAATGCCTAATTATAGTTCTAGTTAAGCACATTGACTACATTCATCACATTCTATCTGATTCTACTCTTGAAACTCTATCTCCTTTAATCTAAATCACCAATATTTGTTTTTCTCAAGTGAAACTATACACAATTGATCTATAATCCTTCTAACTCTTGCATTATACATCAAAATGATATGAATAATTGATTATATATATCCACATCTAGAGATTACATCAACTAGATGTTAGCTCAACAAAATATGAAATGTGTACAAACTGTCAGCCCAATCGATAAACAATTTATAAAAATGTTAGCCAAAACATAGTAAGGACCCAAAACAACATGTCTCGAACAAAAAATATCTTAAACAATTATGCCTCGAAGATTTGCAACATGCTATACTCATCTAGTTGGCCTTTCTGCATTGTTAGACTAAAAATCAATAAACTATATCTTCTAACTTGCACACCAATCAATGTGAAGCCCTATGATTCAAAGATAATATAGTTCATACATTGAAATACCTTCCCTAATATCCAAAACAAAAAATGATAACAAGAAATTACATACGAGTCAATGTACACAACTCTATCAGATGCCTTGTTTTAGCTTGATAGTTAACACATATCTTCAATCTAACTTTCAGTATAAGAAAATATTGAGGTGTAGATGGGATTACTGACTAGGGTTTCCATCAATGACAACACCAGATGACTTGTGGAATGTCTCTTTCCAACAATATCCCCCTTTGGCATTGATGACATCACTTAGTGAAAAATGACTAAGTGTTGGAATTAGTACCAACATGAATACACTACAATCCTCAAAACTTCAAAAAAAATTTATTCAGAACGTCCCCTAAGATGATATGACATTTTTCACTATCCCACGCTCCCCCTTTTACATCAATGGAAAAGAGGGGAATCCAAATACAAAATTTCTATGAAAAAATTGTATATATGTACAAACATGCTTTTCTAACTTACATGGACTTGAATGACCACATAATAGGTAGGTTTGGATCTCTGTTGACTCAAGATTTTCTAGATCACTGAAAACCATAGCATCCTATGCTTCCTTCAATGCACTAAGCATTGTCTCCATTTTAGGACCAATTAGTCCTCTGAGCTCACATACCCTTTCAATAATTTTGTCTTTTTCATGCTTCAAACTTTTAATTTTGTCAAGCAAGGATATGACTTGACCTTCTTGCTTACCCACAGAAACAGTTAGAGGATCAAAGGTTTGTTAAATATTTACTAACTATTTCTCATATTCCTTAATTTTATTCTCAGTGACCTCAGTGAATTTTAACAAGGATAAGCATGTCTTTTATATATTTCCACCCTTAGATAATGCACCTTGAATATTCTTTTCATAGGTAGCTAATAAGGATTTATCATTAGCAATCATTCACTTCAATCTACTGAACATGTTTGCATCAAATTATTTATGGACTTTATCCTCAGTTGACTTTTCAAGAGACTCAAAGTGAGTACTTATAGAGTTGATAAGTTTCTGCAGGTAACCAGAGGGAGAATCAGATGAGCCCTTGACATGTGTGGGCATGATCTTCTCCAAGATACTAGATGCAAGACTTAGTAGCTCACTGTCCTCAATGTGATATTTCAATATCTCCTCCCTTTCGTTGGCTTGAGAAAATGATGCTACCTCCATCTTTTGAACAAGAGATAGAGTGGCCAAGTTGATAGGACCTTCAACCAATTTAGGGTCAAACACCTCCTGTTGTTCTTCTAAAAACTTCTTTACTACATTTGGAGTGTCTCTTGCTTCCATAGCAACCTCCTTTTCCTCAGCCTTCTTTTCTTCAATCATAGATTCTTGCTTGGCTTTGGGAATCTATATTTCTTCAACTGACATATCTTTAGGAGCTTTAGTCTCCATGGGAATTTTAGTGTCTTGCATATCTAGAGGATTATGAGTGTCCTTAATTGTGTCTTATTTCACTTTTTCAATATTAGCTTGAAAATATTGAACTTCCAGACCAGATGGAACATCTTCATCATGAGTTTCTTTAGAGACAACGTTATATCTATTCTTCAACGGAACTGCCTTAAGAAATTTCTCAATGTATTTTGCTACTTCCTCTATCTGCCCGATCATAAGCTTATTCACCCTTGATTTTCTCTTAAAATATTTTTTAGCATCATTGAGTATTTTCTTCATTTCTTCTTTTGATATTACCAGACATAGATTGGCAAGTATGCATTCTCTCATTCATTCATCTTTAGCTCTTGCATTTACTCTCCTCATTTCTAAGACTTCATATAACCCTTTAGGTAATTCTAACATTATTCCTATGAGGGTCATATTGAAAATATTCAAATATTTTATTGTGACTTCTTAAAGAGTTCTTTGACTAGCACTATCAAAAGTGTCATACCATTCAAAAAATGGTTTGAGATTACCATCCTTAATTAAACCTTTTTCCACTTCCTTTATAGTCATACCTGATCTACCAGTTTTTACCTTTTTCTTGGATTTTTCTTCATTGGAGGGCTTGCCCTTAGAGACTTTTGATGTCTTTGTTCCCTTATGCTTGATTTATCTTACTTCATCTGATTCAGTTTCTTCATCATCTTCAACATCAACATAGACTCTTGTGCTTTTATCCTTCTTCCTCTTTCCTTCTCTTCCGAATATCTTGACTTGAGCTTTTACTGGGCTTGATTTATTTGTAGGACTAGATGAGGGTGCATAGCTCCTTGTAGATCTAGATTTGGTAGAGGATGCTATCGAACTAGCTGACTCAGTTCTAGCAGGCTCCCCTTCTTCAGCTTGTTCTCCTTTCTTCCTAGCTTCCTTTATTTCTTCAACTGATATGTCGATGCTTTTTGCAAAAGCTTTAACTTCATTTCTCACCTTCCAAACTATCATAGGCTTCTTCAGTTTTACATGCACTTGAATATTCTTCTCTTCAAAGTACCAAACCTTTCTTCTATTAGATCCTAAGGTTTACTCAACAAGTGTTGGGAATACAACTCTAAAATTTGTTCTTCAACCTCATATCCCATAAGCATTATCCAAACTATTATAGGTTTTCTTGCTTCCATCAAACACTGATCAATGTCAACCAAGAAGAAAATAGTGTCCTTATATTTTTCCACAATAGATTTAGGAATCCTTCCCCTGGCTTGCATTTCACTTTGAAAGATTTTCAAGTAACCATAGATAGCAGTTTTCCTTGCTTTGCTATCACCAATTCTATATATGTCTCTGATTTGAACAACTACCGGCCTGTCACCTTCCCATTGCACTTTACCAACTCCTGAAACTTCATTTATGAAGTAGTAGAATAGACATAACAATAGATTTACATACTTGAAAGAGTTCTTCTTGTCCTTCTTGATTTTACCAAGATTTTCAATTAGTTGGCTCTGGAGTAACTCACGTAAGTCATATTCTACATTTTCCTTGATCATTTGATAAGCTACATAGATTGTAATACTAGATACAGAGTTATCTCGGCTGGAGTGATAGATTTTATATCCAATAACCATAGAAGAAAATTTTTCATCCAATTCAATGATGTCATTAATTGTCATGGCAATTGAAAAATTGACCAGAGAATGATGGACCATTTAGATTCATCCTACTTCTACATTGAGTAGCCATATGACAAAAAAAAAATAGTATCCATTGAAATTTTGAGCATTGGGTTGTCTTACCGGATACCTTCTAGCTTTGCTCATCTAATTTCTTGGCCTAAATTTCCTTTGACCAGATCCAAAGCTTTCTCCTTTCTCATATCCAAGACCTTGCTTGTCACTTTCAATCTTCTAAGTTTGAATCAATTCATCAAGATTAGCTGAGCTAATCTTAAACTTCTCCTTGTATTCATTTGTAGTAGCAAGTTCATCCTTGAGAATAACAATCTATCTTTCAAGCTCTTCTTCATTGTTTCTAGATTGTTGCAATTCAAGCTCCAGCTGATTGAATCCACCATTAATTATGTTGCATTCATCAGATCTTTCTTTCAAGGACTGAGTAATATTCTATTCATTCTCCTTTTTCACTTCAATCTCCTTGGTCATCCTCATCACAATAGATTCCATCTCATGCTTTAGGACAACATTATCTCTGGTGAGATTTTCACATTCTTTTATCTTTTCCTTCAAGGCTTGACTTAGGTGATCATCTTTCATTCTTTTACTCTCTTTCTCCTTGAGCTAATCACAAAGATCCTTTCTCTTTTCCTCGGACTTATTGATTTTATATTTCAATGATTGAATGAATTTCTCAACATTCATGAGGCTTGCTTGCAATTCCTGGACTTTAGATTTGGACTGATCAAGATCATCTAGTGCCACCAAAATTTGTTGATGAAGACTGTCATAATCCATTGAATCACCTTCTTAGATCTTCCCCAAGCTATTAAAATTATTTTGAGGAACTAGGCTCTGATACCAATTGTTGGAATCAAGGAACACTAAGAGGGGGGGTGAATCAGTGTTCTGAAAATTTTAACTTTACTAACTTGATCTTTAAACGACTTATAGCATTGAACCAAAAGAAAGATGCAAGAACACCAGGAAATCAACCACAACACCATAACACAAGGATTTTTATGTGGAAACCCTATTAGGGGAAAAACCACAGTGGAGGTTAATTCAATATATTACACCCTATTAAAAGTATTATAAATGTGGAATGCACATGCATTCAGGCACACTACTTAGAGCTCACTACTCAAATAGAAAAGGCTTACTACCCAAAAGAAGACTCACTATCTTACAATAACATTCATAGAAAACTAGAGTGGATGAACTAAAATATAGCATCTACTAATGCCTGATGATAGTTCCGGTTAATCACATTGACCACATTCTTCACATTATGTATGATTCTACTATTGAAACTCTATTTTCTTTAATCCAAATCACCAATATTTTTTTTGCTCAATTGAAACTATGCACAATCAATCTATAATCCTTCTATCTCTCAGATAATATATCAAAATGATATGAATAATCAATTATATATATATCAGTATCTAGAGATTACATCAACTACATTTCGGCTCAACAAAATATGAAACATGTACAAACTATCAGCCCAATCCATAAAATTTTTATAACAATGTCAGCCAAAACATAGTAAGAACCCAAAACAACATGTCTTGGACATGAAACACCTTAAACAATTATGCCTCAAAGATCTGCAACACACTATACTCATCTAGTCGGCCTTTTTGCACTATTAGACTGAAAATCAATAAACTGTATCTTCTAACTTGCACACCAATTAATGTAAAGCCCTATGATTCAAAGATAAGATAGTTCATACATTGAAATACCTTCCCTAAGATCCACAACACAAAATGATAACATGAAATTACATATGATTCAATGTACACAACTTTGTCAGATGCCCTGCTTTAGCTTGACAGTTAATACATATCTTCAATCTGACTTTCGATATAAGCAAATACTAAGGTGTGGATGGGATTACTGAGTAGGGTTTCCATCAATGAAAACACTAGATGATTTGTACAGTTTCTCTTGCCAATAATGACAGCTTACGCAAAAATCCCTATGCCAAGTCATATGTTTCTGATAAGCTACATCATGAAAAAGGGGTGGTATGTCACGTGAGAGACAACTTAAGGCACATCATCCATGCCCCAAGCTTGATTTTATATGTTCATGACAGGTTAATGACTAGTCAAAAGAGGCAACGAGAAGTGACATATGAGGATAAGGCTACTGAACCCTTTGCTCCCACTTAGTGCAAGACAAAGGTGAGCCAAAATGATTAATGAACTACATGCTCTTGTGAAAAATTAGTATCAATTAGAGGAATTAGGTGCCCCCACATGAGGAAGGATACCAAACTTCTTAAGATGTTGAATTTTACAACTCAAAGCCTTACATTCATTAGTGAAGTGACCATGAATTCTATGATATGCAAAAAATGAATTCTTCTAAGAGAATTTCTTTTGAGTTCTAGGAGGGAGGGTGATCAACCGATCTTGGAGGATTCTTGACAAGATACCCTCTTGATAAATGGTAGAAGGTGGTCTTGTGGTTTGCATCAAAGATACATCTTGCTTAGTAGTAGATGTCATACACAAGTTTCTCTAGATTGTGATATTTTCTCTCATTCTTACAGGAGGAGGGAAAATCTATTAGATGCAAATCATTGGTATCTTGTGAGATGACATTGACATTAAGTAAAGGGTTTGTTGTTTGTGTCATATTGTGTAAAGGATGATGTTCAATGCCACTAGTTTTGAGGATTTCAAGATGGTTGATAGTTAAGGATGATTTAGGAGTATGTTGTGTGAGATTGTTGATGTTGAGTGAAGGCTTGGCGATCTCTATCGAAGGACAATAACCAAGACCATGAGTGGTTTTTTGTGTGATAGGATATAGGGTTGTAGATACCTTATTCATTAGCACCACATCTTTTTCCACTATATCCAAGTTGTTTCATAAGCTCATACCCTTTTCCATAAAGATTTTTCATTGCTTTGGGATTAGGTGGTGACTGGTGATAATTGTCATC
This sequence comes from Sequoia sempervirens, assembly GCA_007258455.2. Classification (NCBI taxonomy): domain Eukaryota; kingdom Viridiplantae; phylum Streptophyta; class Pinopsida; order Cupressales; family Cupressaceae; genus Sequoia; species Sequoia sempervirens. Next base: position 765,724,038 of record VDFB02058242.1, on the reverse strand, counting down.
AAAGGTGGTTGTGTAGTTAGTTGTGTTGTCTAAAATCATTGAAGTGGATGCTTTCAAAAGGTCGTCTAAATTTGGTGTTGTGATTATCATTGTTTCTTTTCCCTTTTTTGGATCTTTGTGGATTATTTTGTACTCTCCCATGAAGTCATGTTCAAAATCCAAGGAACCCCAAACTTATAATAGCATTGTGACTTGTTCAATATGTTAGTGTTTTTATTTTTGTTGTGTGGGTTCCAGTTGTGTGGTTGGTTTTAATGTGTTCAAGGGGTTCTCTTTGATTTTTTTAGGTTACAAGACACTATAAGGCTCATGATTAGCATCGAGTGTGGAAATTTTTTTGTTGTAGATGTATTTCATTTTTTGATGAAGTGTGGAATGCAAACCATTCATTGCATGAATCCATGGCCTACCTAGAAGAAGGTTATATGAAAGATCATGAGGCATAACCTATATCTATTTCTTCAATGCGACTTCTCCAACTATTATAGGTAAAGTGATCACACCAAGCAGTGTCTTTTTGACATTGTCAAATCCCTTAATAGATAAAGATTCAGGTTGAATTTTTGACTTATCCACACGAAGCCTATCTAAAAGGTTTATGCTACACACATTAAGGGTTGAGCCATTGCCAATAAGGATTCACTTTATCCCTATTCGATTGTATTGAGCAATGATCATGAAAGCTTCATTTTTTTGTTGCAATTGCAAAGGGGAGAGTTCACTTTGGTGGAAAATAATGTTAGCATTTATTCCTTGGATCATGGTGGTTATGTCAGTTGGTTGTGCATTAGAAGGGATAGGAACTTGTTGCAAGGTTACTTGGATCATGTTGTGATAGTGAGGGGATGCTTGACTAAGATCCCATTAGGATATCTTAGCAAGAGTATTCTTTAGTTGTTCAACAAGATTGCACTTGTGAATGTGTGAATTTAAGTGAGGATCTCTAGGAAAAATGGGATTTGGAAAAGGTAAGGGTGTTGGGGTTGGTTATTGTAGTTGTGGATTATTTCTAGTGCTATATGTATGAGCAATGGTATTATGACTTGGTTGTTGTGACACATTAGTTTTAGGTGGGTAAAGAGTAAACTCAGGTTTAGGTGGAGGTGAAGGTTTATGTGACAATGGGTAAAGAATGAGTTGAGGTTGAATAATATTAACATCCCTTAGTGAATGAGAGTCTAAAGGGGGCTTTGCATTGTCATGTAAGGGCATAGTATTATTATTGTCAATGTTAGCCTTGTCTTGTATCATGATATCTTCCCTAGAAGGAGAGTTTTTAGGAGAACCAAAAACCACATGTTCATGACATTCGAGGGTTGGTTATTTTAAAAGGACTTCATCAAAAGTAGGGGAATGATCAATTATTGAAATTTTCTTCTTAATAAGGTTTTCCTTAGGTGAAAGGGGACAACTAAGATTCTCATGACTCTCATTGGTTGTGTTTTCTAACAACAAATTATCTTCTTCACAACTAGGAGAGATACTAGGAGGAGAGAAAATGTGATTATCATGATCATTTAGGACTTCATTTCATTGTCCCCTAATGTCTTCTAAAATAGGAGAGGTAGGGGAAGGATCATTGTAATCAAGGGATTTCTTTTAGGTTCGATTCAAGTTGCTAGCAACAAATTAATAAATGACAATGAAACCCAAAGATCTTACAAAACACAAAGGAAATAAAACACAGAATGATTATACCTGATCGTCAATACCTCCATGATTCACTTTTGTAATACCTTCTTGCTTGCTAGATGATGTTGCCCTCAGATTCATCGTGCAAGCAATCTGCCAATGCCTAAGTCCTACACCAAGCTTTGAAGGATTTTAAATATGCCTAATGACTATGTCTATGACCATGATTGATAATGCCTAAATATGCTAATATTTGATCAAATAAAGATAATAAGTGTTGAAATTGCTATGAAATCTAAGTGTGCAAAATGCCTAAAATGTAATGTGTCTGTGTAAAATGTCAGCATGTATGTGTGTAATCGAAAAGTGAGAGGAAAATGACATTTTATAGAAAATGTCATTTTGAATGGACGGACGAGATTAATTGATGATGAGAACCTAAAATGAGAGGTCCAAATTTAATCTAAGAATCCCTAATTAGGATTAGGGAAAAATCATTAATCGAACGGTCAAGATAATATCTCAGATAATTGGATCGATGGTGGAGAATAAATGAGACAAATTAATTAAAGAAATAAAGATTTTCAAAACTGAGAAGATAAAGACTGAACTGAAGATCAAATTTGGAAAATCAAGAATCTACCCGATTACTTGATTTTTGGAAGATTAGTTACCAATTTGAATTAAATTAATTCAAATTATGGATTTATGAGATAATAAATAATCTTTTTAGATTATTTACCAAAATGAATGGTTAAGATTGTGACATTTTAAATAATTTAATTTATTTAAAATGAGAGGAATATTATTGGTAATTAAATAATTAAATATAATTATTTAATTTAGCAGATAAGATTAATTAATTAAATAAATTAATCAATTTATTTAATTAAGACAATTAGTGACATATTAAATAAATAAATAAAACTTATTTATTTAATAATCGGAAGAAATTATGACAAAGGGGAATTAAATAAATTAAGAAATTTATTTAATTAAGGGAAGACTTAGACAATTAATGACGTATTTAATAAATAAATAAAATTTATTTATTTAATAATCATGAAGAATCCAAGGACATGAATTAATTAAATAATTGTGAATTATTTAATCAATAGTCGAATGTGGACCAAGGACATAATTAAATGTCATAATTATGGTAGGACGAAAGTGGTAAAAATGAAGCTTGCAGGCCTAGGTCATTTTTAGGTGTCTACATTTTTCCCCTCTTTGTCATAATGTCGCTTGTCGCATTGTGACAAAGAAAATAAGTCAAAGAAATGCCCCAGTAAAGGTACGGAGTATCATTGCCCCCTCAGGAAATTTTTCAAATTTTGGGTCAGCGACAGAAAAATTTGTAAAGGGTCCCGATAAATCAATCTGATTACCAGGAAAACAATGGCGCAGTCGGTTTTGGGTTCGGACATGTTTAAGACAGTCAATGGGGAAGTCAAGGTTGGTCAAATGAGCCTCCAACAATAACTCACCTAAGAAAAATGTCATTTTGACCTTATAAGTAGGTTGAGAAAGGGGTAAAAGTCAATTCATTTTCACTATTTACCTCGCAAAATTGGAGAGCTCAGAGCGAAAGGCATAGCAGCGACGATGGTGATTCCAGTGTCAGAGCATCATGGAGAGATCGTGCAGACCTTCAAATGGCCAAAGGGCTCAGAGCCAATAGTAAGTACCCTTGTCTTGCTTTGTGATTTTCTCGTTTTGCATGTCATTTTTAGTTTTCTAGGACAAACAACATCTGCGCCGTGACGCAACTGCATTCGCGTAAGCCGCAATCGCCTTTGCGTTTGATGCATTTGATGCATCGCAATGCAAGTGCAAAAACAAATTAGTGTTGAGCGGTGGTTTGCGCCACATTTGACAAATTTTGTGACACATTTGACCTATTGAGTCACAATTGAATGTTCGAATGCCGTAATTGTCTAATTGCAATGCATTCGCTATTTTGATTGATGCAATTGTGTTTATGCGACACAACTGTCTTAATGCGACGCATTCGTCAAATGTCATGACGCAAGCGTACACATGTGATGCATTTAATGTTTTGAACTGCATTTGATGTACGGTATGATGCAATTTACTTTTTGAGATGCAATTGCCTGAATGCGATGCATTTGCCTTTTTCCTTGACCCTAGTTGATTTTGATATTTGCATATCCTTAGATGCTTTTCATGATGCTGACAGTTGTCCAAAAAGTACTGATGTATTGTTCATATTTTTTGCAGAGGAAGCTTGCCCCTATCTATACGAGAGAGAGTAGACCGACCACCTTTCAGTTTTCCAATTAGTTGGGCCCACGAGAGTGGCGGCGATTGATGCGTCTGGGGCTATTCTATGCTGCCTATATGCCCGCCATTCAGGCGAATAGGGGATTACTAACTACGCTGTGCGAGTGGTTGCATTCAAAGACTTTTTCATTCCACCTATCAATCGGTGAGGCCACGATCACCTTGGAGAATGTCTACCGGATATTGCGAGTGCCAATCCGAGGGGAGTGGATTGTCTACAACCCTCGTCATGGTGAGCAAACTTTTTGAGCTTATTATCAAGATCAGGGTACAGGACTAGGCATCTAGGGTTACAAGATCAGGTGGGAGTTTATGGCCGAGCACTAAGGTCGCTTTGATGCCTTCCTTGCGACTCTGATTGGGGGGATCCTGATTCCTGACCGCCGGGGACATGGATTTCCTATTGGTTGGGGTGATGTCCTGGTTGGTATGAGACGGGATAGGACAGTTTATGCTTGGGGTCCCTGTTTGCTAGGGACACTTTACCATCAGCTACATGATATTGCTTATAGGAGAGGATAGAGTATCTCCTGTGGGACTACACTGATGATGATCTGGGTGTGGGAGCATATCACCATATTTCATCCTCCTATTGAGAGACCGCAGTTGGCTGAGGGGATGCCCTATGCCTATTACTATGCAGGTGCACTACAACAGACTTGGACGGGCGAGACAGGCTGGTGGTGACACAAGATTGACACGATGGTGTCATTTATTTGGAGGCCGTACAAAGATTGTGAGGCATGGGATGATGAGGATGAGCACCTCAAATTCTATAGATAGTATAGGTACTTGATTGGCCAAACTGTGCAGACATCGCTGATTATTGAGATGTACCTACCACAACGTGTCCTGAGGCAGTTCAGAGAGTAGCAGGGTGTACCTACGGGGATAGCCAAATATGCCAGATTGTCCCGAGAGTATGTGTGGGGGCCAGCCATCCCAGTAGCATTTGTAGAGTAGCAGATTAACAGGCTAGCAGCCTAGGCCTGAGGATGGAGGGGCAGAGCAGTCGATCCTAGGACAACACCAGATTATGATTTATGGTGGCAGGCACATAGACTAGTGCTATTGATAGATCCTGACGGGCCAACACCAGTTGACAGATGGTCAGTTATTCCTTGTGTGCCATAGGCCAGGTGAGGTGGCAGGGGGAGAGGCAGAGGCAGAGATGGAGCCAGGGGTGGAGACGGAGGCAGGTATGGAGGTAGGGGTGGAGACAGAGGTAGGGATGGAGGTAGGGGTGGAGATGGAGGCAGAGGTGGGGATGATGGCGGAGACGGTCGAAGGTGATGGCGGGATGGGCAGAGATAGGTCCAGAGGGTGTGCCCATGAGTGGCGAGGGTGGCGAGGAGGGGGAGAGAGAGGAGCAGCCCTGATAGGAGGGAGAGGGTGAGGAGAGATGGGAGGAGGTGGCAGAGGAGGTGGAGGCTAGGAGACAGGAGGCGGAGGCAGAGGAGGTGGAGCTTGGGAGATAGGAGGTGGAGGCAGAGGAGGAGAGGCATGAGGAGATGGAGGTGAGAGGAGAGGAGGAGGAGAGGCATGAGAATGTGGAGGTGGAGGTCAGAGGATAGGAGGAGGAGATGGGTGACGATGATGATGATGAGGACAATGCTATGGATGAGGCTGAGAGACTCCTCAGATATCAGATGGAGGGAGAGGAGGAGATACTCTCCAGCTCAGTGTTGCCTCATGATGCCACAACAGATCAGAGGGTGGCCGATCTATAGTAGAGACTAGATGATAGCCTGGCACATGCTAGATCCTTATAGTCAGCATTGGAGGTAGCCCAGGTAGAGCGGGATCAGGCAGTGATCCGCCAGCAGGACGCAGCTCAGTTGTGCACAGACTTTGCAACACTATGCACAGGGCCTATGGGAGACATGGCTCATGAGCTAGCCAGGGTGAGCACGATATTGGGGCAGTACAGGACATTATATGAGTAGGTAGTGCAACTAGAATAACGAGATCCTACCTTGTCACAGTCACAGACGAGGATAGGTAGTGGCCACAGATCAGGCAGTGGTACTGGTAGTAGGAGTCATACCAGTGTCGAAGGGTCTACCTCAACTGGACACACCTCAGGGCATAGGTCACATCATTCATGCAGGCACACCCCAAGTCCTCATTCGGGTCACAGTCATGGGTCAACTGGTTCAGTGCAGAGGTCAGGACAGGTACAGCCGCCAGTGGTTGACCCCTCTACTTCTCAAAGTCTGGCCATAGTGCCATCACAAATGTTTTATACCATTGAGATGACACCTGCCTTCTGAGTTCCAGTAGTGGCACAGGCAGAGGTTGCGTCAGGTCCACCTATTATTTCAGTTCTAGTGACAGAGCTTTAGCCACCACATTCTTCACCTTGAGGGGATGATGAGAGTCTGCCCTAGGGGCATTTTGTTATTATGACACACTATGTATATTATTGAGCCTGCGAGCTCCATTTTTGGGATATCCCATGACTTCATCCTATGACATTGTACATTTTTGAGATGATACTATATGATGATGTAGTTTTGATGCAGCCTATATGTGTTATGTGATGTTCTTTCATTTATGCATATGATGTGATGTCCTCTATATGATGCTTATTTGTGATTTTGATGCTATGATGATGCAATGTTTACTTATGTGAGATGATAATGATAATAATGATGTTCCTACTATATTTTAGTAAAAGATGCAATGTCAATGATTATGTTTAATGTAATGTTTATGTATATGATTTGATGTCATGGATGATGTATGTATGGATGTAATGCAATGTTTATATGATCATGTATGCACTTATGTTTTTGGATGTCACAGGATATCATCGTGATATGGATGAGAGAAGATGACAAGACTGATGAGAGAAGATGACTAGACCGAAGAGGAGAAGATGACGAGACCGACGAAAATGCATGTTAATTCCTAGACCAAATCCTTCAAAGCTTTACCATAGGACATTAGTATTTATTGCTCTTAATCATCATTGGGTAGACTATTGTAATGGCCAAGAAACACCATGATATGACATAGATCAAGGTGTGCAAGGTCGTACCATCATGTAAAACAAACAGTCACAGACAAGGATGATCATGACTCATACTAAGAGCATGATTGCCCTAGTCTTTTTGCCATAATCAACTGGATGCAGAAAAAGACAAGGACAAATCATGAAACGTCACTGCTTCTCTAAATCCTATTTCTAGGAAATCCTTGAGAAACTAGTGGCATGATTATCAAAATATAAAAATAGAGCCCTTACCATGATATGTCATTTTTCTAAATCCCAAAATCAGGACCTTGCTAAGAAACTAGTAGTCATGCATGTCAATTGACATGATACATTGCTGCTTCTCTAAATCCTGCTTAGTGGGATCTTGCTGAAAAACTAATATCATGATAAAAACTAAAAGACAATTGTCAAGTGTTTTCCAAGTGCGTCTAGATATCCATTGTTCTGATGCCAAGATTCCATGTTTGATAATGTCGAGATGTCAAAATGCTTAAAGCTTTGACGATCTTGAAAAATGTTGAGAATTGGTGAATTCAGGAAGTACACATCCAGAATAATGCCGATGTCGAGAGTATTTGATCCCTAATAGTTGTAAGGGGTCCCTCTAAATGATGACGATGCCTAGGAAGGACACATCCTAAGGCATAAATGACAGAGTTGGTTCTTCAGAAGGACACATTTGAAGAATACTGGTGTCAGGAAGAGTGATCTTTAGATGTCAAAAGGATTACTCAAAATTTCAAATGACAATGACGATGCCTAGGAGAGACACATCCTAAGGCATAAATGACAAATTTTATCATTCAGAAGGACTCATCTGAAGATTAACCTAAAGTTTGATAGTTTGACAGGTTATGATGATTTGACTTGCTTTGCCCGAGTCTAACTTGTGTTTGACTATATGCTGATATTGTCATGATGATGTGATTAACATGTTGATGAAATTTTCATATTGAAATAACTGATTGTCATGATTTGCTTGATGAGTTTCATTCGTTTGGGAAAGGCTTGTGTTACCTTGAAGACTTTTTGACATGTGTGTCAGTGTGATTCCATGAACCCTAATGGACTGACCTAGTGCGGCCTTGGGGGCTCATCGACAGATGGTTTTGCCTACGTCATACACTTAGAGACCTCGTAGTTCAACACGACCAATGACTTTGTCTTGGTGACCAAAGATTGTGTAATGATTTTATTCTGACAAACCTAAATGGATTGACCTAATGTCTTGGGGACTCAAATGTGAGTCTTGCCTACATAGCAGATGCGCAGAGACAACGTAGTTTAGACAAATGACAAAGACTGATTGATATGACTGATTTTGACAAGAGATGACAATGTGTTCGTGCTCATCTAGTAGTCTGATGTTTTGTTTGTGGTTTTATTCATGACATTTTATGATTTTTAGGTATTTCTTCTGGACTTTTTATGATGTTTTTGTCTTTTTTTTTCAAGACTTTGTACGATGTTTTTGGTCTTTTTTCAGGACTTTTTGCCATGTTTTTGGTCTTTTTTTTTCGGACTTTTTGCCAATGTTTTGGTCTTTTTGGGACTTTTGCCAATGTTTTTGTCTTTTCAAGACTTTTGCCATGTTTTGGTCTTTTTTAAAGGAATTTTTGCCAATGTTTTTGGTCTTTTTTCAAGACTTTTTGCTAATGTTTTTTTCTTTTTTCAGGACTTTTTGCCATGTTTTTGGTCTTTTTTTTTAGGACTTTTTTCCAATTGTCAAGATCATGTGTGACACCCACTACAGTTTCATGATAAAGATTTTTCCCCCAGTTAGGTCCAAGACTTAGCCATTTTTAAGGAACATGGACAGGATGCTGCTGGTTTACTAGATGGACAGTCATCATGACTTGATGTCAATCCTTTATCCACTATGATAGGTAGGGTAGAATGTGGTGGTGATTTGCGTAATAATGATGATAATACCTTTCATCCTAAGCCAAGGTAGACAAAGTGATAGTAGATGGCAGAGCAATGATTGATTACGCATGGCACCTGTTTGCCAGGTTTTCGCCATGGTACTTGTCCAAAGCCCCTGTTTGCCAGGTTTTCACTATTGAACGAATCATTTTTCTCTTTACTATTTTTCTTGACTTTTTGATTTTTTGGGTGTCACCAAGATGCCTGTTTGCCAGGTTTTCATCAAGGCAACCATTTTTTATCATTTTTCAATTTTTAACTAAATCCTCTGATGCTATGCGTAGAACCTTCAGAGATGTAAACTGTTGATGGGCTCTGTCAGTTGTTCTCCATCTGGTGTGGCTAGCTGATAAGCTCCAAAATCAAAAGGAGATATGATAATGTAGGGACCCAACCAGTTTGGTTCAAACTTTCTCAGCTTTTCCCTGTTGGCTTGGTTCTTGGGGTTCTGCATGAGAACTAGGTCACCAATGTCAAACTATATAAGCATAACCTTCTTATTGTAGCTGCGACAAAGACAGTTCTGATATGCCTGGAGATGGTTCAGTGAATTTTTCCTTCTTTCTTCTAGCATTTCCAGCTCATGCAAGCGTGATTGTTGATACTCCTCCTCATTAGTTAGACCCCTCAGGGAGACTCACAACGAAGGAATTTCGACCTCAATGGGTAAGATGGCCTCAGCGCCAAAGACTAAGGCAAATGGAGTTGCTCCTGTAGGTGTACGAATGCTAGTTCGGTAAGCCCATAGAGCAGGGTTGAGTTGTATGTGCCAGTCATGGCTAGTGTCATTGATAGTCTTTTTTAGGATCTTGACAATGGTTTTATTGGATGCCTCAACTTGACCATTTCCTTGTGAGTAGTATGGAGATGAAAAGTGGTGTTGGATATGGAATCGCTCACATAACTCATGGACGTCTTGGTTTTTAAATGGACGTTCGTTGTTAGTGATGATGGATTATGGAAGGCCATACCAGCAAATGATGTAGTTAAGGATGAATTTGGATATTTGCTTGCCGGTAATATATGTCAATGGGATGGCTTCAATCCACTTTGTAAAATACTCAGTGGCAGTGATAATGAATTTGTGGCTGTTGGAGGATGTTGGATGAATTTTACCCACGAGGTCGAGTCTCCATTGAGCGAAGGGCCAAGGAGAAGTGATTGGTTGAAGTTCTTGTGTTGGAGCATGAATCAAGTCACTATGCATCTGACATTTGCGGAAAGCCCTCACATATTCAATTGCATCCTTTTCAATTGTTGGCCAATAATACCCAAGTCTTGTTACTTTCTTAGCTAGAGTAGGACCACTCAAATGAGATCCACATATACTGTTGTTCACTTCGTGTAAGGTCGTACGCACTTCGTCGATGTCAAGACATCTAAGGAGGGTGTCATCAAAACTACGGCAGTACAAGGTGTCACTGACGATGGCATACTTGGCAGATTTTTGGATGAAGGACTTCCATTGGTTATTGGACAGGTTTAGTGGAAGGGTTTGGGATTTTAGGAAGTCGTAAATGTCCTGATACCAGGGAGAGTTGGGACCAACAAGTTCACAAACCATTTCTGATTTTGGGATATCATATGCCGGGATTAAAAGCTGTTCTACTAAGAACTCAAATTGTGACACATTTTGAGGGATGTCCAAGAGAGAACCAATAGTAGCGATTGCATCAACTGCCTTATTCTGTACCCTGGGGATTTGTTCAAAAGCAATCGAGTGGAAGTATGTCAGGAAACTATCCACCATCCTTTTTTAGGGAAGCAACTTCTCATCCTTTGTTTCATAGTCATCATTCACTTGGTTGATAACAAGTCGGGAATCCCCGAATACAAGCAATGTTTGAATTTTCCATTTGATTGCCATTTTGAGACCTGTGACTAGTGCTTCATATTCGATAATGCTATTTGTACAAGGGAAAGTGATCCATAATGCCTTAGGAATTGAATCCCCTTGTGGTGTGATAAACAAGAGTCCAGCGCCTGAGCCATGACCAGTATGAGACCCATCAAAATATAACTTCAATGGTACCATCGGTTCTGTATGAAAAATAGACTCATCAGGAAATTTAGTTACTAGTGGATGAGTGACTTGAATTGGCGCATCTGCCAATTGATCTGCTATTACCTATCCTTTTATTGCCTTACGTTTGACATATTGTATGTCATACTCACTTAGTATCATAAACCATTTTTCCAACTGGCCTGTTAATGCCACCCGACTCAAGAGGTATTTCAGTGGATCAATCTTGGCAACCAGCTATGTCTGGTGACTGAGCATATAGTGTCTTAATTTCTAGGATGAAAAGACAACAGTAAGGCATGCACGTTCAATGTTTGTATAGTTCAACTCATACCCTATCAGTGTGCTACTGATGTAATAGATGGCTCGTTCTTTTCCTTCATGATCATTTTGTGCTAGTAATGCCCCCAGTGCTGAACTAGTAGTCAAGATGTAGAGTATCAATGGATTTCCATGAATTGGAGGCATGAGGACTGGTGTTGACAGTAGATAATCTTTGATTTTCTGAAAGGCTTCTTGACATTTGTCTATCCATACAAAGGGGATACCCTTGTGCAACAGATACTGGAATGGGTGACACTTATCTGCCAACTGGGCTATGAAACATCGAATAGATTTTACTCTACCTTGTAAAGTTCTTAGTTCACTGATTCCTTTGGGTGGCAGCATGTCTATGATAGGTTTGACCTTTGCAGGATTAACCTCTATGCCTCTTTGGGAAACTATGTATCCCAAGAGTTTTCCTAATGTGACCCCGGAAACACACTTCTTATGATTTAGCCGGACTTTGTACTCTTCAAGTCTCTTGAAAATTATGTCAAGTACCTTCAAATGATCTTTCCTGGTTACTGATTTGGCCAATAGGTCATCTACATAGTCTTCCATTATTTTGTGCATCAT
>VDFB02058242.1:765682754-765712152 GCA_007258455.2 Sequoia sempervirens | reverse complement strand
AGAGTGAAAGGGTCGAGAGAAGCTATTTTAAATCTGAAATATGAATGAACAGTAACAATGAGGGATGCTAGAGTAGATAGACTCCCATAAAATTGAATTTTTCTTGACCAAGAGGAACCAACAGCTACACAAAACCAATGCAATGTTCAAGGGGTCTTTGCAGATTTTTGGATTGTGCATTCACCTCATGAACATACAATTGAACTAAAGTGCAGTATATGAAATAAGCCTAGGATAACTTTACATAGCAATTTTTCATCAACAAGTGCCAAAAGTATGGGTTGGAAGTTCATCAAATACTATAACAATAACCATCATTAAATCCATTCAAGAAACTAAAAAGTAGAAAATAACATAGAGGCTGAAACATGCATGTAAAATGAGAAAGCTCAAAGAAAACACCCAAATTCAATGCAATGCTTCCTTTTATTGCTTCAATATTCCCTTTACAACAATTCACCACCACTACAAATGAGGAGCAAACCCCTATTTATAGTTTTCCAAAAGTGAAATGTGTTAGCTCTCAAAAACGTAGGCGAAATGCCTCAAAAAGTTGCCAATCTCTTGGTATGTTTCAGGGTAACATACAAGGTCAAAAGATTTAGACTTTCTACTCTTCGGGTGCTGTTAGACCTAGGTGGGTGTACCTATATGAATGAAGCAGACTTAATGTGCTTATCTCTCTTGAAATGTTTTTCCCACAATGGCAGATGGGAGTGGACAAATAAAACTAAATTTGGTATAAATTGTATAGCAATATTCAAAGCTAAATCCTAATATGTTCAGTTAACAGATGCAAGAAATGAATGAAACTAAATTATAAAAAGTGCAAAGACTAGTGCCTTATTGGGTATGCGGAGTCAAATGAAATCTAAATGGGTAATTTATTTATGGAAAACACTCAAATTGTTTGGCATATGTTTTTGTTTATAACTTGTATAAACATGCAAGACTATGACTAGCAAGTTCTTCTTAATGATCCAGATGAATTTCCCTAATTACTGTGATCAATTAAAAGGATTTAATATTTCCTTGAAAGAACCGATCAATCAACCACAGAGATACAACAAATGTGCATTGATAAACTGAATATAAATTTGTTACATCAATTTAAATAACCAAAAAGTGTCAATATTGGAGACAACTTTAGTAATACTTTCAATAAGCACAATAGACAATTGACACCAGAAATACACTGCCACATCAATTAATTCTCATTAATATCTCCATATTTTTGAAACATGCAGCATAGTCTCATAGTATGACATTTTTTGTCTATTGTATCTTCCCTAATCTATATTCTATCCTATCTATTGTCCCTTTTTTACAATTGAGAATGATCATTTATACATCAGTATTTGAAAAGACACATTGCTTTGCATTCCAATGTCAGTGATCAATTGTATTCAGGATTTTGTTAACACTCGTTGAACACCCGCTGAGACATCCTATAGTCATATCGACATCCAATGTCTCACCGATAGTCATCTCTTTCATCTTGTGTGTCATTGTGACAATTCAAAGTTAGCGAGATGTTTCATAGATACCTTGTGTCTTACCGAGATACCCCATGATACATTCTTGTCACTGAGACATATTAATTTTCTCACCAATGAAACCACATTCGGTGAGACATATGGGTCAGCAAGACTATATAACCTCATTCCGATAACCTTTTGATAGAATCATTGTTTTCCTTATTGGCAAGACTCGGCGCGTTCTGTAAGACTTCACTCCAATGATTTGGCTCTTGCCGATGCATAGATTTATTGGTGTGACATATGGGTCAACAAGACTACATGACCTTACCCTGATGATTATTCAATAGGATCCCCATAACAACTTTATCGACAAGACCCAATGTATTTGCTAAGACCTCATATCGAAGCCATTTGGTTTGGTCGAAGTGTTTACTTGGGCACCGATCGGTATGACAATATGATTTCACTATGACTCCTCCTGATGAAAGATCTCTTGCCAATATGTTCCTTCTGTCGCCGAAACAATATGTTGTGTCTTGCCGATAGGTGCCTATAGATGAATTATGATCGGTGTGACATCCCAGAAGTCTTTCCGATAGACTGCAACAAATGTATATCAGTAAAACATGCATTATGGATCAGGGAGACCCTCATCAACTCATGCCGATAAGAATTATACTGTGAGATATTCAAGACTTGATGGATTTTACATGAACCACATGGAAAAATATGAGCAAAATGTTGTGAAGAGAGGATTTTGTGCTTATGGTAAGGACTCATTTGGAAACTCAAGGGTATGAAACAACTTGTAAAATTTTTAGAATTTTATAGTTCTAACAAAATGAATGGTCAGGATTCATTTATAATGAATGGCATAGATTCAATACAGCTTAGGGTTTCACCTACCCCCAATATATTACAATATAAAATAGAATTTTTGTCTTTTTCCCTATTTTTTCTTGTAGTCTATTTCATCCTATAGCTATTTTGTCTTCTAGCTACTTTATGTTGTAGCCAGAAACTATTGAAGCCTACCCTTTGTTGACATTTTTGTAGCATCTCTTCATTCAATCAGGTGAATCTTCTTATAGATCTACACCAAGAAGAAGCAAAAATATCTCCCCTCGGTCCTAGTGAGTAGCTTTTCATTAGTGAGAAAATAAAACATCCCTCGCTTAACTATCTAGCCAGGAAGCACTTCTCCAATTGTTGTATTGCTCTAGAGAAATTTTTGAATGAGACCTAGCAATTGGGTGCTCAGGTAGCATCCCCTTGACTTGCACTTAAAGGTACGCAAATTCACCCCTTTTTAGCAATTTGAAATATTCCTCCTGCTTAAAATTCTTCCATAGGTACGCCTCCATAACTTATGCGAGAGCATCCTCTCCTTAGCACGAGTCCATTGGCATGCATTTTGAATACTAACTTTGATTTTAAATCCCTCCTATAGTATAATAACCGTGGGAAACATTTACAATGCATAATTAGATTGGAAACATTAAATCATTCAATGGACATAAATTTTTTTATTTGTTTCATGGTGTCCTTATGAAATTCCATTCAAAGTAATAAAGTGTTCCTTCTTAAGATAGGTTGGTAACGATGGAAAAATTTTAATCCCCTTTTACAAATGCCCTTGTAGAAGATCTACAAAATGTTGATTAGTATTAAAAGGTCTCAAAGCTTCATTATGAGTGAACAAATAATGCTATTACCTATAATGATAAGATAATGGAACTTTTAGTGTGAACCCTTTTAAATTTCCAATTAACCAACCTTCATTTCTCACATATCAATTAAGAAAAATCTTTGTGAAATGATTAAAATGGATACATAGAGATCAATATCCCTTTTGACTTACATCAACCCCCCAACTCACATGAATATATACTATCCCCTAGTTTGGCTTAATGGTTTCCATTATAAATTATTCCATTCCTCTCACCCCCACACATTTTTCATCTTCTCACATAACAGTATTGAACTTTTAAGTCTCTATAAAAGCCCTTTTAAATAGCACCCACATGCCCAAATTATCTCCTCTAATCATTTAATATACTACAACATTATCCGAATGAAGTAGGGAGATGTTGTGCGGAAAAGGGTGAAGCCTACACCTCTTGTGGGAATATCATGCAGGACTATTGTTTCAAAAATTCCATTGTTGACATCGGGGAGGGCGATAGCCTCTGGATCACATAGGTTTGTACGGTTCAAAAAATGGAGCATGGAAAGGAAAAACAACGATGCCCAAAAATGATAGTGAGGAGAGAAGTGGAACCCACAATAGAGAATTATGTGACCCTCACCCCTATGCCCATGTGTTATCCTTTGCAATTGCTACACTTGTTATCTCGAAGTTGTATTTTGATTCATCTGGGGCACACAAAATCTCTTCAAATAAAACAAAATTATGTCCCCTCTTTGATTATTGTTGAGGTAAGATAGCTCATTTGTGATTCAACATTGCAAACCAGTCAAGCCCTTGCACATAAATTTGATTTTCATCCTCTTTAATGAATTCAACATTCTACCTCTTATCTTCAACACATTAGTCTTAAATATAGTATTCTTCATCTCTTGTTAAAATTTTAATATTTTATCCTAAACTACTTGATCATCCCTTTTCGGTGATCTTTCTTCCATGCCACCAATAATCATACTTCCTTCTCCTCCCCTAAAGCTTAAGGACCCTGTGGACCTACCAAGCTTGTTCTCCTTCATATATAGTGAACCCACTCTGATATGTACTTTGATAGGAGCATAAACTTCTCAAATAGAATTTGTATCCTAACATGTCATGATGATAGAGACTTTCGTAGTTTATATGAACAAATAGATGGAATTGAAGCATTTCAAAATTTGCTTGTAATAGACCCATTTCATGTCTATTTGATAATCATTGTCCTTCATGAGATAATATCTTCTTTGAAGCATTTCACTTAAACAATCATAGTGCCTCCTTTAACATTTTCTAAGACACCAATTGCAATTGAATACCAAGACTGAGCTGTGAGTGGACTGTGGGAATGCAAACAGCTTCATCCATACCCATACCCATAGACTTCTATAATAGTGTTGGGATAATATTTCAATCTCACATTGTGATAATAATTAGAGGATTCCCATGATACATGATTGGTGATGCCCATTTAATGAAGCTTGTGGTGATTTAATTATAAGATTAGTGCATTAGAAATCCATTATCGTAGAGATTTCATTTTATCAATTCCTAGAAGATAGATCTCATGCGATTGATATAAACTTTAACTTCCATTCATCACACACTCTCCTACCATCAAGCACACCTTTGGATGAACACAGGTGGAGCCGAGCAGGGAACGCCTTCAAAAATTTCCACATAAAATAAGTATGGTCATAGCCCTCCATGCGAGGATATGATTACCTCTTGAAGATCTTGGTGACTAATCATGATTGAAAATCAAAGTAACATCATGAGACCCACTGCAACAACCTAGATCTTGATCCTTAAATTATTGACCATCCTTCAAACCCTTGAAAATATTATGCAGATACCAATGAAGACACTAGTGTGGGAAGATAACATAGGAGATCTGAGAGGGAATTCCATTAAAAGGTGTTGGGGAATAGCACCTCAACAGTGACCAAGATAGAAAAAGAGAATGAGGAGAATATGTGTGGAGGTGCAGTATGGGAATTCCCTAGGAAATGACATCAGAAGAACAAAAACCCACACGAAATCCTCCATTAGCAAGTGAGAGGGTGGCTTCCACAACAAAGTGATCTACAAGTTTAAAGCCTTCACCAAGCAAGGATTAAGTCAAGCATCCCAACTAGAAAGTTGGACATAATGCACATTTTATTGATGAAATCTCATTAATATACAATACTTGCACAAAAAGATTATGTAAGGAAAGCTAGATGTGGAAGCAACTCTCCTAATGTCAAAACCTCAGGGAAGAATGTAGAGATACCTTTTAAATTTTACAATTACAGTCTAATTAAGATGCACTTGAAAGAGATAACAGAAACAAAGAATTAATCATACACATATGAACACCAGATATACATGGGAAAACCCTTACGGGAGAAAAACCCACCACACTAAGAGAAGTCACTTTGTATTATAGTAATAAAGATTACAAATAGAGTTCTGACTTATCTTTCTGATGTCAGTTTATAGTAGCATTCACCATGAACAACCTTGTTATAGAACATTCATGTTACAGTCTTCACATAATAGAATTCATCCACTAATCATACAATCACACAACAATCCATCGATCCATCAAACCAGACATCATTTGCTATTCCAAACTATATTCATGTCATTCCTGTCTATCAAACTTCCTCACAGAACTGCCACAATGAACTGTCTCCCAATGGTTCCCATTCGGCTTCTCTGATTGGTCGAATACAAGCCACATAGGATAGTCTTCACTTGATCAAAGGCGTTCACCCTATGTTGGCATGTCAGTGAGACACTAACTGTGTCTCCCCGATGCCATGAAGTCAGCATTTGATATCACTAAGAGTCCATACTATCGGAAAGATGTTACACCAAGTCTAGAGAGCTATCACTAAGACTTATCACTTTCGCTGAGAGATCATACTGAGCCTTTATGTTATATAGAAATGTTCAATAGTTGGCAAGACTTATCGCTTTTTCCTGGAGATCATACCAAGGTTAAAAGTTACTCCGAAGTGCTCATCTATCACCAAGACATATCGCTATCGCTGAGAAGTTACTCTAAAATCTTAAGTCATACTGAGCACCAAACAACAGTCGGCAAGACTTCTGTCCATCGCTAAGACTTCATACCAAAGTCTTTGTGTCACCGCAAAGACTCCAAGTGTATCCCCATCGATGAGACCTTCATTAGTCGCCGAGACTTCATACCGAAGCCTCCACCTTCGGCGAGACTTCACTTAGTCGTTGAGAGCTCTTCCCGAGACCTTTGAGTTACCCTGAGTGAATACTGTCGGTGAGAAATTCCTATTAGTAAGACTTCTTACCAAACACCCAAGACTCTCCCCGAAGGCTTCAACAGAAAAAGTTGTCGGTGAGTCTTTGTTTGTCATTGGGACTTCACACCAAAGTAAGCCTTTTGGCCAAGGGTCTCCCTGATATACCATATGAATGGCCTGTCGGCCAAAGATCTCCACTCAGCATAGGGTTGCAATGACTATCACAAGTCACAGCGATAAGCTCCTTCAACATGACTTAAACATTGTCTTGGCGACCTATACAAACTACAAGATCCAAAGCTGCTAGTCAGCCAGACCCAAAGCATGTCACACTGACTTGCCTCTCTTAGAGGTTTTAGCCTATGAGATTGAGGCATATATTTCCAACAATCTCCCATTTGACGAAGATCACATAGGCACCTCTAGAGCACAACAAAACTACTAAAAAACATGGGCACTAAGGCCCATTGAACTGGCACACCACCTGAACTTGTCTGTGCTCACTGGCTTCATCAATGCATCTGCAACATTCTCCAGAGTATCAACTTTCCATCCTCCACCATATCTCATACAAAGTGATACTGTACATCTATATGTTTCATCCTGGAATGGAAAGTAGGATTCTTTGCTAGAAAAATTGCACTCTGATTGTCACAAAAAATAGTTATTTGCCCTGCATCAAAACCAATGTTAGAACACAAATGTTTTAACCAAACTGCTTCTTTACAAGCATGTGTAGCTGCCATGTATTCAGCCTCTGTAGTGGACAAAGTGACTACAGCCTACCGCTTACTCATCCAACTCACTGCACCACCATTCAACATGAAAGTATATCCACTGTTGGACCTCCTACTATCAATGTCCCCTACCTAATTAGAATCCACATAGCCTCGAATACTGATATTCCTCTATGATTCAACTAAGTTCCCATGGTAACACAAAGAAAATTCTGAAGTGCCCTTCAAATATTTGAAAACTCTCTTTACAGTATCCAAATGTGTCCTTTAGGGATTAGCCATAAACCGACTAAGAACTCCCACTGCTTGGTTAATGTCTGGCCTTGTACAGACCATTGCATACATAAGATTGCCAACCACACTAGCATAGGGTACACTGGTCATGTCCTCCATCTCAGTAGGAGATTTTGGACAATCTTCAATAGATAGCTTTGTTCCCTAAAGGACTGGAACAACTAGTTGCTTGCAATCATTCATGCAAAATCTCTCTAGAAAAGTCTTGATATACTTACTCTGACTGAGCCAAAGTTTTCTATTCTTCATGTCTCTGGTTATCTCCATCCCCAGAATATTGCCAACCACACTAGCATAGGGTACACTGGTCATGTCCTCCATCTCAGTAGGAGATTTTGGACAATCTTCAATAGATAGCTTTGTTCCCTAAAGGACTGGAACAACTAGTTGCTTGCAATCATACATGCAAAATCTCTCTAGAAAAGTCTTGATATACTTACTCTGACTGAGCCAAAGTTTTCTATTCTTCATGTCCCTGGTTATCTCCATCCCCAGAATATACCTTGTTGCACCAAGATCTTTCTTTTTGAACTTAACAGAAAACTGAGACTTAAGATCAGAAATCATCAACTTACTATTGCCTATGAACAACATATCATCAACATAGAGAGCAATAATAAGAACTTGATCACTTTCAGCTTTGTAATAGACACAATGATCAGATTTTGATCTCACAAATCCCAAAGACAATGCAAAAGTATCAAATTTATGGTACCACATTCTAGGTGACTACTTTAACGCATACAGAGACTTTTTTAACTTGTAAACTAGTTTCTCTTTACCTTTCTGTACAAAGTGCTCAGGCTAGGACATGTAAATCTCTTCTTCAAGATCACCATGAAGAAATTTTGTCTTCAAATCCATCTGTTCGACCTCTAAGTCATACATTGCTGCAAGTGAAAAAAGAAATATGATAGATGTCAGCTTAGCTACAGGAGAAAATCTCCCCATAATCAATTCCCTCTACCTGGGAATAACCCTTCGCAACCAACCTCACCTTATATTTTTCCACATTGCCATCTAGACCAATCTTCTTCTTAAATACCCATTTGCAGCCAACAACTTTTCTACCTTTAGGCAAGGGCACCAAACTCCAAGTTTCATTCATGGCTTCCAACCAAGAGTCTGACTCAGACATTCTAAATGCCTCTTTCACAGTCCTAGTCTCATTAGTGCTAGAAATTAAAGCATAGGCACAAGTAGAATCTATCAAAGAGAACCCATACCTATCAGGTTGCTTTCTTTCATGAGTTGACCTCCTCACTTGTTGAGGTGAGGTTCTTCTTCTTCTTCAAAACTTTCAAAACTACTTGAGCTCTCCTCAGTTTCAGGTACATTTTGAATTTTCAATTCCTCTTTATCTGTGTAGGATGAATTCCAACTACATCCTTATTGTTTTCTAACTTTGTCTCTGACTACATATCCAAGGTAGAAGGCTTCAACTCATGAAAGATTACACTGCTATATAAACCTTCTCTCGTATCAGGATTCCAAAGCTTGTATCCTTTTATGCTAGCACTATAACCAATAAAAATACATTTGACAGCCTTGTTCTCCAATTATATCTTTTTCTCATACGGCACATGAGCATATGCCTCACAGCCAAAAACACAAATATGTCTTAAAGAGGGCTTCTTACCAGACCACGCTTCCAAAGGTGTTTTCTCAACAAGAGAAGAATTTGGAGAATGATTTATCAAGTAACATCTTGTAGCAACTGGCTCAGCCCATAACTTCTCCTCCAAGCCAGCACTACTCAGCATACTTTGTGCTCTCTCCATCACTGTCCTATTGAACCTTTCTGTAACTCCATTTTGTTGTGGAGTATAAGGTGTAGTCTTATGTCTTTTAATCCCATGGTCTTTATAATACCTATCAAAATCATCAGAACGAAATTCACCGCCATTATCAGTCCTTAAACATTTTATTTTTCTTCCAGTCTGATTTTCTACAAGGTTCTTAAATTCTTTAAACCGACTAAACACTTCTGATTTACTTTTAAAAAAATAAACAAATGTTCTTCTCGAATAATCATCAATGAACAATACATAGTACCTTGAATTAGATAGAGAAGGAACATTCACTGGACCAAATACATTAGAATGAATATAATCTAGCAAACCAGAAGATTTATGAGGACTGGAATAAAATGAAACACGGTGTTGTTTTCCATATATACAATGTTCACAAAATTCAAATTCAAGGTTACAATCTTTGAGCCCCTCCACCAGGTTTTTATTCTTCAAGGTTTTAAACCTTTCTCACCAATGTGGCCTAGCCTATGATGCCAGAGCATAGTCTTTTTTGCTGGAAGTTTAACTTCCATAGAGTTTACACAATTAGGAACATTTCCCTCTTTTCCTCCATGAGTAGCCTTCTGGGACTTTACAAAGACACTGTTGGATTGAACAACATGTGCATCCAGCTTGTACAAGGTACCAATACGAGCACCCCTCACTAGAACCATTGAGCCTCTAGTCATCTTGCAGCCATTTCCAAAGAATGTTACTTGCACTCCAATATCATTCAACTTACTAATAGAAAGTAAGTTTTGAGCTAGACCTGGTATATGCATTACATCATTAATTCCTTTCACTCTTCCATCAAGGAATTGAATTTTGACTCTTCCATGGCCAAAAATTTCCAAAGTTGAATCACTTTCCAAGTACACCTTTCCACCATCGTATTCTTCATACTTTGTAAACCAGTCTCTATGAGATGTCATGTGGAAAGATGCTCCAGAATCAATCAGCCAGACATCATCTAATGCCTGTGTAGCCAAAGCTGCAATGAAGGCATCTACATCACTCTGAGAAGAGTCATTATCAGAAGAATACTTCTTCTTCTTCTTCTCATCTTTACAATCCTTTCAGACATGACCAGGTTGCCCATAGTTCCAACACTTCACCTTGGACTTCTTTCCAGGAGACTTTGATCTCCCCTCTGATTTTGATTTGGACTTCTTGTCCTTCTTGCCTTTCTCTTTCGACCTTCCTCTAACAGCAAGGGCCTCCTTCACCATCTCAAAATATTTCCTTCTCATCTCTTCTGATAACAAAGAAGCAACAACATCTTCCATCTTGAAACTAGATGTTGTACTCCTAATAGCCATCACCAGGTGATCCCATGAATCTGGCAAAGAACACAATATTAGCATACAACAATCCTCTTCATCAATCTTCACACCAATAGATGTTAACTATGCAATCAGAATGTTGAATGCATTCAAATGATTAACTACATACCCTCCTTCCTGCATTCTCAAAGTGTACAACTTCTTCCTTAGGAACATTTTATTCACCAAGGACTTCCCCTGATAAATAGATGCCAGTCTCTTCCAAATGGAAGATGCAGTCTTCTCTTCATGCACATTTAGAAGAATGGGGTCTACCAAACAGAGCCTTATCAGCCCCTTAGACTTTCTATCTGCAAGGTCCCAATCTTCTTGCTTCATGCCTATAGGCTTTTCTCTAGACACAACAATCCAAAGATCACGATCAACCAATAGATCTTCCATCTTAAGTTTCCACACCTCAAAAATTTTTGCCATTGAACTTCTCTATTTCAATCTTTCCTGACGTGCTAGCCATCTCAATCTGCAATTATAATTAATAAACTTCTACAAGACTCCCACTCAATAGAAATTCACACAAAAAATCCAACGTACCCACGAGGATAACACAACTAGCCAGGCTCTAATACCACTTGTAAGGAAAGCTAGATGTGGAAGCAACTCTCCCAACATCAAAACCTCAAGGAAGAATGTAGAGATACCTTTTAAATTTTACAATTATAGTCCAATTAAGATGCACTTGAAAGAGATAACAAAAATAGAGAATTAATCATACACATATGAACACCAGATATACGTGGGAAAACCCTTACAAGAGAAAAACCCACCACACCAAGAGAAGTCACTTTGTATTACAATAATAAAGATTACAAACAGAGTTCTAACTTATCTTTCTGATGTCAGTTTATAGCAGCATTCACCATGAACAACCTTGTTACCGACCATTCACATTACAGTCTTCACAGAATAGAATTCATCCACTGATCATATAATCACACAGCAATCCATCGATCCATCGAACCAGACATCATCTGCTATTCCAGAATATATTCATGTCATTCCTCTCCATCGAACTTCCTCACAAAAATGCCACAATGAACTGTCTCCCAACAGTTCCCATCCAGCTTCTCTGATTAGTTGAATACAAGCCATGTAGGATAGTCTTCACTCAGTCAAAGGAATTCACCCTATCTTGGCATGTCGGTGAGACACTAACCGTGTCTCCCTGATGCCATGAAGTTAGCATTCGATATCGCCAAAAGTCCATACTATCGGCAAGATGTTACATTGAGTCCAGAGAGCTATCACTAAGACTTATCACTTTCACTAAGAGATCATACTGAGCCTCTATGTTATACTGAAATGTTCAACAGTCAGCAAGACTTATCACTTTTGCCAGGAGATCATACCAAGGTTCAAAGTTACTCTGAAGTGCTCATCTATCACCAAGACATATTGCTATCACTGAGACGTTACTTCAAAGTCTTAAGTCATACCGAGCACCAAACAATAGTCGGAAAGACT
Source organism: Sequoia sempervirens (assembly GCA_007258455.2). Lineage (NCBI taxonomy): Eukaryota > Viridiplantae > Streptophyta > Pinopsida > Cupressales > Cupressaceae > Sequoia > Sequoia sempervirens. The sequence goes on along the minus strand of VDFB02058242.1, from coordinate 765,700,093 downwards.
TTTGTCCATCACTAAGACTTCATACCAAAGTCTTTGTGTCACCATGAAGACTCCAAGTGTATCCTTGTCGGTGAGACCTTCATCAGTCGTTGAGACTTCATACCGAAGCCTCCACCTTCAATGAGACTTCACTTAGTTGCTGTGAGTTCTTCTTGAGACCTTTGAGTTACCTCAATTGAATACTGTCAGTGAGACATTCCTATCAGTAAGACTTCTTACCAAACACCCAAGACTCTCCCCGAAGGCTTCAACAGAAAATGTTGTCGACGAGTCTTCGTTCGTCGTTGGGACTTCACACCAAAGTAAGCCTTTCGGCCAAGGGTCTCCTTGATATATGATATGAATGGCCTGTCAGCTAGAGATCTCCACTCGACATAGGGTTACAATGACTATCACAATTCACATCAATAAGCTCCTTTGGCAGGACTTAAACATTGCCTCAGCGACCTATACAAACCACAAGATCCAAAGCTACTAGTCGGCCAGACCCAAAGCATGTCACACCGACTTTCCTCTCTTAGAGGTTTTAGCCTGTGACATTATGGCATATATTTCCAAGAGATTATGCCACCTAAGATCATGAACCCTATTGCCTTGATCTAGCTTACCATTTGATTTGATTGTCCAAGCTTTTACAAGTGAAAACCTATGATAAATTATGTCATGCTTCAACAATATTAGATCTTTCATCGAACGAAAGGTGCTACAAGAAAAAGATTAAATCTAAAAGTTGACTACCTTGTAACTCATACCTCTGACAAACATTGCACTAGATACATCATCAATGTTTTCATGTTCCGCCATCAAACCCACATGATCTTAATTCACTATTGACAAGCTCACACTCAATTTTAACATCCCTATTCATGTCAATAGCTGTGAGATTTTAAAATATTGTTTAGTGAATCAAATTCATTCATTCAAAGATGTGTTCTTATTCTTAATGTGCCCATCACATACTAACTCAAAGCTCATGACAAAACCTACATAATGGTGCGGGTAATAATATTTAGGGAGACACTGAGGGAAGGCCATAATAATAATGGTTAGGAGAGGAACAACTCCTGCAACATGAGACCTCGTAGTGTATATTTATCCTCATTTTTTATGGTGTTTCTCAATTCTTATTAGATAATTATGTTGAAATATATCAATGGCCTTTCATGATCTTTGGGATAATAATAATGCAAATAAGTGAAACAATCCTCCCAGGTTTTAAAATGCATCACAACTTGATGTCGATCTCCATGCAACTTGTATCAATTGATAATAGAACATAATCAATTAATTTTCAAGTCATAGAAAGTTCATGCCATTACACCTCATGGGGAAGAGAGAAGAAAGTAAGCCATTTCAATTTAGAAATATTGTGGAGAATTAGCTTCCTTTAGATGATGTTACATGTGCAACCACCCTGGATGCACAAGAGAAGAAGCCTTGAATTATAATGAAGACACTCTTTTCAAATTGAACTACCAGCTCTAAGATGTGAAATCATATCCAAGAACTATGGAATTCTTCCTTCCACAAGTCAACAAATAAATCCCATCATTTCCACAATCGACGCATAGGTGAAATAGTCAACATGTGAACTGAAAAATCATTGGAATGTCTCGACCCTGCCTGTGTGAGTATGAATTTTCCACCAAATTTTAGGGACACACTGTGGGAACACTCTTGATTCATAGGAGAAAGATGTAGAAACACCATCTAGGAATGTCGTGTGGATCGTGATAATACGGGTGACAACTAGGTTGGCACCAAAAAGGAATAGCATTAATGCGATGAAAATCTGCATGAAAGTATCTGTTGGCGTAAAGGGACTCGGAACCCACAAGTAAAATTTCTCCCTCACAACCATTCTCTAAGAAACCTCCTCGAGCCCACCTATGATAGTTAAATGAAATCACCATTTTTGCCACTCTATTCAAGTCTACTTGCATTATTTACTTTGCTACTAAATACTTCAACCATTCTCATAGACACACTATCGAAATGATGTTTAACACACACTATATTTTCTACAATAGCCCCTATGTATAATCAGAAAAATGATTTAGCATGGAAATGACTCTGTAGCATGGCAACGTCATCCTCACAAAGCCACTCATTGGCGGCGAAAACTCAATGACAACCGGGCACACGACCCCCACACCGCCTGACTCTGTAGTCCATGAGTCAAGAAGTGTGGGGGTCGTGTGCCAGGTTGTCATTGAGTTTTCACCACCAATGAGTGGCTTTGTGAGGATGACATTTCAGCAACAATGGACCACATGAAAATACAGATATCCAACCTTCATGTTAATAGCATTAGTGGGTTCCAGGTCTACATGGCGAAGAGGTACTAGTGGAGTTTCGCTATTGAGAAATGATGCTAGAGTAACGACCTCCTACCAATGGTAAACCACATGGGAAGACCAACCAGTGACTTCTGACTCAAAATATGGCTAGTTAACTTAAGATTTTGTTTTGAGGAAATGACATATGCAAGACCCACATGATGGAGTGATTGCAGGGTCCTGCCATTTAAATAATGGCCACTAGGTAACAACTTTCCACTAGCATACACCCACAAGTGTGGACCCACATAATCATTTTTGACTTAGTGGCTTTGCCACTTTACAATCCAAGGTTGGAATGATGGGTAATAAGTGAGAAATCCACATGGTTGGATTGAGAAATCCACATGGTTGGATGGAGTGAAGGCTCTATCATTGAGCGATGGTGATGAGGTGGTAGTGGGCTATGTGAGGCATCCCGTAGGGTAACCAGGACTTAACAAATTTCTCAACGCGATGGGTTTAATTCAATTTCTGAAATGAAAAGGGAGAAGCCCATGAAATGGGAGGATGTGAAGGTTTTTCCATTGGTATAATGGTCATTTAGGGGTGAGCTTTCGTAAAGTGGAAACTTGTGAAGGATTCTCCACAAAATTTTGAAACTTCATAGAATTTGAACAATTACTTAGGTACATTTGAATTTTCAGTTCAGGGTACATGATCACCCTAAGTTTAAAATGGGGGCCCAAAACCCGTAGTAAATTCTAACCAACTAGGAGCTAGGAAAAAGTGAAGAGGAAAGGGGGTCCTTTCCTTTGGTGAGGCGTGTGTGTAAAATATGCAAAACACTAACCTATGGTTAAGTCTACTCTTGGTTTTCCCCCAAGGTTAAAAATCATAAACAAGAATTAATTCAAAAGTGATGACACACTAATATTGGATTAAGTCCAAATAGGTTTGACACAATCTCTTTAATACCTTGTTACATACTTGTAACAGTCTATCTAGAAACCGCCTCTTATTCAAGTTCTTTCTCTCTAACCATGGGAGTAATGACTCTTCTATTTTATACATAATTAGTTAATGTTGATGACACAATATCATTGGCTTGACACACCTGGTCTCAATCTAAAGAACTCACAACATGTCGATATGTATAATAATCCTAAGTTAAACTCAATTTGAAGATTACTTCTTCATAAATTATGTTTTGCCTAATATGGCTTCATCCTTCTAGGATGCCATAACCAATATAGTAATTCATGACATTAAATATCATTTAATTTGATTCAATATAAAATCTTATGTTCATAGTAATGTCATATATATATATATATATATATATTTTCCTTCAATATGACACATATATTCCAATATAAAGTGCACGATTATCTAAACTAGAGAATATTTTTTTCTTGAGAGGAATCTATGATTTGTTGCAAGAGTGGAGAAAGGAATGAAGGTGTTGTCATTGATGTCAACTGGTCAACTAGTTATCTACTAGTAGTTGCTGGTTGTATATGTTGAGGTTATTGAGAAAATTGTATTAAAGAAATTTTACAGGTGTTCAGTTTTTTCTCCAGGTAATGATCTAGTATTTTCCCCTATGTTCATGTGGTTTAGATATGTTGGTCATGGTTGTTGAAGGTTGCAATATCTATATTTTTGGTTGTTGGCTCAATGTGAAGTTCGAGTTGTGTTCACTAGTTGTGAACTATGTTTTTCTATGTTTTGGTTTAGGTCTTGGAGAAATGTTGTTGGTCTAGATTTCTCTTTGATGAAGTCTTTTAACTTTTGGTTCTAGAGTTAAGATGTTTTGATTGCATTGAAGATATTTTTGGCTTCTGGAAGTTTTGGGCTTAATTGTTCTATTTTTTTTACACTAGTTTGGTTGACCTTGTGTTAAGCACTATCTTTGAAGTTGATGAAGTATGTGTTTGGGTCGCCCTCATTCTAATTCCAGCCTAGGATTTTTTTTCACTAACCTAATTTGAATTTGAAGTTGGATGGCTAACTTTGGACCTTTTTCAAGGTTGGAGATAGTATAAATACAATATGAGCTAGTAATGAAAAATATACAAGAGAAAAGAAGGAAGATAAGTGAAAGGGTAGATGCAACATTGGTATTATTTAGAAAGTGTGTGTGTCAGTTGTGTGTGGAAGATCAGTGTGAAGTTTAATGTTGAGTTTTTAGATGCAGTGAGCAGAAGGCGAACTCTATCATTCATGCAATTTGACCAAGTAACTATGGTGGAATCCTTTATTGCATTCAGATTGTAGTATCTTTGGAACAAGTCTTCTTTGTCTTCTTTGCATCTCTATGGTAGTGAGCCCCTTGGGTTGTAGCCTTGTTGGACAGTGAACCCTTGTTCCAGACAATGAGTCCTTATTTCAAGCAGCGAGCCTTATCTCGAGTAGTGAGCCTTGTTTTAGTCAGTGAGCCATTTTTCATTAGTTTTGGTATTCTCTATAGTGTGAGTTAATCCTCACCGTTTATTTTCCCTCATTGGGTTTTCCATGTAAATATGGTGTTATTTTGTTTATGTGTTGGATTTGAGTTTCTGCATTAGCATTTGATGATTAATCATTTAAGCAATTTTAAGTATTAGTTCTGGTGATTGAATTAAAGGTTAAAATCTATGAAAACTGATTCACGCCCCCTCTCATTTTTCCTATTCAACAATTGGTTCATTGGTGAATATTTTAACTGCTTGAGGAAGGTCTGAGATGGCTAGCAAAATGGTCTTTGACTATTTGAGGTTTGATGGAACTAATTATGGTATCTAGAAAGTATTGATGGAATAATATCTGGAGTATTGCAGATATGATGTGGAGAAATCTTAGAAGAATCTTTACACTCCTCTTGCTAATGGTTTGAGTACACCTAAAGAGATCCAAGCACATGAATCTAACAATATGGAAAAGATCATCTTGAAGAATAGTCTGGTACATTCCAAGTTGATTAAGGTTCAAAATTTGAAGATAGCTAAGGAAGTTTGGGATGCTTTGGAGAGAGCACATGATGGTGATGAAAGAGTTAAAGAGAAAAATTTGCAAAATTTGGAAACACAATTTGATCTTATACATATGTCTGAAGATGAAAATGTTAAAGCTTATGTACATAGATTGGATGAGGTAGTGGCTGGAATACGATCACTTACCACTACTAGAGATGAAAATAGGATTGTAAAGAAGATTCTTTGAACTCTTCCTAATGATTACAATGAGAAGGTGAGTGCTATTGAGTATACTATAGATTATAAAACTTGTACTAAGGATTTTCTATTAGGATTTTTGACATCTTATGAGATGAGGAATCTGAGTCTAAGAAATGGAGGAAAATCAGAGACTGCCCTTAAAGCTATAAAAGCTAAAGATCTAGGTGAAGAGAACTTTGATGAAATAGAAGCTCACTTTGTAAGAAGAATGAGAAAAGGTTTTAGTAAGTATGAAGGTAAGTTTCCCTTTAAATGCTTTAGTTGTGGAGAAATAGGTCATTATTCTACAAAGTGTCCAGAAAGAGCTAAAAGAAATAAACAAAGATATGATAAAGAAACGAAAGGAAAGAAGATTAACAAAGCTTACTATGTGAATGAGAATGATAGTATTTCTAATGAAGATTAAAAATATGAAGATCCAGATGAAAATGAATGATTTTTCTTGGAAATTAAGGATGAACATACTACTAATTCAAAGAGATAGGTAAAGGAAGAAGGAGGAGAAAAAGGAAGGTACGATTATCTATTCCCTACATGCTAAACAAGAAAGGAATTTTTGGGTATTTGATAACTTGACAAGGATTAGTTTTTTTCAGGTCATGAGATATTTACCAAGAATTAAAAATCCTATTAAAGCTATTTGTAGAAATTTTTAGTTTGGTAAGCAAGCAAGAAATCATTACAGATCGAAGGAACAATCTACTATTGGACTACGGGATTTAGTTCATACAGATCTTTGTGGTCCTATGAGAGTGTGAATTCTACTAGGTGAAAGTTAATTTATGCTTTTAATTGATGATTAGTTTAGATATACATGGGTTACATTTCTAAGAAATAAATCAAATGCATTACATAGATTCAAGGCATTCAAGGCAATGGTTGAAAATGAAGTGAATTTGAAGATAAAATTCTTAAGATCTAATAGAGGTGGTGAATTCATCTCCCATGAGTTCAATATGTTTTGTGAAGTGCATGGATGAAAGAGATAGTTATCTGCTCTAAGAACTACTCAATAGAATGGAGTTGTTGAAAGGAAAAATAGAGTAGTTCAAGAGGCTACTAGATCAATGATCATTGAAGACATATTACTAGAAGTTTACTTGAAAGAAGCTATTCACACTACTATTTATGTGTTCAATCAAGTTCAATCAAGAGAAAACAATATAAAGACTCTCTATGAGCTATGGCATGGAAGAATTCCTACATTTAAATATTTCAAGGTATGAGGAAGAAAATGCTATATCAAAAGAGATGAGGAAAATTTGGGTAAGTCTAGATGTTTCAATAAAAGACTAAGAAATGTTGTAGAGATCTTGAATGTGAAGGTTGATGAGACAATAAATAATTCTATTGATATTGTTGGATATGTGTTTGATGAACATGATTGTGCAAGAATAGAAGAAATTGTGGAAGAATAGGATAAAGATGAGCAGAAGAAATAGGATAAATAGAATGAAAGAGAAGAAGATGCTCTAGTGATGTCCCCTAGGACACTGAAATATGTACATAGGAATCATTTAGAAAATTAGATTATTGGAGACAAGACAAAAGGTGTGTTAACCAGAAGCAAAGCTACTACTGAAGTAAATTTGTGTTTATTCTCTTAGATTGAGCCAAAGACGGTAAGTGAAGCCTGTAAAGAATAACATTGGAAAGAAGTAATGAAAGAAATTTTGTAGATTGAGAAGAATCAGACTTGGGAATTGGTCCCAAGACCGGAAGATAAAAATATCATTGGTTGAAAATGGGTATTCAAAAATAAGTTTAATGAGAATAGAGAAGTTGTCAGAAACAAAGAGAGGCTTATGTGTAAAGGTTACCCACAAGTAGAAGGCATAGATTTTTAGGAAACTTTTGCCTTAGTTATAAGAATGGAAGCTATAAGGATGTTCTTAGCATTGGGTGCTCATAAAGATTTCAAATTCTATCAGATGGATGTCAAGTCAACATTTCTAAATGGTGAGCTAGAAGAAGAAGTTTACATGGAACAATCAAAAGGATTTTAGTTAATAGATCAACCAAATAAGGTGTGCAAATTGAAGAATGATTTATATGGATTGAAGCAAGCTCCTAGAGCTCGGTATGCAAGGTTATATAGGTATTTTATTTAGCAAGGATTTAACAAAGGTACAGAAGAAAGTAATGTGTACTGTAACATTGAGAATGAAAAATTCTTGATTGTTGATGGGTGTTTTGTACACTTTCTCAACACAGGAAGTGAATAGGTGCACTACCTCTCTTGAAAGACAATCTTCCACAATTAGATTGTAGAAAACTATCCCAAGGTATCTAATGTTAGGTCTTGATAGTGCTTGGAACTTTTCAGTTGATGTTTGATGTGATTTTTCTAGTAATCACAGGGCTGACCTACATAGTTGGATGTGAGATGAATCTTGAGATAGAGTTTCTAAGATGGGAAATTAGAGTTCAATTTGTTGTAGGTTCAAACAAAAATCATGAACTCCTATTCTATCTGAAGATTTAGATTTACAATGTGCAATGAACCTTAGCATAGGTCACTTATTAAAAAAAATAGAAAAAGGCAGGGAAGAGAAGAGGTTCCTGGATCTTCAACTAACTATGAACAGTGATCATGGAGGTTTCTACTATGGATAGCTTCCTTAAAACATAATTTCATTTAACCAGAAAACTCACAATATCATGAAATTTGTGTTATCTTCTAAGGACTACAAATGTTCTACCATTCATTCACCATAAACATGCATGAACAAAAGATAAAATTTTAGAGAAACTTTCGATCTAATTCAAGACTAAATTTGCATATCTATCTACCAGTAGCAAACAACAAAAATTATGGAAAAGAAAGTCATCAACATAGCAGAAACCTATAGAACCATTGAACAACATTTCTAAACCTATTAAAGAAATCTAAGATCATGAAGAACAACAAATTAAATCTAACTAAATCAGCTAACTATGGGAGATGAATCATGAAACATGCAAAGAAACTTAGAAATCCACCAAATTCAATGTATTTCTATTAAAATTTCTATAGCATGTCTTTACAACAACTCAACTCTGTCTTGAAAATGAGAGGAGACCCCCTATTTATAGTGTCCAAAAATTAGAATGAATGGCCAAGATTGATTTATATTGTGTGGCCAAGATTCACTACAACTAGTGTTTCACCTACCCCCAATTATATTACAATTTTAAAATACACTTTGTCTTTTCCCTATTTTTTCTTCTACTGGTAGCACTGTAGCATTTTATCTTTTTGCTAATTGCCTTTGCTACAACTATTCTGTAAGGAGTTCATCATCAATAATAGGGTTCCCTTCCTACTTCTTCAAAGTGAAATACTCCATGAACTTCAAGATAAATGGATGAAGCTTATCAACTTCCATAATTTTGGATTGTAGCACTTGGTAACTCCATTGCTTGGATCTGTCGGTGAGCTTTTCCCAGTCTTCATCATATTTGGTAGTATTGTCCCTAAATTGTTCAGATTGGGAGAAGGCTCAAGCAGCAAAACTCATGAAATTTTTGGTGATCTTTCCTGACATTCCATCCTCCATCTTCTTACAAAAATGAGGTTTTATCTCCTCTAGATCAATTTGCACGACAGGCATATCATATCCTGTCATTAGTTTCAAATACTTAACTTAATCTTCCCTAACATCCTTGGCCCAATCAATATCTGGATCCACCTTATAGAGTACCTTATCAAATATTTCCTTTCAGTGTTTGAAGTCCAACTTCCACATATCCACCAACCAATGATCCTCTTCCTTGAATGCAAGCTCCTTTTCCAATTTTTTCTTCAGAAGTTTGAGGATGGCCTCAATTTTGGGGTAAGTAGACCCATACATTCTCAAGAAGTCAGTACAGAACTTCCTTGTTCCCTCAAGAGACTTTTGCACCTCCAAGAACTTGTTTGTTGTCCTAATAGCTCAGCTAATTCCCATGTTTCCAACATATAAGACCTACTAGAACTAGTCTTCTATGGTCTTAGCCAAGTTCTTCCTTTTCTCAAGCTTGTCAATTTTCTTTTTGGATAGCAGCTATGGCGGAGCCAAGGATGTGGTAGGAAGCTCTTCTACTGATGACCATTGTTGAATATAGGTTGTCAGATTAGCCAACTGTGCCTTAAGTTCTTCCTTGGAAACCTTATCCTGTTGTATCAAGTGCACCACGATGGCAACAAATCCTGAAGATGGTCTACTTTCTGCTCCCTAGTGGCTATCCCCAAGTTGATGGTGGAGACATTGCAACTTATCCCTTCCTCTCCTAACATTGGTGTAGCTACTTGCACTATTCTGGATCCATAAGCATCCATTGTTACCTTTGATCTAACTTTAGGCTTCTTCTCCTTCTTAAAGATGATTTGAGCTCTACCCAAGATGTCTTCCAACCTAGCTATTGGATCCCTCAGAGTAGGAGCTTTCTTCTCTGATATCTTTTCTAGCCACTCAGGCATTTGTGATTTCTCCTTGGTTAATTCTTGGTCACCTTCCTCTTCATCTCTTTTTATTTCTATCTCCTTATCCTAGGGAGCTTCTTTCTCCATCCTTGTGTCTTCTTCTTCATCAAAGTCCCAAATGAACACTATGCATTTGATGGGAGATTTGGTGGGAAAGCATTCCTTGGGGCTATCTTCCCCTTCAATATCTTTCTCTTCTCCTTCATGCCCATATTTCTTGGGTTGCTCACTTTCCAGAATCCTATGGGTTTCAGCCTCTTTTTTAGACTTATCTTCTTCTTTACTTTCCCCTTCCTCGCATTGAGGGGGTGTATCTTCATGTTCTTTCTTTTCTTGTTCTTCTCACCCTTCTGAGATGGGTACCTCTTCACCATGCCTGGGAATTTATTCTTGTCTACCTATTGGAAGTTCAGTGCTCTCTTCCATTTTATCATCTTCCCACCCTCCTTTGAGAAGAGGTTTTTCCATTTCTTCTCCAACATCTTTCAGTTGTTGGGCTAGCTCTTCCTCAAGATTGGCATCAAAGGTTTCTATAATATATTTAGTGTTGGAATATTCTTCTCTATCACTCTCAGAGGATTCTATTTCCTCTCCCTCATAGACTACCTTGTCAATTTGTAGATGTTGGTGCTCTAGATGTTAATGGTACTCATTTGCTTCTTCCTCCAATGCCCTGGTGGCTTCTTTCTCTCACCACTCCAACTCCTCAAATATTTGCATTGTGTATTTCATCTCTGGTGGTTCAGTTGGAGGCTTTGAGGGAGGAACGCTAGCGAAAACCTATGCTAGAGTAGCCTATATGGTCAGATTCATCAATACCTCAGAGATCTCGGATGGGACATTCTGCATATGTTGCAAAAATGCCTTTGGAATTTAGAGTGTTGGCATGTATATCGATGTTATTGCTAGCAAAAGAGATGTGGTCAAAGACATGGAAGAAGAAGATGAATCAATCAGGACGATTGGTCCAGTTAGCAAGGAAGAGGCAAGGTGGACCGAGATATCCACCGCAAGTGGGGAAGTAGCTACCATGGCCTGAGAGGTAGGTAGAGGGGCAGTGGTAGTGTAGACAACCAGTGGAGATTTTGGATACTCAGTCTCCATTTCTTCTCCCTCATGGAGTGGATCTTCTTGAATAACTGGAATCTCAATGATGTTGCCTGATTTCTTATGTTTCTTGGAAGGCTCACCTTCTGAGGCCTTTCTAGCATACACTTTTGGATTAGGCTATTTTTCATCAGTTTATTTCCTTTTCCTTGAACGAGTGAGTGGAGGGGAGGTCAAAGTTTCCCTTATTTAGGTAGCAACTACCCCACCATCCGTTCCGTTTGGCTCACTTTAGAGCCCCTTGTAGGTCAGAGTGACCCCTTGCTGCTTCACTCGAGCAACTTTCCCACCAATCCATTCTTTTGTTCGAGCCTCAACAGGCTTGGTCAATATATCAAGGTCATTGACCTCTTGCTCATCCCAATCAATTAATGGTAGTGGCAGTTAGCAACTACACCATATTAGGGGTCTATTACTGTGCTCTCATCTTCTTCTACTTGGTCGGGCACAGGGAATAGGTTTACCTTCTTTACAAAGTATGTAGTCATCCACATATAGTGTCTCATTCACACTTCATTTTCATCTTTACAGTTAGCCCAATAATCCTCAATGCTGTGTAGATGGACATATTTAGGTCCAAGCATTTTCTTTATATGGCCATATGAATCCATCTGTGGTGAGGCATTGCGAAGTCTTAGATGGTACTCAGCTAGCTCCTTCTCTAAGTTATGGGAACATTGCAAGGTATGGAGGTCGTACATCCCTTGGACAAAGGATAGTGGGTAAGAAATTCCTGCCAAATGTTTGCTACTCAAGATGGTGTGCATGTGTTGCAGCTACTGTGAGAGCTCCAACAATATTATATGGTCATTAGCATATCGGGGCAGCTTGTTCGATCTTTCTAAGAAGCTTTTTGCATGAATTTATGTAAACTTTGGATACTAGATGAATAGAAATACACACTACTTCAAGAATGCATTGGCACTATGGGAGACTCACCTCTAGAAGTCACCCCCAAGCAATTTGATAATATGACCTATCAAAGCATCATTGACCCTGTAGTAATCTTTCTTAAAGTTCCTAGATTATAGCTAATGGTAACTATCATAGACCTTGAGCTCCCTACCAGGTTCTTCATCTGGAGCTTTGAACAAGCCACTATATTGCCTCCGCTCGGCCAATGAGTAGACCAAATAAGATGCCATGTAGAATCTGGAGGTCTCTTTTACAACCATGAACTACTCATGAAAGCAATCACTAATTATCCCTCCCCATTAGATTGTGGCATCTTCTCCACAGATAATTTATTCAACGAAGTAGACCATCCACTCTTGGAAGTAAAAAATAGTAGGAAGACCCATTACTCTGCTTAGTAGGGTCACCAGATCATGATAATCTTCATAAAAATTTCTATGAAAAAGCTCCTAGGGAAATTTTGCAACTCTGCCCCTCATCTCCATTAGCCAATTCTAAATTATAAGTTTCTTACATTTTATTGGGTCTTCGTCCCACATTTCCTTGCAATCCCTTATAGTTGGTAGTTCCATTTTCTTGAAGGTAGGGATGTGAAATGCCTTTGTTATTGCCTTGGTAGACATATCAACTAATATATTCCCATCCTTGTCCACTATTTTTTAGGTCTTTAGTTGGTATGCCTCCCTACAAGCCATTACTAGCTCTGGAGTGACTAGAGCAGGAGGGAAGCCTACAACTTTGGCTATTCCACTACCCTTGATTAATATGGAATTCTCCATCTTAGGGCTGATCTTGACCCTTTGCGTGAATTTTTTGATGTCCACATGCCCTATGTTGGTCTCTATGACCTCTTTCCATGTTGTGGAGACCTTAGATTGTAATGGTTCCCCTTGGAACTAGTATTTCATTTGGTCTTTGTCTTCCTTTCCATGGGGAGCTTTGCCTATTTTCTTCCCTTTATCCTTCTCTGTGATTTCCCCTAAGGCTCCTACACCTAGTTCCATATATATTCTACAAACAAAGGAGAGGTGAGTAAAATCAAGCACAAAAGCATGAAATGTTAGCCAAATCCCTACAAACGGAGTTAGATTGGATAATTTAGTGTTCAAGAAATCTAACACTTAATCCAAATTGTCGTTAGTAGCTCACAGGAGGGAGTTTGGATGCTTCAAGCCCCAAAGGTAGGATTTCCTTGTCAGGATGGTTGTTTTGAAGGGAAAACAAGGTAGGGCAGCTCACAAGGTTTCACCCACACTAGGATTTGGTCAAATTGTGGAGTCTACCACAGAGAACGGGTTATTTTAGCATGTGGGTCAAAGTTCATATTCAAATTAAGAAGCGTTGAGACCATCCTTGAGGCATTCAAAGTCAAGAGGAGGGATGGCCATCTAGAGTTTGTCGTTTAGAACAACCATGTTGAGGTGACATTCTAGGGGTGGAGTTCCGTCGAGTGATACCCATGAGCATGGAAGATGATCAACACAACTCCTTGATCGTTTAAGTGTTTTGAGTCAAACAAGGAGGGAATTTGTGAGGAGATCACCATTTGAAATGGTGGGTAGTGGGTGTTTTGCATGCTTTCTCAACATAGGCATTGCATAGGTGCTCTATCTCTCTTGAAAGACAATCTTCCACAATCAGATTGTAGAACACTATCCCAAAGTCTCTAATGTCAGGTCTTGATAGTGCTTGAAACTTCTTAGTTGAGGTTTCATGTGATTTTTTTGGTAATCACAGGGTAGACTTATGTAGTTGGATGCGAGATGAATCTTGAGACAAATTTTCTAAGATGGGAAGTTAGAGTGCAATTTGTTGCAGGTTCAAACAACAACCATGAACTCATGTTATATCTAAATATTTAGCTTTACAATGTGCAATGAACCTTAGCATAGGTCACTTATTAAAAAAAAGGGAAAAAGGCAAGGAAGAGAAGAGGTTCCTGGATCTGCAACTAACTATGAACAGTGATCATGGAGGATTCTACTGTGGACAGCTTCCTTAAAACATAATTTCATTTAACCAGAAAACTCACAGTATCATGAAATTTGTGCTATCTTCTAAGGACTACAAATGTTCTACCATTCATTCATTATAAACATGCATGAACAAAAGATAAAAGTTTAGAGCAACTTTCAATCTAAGTTAAGACTAACATTGCACAACTATCTACCAACAGTAAATAACAAAAAATATGGACAAGAAAGTCATCAACACAGTAGAAATATACACAACTGTTGAATAGCATTACCAAACCAATTAAATAAATCTAAGATCATGAAGAAGAAAAAATTAAATCTAACTAAATCAGCTAACTATGGGAGATGAATCATGAAACTTGCAAAGAAACTTAGAAATCTACCAAAGTCAATGTATTTCTATTAAAATTTATGTAGCATATCATTACAACTCAAGTCTCTCTTGAAAATGAGGGGAGACCCCCTATTTATAGTGTCCAAAAAGTAGAATGAATGGCCAAGATTGATTTATATTATGTGGCCAAGATTCACTACAACTAGGGTTTCACCTACCCCCAGTTATATTACAATTTTAAAATACACTTTATCTTTTCCCTATTTTGTCTTCTAGTGGCAGCACTGTAGCATTTTGTCTTTTTGCTAATTGTCGTTGTTGTAGCTATTCTATAAGGAGTTCACCATCAATAATAGTGTTCCCTTCCTCCTTCAAAGTGACATACTCCATGAACTTCAAGATTAATGGCTGGAGCTTATCAACTTCCATAATTTTGGATTGTAGCACTTGGTAACTCCTTTGCTTGGACCTATCAATGAGCTTTTCCCAGTCTTCATCGTATTTGGTAGTATGGTCCTTGAATTTTTCATATTGGAAGAATTTTCAGGTAGAAAAACTCATGAAATCTATGGTGATCTCGCCCAAAATTCCATGCTCCATCTTCTTACTGAAATGTGGTTTTATCTTATGAGGATCAATTTCAATGATAGGAATACCATATCCTATCATTAGTTTCAAATACTGAATGCATTCTGTCCTAACATCCTTGGCCCAATCAATATCTAGATCCACCTTATGGAGTACCTGATCCAATCTTTCCTTTTGGTGTTTGAAGTCTAGCTTCCACATATCCACCAGCCAGTGATCCTCCTCCTTGAATGCAAGCTCATTTTCCCAAGTTTTCTTTGACAATTTGAGGATGGCCTCAATTTTGGAGTAAGTAGACCCACACATTCTTAGGATGTCATTACAGAACTTCCTTGTTCCCTCAAGAGAATTTTACACCTCCAAGAACTTGTTTTTTTTTCCTAACAGCTCAGCTAATGCCCATGTTTCCAACATATAAGACCTACCAGAACCAATCTTTTGTGGTCTTAGCCAAGTTCTTCATTTTCTCAAGCTTGTCAATTTTCTCTTTGGACAACAGTTGTGGCGGAGCCGAGGATGTGGTAGGAAGCTCTTCTACTGATGACCATTGTTAAATATAGGCTATTAGCTCAGCCAACTGTGCCTTAAGTTCTTCCTTGGAAACCTTATCTTGTTGTATCAAGTGCACCACGGTAGAAATGGATTACTAAAGATGGTCTACTTTCTACTCCATGGTGGTTGTCCCCAAGTTCATTGTGGAGACATTGTAACTTATCCCTACTTATCCTAACACTGGTGTAGCTACTTGCATTTTTCTAGATCCAGAGGCATCCATTGATACCTTTGATCTAAATTTAGGCTTCTTCTCTTTCTTAGTGATGATCTAAGCTCAAGCTAAGATGGCTTCCAACCTGGCTCTTGGATCCCTCATAGTAGGAGCTTTCTTCTTTGATTTCTTTTCCAGCTACTCAGGCATCTAGGATTTCTCCTTGGGTAATTCTTGGTCACCTTCCTCTTCATCTCTTCTGATTTTTATCTCCTTATCCTTAGGAGCTTCTTTCTCCATCCTTGTGTCTTCTTCTTCATCAGAGTCCCGAATGAACACTATGCATTTGATGGGAAATTTGGTCGGCAGGGGTTCCTTGGGGCTGTCTTCCCCATCAGTATCTTTCTCTTCTTCTTCATTCCCATGTTTCTCAGGATGCTCAGTTTCCAAACTCCTATGGGTTTTATCCTCTTTTTCAGACTTATCTTCTTCTTTACTTTCCCCTTCGTTGCATTGAGGGGGCATATCTTCCTATTCTTTCTTTTCTCATTCTTGCCCTTTTGAGAAGGGTACATATTCACCATTCTTGGAGATTTCTTCCTATTTACCTATTGGAAGTTCGGTGCTCTCTTCCATTTTATCATCTTCATGCCCTCCTTCTTTGAGAAGTGGTATTTCCATTTCTTCTCCAACAACTTTTAGTTGTCGGGCTAGCTCTTCCTCAAGATTGGCATCAAAGGTTTCTATAATATATTTAGTGTCGACATCTTCTTCACTATCACTCTTGGAGGATTTCATTTCCTCTCCCTCACATACTACCTTGTCAATTTGCAGATGTTGGTGCTCTAGATGTTTGTGGAACTCATCTGCTTCTTCCTCCAATGCCCTGGTGACTTCCCTCTCTTGCCATTCCAACTCAGATATTTTCATTGTGGCTTTCATCTATAGTGGTTCATTTGGAGGCTTTGAGGGAGGAATTCTAGTGAGAACCTCTGCTAGGGTAGTCTGGATGGTTAGATTCATCAATACCTCAGAGATCATAGATAGGGAATTCTGCATATGTTGCAAAAATTCCCTTGGAAGTAGGAGTGTTGGCATGGGTATCACTGTTGTTGCTAGTGAAAGAGATGTTCTCAGAGACATGGAATCAGAAGAAAGTGAAGAGGTGGTGGTGGAAGAGGAATCAATTAGGATGAATGGTCCAGTCGGCAAGGAAGAGGCAAGGTGGACCGAGATATCCACCACAGGCGGGGAAGTAGCTACCATGGCCTAAGAGGTAGGTGAAGGGGCAGCGGTAGTGGAGAGAGCTGGTGGATATTTTGGCTGGTCAGTCTCCATTTCTTCTCCCTCATGGAGTGGATCTTCTTGAATAACTGGCATCTTAGTGATGCTACTTGATTTCTTATGTTTCTTGGAAGGCTCACCTTTCGAGGCCTTTCTAGTGTACACTTTTAGATTAGGTTGTTTTTGATCAATTTCTTACCTTTTCCTTGAACGAGTGAGTGGAGGGGATGTAAAAGTTTCCCCTATTGAGGTAGCAGCTACCCCACCATCCATTCTATTTGGCTCACTTTTGAGCCCCTCTTAAGTCAAAGCGACCCCTTACTGATTCATTTGGTCAACTTTCCCATCAATCCATTCTTTAATTTGAGCCTAATTGGGCTTGGTAAAGATATTGAGGTCGTTGACCTCTTGCTCATCCTAGTCAATTAATGGTAGCAGCAGATTAGCAACTGCACCATATCGGGGGTCTCTTATTGTGCTCTCATCTT
>VDFB02058242.1:765434205-765682654 GCA_007258455.2 Sequoia sempervirens | reverse complement strand
TTTGGTATAAAGAATGTTTGTATCTCTGCAAGAATTCCACTCTTAAACACAAGATTCTCACAAAGTTGCATGAGTGTCCAGTGGGTGGTCATTTAGGATTTTTGAAGACATATCATCGAGTCAACTAAGATTTTTTTTGGGAAGGGCTAAAAGGTGATGTTCAAAAAATTGTGGCTAAATGTTTGGTTTGTCAAAGGAATAAAGGGGAGACAATTAAGACACCAGGTCTCTTGCAACCCTTATCTATTCCTAGCTATCATTGGGAAGAGGTATCCATGGACTTCATCATAGGGATTCCCAAATTGAAAGTTCATAATGTCATCATGGTAGTAGTTGATCAACTCACTAAATATGCACATTTCATTGCATTATCACATCCTTTTACAACAAGTGCAGTGGGAAAATATTTTTTGGAGAATATCCAAAAGCTACATGGTACACCTAAGGTTATTGTTAGTGATCATGATCCTATCTTCACTAGTCACTTTTGGAAAGATTTATTCTCATGTTTGGGTACTGAATTGGCTCATATCTCTTCATACCACCCTCAATCAGATGAGAAAGCCGAGGTTGTTAGTAAGTGTTTGGAAGGATATCTATGTTGTTTCACTTTAGAAAAATAGTCTCAATAGGTAGATTGGCTACCACTTGCAGAATGGTGGTATAACACTTCTTTTCATAGCTCATAAAAAATGTCTCCATTTTTGGCACTTTATGGATATCATCCTCCTTCCATCACATCATCAATAAAGGTGTCACCAAGAATCCAGGTAGTAGAAGATCACTTGCTTCATCAACGACAAGTACTTTCAGGACTCAAGGAGAATTTAGCCATGGCACAAAATCGAATGAAACAACATGTAGAACAACATTGTAGTGAAAGAAGTTTTGAAGTTGGGGAGTAGGTCTTCTTGATATTGCAGCCTTATAATCAAATCTCACTAAAGCAACAAAAAAAGAATAATAAGTTGTCCCCAAGGTATTATGGTCCATACCAAATCATGCAAAAGATTGGTAGTGTTTTCTACAAGCTAGAGTTGCCACCAACAACAACGATACATCCAATTTTTGATGTTTCCTATTTGAAGAAGGTAATTGGGAATAATATTCCCACTCAAACACTACCAGAGCTTGATGAAGAAGGAAGAATCATTTTGGAACTAGAGTGCATTCATCAAACATGCACAAAGAAGCTGAGGAATAGAACTCTCACTGAGTATCTCATCCAATGTTAGAATTTACCAGTTGAAGATGCCACATGGGAGGACGAGGAGTTCATTCAAAAGAATCTAAACTTGATTAGCATTAAGGACAATGCTTCTTTGAATAAGGGGGCATGCTACACCCTTAATATTAGTGTACATCGGGTTATGAATAGTCGGCTTGTGGCTATCTTAACTCTCTATTAAGTCATATTATCATTAGTATATTTCTATTTAGTTGTTTAGGTCAGCCTAAGACTTATATAAGTGTGTCTAAGTCGGCCTAGGTGATATCCTAGGCATAAATAGGTATATATAGGAGGTTGTGAGTCTTATTTCATCATCAAATTGTGAAGTGTGTTCTCATTAGAGATATTTGGAGGTTTTCCCCCTGAAGTGGCTTGTTATTCTCAGTTATTATCAGGTATTTGCAGCATATTTCATATCAGATTCTCTTATTGTGCAAGTTATTACATAATATATACCCTGTTAAAGTATTATAAATGGAGAATGCACATGCATTCAAGCACACTACCTAGAGCTCACTGCTCAAATACAAAAGGATTACTTCCCAAAAGAAGAATCACTGTCTTATAGTCACATTCATAGATAACTAGAGTGGATGAAATATGAGATAGCATTTTCTAATGCCTAATTATAGTTCTAGTTAAGCACATTGACTACATTCATCACATTCTATCTGATTCTACTCTTGAAACTCTATCTCCTTTAATCTAAATCACCAATATTTGTTTTTCTCAAGTGAAACTATACACAATTGATCTATAATCCTTCTAACTCTTGCATTATACATCAAAATGATATGAATAATTGATTATATATATCCACATCTAGAGATTACATCAACTAGATGTTAGCTCAACAAAATATGAAATGTGTACAAACTGTCAGCCCAATCGATAAACAATTTATAAAAATGTTAGCCAAAACATAGTAAGGACCCAAAACAACATGTCTCGAACAAAAAATATCTTAAACAATTATGCCTCGAAGATTTGCAACATGCTATACTCATCTAGTTGGCCTTTCTGCATTGTTAGACTAAAAATCAATAAACTATATCTTCTAACTTGCACACCAATCAATGTGAAGCCCTATGATTCAAAGATAATATAGTTCATACATTGAAATACCTTCCCTAATATCCAAAACAAAAAATGATAACAAGAAATTACATACGAGTCAATGTACACAACTCTATCAGATGCCTTGTTTTAGCTTGATAGTTAACACATATCTTCAATCTAACTTTCAGTATAAGAAAATATTGAGGTGTAGATGGGATTACTGACTAGGGTTTCCATCAATGACAACACCAGATGACTTGTGGAATGTCTCTTTCCAACAATATCCCCCTTTGGCATTGATGACATCACTTAGTGAAAAATGACTAAGTGTTGGAATTAGTACCAACATGAATACACTACAATCCTCAAAACTTCAAAAAAAATTTATTCAGAACGTCCCCTAAGATGATATGACATTTTTCACTATCCCACGCTCCCCCTTTTACATCAATGGAAAAGAGGGGAATCCAAATACAAAATTTCTATGAAAAAATTGTATATATGTACAAACATGCTTTTCTAACTTACATGGACTTGAATGACCACATAATAGGTAGGTTTGGATCTCTGTTGACTCAAGATTTTCTAGATCACTGAAAACCATAGCATCCTATGCTTCCTTCAATGCACTAAGCATTGTCTCCATTTTAGGACCAATTAGTCCTCTGAGCTCACATACCCTTTCAATAATTTTGTCTTTTTCATGCTTCAAACTTTTAATTTTGTCAAGCAAGGATATGACTTGACCTTCTTGCTTACCCACAGAAACAGTTAGAGGATCAAAGGTTTGTTAAATATTTACTAACTATTTCTCATATTCCTTAATTTTATTCTCAGTGACCTCAGTGAATTTTAACAAGGATACGCATGTCTTTTATATATTTCCACCCTTAGATAATGCACCTTGAATATTCTTTTCATAGGTAGCTAATAAGGATTTATCATTAGCAATCATTCACTTCAATCTACTGAACATGTTTGCATCAAATTATTTATGGACTTTATCCTCAGTTGACTTTTCAAGAGACTCAAAGTGAGTACTTATAGAGTTGATAAGTTTCTGCAGGTAACCAGAGGGAGAATCAGATGAGCCCTTGACATGTGTGGGCATGATCTTCTCCAAGATACTAGATGCAAGACTTAGTAGCTCACTGTCCTCAATGTGATATTTCAATATCTCCTCCCTTTCGTTGGCTTGAGAAAATGATGCTACCTCCATCTTTTGAACAAGAGATAGAGTGGCCAAGTTGATAGGACCTTCAACCAATTTAGGGTCAAACACCTCCTGTTGTTCTTCTAAAAACTTCTTTACTACATTTGGAGTGTCTCTTGCTTCCATAGCAACCTCCTTTTCCTCAGCCTTCTTTTCTTCAATCATAGATTCTTGCTTGGCTTTGGGAATCTATATTTCTTCAACTGACATATCTTTAGGAGCTTTAGTCTCCATGGGAATTTTAGTGTCTTGCATATCTAGAGGATTATGAGTGTCCTTAATTGTGTCTTATTTCACTTTTTCAATATTAGCTTGAAAATATTGAACTTCCAGACCAGATGGAACATCTTCATCATGAGTTTCTTTAGAGACAACGTTATATCTATTCTTCAACGGAACTGCCTTAAGAAATTTCTCAATGTATTTTGCTACTTCCTCTATCTGCCCGATCATAAGCTTATTCACCCTTGATTTTCTCTTAAAATATTTTTTAGCATCATTGAGTATTTTCTTCATTTCTTCTTTTGATATTACCAGACATAGATTGGCAAGTATGCATTCTCTCATTCATTCATCTTTAGCTCTTGCATTTACTCTCCTCATTTCTAAGACTTCATATAACCCTTTAGGTAATTCTAACATTATTCCTATGAGGGTCATATTGAAAATATTCAAATATTTTATTGTGACTTCTTAAAGAGTTCTTTGACTAGCACTATCAAAAGTGTCATACCATTCAAAAAATGGTTTGAGATTACCATCCTTAATTAAACCTTTTTCCACTTCCTTTATAGTCATACCTGATCTACCAGTTTTTACCTTTTTCTTGGATTTTTCTTCATTTGAGGGCTTTCCCTTAAAGACTTTTGATGTCTTTGTTCCCTTATGCTTGATTTATCTTACTTCATCTGATTCAGTTTCTTCATCATCTTCAACATCAACATAGACTCTTGTGCTTTTATCCTTCTTCCTCTTTCCTTCTCTTCCAAATATCTTGACTTGAGCTTTTACTGGGCTTGATTTATTTGTAGGACTAGATGAGGGTGCATAGCTCCTTGTAGATCTAGATTTGGTAGAGGATGCTATCAAACTAGCTGACTCAGTTCTAGCAGGCTCCCCTTCTTCAGCTTGTTTTCCTTTCTTCCTAGCTTCCTTTATTTCTTCAACTGATATGTCGATGCTTTTTGCAAAAGCTTTAACTTCATTTCTCACCTTCCAAACTATCATAGGCTTCTTCAGTTTTACATGCACTTGAATATTCTTCTCTTCAAAGTACCAAACCTTTCTTCTATTAGATCCTAAGGTTTACTCAACAAGTGTTGGGAATACAACTCTAAAATTTGTTCTTCAACCTCATATCCCATAAGCATTATCCAAACTATTATAGGTTTTCTTGCTTCCATCAAACACTGATCAATGTCAACCAAGAAGCAAATAGTGTCCTTATATTTTTCCATAATAGATTTAGGAATCCTTCCCCTGGCTTGCATTTCACTTTGAAAGCTTTTGAAGTAACCATAGATAGCAGTTTTCCTTGCTTTGCTATCACCAATTCTATATATGTCTCTGATTTGAACAACTACCGGCCTGTCACCTTCCCATTGCACTTTACCAACTCCTGAAACTTCATTTATGAAGTAGTAGAATAGACATAACAATAGATTTACATACTTGAAAGAGTTCTTCTTGTCCTTCTTGATTTTACCAAGATTTTCAATTAGTTAGCTCTGGAGTAACTCACGTAAGTCATATTCTACATTTTCCTTGATCATTTGATAAGCTACATAGATTGCAATACTAGATACAGAGTTATCTCGGCTGGAGTGATAGATTTTATATCCAATAACCATAGAAGAAAATTTTTCATCCAATTCAATGATGTCATTAATTGTCATGGCAATTGAAAAACTGACCAGAGAATGATGGACCATTTAGATTCATCCTACTTCTACATTGAGTAGCCATATGACAAAATTTATTGCAAAAAAAATAGTATCCATTGAAATTTTGAGCATTGGGTTGTCTTACCGGATACCTTCTAGCTTTGCTCATCTAATTTCTTGGCCTAAATTTCCTTTGACCAGATCCAAAGCTTTCTCCTTTCTCATATCCAAGACCTTGCTTGTCACTTTCAATCTTCTAAGTTTGAATCAATTCATCAAGATTAGCTGAGCTAATCTTAAACTTCTCCTTGTATTCATTTGTAGTAGCAAGTTCATCCTTGAGAATAACAATCTATCTTTCAAGCTCTTCTTCATTGTTTCTAGATTGTTGCAATTCAAGCTCCAGCTAATTGAATCCACCATTAATTATGTTGCATTCATCAGATCTTTCTTTCAAGGACTGAGTAATATTCTATTCATTCTCCTTTTTCACTTCAATCTCCTTGGTCATCCTCATCATAATAGATTCCATCTCATGCTTTAGGACAACATTATCTCTGGTGAGATTTTCACATTCTTTTATCTTTTCCTTCAAGGCTTGACTTAGGTGATCATCTTTCATTCTTTTACTCTCTTTCTCCTTGAGCTAATCACAAAGATCCTTTCTCTTTTCCTCGGACTTATTGATTTTATCTTTCAATGATTGAATGAATTTCTCAACATTCATGAGGCTTGCTTGCAATTCCTAGACTTTAGATTTGGACTGATCAAGATCATCTAGTGCCACCAAAATTTGTTGATGAAGACTGTCATAATCCATTGAATCACCTTCTTAGATCTTCCCCAAGCTATTAAAATTATTTTGAGGAACTAGGCTCTGATACCAATTGTTGGAATCAAGGAACACTAAGAGGGGGGGTGAATCAGTGTTCTGAAAATTTTAACTTTACTAACTTGATCTTTAAACGACTTATAGCATTGAACCAAAAGAAAGATGCAAGAACACCAGGAAATCAACCACAACACCATAACACAAGGATTTTTATGTGGAAACCCTATTAGGGGAAAAACCACAGTGGAGGTTAATTCAATATATTACACCCTATTAAAAGTATTATAAATGTGGAATGCACATGCATTCAGGCACACTACTTAGAGCTCACTACTCAAATAGAAAAGGCTTACTACCCAAAAGAAGACTCACTATCTTACAATAACATTCATAGAAAACTAGAGTGGATGAACTAAAATATAGCATCTACTAATGCCTGATGATAGTTCCGGTTAATCACATTGACCACATTCTTCACATTATGTATGATTCTACTATTGAAACTCTATTTTCTTTAATCCAAATCACCAATATTTTTTTTGCTCAATTGAAACTATGCACAATCAATCTATAATCCTTCTATCTCTCAGATAATATATCAAAATGATATGAATAATCAATTATATATATATCAGTATCTAGAGATTACATCAACTACATTTCGGCTCAACAAAATATGAAACATGTACAAACTATCAGCCCAATCCATAAAATTTTTATAACAATGTCAGCCAAAACATAGTAAGAACCCAAAACAACATGTCTTGGACATGAAACACCTTAAACAATTATGCCTCAAAGATCTGCAACACACTATACTCATCTAGTCGGCCTTTTTGCACTATTAGACTGAAAATCAATAAACTGTATCTTCTAACTTGCACACCAATTAATGTAAAGCCCTATGATTCAAAGATAAGATAGTTCATACATTGAAATACCTTCCCTAAGATCCACAACACAAAATGATAACATGAAATTACATATGATTCAATGTACACAACTTTGTCAGATGCCCTGCTTTAGCTTGACAGTTAATACATATCTTCAATCTGACTTTCGATATAAGCAAATACTAAGGTGTGGATGGGATTACTGAGTAGGGTTTCCATCAATGAAAACACTAGATGATTTGTACAGTTTCTCTTGCCAATAATGACAGCTTACGCAAAAATCCCTATGCCAAGTCATATGCTTCTGATAAGCTACATCATGAAAAAGGGGTGGTATGTCACGTGAGAGACAACTTAAGGCACATCATCCATGCCCCAAGCTTGATTTTATATGTTCATGACAGGTTAATGACTAGTCAAAAGAGGCAACGAGAAGTGACATATGAGGATAAGGCTACTGAACCCTTTGCTCCCACTTAGTGCAAGACAAAGGTGAGCCAAAATGATTAATGAACTACATGCTCTTGTGAAAAATTAGTATCAATTAGAGGAATTAGGTGCCCCCACATGAGGAAGGATACCAAACTTCTTAAGATTTTGAATTTTACAACTCAAAGCCTTACATTCATTAGTGAAGTGACCATGAATTCTATGATATGCAAAAATGAATTTTTCTAAGAGAATTTCTTTTGAGTTCTAGGAGGGAGGGTGATCAACCGATCTTGGAGGAGTCTTGACAAGATACCCTCTTAATAAATGGTAGAAGGTGGTCTTGTGGTTTGCATCAAAGATACATCTTGCTTAGTAGTAGATGTCATACACAAGTTTCTCTAGATTGTGAGATTTTCTCTCATTCTTACAGGAGGAGGGAAAATCTATTAGATGCAAATCATTGGTATCTTGTGAGATGACATTGACATTAAGTAAAGGGTTTGTTGTTTGTGTCATATTGTGTAAAGGATGATGTTCAATACCACTAGTTTTGAGGATTTCAAGATGGTTGATAGTTAAGGATGATTTAGGAGTATGTTGTGTGAGATTGTTGATGTTGAGTGAAGGCTTGGCGATCTCTATCGAAGGACAATAACCAAGACCATGAGTGGTTTTTTGTGTGATAGGATATAGGGTTGTAGATACCTTATTCATTAGCACCACATCTTTTTCCACTATATCCAAGTTGTTTCATAAGCTCATACCCTTTTCCATAAAGATTTTTCATTGCTTTGGGATTAGGTGGTGACTGGTGATAATTGTCATCAAAGGTGGTTGTGTAGTTAGTTGTGTTGTCTAAAATCATTGAAGTGGATGCTTTCAAAAGGTCGTCTAAATTTGGTGTTGTGATTATCATTGTTTCTTTTCCCTTTTTTGGATCTTTGTGGATTATTTTGTACTCTCCCATGAAGTCATGTTCAAAATCCAAGGAACCCCAAACTTATAATAGCATTGTGACTTGTTCAATATGTTAGTGTTTTTATTTTTGTTGTGTGGGTTCCAATTGTGTGGTTGGTTTTAATGTGTTCAAGGGGTTCTCTTTGATTTTTTTAGGTTACAAGACACTATAAGGCTCATGATTAGCATCGAGTGTGGAAATTTTTTTGTTGTAGATGTATTTCATTTTTTGATGAAGTGTGGAATGCAAACCATTCATTGCATGAATCCATGGCCTACCTAGAAGAAGGTTATATGAAAGATCATGAGGCATAACCTATATCTATTTATTCAATGCGACTTCTCCAACTATTATAGGTAAAGTGATCACACCAAGCAGTGTCTTTTTGACATTGTCAAATCCCTTAATAGATAAAGATTCAAGTTGAATTTTTGACTTATCCACACGAAGCCTATCTAAAAGGTTTATGCTACACACATTAAGGGTTGAGCCATTGTCAATAAGGATTCACTTTATCCCTATTCGATTGTATTGAGCAATGATCATGAAAGCTTCATTTTTTTGTTGCAATTGCAAAGGGGAGAGTTCACTTTGGTGGAAAATAATGTTAGCATTTATTCCTTGGATCATGGTGGTTATGTCAGTTGGTTGTGCATTAGAAGGGATAGGAACTTGTTGCAAGGTTACTTGGATCATGTTGTGATAGTGAGGGGATGCTTGACTAAGATCCCATTAGGATATCTTAGCAAGAGTATTCTTTAGTTGTTCAACAAGATTGCACTTGTGAATGTGTGAATTTAAGTGAGGATCTCTAGGAAAAATGGGATTTGGAAAAGGTAAGGGTGTTGGGGTTGGTTATTGTAGTTGTGGATTATTTCTAGTGCTATATGTATGAGCAATGGTATTATGACTTGGTTGTTGTGACACATTAGTTTTAGGTGGGTAAAGAGTAAACTCAGGTTTAGGTGGAGGTGAAGGTTTATGTGACAATGGGTAAAGAATGAGTTGAGGTTGAATAATATTAACATCCCTTAGTGAATGAGAGTCTAAAGGGGGCTTTGCATTGTCATGTAAGGGCATAGTATTATTATTGTCAATGTTAGCCTTGTCTTGTATCATGATATCTTCCCTAGAAGGAGAGTTTTTAGGAGAACCAAAAACCACATGTTCATGACATTCGAGGGTTGGTTATTTTAAAAGGACTTCATCAAAAGTAGGGGAATGATCAATTATTGAAATTTTCTTCTTAATAAGGTTTTCCTTAGGTGAAAGGGGACAACTAAGATTCTCATGACTCTCATTGGTTGTGTTTTCTAACAACAAATTATCTTCTTCACAACTAGGAGAGATACTAGGAGGAGAGAAAATGTGATTATCATGATCATTTAGGACTTCATTTCATTGTCCCCTAATGTCTTCTAAAATAGGAGAGGTAGGGGAAGGATCATTGTAATCAAGGGATTTCTTTTAGGTTCGATTCAAGTTGCTAGCAACAAATTAATAAATGACAATGAAACCCAAAGATCTTACAAAACACAAAGGAAATAAAACACAGAATGATTATACCTGATCGTCAATACCTCCATGATTCACTTTTGTAATACCTTCTTGCTTG
The DNA here is from genome assembly GCA_007258455.2 of Sequoia sempervirens. Taxonomy (NCBI): domain Eukaryota; kingdom Viridiplantae; phylum Streptophyta; class Pinopsida; order Cupressales; family Cupressaceae; genus Sequoia; species Sequoia sempervirens. The sequence continues at coordinate 765,672,538 of VDFB02058242.1, read as the reverse complement.
CTAGATGATGTTGCCCTCAGATTCATCGTGCAAGCAATCTGCCAATGCCTAAGTCCTACACCAAGCTTTGAAGGATTTTAAATATGCCTAATGACTATGTCTATGACCATGATTGATAATGCCTAAATATGCTAATATTTGATCAAATAAAGATAATAAGTGTTGAAATTGCTATGAAATCTAAGTGTGCAAAATGCCTAAAATGTAATGTGTCTGTGTAAAATGTCAGCATGTATGTGTGTAATCGAAAAGTGAGAGGAAAATGACATTTTATAGAAAATGTCATTTTGAATAGACGGACGAGATTAATTGATGATGAGAACCTAAAATGAGAGGTCCAAATTTAATCTAAGAATCCCTAATTAGGATTAGGGCAAAATCATTAATCGAACGGTCAAGATAATATCTCAGATAATTGGATCGATGGTGGAGAATAAATGAGACAAATTAATTAAAGAAATAAAGATTTTCAAAATTGAGAAGATAAAGACTGAACTGAAGATCAAATTTGGAAAATCAAGAATCTACCCGATTACTTGATTTTTGGAAGATTAGTTACCAATTTGAATTAAATTAATTCAAATTATGGATTTTATGAGATAATAAATAATCTTTTTTAGATTATTTACAAGTTAAGATTGTGATGACATTTTAAATAATTTAATTTATTTAAAATGAGAGGAATATTAATTGGTAATTAAATAATTAAATATAATTATTTAATTTAGAGATAAGATTAATTAATTAAATAAATTAATCAATTTATTTAATTAAGACAATTAGTGACATATTAAATAAATAAATAAAACTTATTTATTTAATAATCGAAGAAATTATGACAAAGGGAATTAAATAAATTAAGAAATTTATTTAATTAAGGGAAGACTTAGACAATTAATGACGTATTTAATAAATAAATAAAATTTATTTATTTAATAATCATGAAGAATCCAAGGACATGAATTAATTAAATAATTGTGAATTATTTAATCAATAGTCGAATGTGGACCAAGGACATAATTAAATGTCATAATTATGGTAGGACGAAAGTGGTAAAAATGAAGCTTGCAGGCCTAGGTCATTTTTAGGTGTCTACATTTTTCCCCTCTTTGTCATAATGTCGCTTGTCGCATTGTGACAAAGAAAATAAGTCAAAGAAATGCCCCAGTAAAGGTACGGAGTATCATTGCCCCCTCAGGAAATTTTTCAAATTTTGGGTCAGCGACAGAAAAATTTGTAAAGGGTCCCGATAAATCAATCTGATTACCAGGAAAACAATGGCGCAGTCGGTTTTGGGTTCGGACATGTTTAAGACAGTCAATGGGGAAGTCAAGGTTGGTCAAATGAGCCTCCAACAATAACTCACCTAAGAAAAATGTCATTTTGACCTTATAAGTAGGTTGAGAAAGGGGTAAAAGTCAATTCATTTTCACTATTTACCTCGCAAAATTGGAGAGCTCAGAGCGAAAGGCATAGCAGCGACGATGGTGATTCCAGTGTCAGAGCATCATGGAGAGATCGTGCAGACCTTCAAATGGCCAAAGGGCTCAGAGCCAATAGTAAGTACCCTTGTCTTGCTTTGTGATTTTCTCGTTTTGCATGTCATTTTTAGTTTTCTAGGACAAACAACATCTGCGCCGTGACGCAACTGCATTCGCGTAAGCCGCAATCGCCTTTGCGTTTGATGCATTTGATGCATCGCAATGCAAGTGCAAAAACAAATTAGTGTTGAGCGGTGGTTTGCGCCACATTTGACAAATTTTGTGACACATTTGACCTATTGAGTCACAATTGAATGTTCGAATGCCGTAATTGTCTAATTGCAATGCATTCGCTATTTTGATTGATGCAATTGTGTTTATGCGACACAACTATCTTAATGCGACGCATTCGTCAAATGTCATGACGCAAGTGTACACATGTGACGCATTTAATGTTTTGAACTGCATTTGATGTATGGTATGATGCAATTGACTTTTTGAGATGCAATTGCCTGAATGCGATGCATTTGCCTTTTTCCTTGACCCTAGTTGATTTTGATATTTGCATATCCTTAGATGCTTTTCATGATGCTGACAGTTGTCCAAAAAGTACTGATGTATTGTTCATATTTTTTGCAGAGGAAGCTTGCCCCTATCTATACGAGAGAGAGTAGACCGACCACCTTTCAGTTTGCCAATCAGTTGGGCCCACGAGAGTGGCGGTGATTGATGCGTTTGGGGCTATTCTATGCTGCCTATATGCCCGCCATTCAGGTGAATAGGGGATTACTAACTACGCTCTGCGAGTGGTTGCATTCAAAGACTTTTTCATTCCACCTATCAATCGGTGAGGCCACGATCACCTTGGAGGATGTCTACCGGATATTGCGAGTGCCAATCTGAGGGGAGTGGATTGTCTACAACCCTCATCATGGTGAGCAAACTTTCCTAGCTTATTATCAAGATCAGGGTACAGGACTAGGCATCTAGGGTTACGAGATCAGGTGGGAGTTTATGGCCGAGCACTAAGGTCGCTTTGATGCCTTCCTTGCAACTCTGATTGGGGGGATCCTGATTCCTGACCGCCGGGGACATGGATTTCCTATTGGTTGGGGTGATGTCCTGGTTGGTATGAGATGGGATAGGACAGTTTATGCTTGGGGTCCCTGTTTGCTAGGGACACTTTACCATCAGCTACATGATATTTCTTATAGGAGAGGAGAGAGTATCTCCTACATGACTACACTGATGATGATCTGGGTGTGGGAGCATATCACCATATTTCATCCTCCTATTGAGAGACCGCAGTTGGCTGAGGGGATGCCCTATGCCTATTACTATGCAGGTGCACTACAACAGACTTGGACGGGCGAGACAGGCTGGTGGTGACACAAGATTGACATGATGGTGTCATTTATTTGGAGGCCGTACAAATATTGTGAGGCATGGGATGATGAGGATGAGCACCTCAACTTCTGTAGATAGTATAGGTACTTGATTGGCCAAACCGTGCAGACATCGCTGATTATTGAGATGTACCTACCACAACGTGTCCTGAGGCAGTTTAGAGAGTAGCAGGGTGTACCTACGGGGATAGCCAAATATGCCAGATTGTCCCGAGAGTATGTGTGGGGGCCAGCCATCCCAGTAGCATTTGTAGAGTAGCAGATTAACAGGCTAGTAGCCTAGGCCTGAGGATGGAGGGGCAGAGCAGTCGATCCTAGGACAACACAAGATTATGATTTATGGTGGCAGGCACATAGACTAGTGCTATTGATAGATCCTGACGGGCCAACACCAGTTGACAGATGGTCAGTTATTCCTTGTGTGCCATAGGCCAGGCGAGGTGGCAGGGGGAGAGGCAGAGGCAGAGATGGAGCCAGGGGTGGAACGGAGGCAGGGATGGAGGTAGGGGTGGAGACAGAGGTAGGGATGGAGGTAGGGGTGGAGATGGAGGCAGAGGTGGGGATGATGGCAGAGACGGCCGAAGGTGACGGCAGGATGGGCAAATAGGTCCAGAGGGTGTGCCCATGACTGGCGAGGGTGGCGAGGAGGGGGAGAGAGAGGATCAAGGAGGGAGAGGGTGAGGAGAGATGGGAGGAGGTGGCAAGGAGGTGGAGGCTAGGAGACAGGAGGCGGAGGCAGAGGAGGTGGAGCCTGAGAAGGAGGTGGAGGCAGAGGAGGAGAGGCATGAGGAGATGGAGGTGAGAGAACAGAGGAGGAGAGGCATGAGAATGTGGAGGTGGAGGTAAGAGGATAGGAGGAGGAGATGGGTGATGATGATGATGATGAAACAATGCTATGGATGAGGCTAAAGACTCCTCAGATATCAGATGGAGGGAGAGGAGGAGATACTCTCCAGCTCAGTGTTGCCTCATGATGCCACAACAGATCAGAGGGTGGCTGATCTATAGTAGAGACTAAAAAGATCTTGGCATGCGGCTAGATCTTTATCGTCAGCATTGGAGGTAGCCCAGGTAGAGCGGGATCAAGCAGTGATCCGCCAGCAGGACATAGCTCAGTTGTGCACAGACTTTGCAACACTATGCACAGGGCCTATGGGAGACATGGCTCATGAGCTAGCCAGGGTGAGCACGATATTGGGGTAGTACAGGACATTATATGAGTAGGTAGTGCAACTAGAATAATGAGATCCTACCTTGTCACAGTCACAGACGAGGATAGGTAGTGGCCACAGATCAGGCAGTGCTACTGGTAGTAGGAGTCATACCAGTGTCGAAGGGTCTACCTCAACTGGACACACCTCAGGGCACAGGTCACATCATTCATGCAGGCACACCCCAAGTCCTCATTCGGGTCACAGTCATGGGTCAACTGGTTCAGTGCAGAGGTCAGGACAGGTACAGCCGCCAGTGGTTGACCCCTCTACTTCTCAGAGTCTGGCCATAGTGCCATCACATATGTTTTATACCATTGAGATGACACCTGCCTTCTCAGTTCTAGTAGTGGCACAGGCAGAGGTTGCGTTAGGTTCACCTATTGTTTTAGTTCTAGTGACAGAGCTTTAGCCGCCACATTCTTCACCTTGAGGGGATGATGAGAGTCTGCCCTAGGGGCATTTTGTTATTATGACACACTATGTATATTATTGAGCCTGTGAGCTCCATTTTTGGGATATCCCATGACTTCATCCTATGACATTGTACATTTTTGAGATGATACTATATGATGATGTAGTTTTGATGTGGCCTATATGTGTTATGTGATGTTCTTTCATTTATGCATATGATGTGATGTCCTCTATATGATGCTTATTTGTGATTTTGATGCTATGATGATGCAATGTTTACTTCTGTGAGATGATAATGATAATAATGATGTTCCTACTATATTTTAGTAAAAGATGCAATGTCAATGATTATGTTTAATGTAATGTTTATGTATATGATTTGATGTCATGGATGATGTATGTATGGATGTAATGCAATGTTTATATGATCATGTATGCACTTATGTTTTTGGATGTCACAGGATATCATCGTGAGATGGATGAGAGAAGATGACAAGACTGATGAGAGAAGATGACTAGACCGAAGAGGAGAAGATGACGAGACCGATGAAAATGCATGTTAATTCCTAGACCAAATCCTTCAAAGCTTTACCATAGGACATTAGTATTTATTGCTCTTAATCATCATTGGGTAGACTATTGTAATGGCCAAGAAACACCATGATATGACATAGATCAAGGTGTGCAAGGTCGTACCATCATGTAAAACAAACAGTCATAGACAAGGATGATCATGACTCATACTAAGAGCATGATTGCCCTAGTCTTTTTGCCATAATCAACTGGATGCAGAAAAAGACAAGGACAAATCATGAAACGTCACTGCTTCTCTAAATCCTATTTCTAGGACATCCTTGAGAAACTAGTGGCATGATTATCAAAATATAAAAATAGAGCCCTTACCATGATATGTCATTTTTCTAAATCCCAAAATCAGGACCTTGCTAAGAAACTAGTAGTCATGCATGTCAATTGACATGATACATTGCTGCTTCTCTAAATCCTGCTTAGTGGGATCTTGCTGAAAAACTAATATCATGATAAAAACTAAAAGACAATTGTCAAGTGTTTTCCAAGTGCGTCTGGATATCCATTGTTCTGATGCCAAGATTCCATGTTTGATAATGTCGAGATGTCGAAATGCTTAAAGCTTTGACGATCTTGAAAAATGTTGAGAATTGGTGAATTCAGGAAGTACACATCCAGAATAATGCCGATGTCGAGAGTATTTGATCCCTAATAGTTGTAAGGGGTCCCTCTAAATGATGATGATGCCTAGGAAGGACACATCCTAAGGCATAAATGACAGAGTTGGTTCTTCAGAAGGACACATTTGAAGAATACTGATGTCAGGAAGAGTGATCTTTAGATGTCAAAAGGATCACTCAAAATGTCGAATGACAATGACGATGCCTAGGAGAGACACATCCTAAGGCATAAATGACAGAGTTTATCATTCAGAAGGACTCATCTGAAGATTAACCTAAAGTTTGATAGTTTGACAGGTTATGATGATTTGACTTGCTTTGCCCGAGTCTAACTTGTGTTTGACTATATGCCGATATTGTCATGATGATGTGATTAACATGTTGATGAAATTTTCATATTGAAATAACTGATTGTCATGATTTGCTTGATGAGTTTCGTTCGTTTGGGAAAGGCTTGTGTTACCTTGAAGACTTTTTGACATGTGTGTCAGTGTGATTCCATGAACCCTAATGGACTGACCTAGTGCGGCCTTGGGGGCTCATCGACAGATGGTTTTGCCTACGTCATACACTTAGAGACCTCGTAGTTCAACACGACCAATGACTTTGTCTTGGTGACCAAAGATTGTGTAATGATTTTATTCTGACAAACCTAAATGGACTGACCTAATGTCTTGGGGACTCAAATGTGAGTCTTGCCTACATAGCAGATGCGCAGAGACAACGTAGTTTAGACAAATGACAAAGACTGATTGATATGACTGATTTTGACAAGAGATGACAATGTGTTCGTGCTCATCTAGTAGTCTGATGTTTTGTTTGTGGTTTTATTCATGACATTTTATGATTTTTAGGTATTTCTTCTGGACTTTTTATGATGTTTTTGTCTTTTTTTTTCAAGACTTTGTACGATGTTTTTGGTCTTTTTTCAGGACTTTTTGCCATGTTTTTGGTCTTTTTTTTTCAGGACTTTTTGCCAATGTTTTTGGTCTTTTTCAGACTTTTGCCATGTTTTGGTCTTTTTTAAAGGAATTTTTGCCAATGTTTTTGGTCTTTTTTCAGGACTTTTTGCCAATGTTTTTTTCTTTTTTCAGGACTTTTTGCCATGTTTTTGGTCTTTTTTTTCAGGACTTTTTTCCAATTGTCAAGATCATGTGTGACACCCACTACAGTTTCATGATAAAGATTTTTCCCCCAGTTAGGTCCAATACTTAACCATTTTTAACATGGACAGGATGCTGCTGGTTTACTAGATGGACAGTCATCAGGACTTGATGTCAATCCTTTATCCACTATGACAGGTAGGGTAGAATGTGGTGGCGATTTGCGTAATAATGATGATAATACCTTTCATCCTAAGCCAAGGTAGACAAAGTGATAGTAGATGGCAGAGCAATGATTGATTACGCATGGCACCTGTTTGCCAGGTTTTCGCCATGGTACTTGTCCAAAGCCCTTGTTTGCCAGGTTTTCACTATTGAACGAATCATTTTTCTCTTTACTATTTTTCTTGACTTTTTGATTTTTTGGGTGTCACCAAGATGCCTGTTTGCCAGGTTTTCATCAAGGCAACCATTTTTTATCATTTTTCAATTTTTAACTAAATCCTCTGATGCTATACGTAGAACCTTCAGAGATGTAAACTGTTGATGGGCTCTGTCAGTTGTTCTCCATCTGGTGTGGCTAGCTGATAAGCTCCAAAATCAAAAGGAGATATGATAATGTAGGGACCCAACCAGTTTGGTTCAAACTTTCTCAGCTTTTCCCTGTTGGCTTGGTTCTTGGGGTTCTGCATGAGAACTAGGTCACCAATGTCAAACTATCTAACCATAACCTTCTTATTGTAGCTGCGACAAAGGCAGTTCTGATATGCCTGGAGATGGTTCAGTGAATTTTTCCTTCTTTCTTCTAGCATTTCCAGCTCATGCAAGCGTGATTGTTGATACTCCTCCTCATTAGTTAGACCCCTCAGGGAGACTCGCAATGAAGGAATTTCGACCTCAATGGGTAAGATGGCCTCAGCGCCAAAGACTAAGGCAAATGGAGTTGCTCCTGTAGGTGTACGAATGCTAGTTCGGTAAGCCCATAGAGCAGGGTTGAGTTGTATGTGCCAGTCATGGCTAGCGTCATTGATAGTATTTTTTAGGATCTTGACAATGGTTTTATTGGACGCCTCAACTTGACCATTTCCTTGTGAGTAGTATGGAGATGAAAAGTGGTGTTGGATATGGAATCGCTCACATAACTCACGGACGTCTTGGTTTTTAAATGGACGTTCGTTGTTAGTGATGATGGATTATGGAAGGCCATACCAGCAAATGATGTAGTTAAGGATGAATTTGGATATTTGCTTGCCGGTAATATATGTCAATGGGATGGCTTCAATCCACTTCGTAAAATACTCAGTGGCAGTGATAATGAATTTGTGGCTGTTGGAGGATGTTGGATGAATTTTACCCACGAGGTCGAGTCTCCATTGAGCGAAGGGCCAAGGAGAAGTGATTGGTCGAAGTTCTTGTGTTGGAGCATGAATCAAGTCACTATGCATCTGACATTTGCGACAAGCCCTCACATATTCAATTGCATCCTTTCCAATTGTTGGCCAATAATACCCAAGTCTTGTTACTTTCTTAGCTAGAGTAGGACCACTCAAATGAGATCCACATATACTGTTGTTCACTTCGTGTAAGGTCGTACGCACTTCGTCAATGTCAAGACATCTAAGGAGGGTGTCATCAAAACTACGGCAGTACAAGGTGTCACTGACGATGGCATACTTGGCAGATTTTTGGATGAAGGACTTCCATTGGTTATTGGACAGGTTCAGTGGAAGGGTTTGGGATTTTAGGAAGTCGTAAATGTCCTGATACCAGGGAGAGTTGGGACCAACAAGTTCACAAACCATTTCTAATTTTGGGATATCATATGCCAGGATTAAAAGCTGTTCTACTAAGAACTCAAATTATGACACATTTTGAGGGATGTCCAAGAGAGAACCAATAGTAGCGATTGCATCAACTGCCTTATTCTGTACCCTGGGGATTTGTTCAAAAGCAATCGATTGGAAGTATGTCAGGAAACTATCCACCATCCTTTTTTAGGGAAGCAACTTCTCATCCTTTGTTTCATAGTCATCATTCACTTGGTTGATAACAAGCCGGGAATCCCCGAATACAAGCAATGTTTGAATTTTCCATTTGATTTCCATTTTGAGACCTGTGACTAGTGCTTCATATTCGACAATGCTATTTGTACAAGGGAAAGTGATCCATAATGCCTTAGGAATTGAATCCCCTTGTGGTGTGATAAACAAGAGTCCAGCGCCTGAGCCATGACCAGTATGAGACCCATCAAAATATAACTTCAATGGTACCATCGGTTCTGTATGAAAAATAGACTCATCAAGAAATTTAGTTACTAGTGGATGAGTGACTTGAATTGGCGCATCTGCCAATTGATCTGCTATTACCTATCCTTTTATTGCCTTACGTTTGACATATTGTATGTCATACTCACTTAGTATCATAACCCATTTTGCCAACTGGCCTGTTAATGCCACCCGACTCAAGAGGTATTTTAGTGGATCAATCTTGGCAACCAGCTATGTCTGGTGACTGAGCATATAGTGTCTTAATTTCTAGGATGAAAAGATAATAGTAAGGCATGCACGTTCAATGTTTGTATAGTTCAACTCATACCCTATCAGTGTGCTACTGATGTAATAGATGGCTCGTTCTTTTCCTTCATGATCATTTTGCGCTAGTAATGCCCCCAGTGCTGAACTAGTAGTCGAGATGTAGAGTATCAATGGATTTCCATGAATTGGAGGCATGAGGACTGGTGTTGATAGTAGATAATCTTTGATTTTCTGAAAGGCTTCTTGACATTTGTCTATCCATACAAAGGGGATACCCTTGTGCAACAGATACTGGAATGGGTGACACTTATCTGCCAACTGGGCTAAAACATCGAATATATTTTACTCTACCTTGTAAAGTTCTTAGTTCACTGATTCCTTTGGGTGGCAGCATGTCTATGATAGCTTTGACCTTTGTAGGATTAACCTCTATGCCTCTTTGGGAAACTATGTATCCCAAGAGTTTTCCTAATGTGACCCTGGAAACACACTTCTTATGATTTAGCCGGACTTTGTACTCTTCAAGTCTCTTGAAAATTGTGTCAAGTACCTTCAAATGATCTTTCTTGGTTACTGATTTGGCCAATAGGTCATCTACATAGTCTTCCATTATTTTGTGCATCATGTCATGGAAGATTGTTGTTATAGCCCTTTGGTATGTGGCACCTGCATTTTTGAGACTGAATGGCATGACATTCCAACAATATGTACCCCATGGGCAAGTAAATGCTGTTTTGTGTTGGTCCTCAGGAGAAATGCGAATCTGATTATAGCCGGAGAAACCATCCATGAGGGATAGCATCTCATATCCTGTAGTTAGGTCAACTATGATGTCAATGTTTGGCAAAGGAAAGTCATCCTTTGGGCATGCTTTATTTAGGTCTCGAAAGTCTGTACATACGCAGATTAGTCCATTTGGCTTTGTCACCAGTACTAGGTTGGAAATCTATTCAGCGTAATCTATAGACCTTATGAATCCGGCATCCAGTAGTTTCTTTAACTCGGCCTTGACCAATAGAGCAACTTAAGGGTGCATTTTGCGCAACTTCTGCTTGACCGGCTTAGCATTAGGTAATAGCGGGAGATGGTGCAGAACCAGTTCTGGGTCCAATCCTAGCATGTCAGCATAGGACCATGTGAAGTTTATTTTTTGTTCTGCAAAGAATTTATGAAATTTTGATCTCTTGTCTTCAATTAATGATGTAGCAAATAGGACCATCTTGGGGTCCTTTGCAGTTGAAATGTTATCCTCTATTGTGTCCTCAATAAGCATGGCTGATTTCTCCTGTTGCACTGGGAGAAAGTCTAGTCCTCCATCTTTGGGCACCTCAGAGAGGTTTTCACCTGTAGATACATCCTTTATTTTTACTATTTTATCGTCAAGAGGTGCCTTTCGGCTTTCACCTAGAGACGTTTCACTTTTTGTTTTATTCTTATTTTTACTTTTGTGACTAGAGAATTGAGCAGTCTCGCCAAAGTATGCCATGCAGTCTAAATCAATGGAAAATCCTAATTTGTGGTCCCCACTAGGCATGCCTTCTCATAATCCCATAAATTCAACAATTGCCTCATCATTCTGAAATGTATCCAGTGTTGGTGGTCCTTGTTGGTCCCAATCAACTAGCTCAGGATGAACTAAGGTAATGCCATCGTCGATGTTGGTGAATTGGGGTGAGGATGCGGACATCATGCAGATGTGTTTAGTGACATTGTAGATGAGATTATCATCATCCAACTCAACATCAGACTCTATCTAATATTCTCCTTCACTAGTGTCATATTCGTTGTCAAAATAAGGAGTGAAGGTTGTAGAGCCCTGATTGTCACTGTCGTCTGATACTTCAGATGGATTGCATAGAATGGGTTTAGATGATGGGTGTGGGACGTCATGGGGAATGATAATGGGATGTTGGCCATTTGGTGCTTGTTTAATTTTAAAGGTTGTTTAAAGGGATTGTTCTAAGCCAAATTCCCACTCATGGGAGTCAGTTTCGGTGAGGGTTTCCCTAGTAGTCTCGACACTATCCGAAGCATGTACTCGCTCATTTGAAAGTACAGAGGTACGACGATCGTCATTGTCAGGTGATCCAAACCCTAATCCAAGATATTTTAGAATTTGAAAAGTTTCTATGGGATCCCTCTGGCCATTTTTATTTTTTCCTAGGCCACTAGTACCATCGTAGCCTTTAGCCTTCATGATGTCAAAACCCTTGCCATATTTTTGAACTGGTAATGGGGGTAGGGCGATAGTATCCTTGTAGATCCATCCTGTAATGTCAATGAGGTCTTCCTTACTCATGTCTCCCCACTTGATAAAAATTGTTTTCGGTGGAACTTTGAAAATTTCCTGAGGTTCCATTCTAAAACATCGCCGACCATAGTCATTTGGAGACCTGGGCATTATTGTTATGTTGTATGCTGTGTGCAGTTTGAATTCTCCGCAGCCAAGGTCCTAGATTTTGACAATGGATTCAGTCTTAGGGTTAGTGGAAGGTGGTGTTATGGCAGAAGATATGGATGGAGTGGATGTGGAAGATGGCGTGAGTGTGGATGGGTCGATATATTTGGATGACGAGGAGCTAGGTGCCTCTCGGTTAATAGGTACCCAATTTTTAGAGATACCCCTTAAGTTTGTACAATATTGGAAAGGGTCGGGGTCTCCATATATGGTTATTTTTGTGCCATCAAATGGAAACTTAAGGCATTGGTGGTATGTGGATGGAACAGCTTTTAAGGCATGAATCCATGGACGACCTAGCAAGATGTTATACAGTAGTTCCAAATCTAGGAACTAGCAAGTTGTGTCCACAATGACCAGTCCTACTCTGATAGGGAGAGAGATAACGCCACGTGAAGAGCATTCCTCGTCATCGTATGCTTTGATCACTATAATTTTCGCTGGGTCTACGCATGCATTAGAGAACCCGAGAGCCTTAACCAATTTGAGGAAGCATATATTCAATCCTGCTCCACCATCTACTAAAACCCGTCTAACTTTGTGCTTGTGGAAAAAAGTTTCTATGTGCAATGCATCATTGTGGTTGGTTTTATGTGATGAGTAATCTTGATCTGAGAAGGTGAGGTGGTGAGGCATAGTAAGATATCCCACCATGGTTTCAAATTGATTAACATCGATGTCCTTGGGGACCGACGACTCTAGCAGGGTTTTATCTAGGATATCTTTGTGCGCGAGAGAGATACGAAGTAGCTCGAGTATAGAGATTTGTGCGGGAGTCTTTCCTAGCTGGTCAATGAGGTTGAATTGACTTTTGGGTTTCCATTGCTTTGTGTTCGGGACAGGTTCTGGCCATTTAACAGATGGGCCAGGTTGTGTCTGTTTAGCGGATGGGCCAGGTTGTGTCTGTTTAGCGGATGGGCCCGATATGGTGATTTTGGCTTGTCTAGCGGGAGGTGGACCAGCTATAGTGACCTTGGCACTGTGAGTAGTAGCTTTACATTGGGGTGCTCTTCTAACCGTAATGGTATTGATGTATTCATTGTCAATTCAGACATTTTTTATAATAGGTCCACCAGAATAGTCATAATTGACTTGGGTGAAGTTAGCTTGATTCTGTGGACCTGATGTGGAAGCATTACGAGAACCATGGTCCTGCAGTGGATTCTTATGGATAGTATGATCTAAATTGGAGGCAAATTGAGATCCACCTACTTCAATGACGTGACTTTCGATAAGATCTTGTATTAGGTTTTTCAATTGGTGACAGTTAGAAGTTGTGTGTCCTTTTCCTTGATGGTAGTCGCAAAATGCATTATCATTCCACCATGCTGGTTTGAATTGTCCTGGGTCATATGGTTTTGCTTCTTGAAGTATGATGACCCCATTTTGGATGCATTTCTTAAGGACTTCCTCAATGGGTTCCCCCAAAGAGGTGTATGTGCGACCTTTAAGAAATTGTCTCATTTGACGGTATTGTTCCTGATTGTTTTGACCACTTGGGTTGTTTGAAGGAATATTGGGAGGAGGTGTTAGTGTCGTTATTGGTTTGTTTTGTTGTTGAACCCCCTTTAGGGCCAGTACAGGACCCACGATGTTCATAGCCTTAGTGTCAACAATGCTGTCATTTGTAACGTGTTTATTTTTAACCCAATATTTGTTTTTGTCAGTGGTTGGATTGGCATTTGTGTTTTTGGAACCGTATCGCAATTCTCCCTTTGTGATAAGGGCTTTCTGAATTTGGACCCCTTTTTCAACTAAGTCTGTGAAGTTTGTGCAACAATGTACTTGCAATGCATACTTTAGAGGCCGCAGAAGTGTTTGGACAAACATGTCAACTTTCTCCCTTTCGGGGATGTCAATGTGACATCGACTAGCAAGGCTTCTCCATTTTTGAAAAAATGGGATAAACATCTCTCCAGCATCCTCTTATGTGAGATTGCACAAGCTAGTGATGGAGGTGTCCATGTCAATGTTGTACACATAGTTTTTGATGAATTTTCATTTAATCTCATCCCATGTCTGAATATCCTTTTGTGTGGAAAACCATTCAAGGGCTTGACCCACCAGACTTTTAGAAAAAAGTCTCATCAAATATGTTTGTTCGTAGGTGATGTCCATACAATTGGTTGCAAATTCACGAACATGCTCAATGGGGTTTTTCTTTCCTCTATATTTTGTGAAGTTATGTTGAGGAATGTTTCTATTATTTCATTCTCATGTGCTAAAATATCTTCCCAAAGGGGATGAGGAGAAGGAGAAACAAGATCTTCATGATTTTCAATGAGTGTTTCTTCTTTCACCAAGATACTTTCATCACTAAAAGGAGAGGTATTGGGAGAAGAACAAAGATGATCATCATGCTTATCTATGTTTGTATGCTCTTATATCACATAATCCACACAAATAGAAGAGATACGAAGGGGTGTAAGATTAAGGTTAACATTTTCAGTTTCACTCTCTTGTAATAAGAGACTTTTATAACTAGGGAATGCAATGAATGAATGACTATCATGCTTATTGAATAAATTTTTCTTTGAAAATTTAGAGAAGATTGAAACTAACATTTGGAAATAGTAAACTATGCAAACTTAAAATGCAATGTAGGAATGAAATACAATTTTCAGTATTCAAGCAAGATAATTTTCTGATTACACAATGCACCAATCAGAGAAATGACATATGGAAAATGCAAATGTAAAATGGAGCAATACATGAAATGAGCTATTTTAAGTTGGATCTAGTGAAATTCATGTTATAGAAACTTAGCTAACTGATATAGGTAGGTAAAGGCACCAAAAAAAAGCTTAAAAATAGGGTTTTTAGGTCTATAAAGGGCAGTTTCAGGGGTGAAAAGGGACTGATTCGCCCAAGGTGGTGAATGAGTCCCAATATGGACTTTTTTTTAGAATTTTGAGAAATTTTTGAGCGATTTTGATATTTTTTGAGTGCTATGATGTAGACCTAAGTTAAAAATATAGAATTTCAAAAAATTTAAATCAATTTAGATGCCAACAATGCAACCTAAATGCACTTTTTATGAATGCAAAATTTGAAACCTAGCATGCCAATTAACTAATGCAAACCCTAATGAAAAGTCCATGCAAGGCTAGATCTATGATGAAGGACTCAAAATCAGGAAAGGAAGTATTCAAAAAGAAGGTTCACCAAAATGAACCATCAATTTTGCAGGTTCTATGGACTTCTCTTGCACTCTTAGGGTTTTTCACCTAAAAGGAGAGATAAAACCCTAAAATTGAGGTGGTTCATTCAATCTAAGGTATGCATGATGAAATTATGTCTAAATTAAATGATTTAAATTAAGGAAACTAATGAAAGCTATTGATTATTGAATGGAAACTAAAGAATGCAACTTGTTTGAAAACACATTGTGTTATGCAAAAATGGACTAGAAATATGAAAAAAATTGAACAAAAGAGGATGAAACTAAAAGTGTGCACCTA
The DNA here is from genome assembly GCA_007258455.2 of Sequoia sempervirens. NCBI lineage: Eukaryota > Viridiplantae > Streptophyta > Pinopsida > Cupressales > Cupressaceae > Sequoia > Sequoia sempervirens. Next base: position 765,657,262 of record VDFB02058242.1, on the reverse strand, counting down.
AGATATGGATGGAGACTAGAAATGACTTTTGAAATGTTGTTGATCCTAATTTTTAGGTCTAGTGGGACTCATTCACCATTCTAGGCAAATTAGTCTGAATTCTGTGAAACTGTTCCAAAACTTGTTTCAGACAAATGGGTGTCTAAAAATACAAAAACAAAAAACTAGACTGGAAGTGGGACTCATTCACCACCCATGGTGAATGAGTCCACTTTTGACTTTCTAAATATTCAAAGGTGGAAACATGTGACTTCGGTCTACACTTTCTACTTCTCTAGGTGTCTGATTATGAAACTGTCATATTCAAGCTTGAAAGTGACTTTTTGTGGGTATTTTCACTTGTCCAATGAAGAGATGACTAGAACAACTTTACAATGCAATATTCAATGCTTTCTAAATCTCCAAAATGTCTAAATCTGTAAACACACAAGACAAGAGGGAGAAATTTTGAATGTTAGGGCATGGAGGTTTGCCTTGGTCAAACCTCTTTATAGGTAATTAAACCAAAATGATAAAAGAATGTAATGAAGTATGAAACAATGAATTCAATACAATTTCATGATGTTTTATCTTGAATTTATATAGTAAAACATGAATAATATTCCCTTGAATGTCTTTGGAAGCTAACTTAATGACTTGCAATAATGAAACCTTAACTTAATTGGCTTGATGGAGAAGATAGATGATGAATGAATTTTGAAAATGAGTTAATGGATGTGAATTAGGGTTTAGAGACTTGATTTTATAAGAAATTCACCTTATTTTCCCATAAATTGGATCCCCAAGGCCAACATGAAGAAAAAAAAACTTAAATTCTAAAATTTCTCACTCAAAAGTCAAAAATGGGCCAAATGGGACTCATTCACCCCTTGGGTGAATCAGTTCCACCTAGTAGGGACTCATTCACCACAGGTGGCGAATTAGTCCTAGTGGAGCCCATTTTCTAGCTAAGATGCTAGGAAATAAAGAAATATAATTTATATGATGTCTATGTCAGTTATTTCATCAAATATTGCCTCGTGATTCCAAATATAGGGTAATAGAGGCCTATTAGTGATGATGTAAAGGTCAATTAGGGCTTGGGACACAATATTTAATGTGAAAGTGTGATTAAGTACACTTTACAACACTAAAATGAGGTCCACATAGCCAAGAAAGGCACAAGAACCAATGTGAATGTACAAGACACATTACAACACTAGTTTAACATTAAGTTTATTTTACAATCCTTGTAGATTAGTGTGATAATGTTATTAAACACATTTTATAATATTGAATTAAGGGAAGATCAGTTCATTAAGTCTAGAAAAGCGTGAAATTCTTTTACACACTTTACAACACCTTTACAAGACATTGTTAAATGCATTTAGAAGGATCCAAGACCTAGTGTGGATGTGAAAAACACCTCACAACACTGAATCAAGGTCTCATTAAATCCAGTTTATCATCAATTATTCCCCAAATCAAGCAAGTTGCCTTTTTTCTATGGTACACTTGCCCATTTTGCATGCATGGTTCAACCTCCATGTTATTTTCTATTTGTTAGTTTCTTGAATGGATATAATGGATGTTGCTATTATAGTATATGATTAACTTCCAATCCATACTTTTGGAACTTGTTGATGACAAAATATTGTGTAAAGTTAGCCTAGGCTTATTTCATATGCTGCACTTTAGTTCAAATGTATGTTCATGAGGTGAATGCACAATCTGAAAATATGCAAAGATGCCTTGAACATTACATTGGTTTTGTGTAGCTGTAGTTTCCTCTTGGTCAAGCAAAACTATGTTTTATGAGACTTTTTCTACTGTAGCATCCTCCATTATTACTGTTTATTAATAGTTTAAATTTATAATAGCTTCTCTCAACCCTTTCACTCTTTGGTATTGATTTTAGATCTATGTTAGTTTAGGATTCCAAGCACCATAACAATATCAAATTTGGTGATTGAACTGGGTTTTAGCTTTATATTTTGAGTGAGAAACCATTGTTCATTCATTTCCAAAACCTTGAAACTCCATTTGTAGATCCAAACTCTCATGCTTTATGAATCATAAAGGCCTCCTTGTGATTACCAATAAATCACATCAACCATTGAACTATTCCAAGCATTGTAATGACCTGACACCTAAGAGACCTTGGGGTGATTGTTTGAAATTTAGTTGTAGAATTTCACCTTTCAATAGAGATATTGCACTTGTGCTTTGTCTATGTTGAGAAGTGAAAAAACACCCATCAATAGTTAGTATATTTTCCAAGTCGAGTAAGGGTGGGTGAACATATGACACCGCTTCATAGAAAGTGGATTTATTATATATATATATATATATATATATCTAAAGTAGGTGTAAAAGTCACTACTTGCACTTTGTTAGTTCAGTGTGATCTAGGTTTGTAGAACTAGTTAGTAGATTCATGCATGGTTGGAGGATATCCATAGTTGTATGGTCATACTAGATATGCAAGAAACAACACTAGATACTTAGATGTTCATTATTAAAGGTTTCCATAACAAAATATTTATTGAAGGTTAGGGCCATTTTTTTAGTTAGGAAGATGTGTGGGGGACTAATAAGTCCATGGTTAGAGGAAAATCACTTGGGAAATACTCTCCCTTTTGTAGACGACAATTGAGGCTTGTGAAATAGAAGATGTGTGATCTAGATGAGGACACCTTGACCATTGAACTCTTGTGAGTTATGAATTTGTATATGAATATGATCTTGAATCAATTGTAATCTGTATTTGAAAAGATGAGTTTTATTTACTTGGAATTATGTAATATTATTTCATTTATGCAGTGAAACATGGAAATTATTTATGCAATGTGTATTTATATTTTGATTATATGGGAAAAATAGGTTTTGAAGGTACCCAAATCCCTTTACGTCAAGTTACATCAAAACTCTATAGAAAATAAATAAATAGATAAAGCACTAGTAGCAACCAATAGCCAAAAAATAACCAACAAACAGCAAGAAAATAATGAAACAATAGTGCTAAAATAGGTAAAACATAAGAGAATTACTTCATATTTTTTAGAGTATTGGCCACCACAATATTCTGATAGTAGTGCAAGTTTACCATTTTCATTAATTCTTATTTTTCTTCTTCAAAAGGCTTCCTCAAACTAGCCCTAATTCTTGTGCATGGGCCTTTTTTTTTTTAATTTATTCAAGGGGTAAACGCTTTTGACTGGAGCTATGAACCGAAATACAACCATTCAACAATACCACCCCAATGGGGTTTGAACCATGGTGGCAAGAACAAAAATGCCACCTATAAACCATCACACCATGCCAATATCGGCTTGTGCATGGGCCTTTAATTGGCAAGGAAAAAAATCATTTCCTTATTTTTGGAAAACTTGTGTTATTTACTTTTTGAGTTAAAACTAAGGTGAAAATTATTGAGTAAAAATTGGGTATGTTACAAAATGTTTGACAACTTGTGGCCCAAAATTTTTGTAAACCAAGTCCAATATCTTGTTGGTTGCTCCTTCTTTAGCCATTCTTTCCTCTTCTTTGCTCTACTTGATATTTTCTCTCAAATTTTTAACCTCAAGGGTCAAAATATATTTTTCCCATGAATCTTTATCTTTTATTAAAGATTTTGAAGGTGGTACTAATCCTATAAACATATTTACCTATTCCTACAACCTTAAATTTATAACATTAGCCTTATCCAAATTTTCTTGCAACTTTTTCACTGTTGTTTCAATAAATAAGGTTGTGATAACTATGAGGGAAGATGCTTGAATGACACTTATATTCCCTAATCTCGTAACTATTAAGTTTCCAATGAGCTCACTTGGATCATTGATCACTTGGTGCTTTTTTTTATGGGAAAATTGAAAATATTGCCAAGGTCTCATGCCTTAGGTTACATCCAAACCCAAAATATAAAGCATCAACTTTCTCTTTTGATTGCAACAAATGTTCATTTCCTCCTTGTCTTTAGATAACTGTTAAATGTTATTATAGATGACATATCCCACCCTAGAAAGAGTAGAAATCGAACATTCCTTACTAACTCTCTAAGCCTTTGATGTGTCATTGACTCCATTTTTTCACTTACCTTTGTCGAACAAAGACAATAATCTCTTTCTCTTTCTCCTTTGTAAGCTTTTGACCTTGCATCCTGTGTTGCAACTCTTATCCTTTATTTTTTAGGACAAAGTCCTTAAACTCTTTAGTGGTGATGAATTGGTCATCTTGCATAAATTTTGAACAATATCAAGCCCTCACATAATCTACCACTTGTCATCTAGTCTCAAAATTTATGAGAATCCTCTCATCTGGGGGTCTTTCTACTAAAACTCTTGCGGATGGATTCACAATTTTTATTATCTTTGGTTTCTCAAGTAAATCATCCTTGGTTATGGGGTAATCCACAAGGTATTGCACCATAGGAGTTATTTTTTGTAATGGAGTGACCTACTATGGGCTTTGTGGTATATTCCCTTGAGAAGTAGAAGGGTCAAGAACACTTGTTGATGGCACATGCACATTGGTAAGCAAATTGTCGGCATTATCCAAAATTGTCATCATTGTAATGATAGGATCTTCAACCTCTGAATATGAACCCTTGAAAGAAGGATTTATATGCATTCTCTTCCCCTTAACAATCTAGATATTTACCCATGTTCTTCTCCTCTTTATGGCTTCCTCCTTTGTAGAGAAATTCTTGATTAGGTCTTTCACATTATTAGGCTCATGCAAGAATGCTGCCAATTGAAACTAGTCTTGGTTTCATGAATGAAGTGCTTAGGATCACACATTTTTGACCTTATCCACTGTCATTTTGTATGGGAGTAATTTTTTTGAAAGTAAATCCAATACTTCCCTTGTTGTGACCTAGAAATAGGAAAATACAATTGTGGAAGGGAGGATGGCATGTTTCTTATAGTTCCTAGAATGAGTTTTGTCAAACTCATTTAATTACCATATGATTTCCAAAAAGAAAATTCTATCTAGGATAGTTTTGGGGAGAACATGTGGTGCAACTAGGGAACCATACACCCTAATTTCAGTTACATCAGAGTAAAAGAACCAATCACCCCAATTGTGTTTAATCGTTACCTCTAGGAGAAGATCCTTGGGTCTTAAAAACCTCCTCACTTCCTCCAAAAGTCTCCAATCCAGAGATTGGTGAAATTTTTTCACAAACTCCCCAAAAAAAAATTCCTCAAAGATTAGATAATTGTATTATTCAATATTTTTCCAAAATGTAGGTCCACTCTTGTACTAGTAATAGTATTTTCTATGCATCTAGGGCTCTAATCTACATGTGGTTGGACCAAATATTTTTCCAACTAAACAAAATAATATGACACAATAAAGAGTACCATTTAAAGTGGACTTTGTGTTGGAACAAAACAATCTACTAAGAGGGGGGTGAATAGGTAGATACTAAAAAAATAATCATCTTATCCTTAGTGCAAGAACAACCCTTAAGTCTAAATGTGTAGATTAATACATGAAAATATATGAAAACCACAAGCACATGAAAGATCAACACATAACACCAGATATATGTGGAAAACCCAAGATGGGAAAAACCACAGTGACAGAAGTTGTTTGAGTCTACTACTCAAATCTAGCATCACAAATAAATATTCTATTACAATATTTTAAAGGCACCAACCCTAAGTAGACACCAATCCCCTATTCTGAGCACCAACTTAGTACAAATGAGGAAACAAACTCTACAACATTAAAAGCTCATATATGCATTAAATTGATTTTGTATAACCTAATAATGCATTAATACATTCAATACATAATTTTTGCAGCACACTTATCTCTCTCTTCTCACTCTCCTTCAACTATGGTCAGCTTCAAATATTCATTCAACACTTTGTAAAACTAACTCCGCACCTCACTCTCTAACTCTGTAACCCTCTTGTAGAAAAGCAACAATTTTAATTTTTGGTTTGTTGTTTTTATATCATTCTTTTCCTTCACCATCAAACTACACCAATCATTCAAAAACCCTTGTCTAGATTCAACGAACATCCCATTTTTAATAAAAATGAACCTAGGGTTTTCACATCATTTTTTATTTTTCTATGCAATGGTTCCATATACAATATTTTTTATTTTCCTTTCCTTAGTACCACCATTTCAACCAATAAGCAATGAATTATTTTTTGAACAATTACCTAGTAATTTGTTCAAATTCTCCATTCATCCATCCTTTTACTTGATTCCATCGACCTGCAATTACTACATCAAAATTTGCAACTCCATCGAACCCATCTAGAAGAATATATTAGGGTTTCCTTCACTCACTAGCTTCTCTAGCAAGCTACTATTTATCAAGCCAATCAACCATATACCTTATTCAATGCATTTTCCATATTCCTGTGTGCTCGACCTATTAGGGTCTCATAGCCACCTATGGACTAATGACATAATAAATCACACTATTTTTATTCATGCCTTCAAACCCATTTTTTATTAATTAAATAGACATTATTTGATTAGGATTTTATTTCTTTTTAAATCACTTTAACATCATTGACCAAAAAATTGTTTAGTTGCTTTATAAAATGTTGACTAAGAAAATCACATTGATTTTCAACATAGATGTAAAATCAACTAGTAGAAATAAGCCATGTTTCATCTCCTTATTTTTCCACAAATTTCATGCTAAGCCTTCTACCTGTATGTCCATGCCGCACATCAAAATCTCGCTAGCCTGTGGGGTCAACTTGAGTCAACACTTTTTTTTGGCAGGATGGAAAGATGCTTCCACCTATCCTTATCTCAACTATCAAGGATCAAGGATCCCTTGTTCTACATGCCTAACCAAAAAATATGCCTTCAAACTACGAAGACTAAAAGATACATTAGATTGTTGGGTGTCAGCTTTCGCACATCCTTCATACACCATACTCCATAGTTTATGTTTATTAAGGTGCAAGCCATACCTCTAACTCACAATGCCTAATAAAGTCCTTTACAAGTGGGTATGTGTAGGATCATCATGGAAAAAATAGGCCCTTATGTGGCAAAAAATTTAGAAAAATCAAAGTTAGACAAATTGACGTAAAAATTTGAATAAGTTATCTATATTATTTAAAAAATATGTAAGAATAGAATCTGTAGAAAATTGAATGTAGTTTCTAAACTACTAGATTTTTTAAATCTATTTGGTGAAAATTTGAAATTTCAATGCATTAGTACTTAAATTTTAGGGAAAAATAAGAAGTAGGTGTCTGTACCACCCTAACCACAATAAAATGATAATATTTTTTTATAATATTTTACATATAAGTAGAGAAATCATGTCCGGATGTGATGCATATTTTTTTGTATTTTTTTCCAAGAAAATAATTAATTATGAATTTTTTATTACAAATTTTAAAAAATATAAAAACTCGTATGTCTGACCACCTTAACTTGGTCAAAAATTCATGAAATTCATTTTTGTTTTTTTAATCCTATATTATACAAAGCATAGAATGTGACACATGTTTTGGATTAAAAAAATGTGATACCGTTTGAAAGCTATAGATGTTTTTCAATCAGCCTATCAATCAGAACTTTAGTCATAATTAAAATAGAAAATAAATAATATTTTTTATTAAATTCAAAGTAAACCATAATTTATATTGGTGGAAAGATGAGAATCTCCTTTAAACACCCTTTTCATTTCATTAATTTTGGGTGAGAAAAAATTCATCAGCCACATACCCATCATATCGCCACTTTTTGGCCCATCATGATCTTGCACATACCCAAGTGTTGTTAATCAGAACCCTATTGACTTTCAGGATTTCATCCTTCACCATAATTCATAACCTATCAAGGCCTTAACTTTGACTTGAGATGCCCAAATCCTCTTCAGGGTTTGTGGTGCAGGAGCACCTAGGCTGACCTCCATTTTGTTTGTCATCAATTTTGGCTTATACCTAATCTTAGCCAAATAAGGGTATTAGTGAGTTTGATTTGGACCTTAGAAGGTCTTGTTTGTTTGTGTGATGAGTTAGTCACTAGGACTTAGGACATCCTAGTTTATTCAATGTTGTTAAATGTTGCTTTATTTAGCTTTGGACAACATATGTTAGAATATAAAGCATTAAATGAGTTATAACCACATGGTCATTGTTAGAAGATGCCAAGGGATAGTTAAGGGAGTTGTTGGCTTGAGATCAAGGTGTTAGAGGTCCTAAGATTTAGGATCATGACACAATGATGGGAGTTGCAAAATGTTGTTGTAAAAGTTACATGATAGCAGTTGTGGAATTGCATGCAACTTAGTTGGAATGGAATCCCTAGAAATCAGGAGTAAGTGCTCGACCAACTTCCCTTAAAAGATGGAAAAGGCATCTATGTAGGTGTGTGGCTCATAGAAAGCAAGTAGTTTTTGTTGTAATCAAGTGTTGTTTTGTGGAATAAAAGAAAGCATTATTGTGTGGAATAAAAGAAAGCATTGCAGATTTCTGTGTTTACCACGTGCCTTGAGAAATAGAGTTAACAAAGGCAATTTATATTCTATTTTTGCATTGCATTGGTGTTCATAGGATAGTTGTGAATAAATTTCATTTTGTATTCAGGTTGCTTAGAGTAGACTTGTGGTTTTGAATTCATAAATTAGGTTGTAGAGGGTTTGTATCTCTATTTTGAGCGGTCAAGTTTTTAAATGGCTCCTGCATGAAATCTAACCACGGGGTTTCCCAGAGATTGGATGGAAATGATAGGGGAGCCAACCTTTTGTGCATATTTAGAATTAGGAGTTCCAAAGAGCCAAGCAAGAATTTGTAATCTCAAACCCTAGGTGAGCTAGGACTACCCGGTTAGGAGTTTGATTGAGAAAAGTGAAGAACTTAGGCAGGGGAAGGGACCACTATATGAAAAAAGTACACTTCTAGGTGGGATATGACCAAACATAAGGATACCAGAAGGATTAAGGTTTGAACAATCCAATGGAGTGAGAAATTAGTAAGGAATCTTTGAAACCCTAAGAATTAGGCCTAATTAGCCTATTTGCCCTCAATAGTAGGAATCCACTGTACGGATGAGACAGAGATCTGACACCTTGAGAAACATTTAAAGGTCCAAAAAGGGTGTTTGGAAGTGAGATTTATTTGCTAGGTTGTTTGACAAGTTTGAGCAAGAAAAGCCAAAAAGTGACTGGTAAGGGCTATAAGGAAATAGGCCTCTTCAAGGCAAAATCTTGAGATTGGGTAGTTTGAAGACTAAAGACCGTCCAGGATGCATTCAATTGAATGTGAAATGCAAGGAGACAGTGACCCTAGCAACCCTACAAGCAGTTCAAGCAAGATGATGAAGATGACACTTAGATCCTTCTAGGTGTTGGAAGAAGATAGCAAATTCAAGAGGTGTTTGTCTTCCAAAGGTAAATCACAAGTGGAGAACTCTTTGAGAAGAGCTGGAGCAGGGCTTGGTTAATCACCCAAGCTCAACAAGAACCCATTGGAGTCAAGTTCCAGGAAGGAGACAATGAGGTCTTCTAAGAGTTTGTGCAAGTAACCTTTTGGTTCAACATAGACCATATTGGTATCAGAGCAAAGCTTGATTCAAGGCTTGTGATTGATGTTGCAGCCCACTGAGTCAGTAGGAGAGAACACACCAGAGGAGGAAAGAACCATTGTGACTAATGCTGAGTTAGCTAAAAAGGTATAAGAGCAAGAGGAAGATAACCAGAGGCTAAGAGAAAGGTTGTCTTGAATGGAGAAGCTCTTGGATGAAGTCCAAGAAACAACAAATAAAGTGAAGGATAAGATAGAGCAGAAGGAAGAGCAGGAAGCAAAGGAAAAAGAAGAGGACTTGGAGGAGGAAGCTCCAAAGCCTGACCCTGTTCTTGCTGAAGAACCCTTCCTAAAGGCACTACAGGCCTTAAGTGGTAAAGCATTGGAAGGTGTGCCACTATTTAGTGGACAAATGGACCCTGATTCAGTTGTATATTGGATTGAAAGTATAGAAAATCACTTTGAATGTGATGGTATAATAGAGGCCCAAAAGGTAAAGGTGGCCAAGTCAAGGTTGAGAGGAGCAGCTCTCACATGGTGGAAATTTGTACAAGCTGAAAGAGAAAAAGAAGGCAAAGGTCCCATAGTTACATGGAGAGGAATGGTAACTAAGATAAGGCAGACCTATCTACCTGATGACTATGAAGTCCAGTTGCATAGGAGAAAACACAATCTAAGGCAAAAAGATATGGATGTTCAAACATACACCGAGGAGTTTCAAAAATTGTGCCTCAGATCAAAGGTGGTTGAAGATGAGAGCATCAAGCTAGCAAGGTACTTGAATGGACTTAAGTGGTCTATCCAAGAAGATATGAGCCTAGTGAACTTCAAAATAGTCCACCAATGCTATCAAATGGCCTTAAAGGTAGAGGAGAAAGGAAAAAAGAAGCAAGAGCAAAACCCCAAAAGTAGAGGGAAAGGGAAAGACAACAGAGGACAAAGAGGAGGTTATGGTGGAAGAAGTTTAGAACCAAGAGCCCAAGGAGAAGTCAGATACTCAGAGCAGCAAGAAGGAAGTTCTAGTAGAGGTGGTAGAGGAAGAGGCTTCAGCTCCAGAGGAAGAAGTGGTGGACAAGGGAGAGGTAACTACTTTACCAATATGAAATGCTACCACTACAATCAATTGGGACACCTGGCCTATAGATTTCCAGAGAAAGGTAGTACTTCTCGTGGAGGAGATAAGAGAACTAACCTGGTTCATGATGAGACAGCTGCAACAAATAAACATCCTGAAGTGCCATTGAATTCAGAGGAAGGTGAGAACCTCATGATGAGGAGAACTTTGATCAAGGAACCGGTGAAAGAAGAACCAAGCCAAAGGAGGTCCCTATTTAGGATAAAGTGCAAGATGATGGGGAAAGTGTGTAGAGTCATCATTGACTCAGGTTCTACTGACAATATTGTGTCAGAGGAGGTAGTCAACAAGCTGAAGTTGACAAGGATACCCCACAACAATCCTTACAAGGTCACATGGCTCAATAAAGGTCAACATATCTTGGTGAATGAACAAGCATGGGTGGAGTTCTCAATTGGTAGGTACAAGGACAAATTTTTGTGTGATGTGTTACCTATGGATGCATGTCACTTTCTCCTAGGTAGACCATGGCAATTTGACCACCAAGTTGTGCATGATGGAGCAAAGAACTCCTATACTTTCAAGAAAGATAAAGTAACCTTCAAAATTCAGTCTTTGCTAGAAGATACAAAGGTACAAACAACAGGTCCTAAGCTACTCTTGGTTAGTGAAAAAGAGTTCCTAGAAGCCTTGGAAGAAGGAGAAGGAGTTGGTTATGTAGTGATGATAAAGCCAAGAGACGTGAGCATAGAGAAAGCAGCTGAAAAGCAAGAGTTACCTAGGGAGATACATAAATTGTTGCAGACCTATGAAGGCATTGTAAGTAGTGGTGAACCAAAAAAATTACCTCCTAAAAAAGCCATAAGTCATAGGATAGACTTGATACCAGGAGCTACCCTACCAAACAAAGCAGCCTATAAGATGACTCCTCAACAAAATGAGGAAATAGCCAGGTAGATTCAAGAACTTCTTAACCAAGGTTTTATTAGGAAAAGCATTAGTCCATGTGCAGTACCCACTATCTTAGCACCTAAAAAATGAGGAGAATGGAGGCTTTGTACTGATTCCAGGGCAATAAACAAGATAACCATCAGGTATAGGTTCCCCATCCCTAGGATTGAAGATCTCATGGATTGTCTAGGTGAAGCTAAGTACTATACCAAGATAGATTTAAAGAGTGGCTATCACCAAATTAGAATACATGAGGGAGATGAGTGTAAAATAGCTTTCAAATCCAATGAGGGTCTCTATGAGTGGCTTGCCATTTGGATTGTCTAATGCCCCCCTCTACATTCATGAGACTCATGAATGAAATCCTCAAAGAATACATTGGAAAATTTATAGTGGTGTATCTTGATGATACACTAATCTATAGCAGAACAAGAGAAGAGCACCTCCAACATATAGAGTTGATTTTCAAGAAGCTGCAGGAGGAGAAGCTGATGATCAATTTGGAAAAGTGTGAGTTCATCAAAACTAAGCTGGTGTACCTTGGATTTGTGTTATCACATGGAAACTTGAAGATGGACAGTAGCAAAGTGGAAGCCATCCTCAATTGGCCTACTCCAAAGATAGTAACAGAGGTAAGAAGCTTCCATGGTCTTGCTCAATACTATAGGAATTCATAAGACAGTTTAGTGCTATTTTTGCTCCTATGTTGGATAGCATAAAAGGAGGAATGAAAACAAAGTTTGTATGGAATGAGCAAGCTAACAAAAGTTTTGAGTTGCTAAAGGAAAAGATAGCTACCCAACCTATTTTGGTGTTACCAAGCTTTGAGAAGCTATTCACCATTGAATGTGATGCAAGCAATGTGGCTATTGGAGTTGTGGTCAAGAGGGCAGACCAGTGGCTTTTCATTAAGAGAAGTTAAGTGAAGCCAAGAAGTATTCTTCTTATGACCTTGAGATGTATGCATTGGTCCAAGCTCTAAGGAAGTGGAGGCACTCCTTGCTTCCCAAGGAGTTCATAGTGTATTCAGAAAACCAAGCACTCATTTTCCTGAATTCACAAGAGAAGTTGAGACACAGAGACACGAAATGGGTGGATTATTTGAAGCTTACACCTTCAATATCAAGCACAAGAAAGGAGCTCTCAACAAAGTGGCAGATGCCTTGAGCAGAAGAGCCCTCACCATTCAAGAAATTTAGTTGAAGAGCATGGGGATAGATCATTTCAAGGGTCTATATGTAGATGATGAAGATTTTGCAAATATTTATAAGGTATGTGATGAATACAAGAATCATTTCCATAGAAAATATGCTGAATATACTTTGCAAAGTGATATTTTGATTAAAGGGAATCAACTATGTGTTCCTAGAGGTTCTATTAGAGAGAACTTGATACAAGAAAAGCATAATGGTGCATTGAGCGGTCATTTTGGGATCACCAAAACTCAGGAACTGGTTCAAAGGTTTTACTATTGGCCAAGGATGAACCTAGATGTCAGGAGGTATGTGGAGAGTTGTGTGGTGTGTCAAAATGCCAAAGGTACTTCTTCAAATGTAGGCCTATACCAACCACTACCTATCCCTACTAGGCCATGGGAATGTTTGAGTATGGACTTTGTAGTTGGATTACCCAAGACAAAACAAGGCATGGATAGTGTTTATGTTGTTGTAGACAGATTCAGCAAAATGGCTCACTTTGTGCCATGTAAAACAACCAATGATGCCAGTCAAATAGCCTATCTTTTCTTCAAAGAGATAGTAAGGATTCATGGATTACCAATCAACATTGTATCAGATAAAGACACTAAGTTTATGATTCATTTTTGGAAGACTCTTTGGCAAAGAATGGGCACTAATTTATCCTTTGGATCTGCATACCATCCCCAAACTGATGGTCAGATCAAAGTTGTAAACAAGACACTTGGAAACCTCTTAAGATGCTTGACCAAGGAGTATGGTCAACAATGGGATTAGTTGATTGGGCAAGCATAATATGCCTACAATGACACTGTAAATAGATCAATAGGGAAGAGTCCCTTTGAAATTGTCTATGGACTACATCCTAGAGGTGTCTATGAACTGAGAGAGTTGAATGATGGATTCAAAGGAAGTGGATATGCCGATGATTTTGCCTATGCAATGCAGGAGATTCATGAGGTAGTCAGAAAAACATTGGCAGAAAACACCATGAAACATAAGACTAAGGTGGATGAGCATACGAAAGAAGTTCAATTCAATGTTGGAGACTTAGTAATGGTGCATTTGAACAAGTCTAGACTGCATAAAGGAGTTCCTCATAAGTTGCAAATGGAGAGGATAGGTCCCTGTCCTATCTTTGGAGAAATATGGAAACAATGCATTTAAGGTGCAATTACCAGATGACAATGGACTGTCCCCTATTTTTAATGTTGTAGATCTTGTACACTACAAAGGACCACCACCAAACATGGATCAGACCCTCCATGAAGTCATCCAAGATGTGGAAGAACTGAAACTACCCTCCACTATAGTCAAAGAAGCTGACAAGGTATTGGGCACTAGGGTCTATAAGAAAACTAGAACCAAGGAGTACAAAGAACATCTAATTAAGAGGCATGATCAACCTGATGTAGATGCAGTGTGGATCAAGGAATCAGAGTTCAAGAAGTTGGGCATTGATCTCAACTTGCTCAATCCAAGGGTGGATTGAAATCTTCTATTTTTGGGAGGATGGTGCAGGAGCACCTAGGCTGACCTCCATTTTGTTTGTCATCAATTTTGGCTTATACCTGATCTTAGCCAAATCAGGGTATTAGTGAGTTTGATTTGAACCTTAGAAGGTCTTGTTTGTTTATGTGATGAGTTAGTCACTAGGACTTAGGACATCCTAGTTTATTCAATGTTGTTAAATGTTGCTTTATTTAGCTTTGGACAACATATGTTAGAATATAAAGCATTAAATGAGTTATAACCACATGGTCATTGTTAGAAGATTCCAAGGGACAGTTAAGGGAGTTGTTGGCTCAAGATCAAGGTGTTAGAGGTCCTAATATTTAGGATCATGACACAATGATGGAAGTTGCAAAATGTTGTTGTAAAAGTTGCATGACAGCAGTTGTGGAATTGCATGCAACTTAGTTGGAATGGAATCCCTAGAAATCAGGAGTAAGTGCTCAATCAACTTCCCTTAAAAGATGGAAAAGGCATCTATGTAGGTGTGTGGCTCGTAGAAAGCAAGTAGTTTTTGTTGTAATCAAGTGTTGTTGTGTGGAATAAAAGAAAGCATTGCACATTTCTGTGTTTACCGTGTGCCTTGAGAAACAGAGTTAACAAAGGCATTGTATATTTTGTTTTTGCATTGTATTGGTGTTCATAGGATAGTTGTGAATAACTTTCATTTTGTATTCAGGTTGCTTAGAGTAGATTTGTGGTTTTGAATTCATAAATTAGGTTGTAGAGGGTTTGTATCTCTGTTTTGAGCAGTCAAGTTTTTAAATGGCTCCCCCATGAAATCTAACCACGGGGTTTCCCAAAGATTGGATGGAAATGATAGGGGAGCCAACCTTTTGTACACATTTAGAATTAGGAGTTCCAAAGAGCCAAGCAAGTAT
Source organism: Sequoia sempervirens (assembly GCA_007258455.2). Lineage (NCBI taxonomy): Eukaryota > Viridiplantae > Streptophyta > Pinopsida > Cupressales > Cupressaceae > Sequoia > Sequoia sempervirens. The sequence goes on along the minus strand of VDFB02058242.1, from coordinate 765,642,147 downwards.
TTGTAATCTCAAACCCTAGGCGAGCTAGGACTGCCCGGTTAGGAGTTTGATTGAGAAAAATGAAGAACTTAGGCAGGGGAAGGGACCAGTGTATAGAAAAAGTACACTTCCAAGTGGGATATGACCAAACATAAGGATACCAGAAGGATTGAGGCTTGAACAATCCAATGGAGTGAGAAATTAGTAAGGAATATTTGAAACCCTAAGAATTAGGCCTAATTAGCCTATTTTCCCTCAATAGTAGGAATCCACTGTACGGATGAGACAGAGGTCTGACACCCTAGGAAACATTTAAATGTCCAAAAAGGGTGTCTGGAAGTGAGATTTATTTGCTAGGTTGTTTGACAAGTTTGAGCAAGAAAAGCCAAAAAGTGACTGGTAAGGGCTATAAGGAAATAGGCCTCTTCAAGGCAAAATCTTGAGATTGGGTAGTTTGAAGACTAAAGACCCTCCAAGATGCAATCAGTTGAATGTGAAATGTAAGGAGACAGTGACCCTAGCAACCCTGCAAGCAGTTCAAACAAGATGATGAAGATGACACTTAGATCCTTATAGGTGTTGGAAGAAGATAGCAAATTCAAGAGGTGTTTGTCTTCCAAAGATAAAGCACAAGTGGAGAACTCTTTGAGAAGAGCTGGAGCAGGGCTTGGTTAATCACCCAAGCTCAACAAGAACTCATTGGAGTCAAGTTCCAGGAAGGAGACAGTGAGAAGGTCTTCTAAGAGTTTGTGCAAGCAACCTTTTGGTTCAACATACACCAGTTTGGAGAACATTAATACACATTCCCTTGAACACAAAGGTAAGATGTATATGTGAAGTTTGAAGTCTGAAATACATGTGACTTAGCATATTTACTTCATCTTTTTGAGGGACTCGATAAGAGGTATGTCTGAGGCCTAAGACCCAAAACCATTGAAGACTTAACAAAAATTTGACTAAGTCTTTTTAAATGCATTTGGTAAGTGATAAGCTTGATGACCGATGCCTGATTCTTACTGAAATCAAAAAAGGAATTTAGTAAGCCATAATACCGAAGCTAGAACTCTGAAACCTACTAACTTAGCACCAATTTGACTATATTTTACACCTCTTTTGCATGATATTGCACAAATATTCTTTTGATTACAATGAAACCATTATGCCAACTCATCTCTAATCTCCTTTTGACATCAATGAAAACCATATGCGAACAATCTCTAGCTTTTTCATTCATGGTAAAACCTAAATACTTTGAAACAAAAGATGTACCAAACAATATATTGTAATGAAACCATAACTCACTGTCACACAGTCATCATCACAACTCCCCCTTAGTCATATCTTCAACTTTGACAAACAAGGATATTTTTGCTTACCTTCTTCCAATAGAGCATTTTGCTCAATTTCTCCCCCTTTGACATTGTTATGAAATAACTTGCACAATAGGAGAATATGATATGAAATATACTACAAATACTTGATAATAACTAAGAATAACAAGCCACTTCGAGGGGGAAAACCTCCAAATATCTCTAATGAGAACACACTTCACAAGTTGATGATGAAATAAGACTCACAACCTCCTATATATACCTATTTATGCCTAGGATATCACCTAGGCTGACTTAGACACACCTATATAAGTATTAGGCTGACCTAAACAACTAAATAACAATATAATAATGATAATATGAATTAATAGAGAGTTAAGATAGCCACAAGCTGACTATTCATAACTTGATGTACACTAATATTAAGGGTGTAGCATGCCCACCTTCTTCAAAGAAGCATTGTCCTCAATGCTAATCAAGTTTGGATTCTTTTGAATGAACTCCTCATCCTCCCATGTGGCATCTTCAACTGGTAAATTCTTCCATTAGATGAGATACTCTGTGAGAGTTCTATTCCTCAGCTTCTTTGTGCATGTTTGATGAATGCACTCTGGTTCCAAAATGATTCTTCCTCCATCAAGCTCTGGTAGTGTTGTTTGAGTGGGAATATTATGCCCAATTACCTTCTTCAAACAGGAAACATGAAAAACTGGATGTATCTTTGTTGTTGTTGGCAACTCTAGCTTCTAGGAAATACAACCAATCTTTTGCATGATTTGGTATGGACCATAATACCTTGGAGACAACTTATTATTCTTTTTTTTGCTTTACTGAGATTTTCTTATAAGGCTACAATCTCAAGAAGACCCAATCCCCAACTTCAAAACTTCTTTCACTACGATGTTGGTCTGCCTATTGTTTCATTCAATTTTGTTCCATGCCTAAATTCTCCTTGAATCCTGAAAGTACTTGTTGATGAAGAAAGTGGTCTTCTACTGCCTGAACTGTTGGTGACACCTTTATTGATGATGTGACGGAAGGAGGATGATATCCATAAAGTGCCAAAAATGGAGACATTTTTTATGAGCTATGAAAAGAAGTGTTATACCACCATTCTATAAGTGGTAGCCAATCTACCTATTGAGACTTTTTCTCTAAAGTGAAACAACATAGATATTCTTCCAAACACTTATTAACAACCTTAGTTTTCCCATTTGATTGAGGGTGGTATGAAGAGCTATGAGCCAATTGAGTACCCAAACATGAGAATAAATCTTTCCAAAAGTGACTAGTGAAGATATGATCACAATCACTAACAAAACCTTAGGTGTACCATGTAGCTTTTGGATATTCTCCACAAAATATTTTTCCATTGCACTTGTTGTAAAAGGATGTGATAATGCAATGAAATGTGCATATTTAGTGAGGCGGTCAACTACTACCATGGTGACATTATGACCTTTAGATTTGGGAAACCCTATGATGAAGTCCATGGATACCTCTTCCCAACGTTGGCTAGGAATAGATAAGGGTTGCAAGAGACCTGGTGTCTTAATTGTCTCCCCTTTATTCCTTTGACAAACCAAACATTCAACCACAAATTTTTGAACATCACCTTTTAGCCTTTCCCAAAAAAAATCTTGCTTGACTCGATCATATGTATTCAAAAATCCTGAATGACCACCCACTGGAGACTCATGCAACTCTGTGAGAATCTTGTGTTTAAGAGTGGAATTCTTGTAGAGATAAAAATCTCTTTATACCAAATAGTATCTCCCTTCCAACAAAACTTATCTGAACTACTACGATCATTTTTTAATTGTTCGATGAGATTACTTGTCGCAACATCATTTTGCCACTCTACTTTGGCTTCCTCCACCCACTTTGCTTGTAATATTGAAAGGGCACACAATAAGGCTTCATCTTTCTCATCCTTCCTTGAAAGTACATCTGCTACAATATTTTCTTTCCCTTTCTTATATACAATCTCAAAGTCATATCCTAACATCTTAGTGACCCATTTTTGTTTCTCTTCAAAAGATAGTCTTTGTTTCAAAAAATATTTTAGGCTATCATGATCTATCTTAATCTTGAAGTGTCTACCCATTAGATAAGGCCTCCATTGTTTAACTGCATGGAGGATTGCTAGCATTTCCTTCTCATAAATAGGTTTTAGTTGATTCTTACCCTTTGATTGACAACTCTCAAAATCAATTGGTCGAAATTCTTGCAAGAGCACTGCTCCTATCACATTTCCAGAAGCATCGAATTCCATAATGAATTCCTTGGTGAAGTTAGGAGTGGAAAGCACTGGATTTGTACACATAGCCTCCTTCAATATCTCAAATTTTGTATTGGTAGACTCATTCCAATGAAAAGAATCCTTCTTCAATAGAGTGGTGAGAGGTGCTACTATACGACCATAATTATTCACAAATCTTCTATAGTACCCTATCAATCCCAAGAAACCCCTCAGTTTCTTAATGGTTTTTGGAATATGCCATTCCATGATAGCCTTAATTTTGTTAGGGTCCACATTTACTCCTTCATGTGAGACTGTGTCCCAAATACTCCACCTCCTTAAGACCAAAAGCACACTTGGATGGCTTAGCATAGAGTTTATGATCTTCAAGTATTTGTAATGCTTGATCCACATGTTGAAAATGTTTTTCCCAAGTCTTGCTATAAATAAATATATCATCAAAGAATACTAACACAAACTTTCTCAAGAACTTCTTAAAAATGGAATTCATTAAACTTTGGAATGTAGATTGTGCATTGGTAAGACCAAATGGAATCACCAAAAATTCATAATGACATTCATGAGTCTGAAATGTTGTCTTACAAATATCTTCTTCCTTTAATCTGAATTTGGTGATAACCAAAACTAAGATCTAATTTGGTAAAATACATAGCTCCATTCAATTCATCTATCAATTCATCAATGAATGGAATAGGAAACTTATCTTTAATGATGTACATGTTGAGAACTCTATAATCTGAACACATGTGCCAAGTATCATCCTTCTTATGTACCATCACCATAGGCGAGGAGTAAGCACTTTGGCTATGCCTTATAATTCATGCCTCTAGCATCTCCTCAACAATTTTTTCTATCTCACTCTTTTGTATGTGTGGATAGCTATAAGGCTTGATGTTTGGTGGTTGGCTCCCTAGAACTAAATGTATGGAATGATCATGATCCCTCTTAGGAGGAAGTCCTTTAGGAATGTCTCGAAGAACAACTAAGTGACAATCAATTATAGCTTGCAAATCTGGATGAGTAGGAGCATTAGATTGAGAGAATTCTAATGAACATAGCTGGGCCACGAATCCATCCACTCCTTTCCTAAGAAAATTTTGCATTTGATGAGAGCTTACCATTTTTGGAGATTTTTCCTTCAACCCCCTTAGCTCTACTACCCTTCGTTCTGATTGAAATCTTATGAATAGTTATTGGAAGTTCATCTCAATCATTCCTAATGTAGTAAGCCATTGTACTCCCAAAATAATATCTACTACACCCATGGATATCACATACATTGGGGTATCAAGTTGATAATATACCATGGATAATTTAATGCTATGAAACTTCCCTAAACAACTAATTGTACCACCATCTGTAATCAAAACCTGAAACTCTAGAGATGAATATATAAAACAATTTAGACGAGTAGCTAATGTTTTGTTGATGAAATTATGAGTACTACCTAAGTCGATCAACACTGTTACCTTTTGCTTCTTTAAGAACCCCACCACCTTAAGATTTTGTGGAGCATTGAAACCTGAGAGTGCATGACAAGAAATGATTGGTTGAGAATCATTTGATTCCTCATTTGATTCCCTTTCATCCTCTAGTATGGGTTCATCCTCTTCTTCCTCACTTGGACCTTCAAAATAGAATAATTTGTTTTCACCGCATTTATGTCCTTGACTATATTTTCTATCACAATTGAAACACAACCCTTTTTCTCTTTTATCCTCAATTTTTTTTGGAGTCAACCTAGTAGGTTGTGTTGAATATCCTTTCTCTCTTGTCACATTAGCCCCTTGCTTCTTAGGAATCAAATACTTCCTCTACCCTGTGTGCTAAGATAAAAGACTCATTTATGGAGCTAGGGCTAAACATGCATACCTCATGTTGAATGTGATCCTTGAGAGCCCCCAAGAATAAATCATTCAATTTTTCCTCCGTAATTGTATCCACTCTTAAGGATAGATTTTGGAATTTCTAAATATAATCCTTAACTGATCTTGTTTGTTGAAGTTTAGCCAGCTGGCTAAAGAAGTTTTCTGTCACGCTATTGATATATTGTGCTTGGAGTTCCTCCATAAAAATTTACCATGAGATCATGAGCCCCTTTTTCCTTCGATGAGTGCAAAGCCAACGATACCAAATGAATTGATCTAGTTCTAGATTGGTGTATGATGAATCCCAAGATTGCTTACACAACTCCTAGAAGACCTTTCTCACTATCTCCTTCTTGGAACCTGACTCCAATGGGTTCTTTTTGAGCTTGGGTGATTCACCAAACCCTGCTCCAACTCTTCTCAAAGAGTTTCCTACCTTGTGCTTTACCTTGGGTAGACAAACACCACTTGAACTTACAATCTTTCTCACTACACCTAGAAGGGTCTAGATGCCAACTTCATCAACCAACCAGAACTACTTGCAGGGGAGCTAGAAACATTGTTTTCTTGCAATTCACATTCACTTGAATGCATCTTAAAATTTCTCTCACTTTCAACTTACCTGGCCTCAAGATCTTTCCTTGGTGAGGCATATCTTCTTGTAGCCCTTACCAGTCAGTTTTTGGATTTTCCTGCCCAAATTCTCCACATAACCTAGCAAAAAAATCACATTTCCTGACACCCTTTTCAGGATTTTAAATCTTGCATAGGTTTTCAAGCCTCTGTCAGTACCATATAGGTGATTCCTATAATCTTGGATAGGAGGGCTAATTGACCTAATATCTAGGGTTTCACTGTTCTTTGATGCAAATCTCCTTCCAAAGGATTTTTTGAAGCCTCAACCCTTTCAACCTATTAAAATGTGACTAAAACCTCCCTAACACCGTACAAATTCCATACCAAAGTCCCTTCCCCTACCTAGGTTCTTTAATTTTCACTCCCAATTCCCTAATCGGGCAGTCCTAGCTCACCTAGGGTTTGGGTTTACAAATGATTGTTCCATTCTCTAAACTACCTACTACTAAATATTTACAATGGTTTGGCTCCCCTTCCATATTCACCTATTCTCAGGGAAATCCCATGCTAAGTGTTTATGGGCGAGCCATTTAAAAGCTAACTATTCAAAATAGAGAAAATAAGCCTCTACAATCTAATCTATGAACTCAAAACAATATCTCTACTCTAACCTACCTGATTACCAAATGAACTATGCTCCACACTATCAAATAATCATAAACACAGTGTTGAAATAGTAAAAATAACACCTTGATATCATTGTCACCACAAAACACATGAGGTTTTCAATGAACACAAAAATCTGCTAAAAACTGTCTTCTATTCCACACCAAAAACTTTGATTACAATATCCTCTAACTCCTAACTACGAGTCACACACCTATTTTGATGCCTTCTCCATCATTCAAGGGTATTTGATCGAGCATTTACCCTGATTTCAAGGGATTCCCAATGCCAAGTAAGTTACATGCAACTCCACAACTGCGGTCATGCAACTTTTACCAACATTTTGTAACTTATCAATATGTTATGATCCTAAAGTTTAGGACCTCAATATCCTTACTCCCAACCATCAACTCCTTAACTGTCCTTTGGCATCTTTTTAACAATGACCATGTGTTTAGAACACATTTAACACCTTCATTCTAATATAAGCTACCCCAAGCTAATTAAAGCCAAAATTTAACAACATTTATCAACAATGATTAACTAGGAAAAAATTAGTCCTAATGACTAACTCTCCACACACACAATACCTTATAAGGTCCAACACAACCTACTAACACCCTGATTTGGCTAAGATCAGGTACAAGCCAAAACTTAAAACAAGCAAGGTGGAGGTCAGCCTAGGTGCTCCTGCACCATCCTCCCCAAAATAGAAAACTTCAATCCACCCTTGGATTGAGCAAGTTGAGATCAACTCCCAACTTCTTGAACTCTGCCTCCTTGATCCACACTGCATTAGCATCAGTTTGTCCATGCCTCCTAATCAGATGTTCTTTGTACTCCTTGGTTCTAGTTCGCTTATAGACTCTAGTGTCCAATATCTTGTCAGCTTGCTTGACAGCAGTGGAGGGAAGTTTGAGTTCTTGCACATCTTGGCCGACTTCATGAAGGGTTTGATCCATGTTTGGTGGTGGTCCTCTGTAATGGAATAGGTCTGCAACATTGAAAATAGGGGATAGTCCACTGTCATCTGGTAATTGCACTTTGAAAGCATTGTCTCCATACTTCTCCAAAATAGGACAGGGACCTATCCTCTTCATTTTCAACTTATGAGGAACTCCTTTCTGCAGTCTAGATTTGTTCAAATGCACCATTACTAAGTCACCAACATTAAAGTGAACTTCTTTCCTATGCTCATCCACCTTAGTTTTATGTTTCATGGTGTTTTCTACCAAGGTTTTTCTGACTGTCTCATGAATCTCCTACATTGCACAAGCAAAGTCATCAGCATAACCACTTCCCTTGACTCCATCCTTCAACTTTCTCAGCTCATAAACACCTCTAGGATGTAGACCATAAACAATTTCAAAGGGGCTCTTCCCTGTTGATCTATTAATAGTATCATTATAGGCATATTCAACTTGCCCAATAATTTGATCCCATTGTTGACCATACTCCTTGGTCAAGCATCTTAAAAGGTTTCCAAGTGTCCTATTCACAACTTCAGTCTAACCATTAGTTTGAGGATGGTATGCAGATCCAAAGGATAGATTAGTGCCCATTCTTTGCCAAAGAGTCTTCCAAAAATGACTCATAAACTTGGTGTCTCTGTCTGATACAATGCTGATTGGTAAGCCATGAATCCTTACTATCTCCTTAAAGAAAAGAGAGGCTATTTGACTGGCATCATTGGTTGTCTTACATGGCACAAAGTGAGCCAGTTTTCTAAATTTGTCTACTATCACATAAACATTGTCCATACCTTGCTTTGTCTTGGGTAAACCAACTACAAAGTCCATGCTCAAGCATTTCCATGGCCTAGAAGGGATAGGCAGTGGCTGGTATAGGCCTTCATTTGAAGAAGTGCCCTTGGCCTTTTGACACACTACATAACTCTCCACATACCTCCTGACATCTAGGTTCATTATTGGCCAATAGTAAAACCTTTGAACTAGTTCCTGAGTTTTGGTGATCCCAAAATGACCACTCAATGCACCATTATGCTTTTCTTGTATCAAGTTTTCCCTAATAGAACCTCTAGGAACACAAAGCTGATTTTCTTTAAACAAAAGTTCACTTTGCAAGGTATATTCAGCATATTTGCTATGAAAATGATTCTTGTACTCAAGACATACCTTATAAATATCTGCAAAGTCTTCTTCTTTTGCATATAGATTTTTGAAATGATCTATTCCCATGCTCTTCAACTGAATTTATTGAATTGTGAGGACTCTTTTGCTCAATGCATTAGCCACTTTGTTGAGAGCTCCTTTCTTGTGCTTAATATTGAAGGTGTAAGCTTGCAAGTACTCCACCCATTTCATGTGCCTATGACTCAACTTCTCTTGTGAATTCAGGAAAGTGAGTGCTTGGTTGTTTGAATACACAATGAATTCCTTGGGAAGCAAGTAGTGCCTCCATTTTCTTAGAGCCTGGACCAATGCATACATCTCAAGGTCATAAGAAGAATAATTCTTCTTGGCTTCACTTAACTTCTCTAAATGAAAAGCCACCGGTCTGCCCTCTTGACTGAGAACAACTCCAATAGCTACATTGCTTGCATCACATTCAATGGTGAACAACTTCTCAAAACTTGGTAACACCAAAACAGGTTGGGTAGCTATCTTTTCCTTCAGCAACTCAAAACTCTTGTTAGCTTACTCATTCCATACAAACTTAGTCTTTATTCCTCCTTTAATGGTATCCAACATAGGAGCACAAATAGCACTAAACTATCTTATGAATTTTCTATAATACTGAGCAAGACCATGGAAGCTTCTTACCTCTGTTGTTGTCTTTGGAGTAGGCCAATTGAGGATGGATTCCACTTTGCTACTGTCCATCTTCAAGTTTCCATGTGATAGCACAAATCCAAGGTACACCAGCTCTATTTTGATGAACTCACACTTTTCAAGATTGATCATCAGCTTCTCCTCCTGCAGCTTCTTAAAAGTCAACTCAATATGTTTGAGGTGCTCTTCTCTTGTTCTGCTATAGATTAGTATATCATCAAGATACACTACTACAAACTTGCCAATGTAGTCTTTGAGGTTTTCATTCATGAGTCTCATGAATCTAGAGGGGGCATTAGACAAGCCAAATGGCATAACTAGCCACTCATAAAGACCCTCATTGGTTTTGAAGGTTGTTTTCCACTCATCTCCCTCATGTATTCTAATTTGGTGATAACCACTTTTCAAATCTATCTTGGTATAGCACCTAGCTTCACCTAGACAATCCATGAGATCTTCAATCCTAGGAATGGGAAACCTATACCTGATGGTTATCTTGTTTATTGCCCTAGAATCAGTACAAAGCCTCCATTCTCCTCCCTTTTTAGGTGCTAAGACAGTGGGAACTGCACAAGGACTAATGCTTTTCCTAATGAGACCTTGGTCAAGAAGTTCTTGAATCTTCCTAGCTATCTCCTCATTTTGTTGAGGTGTCATCTTGTAGGATGCTTTGTTTGGAAGGGTAGCTCCTAGTATCAAATCTATCCTATGACTTATGGCTCTTTTAGGAGGTAAGGTTGCTAGTTGACCACTACTTACAATACCTTCATAGGTCTACAACAATCTCTGTATCTCCTTGGGTAACTCTTGCTTTTCATCTACTTTCTCTTTGCTCACCTCTCTTGGCTTGACCATCATTGCATAGCGAACTCCTTCTCCTTCTTCCAAGGCTTTTAAGAACTCTTTTTCACTCACCATGAGCAGTTTAGAACCTGTTGTCTACACCTCTGTGTCTTCTAGCAAAGACTGAATCTTGAAGGTTACATTGTCTTTCTTGAAGGTGTAGGAATTCCTAGCTCCATCATGCATAGCTTGGCAGTCAAATTGCCATGGTCTACCTAGGATCAAGTGACATGCATCCATAGGCAACACATCACGCAAAACTTTGTCCTTGTACCTACCAATTGAGAACTCCACCCATGCTTGTTCATTCACCAAGACATGCTGACCTTTATTGAGCCATGTGACCTTGTAAGGATTGTTGTGGGGTATCCTTGTCAACTTTAGCTTGCTGACTGCCTCCTCTGACACAATATTATCAGTAGAACCTGAGTCTATAATGACCTTACACACTTTCTCCATCATCTTGCACTTTATCCTAAACAAGGACCTCCTTTGGCTTGGATCTTCTTTAACCAGTTCTTTGATCAAAGTCCTCCTCATCATGAGGTTCTCACCTTCCTCTGAGTTCAATGGTACTTCAGGTTGTTTATTTGCTGCAGTAGTCTCATCATGAACCAAATTAGTTCTCTTGTCTCCTCCATGAGAAGTGCTACCTTTCTCTGGACATCTATAGGCTGGGTGTCCGAACTGGTTGCAGTGGTAACATTTCATGTTGGTGAAGTAGCTACCTCTTCCTTGTCCACCACTTCTTCCTCTAGAGTTGAAACCTCTTCCTCTACCACCTCTACTAGAGCTTCCTTCTTGCTGTTTTGAAAATCTAACTTCTCCTTGGGCTCTTGGTTCTGAACTTCTTCCATCATAGCCACCTCTTTGTCTTCTACTGTCTTTCCCTTTACCTCTGCTTTTGGGATTTTTCTCTTGCTTCTTTTTGCCTTTCTCCTCTATCTTCAAAGCCATTTGATAGCATTGGCAGACTATTTTGAAGTTTACTAAACTCATGTCTTCTTGGATAGACCACTTGAGTCCATTTAGGTACCTTGCTAACTTGATGCTCTCATCTTCAACCACCTTTGATCTAAGGCACAATTTTTGAAACTCCTCTATGTATGCTTGAACATCCATATCTTTTTGCCTTAGATTGTGTCTTCTCCTATGCAACTGGACTTCATAATCATCAAGGAGATAGGTTTGCCTTATCTTAGTTACCATTCCTCTCCATGAAACTATGGGACCTTTGCCTTCTTTCTCTCTTTCAGATTGTACAAACTTGCACCATGTGAGAGCTGATCCTCTCAACCTTGACTTGGCCACCTTTACCTTTTGGGCCTCTATTATGCCATCACATTCAAAGTGATTTTCAATGCTCTCAATCCAGTCTACAACTAAATCAGGATCCATTTGTCCACTGAAAAGTGGCACACCCTCCAATGCTTTACCACTTAAGGCTTGCAATGCCTTCAAGAATGGTTCTTCAACAAGAACAGGGTCAGGCTTTGGAGCTTCCTCCTCCAAATCCTCTTCTTTTTCCTTGGCTTCCTACTCTTCCTTCTGCTTTATCTTGTCCTTCACATTATCTGTTGTCTCATGGACTTCATCCAAGTGTTTCTCCATTTGAGATATCCTTTCTCTGAGCAACTGGTTGTCTTCCTCTTACTCTTCCACCTTTTTAGCTAGCTCTGCATTTTTCACCATGGTTCCTTCCTCTGGTGTGTTCTCTCCTACTGACTCAGTGGGCTGCAACATCAATCACAAGCCTTGAATCCAACTAAGCTCTGATACCAATATGGTGTATGATGAATCCCAAGATTGCTTGCACAACTCCTAGAAGACCTTTCTCACTGTCTCCTTCTTGGAACCTGACTCCAATGGGTTATTTTTGAGCTTGGGTGATTCACCAAACCCTACTCCAACTCTTCTCAAAGATTTTCCTACCTTGTGCTTTACCTTGGGTAGACAAACACCACTTGAACTTGCAATCTTTCTCACTACACCTAGAAGGGTCTAGATGCCAACTTCATCAACCAACTAGAACTGCTTGTAGGGGAGCTAGAAACATTATTTTCTTACAATTCACATTCACTTAAATGCATCTTAAAAGTTCTCTCACTTTCAACTTACCCGATCTCAAGATCTTTCCTTGGTGAGGCCTATCTTCTTGTAGCCCTTACCAGTCAGTTTTTGGCTTTTCTTGCCCAAATTCTCCACATAACCTAGCAAAAAAATCACATTTCCTGACACCCTTTTCAGGATTTTAAATCTTGCATAGGTTTTCAAGCCTCTATCAGTACTATACAGGTGATTCCTATAATCTTGGATAGGAGGGCTAATTGACCTAATATCTAGGGTTTCACTGTTCTTTGATGCAAATCTCCTTCCAAAGGATTGTTTGAAGCCTCAACCCTTTCAACCTATTAAAATGTGACTAAAACCTCCCTGACACCGTACAGATTCTGTACCAAAGTCCCTTCCCCTGCCTAGGTTCTTTAATTTTCACTCCCAATTCCCTAACCGAGCAGTCCTAGCTCACCTAGGGTTTGGGTTTACAAATGCTTGTTCCATTCTCTAAACTACCTACTACTAAATATTTACAATGGTTTGGCTCCCCTTCCATATTCACCTAATCTCAGGGAAATCCTGTGCTAAGTGTTTATGGGGGAGCCATTTAAAAGCTAACTATTCAAAATAGAAAAAATAAGCCTCTACAATCTAATCTATGAACTCAAAACAATATCTCTGCTCTAACCTACCTAATTACCAAATGAACTATGCTCCACACTATCAAATGATCATAAACACAGTGTTGAAATAGTAAAAATAATGCCTTGATATCAATGTCACCACAAAACACATAGGGTTTTCAATGAACACATAAATCTTCTCAAAATTGTCTTCTATTCCACACCAAAAACTTTGATTACAATATCCTCTAACTCCTAACTACGAGTCACACACCTATTTTGATGCCTTCTCCATCATTCAAGGGTAGTTGATCAAGCATTTACCCTGATTTCAAGGGATTCCCAATGCCAAGTAAGTTACATGCAACTCCACAACTGCGGTCATGCAACTTTTACCAACATTTTGTAACTTATCAATATGTTATGATCCTAAAGTTTAGGACCTCAATATCCTTACTCCGAACCATCAACTCCTTAAATTTCCTTTGGCATCTTTTTAACAATGACCATGTGTTTAGAACACATTTAACACCTTCATTCTAATATAAGCTGCCCTAAGCTAATTAAAGCCAAAATTTAACAACATTTATCAACAATGATTAACTAGGAAAAAATTAGTCCTAATGACTAACTCTCCACACACACAATACCTTCTAAGGTCCAACACAGCCTACTAACATGCTGATTTGGCTAAGATCAGGTACAAGCCAAAACTTAAGACAAGCAAGGTGGAGGTCAGCCTAGGTGCTCCTGCACCATAGATATAGGGAAGCCATCATGACCTCTTGTCCATTTGGGATTTGTTGTACTTCAAAAAAATTATCCATTTGGTTTATTCATGTTAGAGGATCCTTTCCATCAAACCTGTGCATATCCACCTTTGGAAATAAATTCCTAGATCCCATAGGAGTACTAAAGCTTGTGTCAATGTTAGTTGACCTAGAATTTTCAACTTGGTCGCTTGAGAGCTCCTTTCTTGGTTTAGCCATGTAGGTGCTTAACATGTTTTGTATGTCTGATATATCTCCTCTTAGGTCACACATATCCATCTTCATTTAAAAAATGTCTTCCTTGACCTTACTGATTTCCTCATTAGGAGTAATATCTTCTATTTTTACCCCATCCTTATCAGGAGTCTTCCCCAAAGTGACAACATTCTTTTTGCCCCTTGTTGTAGGCCCGTCATGATGGGAACCACTAATTTTGAAATAAATCACACAAATGAAACTTAAATTCTCTGAAATTTTTACTGTAACTTAATAGGGCCAAAATAACTCACCTAGAAAAATCTCCAAGAAAGAAGCAGATTTGCAGTGTGGAGAGTGATAATTGTGAAAATTTTAATTTTTCAATAACTTGCTTATTTCTGCTCTAATTCCTCTAAATGTTTTACTATAATCTCCTTTAGTATTTCTTCAAAAACCCAATAAAAATTAGACTCCAATTTGACAAGATGTGTGAGATATGCATATTCCAAAAAAATTGTGTGGAAAACTTAATTCTACAATAATTCGCTTAATTCTCCTCCAATTCTTCTAAAATATGGACTGTACCTTCTTTAATATTTTCTTCAAAAACCCTTTAAAAATAAGAGAATAACTCTCCAAAATCTGAAAGATATGCTCTTCCCAAAATTGCCTCCAAAATTGAGAAAAAACCTTGCCTCTACGGTGCCAAGATCATTCTCTGATACCACTTGTTATGAAATAAATTTCACAATAGGAGAATATGAAATGAAATATACTACAAATACTTGATAATAACTAAGAATAAAAAAGCCACTTCGAGGGGGAGAACCTCCAAATATCTCTAATGAGAACACACTTGACAACTTGTTGATGAAATAAGGCTCACAACCTCCTATATATACCTATTTATGCCTAGGATATAACCTAGGCAGACTTAGACACACCTATATAAGTCCTAGGCTGACCTAAACAACTAAATAACAATATACTAATGATAATATGACTTAATAGAGAGTTAAGATAGCCACAAGCCGACTATTTATAACCCGATGTACACTAATATTAAGGGCATAGCATACATCAATGTAAAAGGGTCTAACTATTCTCTACCTCAAAACATAGTATTGTTGCTAATAATCTCCCTCTTTTGACACACCATACAAAGAAAAATAATGTTTCTATACTACTACAACCAGCAAGTCATTATAAATTTGTAAAACTACGTTTACATGACTTGATCTTTCTATTCATGTCTAAGGATGGATGAAGAAACAATGAAGCTCCCCCTAGATTCATCCCCTATCACTAATATTTAGTGATATGATGTGGGAGAAATTACTCCCAACTTCTACCTTTGATATTCAAATTGCTCTGTAGGAAGAGGCTTGGTGAAAATTTCAGCCACCTGTTCTTTAGTTGGAACATACTCCATGATGACCTCTCTATCTACAATCTTTTCTCTAATGAAGTGATACTTTATGGATATGTGTTTTTTTCTAGAGTGCATCACTAGATTCTTTGATATATTTATTGCACTTGAATTATCACAAATAATAGAGATAGGTTCACTATACTCTACCTTGATGTCCTTAAGTGTTTGCTCCATCCATAGGGCTTGAGTACAACAAGCTGATGCTGCTACATATTTTTCTTTTATTGTGGAAAGAGTGATTGATTCTTGCTTCTTGCTCATCCAAGACACAAGTTTGTCTCCTAAGAAAAATGCTCCACAACTGGTGATTTTTCTATCGTCTACACTTCCTGCCCAATATGCATCTATGTATGCTATCAAAGAAAAATCCTTGCTCTTTCGATGCCACAATCCAAAATCAATAGTGCTCTTAATATATCTAAAATTATTTTCACTACATTGACATGATACTCCCTTGGTGCAGCCTAGAACCTTAGAACTAGACATACTACTTGCATAATATCGAGACTTGATGTAGATAAGTACAAAAAGCTACCAATCATTGACCTATACATTGCCTTATTTTATTTTGGGGACTAATATGATATTCTCAATTTGCAACTAGTTATCATGGGGGTAGTGACTAGTCTATTGTCCTCCATTCCAAACTTTTTGAGCATTTCCTTAGCATATTTGGTTTGAGATATAAATACCTCTCTATCACTTTGTGCAATTTGTACTCCAAGGAAACATCAAAACTCTCCTAACATTGAAATTTGAAATTCATCTTGCATATGCATAGAAAATATTTGACACATTTTATCATTGCCACCACCAAATATTTTTTCATCTACATACACAAAAAAAATAATCATGTGCTGAACTTCTGATTTGAAATATAAATTGGTGTTTGCACATCCATTTTTGAATCCTTGTTGCTAAAGATGTTAATCTAATATAGGATACCATGCTCGTGGTGCTTGCTGTAGACCATACAATTCCTTTATCAATCTACAAACCTAATCCTCTTCTTCTAAAAGTTGAAAAACTTCAATGTAAACTTCCTCTTCTAGGTTTCCATTCAAGCAAGCAAATTTAACATCCATCTAATACACTTTAAATCCTTTATATACTAAAAATGCAAGAAAAACTCTAATTGCTTCTAATCTTGCCACAGGTGCAAATGTTTCTATTGCAAGAATGTAAATATTGAAGGTGTTGTCATTGATGTCAACTAATTAACTGATTATCAACTAATTTCTATTAGCTGTATATGTCAAGGATATTGAGAAAATTGTAATGAAGATATGTTGAATGGTTGCTTTGAGTTTTTCTTCAGATTTTCTCCTATGTTTGTGCAGTTAGGATATGTTGATCATGGTTGTTGGAAGATGCTATATCCAAATTTTTATTCATTGATTCATTGTAAAGTGCAAGTTATGTTCACCAGTTGTGAACTATGGTTTTTTGTGGTTCCGATTGAGGTCTGGGAGAAATTTTGTTGGTCCATATTTCTCTTTGATGAAGTCTTATGACTTGTGGTTGTAGAGTTAATCTACGTTGATTGTGTTGAAGATAATTTTGACATATAGAAGGTTTGTGCTTAATGGTTCAATGTGTTTTACATTAGTTTGGCCAACCTTGTGTTGAACACTACTTCCAAGGTTGATGAAGCATGTTGGATCTATTTGGATCCCTATGAAGCATTTGTTTGGGTCACCCTCATTCTAATTCCACCCTAGGATGTTTTGATGCCAACCTACTTTAAATTTGAATTTGGATTGCCAACTTTGGATATGGTTCAAAGTTGAATATAGTATAAATACAGGATGAGTTAGATGAAATATACACAAGAGAGAAGAAGAGAGATAAGTGAAGAAAAAGAGTAGATAGATACAAAATTGTTGCTATCTAGTGAGTGTGTGTGATGTGAGTGTGGCACATCAGTGCAAAGCCTAAATGCTAAGTTTTTGGATGTAGTGAGAAGAAGGTGAACTCTATCATTCATGCATGTCTACGAGTGATTCTGGTGGAATACTTTGATGCATTGAGATTGTCTTCTCTCTATAACAAGTCTTCTTTGTATCTCTGTGGTAGTTATCCCTCTAGGTTGATAGCCATGTTGAACAATGAGTCCTTTTTTGCAAGTGATCCTTGTTTTTTAGGAAGTGAGCCTCTTGAAATTGGTTTTTATATTCTCTATAGTGTAAGTTAATCCTTATCTTGTTTTTTCCCTTATTGGGTTTTCCACGTAAATCTAGTGTTATTGTGTTTATGTGTTAGATTTAAGTTTCTACATTAACATTTGATGATTAATCATTTAATCAATATTAAGAATTAGTCCTGGTGATTGAATTAAAAGATTAAATTTGTGACAACTAATTCACCCCCTTATCAGTTGTCCTATTCAACAATTGGTATCATAACTTGGTTCCTTGGTAAATAGATTAACTACTTGAGGAAGGTCTAGGATGGCTAGCAAAATGATTTATGATTATCCAAGGTTCGATGGAACTAATTATGCTATCTGGAAAGTATTGATGGAAGAATATCTAGAGTATTGTCGACATGATGTGGAGAAAGCTTACAAGAATCCGTACACTCCTCCTACTAATGGTTCAAGTATTCCCAAATAGATCAAAGCACATGAAGTGAACAATAAGCAAAAGTACATCTTGAAGAATAGTTTGGTACATTCTAAGTTGATTAAGGTTAAGAATTTAAAGACTGCTAAGGAAGTATGGGATGCTTTGAAAAGAGCACTTGAAGGTGATGAAAGAGTCAAAGAGGTGAAATTGTAGAGTTTGGAGACACTGTTTGAGCTTTTACATATGTCTGAAGATGAGAATGTTAAATCTTATGTACAATGATTGGATGAGATAGTGGTCAGAATGTGACGACTTGGTGCTACGATAGATAAAAAGAGGATTGCAAAGAAGATTATTAGAACTATTTCTGATGCTTATAGTGAGAAAGTGTGTGCTATTGAGTAGACTATAGATTATAAGACCTATACTAAAGATCTATTGTTGGTATTTTGACATCTTATGAGATGAGGAAGTTGAATCTAAGGAATGGATGCAAATTAGAGACTACTTTTAAGGCTCAAAAGTTGAAGATTCGGATGAAGAAAACTTTGATGAAATAGAAGATAACTTTGTAAGAAGGATGAGGAAAGGCTCAAACAAGTATGAAGGTAAGCTACCCTTTAAGTTGTTTAGTTGTGGAGAAATAGGTCACTATGTTGCAAAATGTCTGGAAAGAGCTATAAAGATTAAACAAAGATATGAGATAGAAATGAAAGGAAAGATGATTAACAAAGCATATTATGTGAATGAGAATGCTAATATATTTGATGATGATTTAGAATATGAAGATCCTGATGAAAATGAATGCTTGTTCTTGGTGATTAAGGATGAACCTACTGAACTGCTAATTTTGAAAAATAGGTAAAGGAAAGCCCTTTGGAGAAGGAGAAAAATGAAGGTATGGTTATCTATACCCTACATGCTAAACAAGAAAAAAATTATTGGGTAGTTGGTAGTGGTTGTTCACATCGCATGATTGGTGGTAAAAGTAAGTTTGTTAAGCTTGAAAAATATGATGGAGGATTGGTTATGTTTGGAGATGATATTGTTGCTAAAATTTGTGGGATAGGTTCAATAAGTTTTGATGGCAACGATCATACTAATGATGTAGATACTATGTTAAGGGTATAAGGCATAATATCTTGAGTGTTGGTTAGATGTGTAGTAAGGGATATGATCTCGTATTCAAGGATGATAGATGTGAGATCTGGAAAGGATATAGAACATTGATTGCTATAGGAAATAAATATAAAGGAAATATCTATCAACTTAAGGGTGTTGATGGATGATGCTTTATGCTCAGATTGATGACAATTGGTTATTGCATCAAAGAGTGTCACATGAATTTTGATAACTTGGCGAGGATTCATTTTTTTTAGGCCGTGAGAGATTTACCAAGAATTACAAAGCCTGTTAATGTTGTAGACACTGAAATTTGGTCTAAGCCTATGACTTCAATTTCTTCATAATTCATATTTTCATGGTCATGATTAAATAATGTTAATTATTTAATTATTCTCTAAAGTCCTTTATTTCTATATTAATTAAATAAACTTAAATATTTAATTAATTTACTTTAACATTTATTCATATATTAATTAAATAACTTTAATTATTTAATTAATTCACATTATCTTTATTCTATCCTGATTAATTAAATAAACACTCTTTATTTAATTATGTCACTAATTAACTTTAACCTCCTTAAATTAAATAAATTCTTATTTAATTTATCTTTATCATATTTTAAACTATAATTAAATAAATACTTTAATACTTTAATTATTCATTTAACCTTTTCTTTACTTAAATAAATCTTATTTATTTAATTAATCCCTAAATGTCGAATCTTGAATTAAATAATCATTTAATTCATAAAAGTCTATTTTTAACACATTCTTCTATATTTAGATAAATGTTTAAGCTATCTAAGTATTCATTCCCACTTGACTCGAGATCTATTTGAATTAGTCATTTATCTCCTGATTTAATGTCTGAGTGTCTTTTGCAAATAAACTCTCTGTCATAACTAGTCAATTATTTGGTTCTAACTCTTATGCATGTACACATTTATTAATTAAATATCTTTATTTAATTAATTAATTTTATGCGTGCATTCGAACATTTTTTTTTTTAATCTATCTCTATCTTTGTCATGCAAACATTATTCTTCTATTTTTTTAATACTTTCAACTCAAGATTAAATCATTATTTAATCTTTATCTCTATTCTTAGGTTTTATCACTCATGTCAGTACTAACACTTATCTTAATGCATGCCGAATCCTTGGATCTGAATCGTCTGTTTATCTTTCAATCTTGGCCTCTCATTCGAATGATCAATTTTCTATAAATTGACCTATCTTTCATCATTTCAACTCCTCCCAAAATTGTATGACTTTTGGAGCACTTATTTAATCTTCGATATTTTTCTATAATCACATCTATCAAGGCCATACTTGCACACATACTAAACATATGAGGGCAATAATACCATCATGGCGAAATGGAGAAAGACAATCAAGGTCATTCATGGAAGGATGTAGATACTGGGTGAGATCACTCTTTGTTTATGCTTTCTTTGTGCTTTGTTGTTCAACTTTATCTTACATTAGAGTTTATTAGCCTTTGAGTTTGCTTTAATCTTTCCTATTTGCATGATGTTACATTTGGTGAACCCAACATGAAGACACATTCTTCACAAATCTATAGATGTTTTATTCAATTTTTGTAGGTATCATACAACCCGAAACATCTGACAAAAAAAATGACACAACTGATATTACAAACTACATTTGATGAAGAAAATAACGCATTTCACAAAATTCAATGCATCAGTGGCTTATCACAATGCAATCAACTGGTGAAAATCTATGGCGCATCTGTTGCTTTGAATGATACATCTAACTGGTGAAATTTTTGGGTTCAATTTTTTATTTATAGTTTTTCATTTATTTTTTATTTTAGCTAATTTTTGGTTTACAGCATGTGTTTTAAGGAGTTAACATAGTGTTTGCAAGACATAGCATAGAAGACAAGTTTTCAAAACCCCTCTTGTAGGACGATTGTCAAAGATAAATTGCAAAACTTCAAAAGGATTTTTCTGTAGGATGTGTGTCAAAGAATCTATTTTATGAAACATACTATTTGGTAGATTAGAAAATTACCATTTGGGTTTAAAATTTACTACTGTCTACTGTGTTTGGTGCGAAAGCACAATTTTGTTTTTACCCCACGATTCAGTATATAGAAATATCCTCTCACCTTGCGCATTCATTCTATCCTAGGTGTAAGAGAACCTATTATTAACTCTAGAAATTGGGCCTATCTTAGTGGGAAAAAGTACTCACCCCAAGACGACTCAGATTGGTAACACACTGAACCCGAGCGACTTCCAGCTAGTATATAAAAGTGGGTACTTGAGGAAAGCTCAAGTATCATGATTATTGTTCTAACAAGGGCGGCAATGCCCTCTTGCCACATGGATGATACCCCACAAACAAAATTCCCTTACTAAACACCATTGTTTCTAGTTAAGCCAAAATCCCTTATCTATTTGCTAGTGTAGTAGGTCGAACCTGTGAAGCCATCTCACATTTTTATGGTTCATTTTAGAGATGAGAAGTATGCCATGGGAGTTTCATGGGTACTATAGCTTGGCTACCTCAAATGAAGTGTTGAGCCATGGAGTGGAGCTCGTGGGGTCAAGCTACTAGTAATCCACCTTGAATAAGCATAGCTGGGGTAAAATCCAAGTGAGAACTCAGCAAGTACTATCTTTCACAGCCTTAGGATTGTGCTTGTTTTCTAGAAATACACATGTTCATGATTGTCAAACTGGAAATATATTTTCTTCTAATTTTTTTATTCACCAAAACTTGATCACGAAATAGAGTTAGTTTACATTGTCATTCATTGGAAAACCCCAACTGTTCACCAGAAAAATGCAACTACTAATTAGAGTCGCATATGTTATAGAGTCTATCACATATGTTAGAAACATAGTCAAACTTGCATAAGTTGCATCTATTTAAACTTAAGTCACATCTTCCAGAATAGCTCGCATCTACTTGGTAGAAAACTGTATATGATATCTCACTGTCACTAATAAACTCGCAATTGAAACCTTTTGTGATGCATCTGAATAGGTGAGCCACATTTGTAGTCTAGAATGATGCATATACCCCTATCACAGAACTAACCTAATTTTTACCAATACATAGTCAATGTCTTGAAAACTACATCTAATTAGTACAGAGTTGCAATTGATATCTTGAGTCACATCTGCTTCAAAGAAAACCACATGTGTATGATACCTGAGACTGAATTTACCAATAAACCACAACTAAGAAGGAAAACCGCAACTATTAAATTTTGCAGCGCATCTACCTAAGTATCAGAAAATTAGAATTCACTGTCACAGACCGAGGACAAACAATCAAACTAGCATCTGACTTATCATTTTACACTGATTCTTGGACAAAAACTAGAAAGTTTGCTAAAAAATTGCATGATTACATCCTTTAGGAATCATTCAGTCATAGTGATAGGTACCCTAGTCATAGATCTTACTTTGATCTTAGGGGTCTTTATTTCCTTTAGAGAGATCATCATTTGCAGATTTTTAGATAGGAACCTTTTTTGCTTTAGATAAACCCTTGATTCATTAAATGTTGTCATTGAACCTAGTCATCATATCATTTTTCCTACATGTGAGTCCTTCTAGCTCATCGGTCTAGTTTGGGAGCTCACCTTATTTTTTAGTCCTAGTCCTATGAAAGTTCCTTGTCACAACTAAATTGAAACCTGGGTTAAGCTTTAGCTGATAGTTAACCTCTTTTAGAATCTTCCAAGTTGATCACTTAGAACTTTTCATATTCAGACACTGTCATCCTAGAATAGCTTCATTTTAGACATACCATATTTGTAGAGAAAATACCAAAAAAATAGCTACATACATTCATCCTTTATAGTTAGAAAATCTCAAAAACATAGATTAGACTCATAATCATCCATAGACTTAGCTTTTGTATCACTTGCACTTTGAGCTTACATTACATGGTTGAAACAAGATTGAAAAGGAAAGAAATAGAAAAGATGGCTAATCCAAATGAATTCATCAATCTGTTCTCAAACCCCTTTTCAAGGACATCTTCATCTAGACCTAAAAAGACTTTGTTAGAAAAATTTGTTACTAGAGACTCACAAGGACACATTCATGTGGAAGACATATATGCTGCTACACAAGACCCTAAGTTTGAATCCTTCATAGATGAATATGTAGCAAATGATCCTCAATGATACTTAGCCAAATTGCTAGCAAAAGGTGCCAAACTACCTCCTAGTTTTGATATTTGTACCCTACAAACTGCATCTACCTAGGGAAAAAACACTACCACTATACCATCTGGAAGACCTACACAAAGTGCCTAAAAAATACACGCATCTCCATTAGGTATGCAAACCTTGACACAAGGTCTAAATTTCACCATTGGGGCATCATCATCTAATCCCTTCAGTCCTCTTGTTGGGAATAAAAGATCTTAAATATCATCCCCTACATTGAGTGTCAAAGCCACTAGCACTATTCCATAGACAACAACCATACCAAGTGTCAATGTTGCTAGTACTATACCACAAATTGGAGTCTCCTATGCAAGGGGTACATGATCCTTTCAATATGGAAACTAACCCATCATTTCATAGATTCCAAGTCAAAATCCATTTTCATAGATTCCGAGTGAAAATCCATTTTCACATATTCTAAATCAAAATCCATTTTCACAAACCCCAAACCAAAATCCATTCTTACAGGTTCCAAATAAAAACCCATGCACTAACATTCCAAATCAAAATCCACTTTACATACTGACATTTAACCAAAACTCATCACAAAACATTGGATTCCAAAACATGTACATATATCCATATAATCTAGTTAACAGACCGTTAACGCAAGTTGGTGTCCTACAGACACAAATGCATGCACTTCAAACACAAATGGATAACATGGTAGTGTCAACCAAGAAAACCTTTTTTGTAAAGGATTTATGCCCATTTCCCTTTGATAAATCATTATACATGACACCTTTCCCTCATGGGTATGTCATACCAAATTTTCCCAAGTACAATGGAAAGTGAAATCTAGTCAAACACATAAGGGAATTTTCTATGATGTGCATAGATGTCACCTATGACCCCACCTATCTTATGAGACTCTTTCTGAGAAGTCTTGTTGGAATTGCACTATAATGGTTTTCAGGTCTTAACTATGACATAAAATCATGGGGCGAACTGGCTGAAAAATTCATTGAACAATTCTCCTTTAACATAGACGATGAAATTAACATAGCAACCTTGTCTCATACTACAAAAGATGAATTTGAAACTTTTATTACCTTCTTCCAGAGGTGGAGAACTATAGCCAGTCGATGTCCTTTCGAGATACCTAAGAAATAAAAGGTTACTATGTTCCAAGAAAACCTCAAACCAAAATTGAGAAGTGACTTAAGGGTACATTGTTGCACATCCTTTACAAAACTAGTGGAAAAGGGGATCATACTAGAAAAATCACTCATTGACAAAGAGAACTTAAGACCAAATGTGAAAAACACCCCCAATGATAGAAAAAAGTTTGGTCTCAGAATAAAAATGTTACCAATGATGGGGTAGTTGATGCAAAGACTTTACAAGAAAGACCAATCATCACACTTAGAGGAAATAACCCCTCTACCAACACACTCAACGCCATCAACCAAATTCCCAACACTACCCAAAACACCCAATGACCACAACAACAGAGACAATTTCCAAAACGTGAGTTCACTCCCCTTGGGGAACCCATCGAGTTAGCCTTCAAACAACTATTGCAACACAATCTTATACAGCTTCAAGGGCCAGGAAAATATGATCCAGGATAATTCAAATTGTCTTGGTGGGATGAAAATTCCTTTTGTGGCTTCCATCAGACTAAAGGACATAGCCTACAAAATTTTCATCAACTGAAAAACATCATACAGAACTTTGTCGAGAATAGTATTATTGAAGTTAGTGGATAGAAAACTACATCTTTGAACACTGATCAAAGGTATTTTTGGATCCATTACATGACCATGGGAAAGGAAAAGCCTCCAGTTCGAGTAACAATACCAATACTTCAACCAAATATGCTAATGTTAAGCATGATTATAGTGGAAAAATCATAAATCACCTTTGGGCCACTAATGAGCATGTCAATACCATTTCCATAAATAAAATTCTTGAGTGTGTTGTTAACACTCGCCGAACCAAGATCACCACCCAAGTTCCACCATCACACTAGGAACCACAGACGTCCAAGTCATAGTATAGCTTACTTGATTATTTGGGGAAGACCCCAACCCAAATCTCCATCTTGGAACTATTGCGTTTCTCCCTTGAACATTGATCTAGTTTACAAAAGGCCTTACAAAGTACCACTGTCCCTAATGATCTTGATGTCAATCAATTTGAGGAAATGGTGGGATACTTGACCAATAATCATCATGCCACCTTCTCTAAAGAATACTATGCAACTGAAAAGACAAATCATAATGACTTGTTACATCTTGAAGTCCTTGTTCACAAAACCAAAGTTAGATGAGTTTTGGTAGATGGAGGAGTAGGGTTAAATCTATGTACTTTAAAATTGATTCAAGCATTAGGTTTCTTGGAAGCATGTGTGGACACAACCAAAAGCATTGTCATCAAAGCTTATGACAATGAAGAATGAAAATCAAAGGGGGTGGTAACACTTCCTATCAGAATTGGTGCTACAGTTATGGAGACAAAATTCTAAGTCTTGGATCTCACCCTTCCATACAATCTTCTACTAGGCAGACCATGGATTCACACTATGAAGGCAGTTCCTTCTACCTACCATCAATGTCTCGAATTTCCCTACAATGGCACTAAAATAACAATAGATGGTGACCCCAACGCCAAGTACTAGTAAATAAAGAAGCTTCATCATCCAATTCATCCCAACATCTTGATCCATCCACTCTTACCAAAACATCCACTTCGCCATCATTACTTTCCACTGCTAGGGTTGAAATCCAAGACAAGGGTTGTGGAGAATATCACATGAAGACATCTTATTGTGTTAGCCACTTGATTCCTCCTAAATCTTATGGTTTACCTACAACAGATAGGAGATAGTCAATGGTCACTATACACATCCCTCCTTCAACAACCTTTACAAAATGGGGAGAATTAAGCAAAGAAGCCATAAATGTAGAAGATGTGACCTCTTGGTTGTATAGGGAAGACCAAGAAGAACCTCCTTCACTAGCTCACATTCCTATAGATCAATATGGAAAAGGTTTCAAAATCATGCAGAGCAAGGGATATAATAGACATAATGGTTTAGGCTTACATCAAGATGGGAGGAATGAACTAATCATTTTTTCTAAGTGGCCGAAAGGCTTAGGGCTTTGGTTTCAACTGATTCAGATTGGTGTTCCTAGTACCACATCACCTTTACTCGAGGAAGTAAGTGCTTCTGAAGATATTGAGATATCCGAAGAACCATTTGACCAACCCTATTATGACTCCCCCAACTCAAACGAATATAAGTGGGATTCCCTATCCTCCACCTCTGCCATGAACCTTGATAAACTATTTGGAGAACTTGACTTCATGCTTAAATCCTACCCAAATCCATTAAATTCCTTCCCACCAAAGAGTATGACAAAAGAGGAATAGTTTAAACATTACTATTGGGAATCTCTCGATCCTTCCTCTTGGGAACCTAACCAATCCATTTCAAATAACCAAACCTTGGCATTAGGCCCACCTTAAAATCTACCTACATCCAAGAAAAAGAGAAAAGAGGAATTGGTAAGAAAATTTTGTGACTATATGAACAACTCAACTTTTACCTTGACCTCTTTGAATTTTGACAACTCTGATGATGACATTCCTTTAGTCTATCCCTAGCTCATTGATTGGGACCAACAAGACACACCCGTCTTAGAAATTTTTGAGAATGATGAAGCAATTGTTGAGTTCCTGGTATTACGAGAAGGCATACCTAGTGGTGATCACAAGGCTAGATTTACCATTGACCTAGACAACAAGGCATATTTTGAGGAATCTGTTCAACCCTCCAATCGCAAAAATATGAAAAAATAATGAAAAAGATAAAAATGATGAGTCTCTAGGTGAAAACCGAAAGGTTCCTTTAGACAATGAAAAAGCAAAAAATAAGGATGCATCCAAAGGAAAAAACCTCTCTAAGGCACCTAAGGATGGAGGTTTGAACATTCTCCCTATTGCATAGGAAAATTCACCCATGCTAGTTGAAGAATCAGTGGAAGTTAACATAGGAACAAAAGAGAATCCCTGACTGGTATATTTTGTAGCATCATTGACAAAAGAAGAGTAACTAGAACTCAACAACTTCTTTACACAAAGACAAATTAATTTTTCCTGGTCATATGCAGACATGCCTAGGTTAGATCCTGAACTTTTACTACATCATTTTCCTTTGCAACTAGGTATAAAACTAGTAAAATAGAAATTGAGGAAAATGCACCCACAAATTGCTTTACTAGTCAAGGCTGAGCTGAAGAAACTGTTAGACATTGGCTTCATTAGATCAATTGACTATGAAACTTAGATTTTCAATCTTGTACAATCACCAAACCAATAGGGGGCATCCAAATCTACACAAAGTTCAGAGATATCAATAAGGCTTTCCCTAAAGATGACTTCCCTCTACCCAACATTTGACATGATAGTAGACATGACTACAAGATATGAGATGTTATCCCTTATGGATGGATTTTTAGGGTATAATTAGATCAAAATTACAATTGAAGACCCCCCTAAGACAACTTTCACATGTCCCTAGGGAACATATTGCTGGAATGTCATGCCCTTCAGACTCAAAAACACTGGAGCAACCTATCAACATGCCATGAACACTATTTTTCATGACCTTATACACACTCTTATGGAGGATTATGTCGATGATATTATTGCTAAATCGCTGACAAGGGATGATCATTTACAGGTCCTAGAAAATATATTTCAAAGACTAGAAGAGTATAAAGTGAGACTAAATTTGAAGAAATGTGTGTGTGGAGTGAAATTAGCAAAGCTTTTGGGCTATATCATTTCTAGATGATGCATTGAAGTAGATCTAGCGAAGGTAAAACAAATCATAGACACTAATGTTAGTCAGCTAAGGACATTACAAGGGAGACTGCAATCCATTAAATGATTCAAAGTGCAATTAGTAGATAAGAAACATCCCTTTCAATATTTACTTAGAAAATGAATACCTTTTGTATGGACAGGTAAATGCTAGGAAGCCTTTCAACTGATTAAAGTCTTAATGCCACCTGTTGAGGGATGACCACCGATTCTCTATATTTCAGCAACCCATTCATCACTAGAAGCATTTCTTTCATAGAATGATGAAGAAGGTCATGAAAGGGAGGTATACTACACCAGTCGCACCTTGGTAGGGTATGAGCATAACTATAGTACCATTGAACATGCTTGTCTTGTGGTAGTATTTTCTACTCAAAAACTAAGAAACTATATGTTGAACCATCAAATAATGTTGGTTGTGAAGATAGATCCTTTAAAATATCTCCTAAGCAAAGCAACATTAATAGGGAGACTAGTCAAATGGGTAATGATACTTAGTGAGTATGGCATCTTGTACACAGAGAGCAAGGCTATTAAGGGACAAGTCATTGTTGATCTATTAGCTGATGCATCGATACAAGCAGATCACCCTTTAGTGGAAAATTTTCCTGATGAGTTTATATTCACCATTGACACAGGCAGGACATGGAAACTATACTATGATGGGTCCCATACAAATCATGGCTTAGGGGCTGGTATCCTATTTATCACACCACAACGTGATTCTATCCCTAAGTCATTCAGGATTTCCTTTCCATGTACCAACAACATAGTAGAATATGAGGCTCTTGTGATAGGATTATGCATGGCAGTCAAATGGAAGATCAAGAACCTATAGGTTTATGGTGATTCTCAACTGGTAATCTGACAAGTAAATGATGATTATGAGATTAAGGATGAAAAGATTGCTCCCTACAAATGCATGGCAGATAGTTTTAAGGAGTACTTTGACAAGGTTGACTTTCATCAAATACCTCATGTTCTAAATAGGGTAGTAGATTCCATGGCTACTATTGCTTCACTCCTCGACATACTAAGTAATGTGCCTAAGTTCAAGTTTTTGGTAGAATAGATTTTGGCCCCTGCCTATGACATCCCAGATTCAGAGATGGTGTGTGATATTGTTGGTCTCGATTCCCCATGGTATAAAGATATCTATGATTACCTCCATGTCAAAATAATACCCTCTGACCTTTCCAATACATAGGACATTCCTTTGCAAGTCATCCAAGTACACCATCATCGGATACACCCTTTATAGATGTGCCTTAGACAATACCTTGTTGAGATGTCTCGATATTGATGAAGCACAAGCAACCTTGCATGGGGTACATGAGGGTATATGTGGATCCCATTCTAGCAGTCCTACCTTAGCTAAGAAGATTACGAGACTAGGTTACTATTGGCCTACCATGGAAAATGACTCATATATATTTGTTAAGAAATGTCACCATTGTCAGGTACACAGAGACTTGATACATGCACCAACACAGGAGCTCAGTCCCATAACGTCACCATGGACCTTTTCCCAATGGGGATTCAATATCATAGGAAAGATACATCCCACATCATCCAACGACCATAAGTTCATCATTATTGCCACTAGGTATTTTACGAAGTGGATTGAGGCTATTCCCATGACCCATATCATCAACTCATAGATTTCTAAGTTTATCTTGAACTATATCATCTATCGGTATGGTGTTCCTCAATCCATTATCACCGATAATGGCCATCCATTCAAGAACCAAGAATTTTGTCATCTCTGTGAAGAATTCCATATCCAACATCAATTTTGCACCCCATATTACCCACAAGGTAATGGCCAAGTTGAGGCATCTAATAAAACTATCATCAAAATCCTCAAAAAGACTATCAATGATGTTGGCTAGGATTGGCATTTATAGCTTAATCCACCCTTGTGGGCATATCATACAAGCATCTATACCCCCACCAATGCCACACCATATTCCTTAGTCTTTGGTTTTAAGGCCATTCTACCTATTAAGGTCGAGATTCCTTCCCTGAGGGTATCCTTGAAAGGGCACATTGATGATAAAGAGTATAGAGTTTCAAGACTACATGAGCTAGAATTCCTAGATGAACGAAGATAGAGGGCATTAGATCATCTCCAAGCATATCAAAATCATCTTCATCGTAGCTACAATAGGAAGGTCTTGAATAGAAACTTTGACATTAGTGACCTAGTGTTAATGGAGAATCCTAAGAATCAAGCCGAAAGAGAGAAACTAGGAGAGTTTGAACCTAAGTGGTTAGGAACCTACATTATCATAGAATCCTTTGGATCAGGAGTGTATCAACTCTCTACTCCTGAAGGAGAACCATTGTTAATAGCTATCAACAGTATTCATCTTAAAAAGTTCTATGCATAGCTTTTGAGAGCCTTGACTTAATTATCAAAAATACATTAAAAAAAAAATAAATAAAAAAATCATTACTTAGGTGAAAACCTAGCAAATAGGTGTCTTGGTAACATAAAAAAATTAGAAAATGAAAAAAAATAAGTAAAGAGAAACAAGTCATCCAATAGTGAAAACCACTTCGATGGCACTTTGGATAAGTACCATGGTGAAAACCTAGCAAACAGGCACCATGTGTAGTTGACTTTGCTCCTTTGTCTACCAGTATTCTAATTTGACTTCCCTGTACATGTCACCTATCTTTTCCATCCATCGCTTGTACATACCATTGATAATAAATGGTAGTCTTTTCCATAACTTGGAACGATTGACATCAAGTTTCTTTCATATCCCCCCATCCTATCCTATCCATAACCAGTTGGTTTTATGCTTGACTAGGGGCAAGCACTTTACCTATGTCATATTTGGTTTTTACATTAGCTATCCTGAAGATATAAAACCATCAAAAATTCAAAAAAAATTACAAAATATCCTAAGAAAATACAAAAAACATCAAAAAAATTTGAAAAGACAAAAAAATCAAAACAAGTCAAAAATAAAAAAAATAGAGTCAGAGTCAGTTGCACTTGTTAGTCTTTGTCATTTGTTGAACTACATTGCCTCTATGATTGGATGTAGGAAAGGCCATCTAGTGATGTACCCCTGAGGCATTAGGTCGGTCCTTTTAGGTTTGTCCGTACAAAATCATGATTCAATCCATTTGTCTATATGACAAGGTCATTGGCCATGTCGAACTATGAGGTCTTTGCGTGTATAACATAGGCAAGGCCATCAATTGATGAGCACCTAAGGCCACACTAGGTCAGTCCATTAGGGTTCATCACATGCACTATCACACACATCAGGTATCTTCATACAAATCAAGATGTTTATAGTCAGTCTTGACAGTCAAAATCTAGTTGAACTACGAGGTCTTTGTGTATATAATGTAGGAAAGGCCATCAATCAATGAGCCCCTGAGGCCACACTAGGTCATTCCTTTAGGGTTCATCATCACACACAGTCAATTGTTAGCACATCATATCAAGTCATACATCAACAAGATGAACATGTCAACAATCTCATCAAGTAAAATCAAACAAATTGTTAAAGCAACAAGCAAAACAAATCAACTTATGTCTACTATAGGATGTGTCCTTCCTTAAAACAAATATCAACAAAACAATCAACCCATGTCTTATATAGGATGAGTCTTTCTTGAATACAAACACTTTCAAACAAATCAACAAGGCCTTACACAGGTTATCACATCAATGACATCAAACTCAACGTCTTATATGATATATGTCTTTCTGAAACCAGACTTTTGTCAGGCCTTATAGAGATAGTCATAACATCAAAACCAAACTCAACATCTTATTCAGTATGTGTCTCTCCTGAAATCAGGTTTTATCAATCAATCATCTTGTCAATCAAAACAATCAAACAAATAGATCAAGTTTTGGCAATTATTTTACTACCTTTGATTTTGTGGCTTATTTATCTTATCCTTTCATTTGACTTTATGATTGGAATCCTGTTACTAGATTTCTCAAGGATGTCCCATGAAGGATTTAGAGAAGCAATGATGTATCATACTTCCATTTTCTTTGACTATTGTTTGTTGATTGTCTTTTAACTTTGGATTTTGAGTCATGTTACTAGTTTCCTCAAGGATTTTCCATGAAGGATTTAGAGGAGCGATGATGTCTCATGACCCATCTTTTATTTGTTTCTTGTTTGTGGTTTGTATTGACAAAAAGACTGGGGAAAATTGCACCCTTAGTATGATTCAAGACAATCCTTATCTGTGACTATTTATTGTTAGAAGGTGGATGACCTTGCACACCTTGATCTATGTCATATCATGGTGATTGTATCCATTTGTATTAGTTACTGCCCAATGATGATAAAGTGCAAAGCCTTTTGTGATTTGGAAAAATATCGAAGATTGCTAATACTAACAACCATATTTTTTATTATTCATCTTCTTTTCACACTAACATTTCTTCTTTCTTGCATTATGATGGAGTCCTATGACACACAAAAATATAAAGCATCCTGCATATGCATTCATGTTAGAAACATCATGTAAATATCATACATTGTAAATCATACATATATCTTACATTTCAAAAACACAAAAACATAGGCATCTATCATATCTAGGAAATCATGGCATAATAGGAATTCATCATCATATATTACACACAAAAATCCTTACATGTACATAACACATGTAAATATATGTATCACATTACATCATCATCAAACATATAGCATCACATGTAGATAGAATTGTATATATAAACATCACATTGCATTTCATAATCATAAATTGCATACATAACATCCATTGATACCATAAGAAATCAATGCATACATCATCATATAGAATCAACATCACATCATAGGCTGCATAAACACATCATAAGGTAGATATGATCATCCATAACATAGGCATATCATATAGAAATAACATGCATAAATAAAAGACCGCATAATCATAATAGAACTGCATATCATAGGAATTGCTGCCAACAGCATATATATATATATATCATTCAAAATGTGTCACATCACAATGTCATAATGTATCAATAAATATGAAGCATGTAGGCTCTATGATTAAAGTACAATGTCCATCAATAAATAACATAACATGTCCCTATCCAGAACTCCCACTACTCCCATGAGGAGAATGTGAAGATGACTAATGGTGGGATCCTAATGACTTGTGTGCAGAAGGAGGCTTGTCATAGCCCAGTCTTGAGAAGTCCTACCACCCCCTCTATACTCTATGTCCTACTATGAGTCCTACTTTGGGACCTTCCACTATGTGCCTGAGAAAAAATGGGAGCCCGTCTCTCAGGAGGAACCTCTCCCTCATAAAGATCCCTATAATAGGAGGCTCTCTCCACAACCCTGACTAACTCTCAAGTGAAAGCATGAGATGACCCATTGTAAAGATCTTTGATCTCTATAGACATCTGCTTGGTCTCCTATCTTTGAGCTATAGTCTAATCCCTATCCATGTCGGCCCTATCCCTCTCCATCTGTAATGAGTCCCACTCTACCATCAGAACCATCATCCTCTCATCAAGGGATTCCACCTGAGCATGCAAATCTGATGTATCTTGATCAACAGGACCTATCTCATCCTATCATGGCCACTCCATCTCATCATCCTCCCACTCCTTCACAATCCTATCTTGGAAATCCTTCTCCTAGTTGTTAATCTTCTCCTCCTCATCATTTTCCTAGTAGCCAGTGAGCAGACCAAGAGCACCTATCTCTGCCTCATCCCTACCTGCCTCCTCCTCTCTCGCATGCTCCTATCCACTGACCTCAACATGAACCTCATCCTCACCTCTTCCAACATCCTCTATGGTAACATCCTCTCCCTCCCTCTCATCCTCATGGATGTGTGAAAAATGTGGGCCTCGTCCTCTATGACCACATCTCCCCCTCCCACCACCTCTCCAACCTCCTCCTCCTCTATCTCCACCATCACCTCTACCACCTCTCCCACCATGACCTCTGACTCTCCCACATCTACCTTGTAGTCCTATCATCCGCCTCTCCACAAGAGCATCCTGGTTTGGATTTGTCAAGGGAATTGGCCTATGACTAGCTTACTAGTGATCATATGCCTCTGTAGTACCTGGATCTACTGCTTCACCTCTCCAACCCCACTATACTAGCTATAAGGCATCAATGCTTGCCTCTGCTATCGCAACCTGAATCTCTACTCCCCATAAAGTCACCTCTCTCAAAGATCTAGAATAATCTGCTCGACCTCGAGGCTCATCCTGCACCTTGCCAAACTGTCTCAGGACCCGGTCTGGAAAATGCCTCTTAATGATGTGTACATGTGAGATGGTCTGTCGAATCAAATATTGTGTCTACCAAAAAAATGCCAAATGCTCATCCTCATTTGGCCACTGTGGGAAATCCATGTATGGCCTCCAAATAAACTGAACCATCATGTTGATGGCATGTCTGTAATAACCAATATCACCAACATACATCTAGGTGTTTTCCCGCACATAACGGAAGGCATAGGGTGATCCCTATTGTAGCTTTGCTATGACAGGCAGATGAAAATTGGTTGTGTTCCCATGCCCAAACCATTAGGAGCATGGTACCACAACTCATAGACTATGCCTCTCTATAGGAAATATCATCCAAATGGAAGCATAACATGACCAATAAACAAGGGCCACAAGCATAAAGCCCTCACCTCTCTAACATGCCTACAAGTATCTCCCCCCATCTTACAGGGAATCTATGACCTTGATGGTTAGGAAGAACTAAACCTCCAATCAATGTACATAATAAACAATCTAATCTACCATATCTCTATGCCAAAACATGCCATCTAACCTCATAGTGGTCCATCCCTAACTATCTAATGTCCTAATGGGGATAGTATCTACACAACTCTACAAAACCCCTCTGAGTATCATACATAACCCTAGCTCCTCTAATCGGTAATCTAAATATCCTATATACATCCTCTAATGTCATCGTCACCTCACTAGTAGGTAGATGAAATGACGATGTCTCTGAGTGTCACCACTCACAAAAAGCAGTCAATCGACCTCGGTTTGCCTGAATAGTGGGCATGAATGTCACATGGTGTAGACCCAAATGCCATAAAAACCATTTCTCCCCACTCCACAGATGATCATGGAAGCCGAAATTCAATGGTCTTGACTCTTTGGTATATATCATATTTAAAACAACCTACAATGGCATTATGCATGCCTCATGTTAGAATCAAAAAACTTATCCTAGTCTAAATTTTCAACATTGTCTACTAATCAAATGCATCATTTCATTTAAAAATGCGTTGCAAAAATCAAATGTGTCATTTAAATTTGTAAATGCATCTCAAATAACCACATGCGTCAATATCCTATGAAAATGTGATTCATAATGCAAATGCACCACAATGCAATCATGCACAAATAATAGAATCAACACAATGCAAATGGATCTAAAAAAATCAAATGCATTGCTAAAATATATATGCACCACTCTGAATTACAAATACCATGCAAATCTGCATATGCGTTGAAATAAAAAACAAATACGTTCATCTTTCAAACAACCTACACTATCCTATGACGTGAACTTTCAAATGCGACATTTTGAATGCAAATGCATCAAATACGTATACATATGTGGTCTTATAGAAAATGAGCGTGACAAAAAAATGCAATAAATGCCTACAAAAGCATGAAAATCAAATTTTCAAAAGGCGGTTTCCGACTACATACTAGGTTGTCTGAGCATCTGGATGCAATAACCATGATGTTGCAAGTGTGGAACTAGAGACATGGTCTCTAGAAGTCTAGAGAAAAAATCACAATTTTCTAAACTTGGAAGGTGAAAATGAATTGGATTTTCACCCAATTTATATTTATACCTAAGTTTTTTTGTGGCATTTCCTCCAATCTTGTTTATTGGCCGCATAAAATTCCAACTTCTATCGACCCGTAAACATACCTAACACCTCAAAACTCATTTATGTCAACTCCACTGCATTTCTGGCTATCAAATTTACTAATTGGGAATATTTCCAAAAGAATTGGATTTTTTTGAAAATTTGTCAATTTTCTCGAGGGGGCATACCTTCACCTGTTTTACACTGGGGCATGACTGGGGCATGTTTTTTATTTATTTTCTTTAACAATAATGCTAAAATGACAATGTATCAAATAGGGGAAAAATGTAGGCACTGAAATTTAGTCTAAGCCTATGACTTCAATTTCTTCATAATTCGTATTTTCATGGTCATGATTAAATAATGTTAATTATTTAATTATTCTCTAAAGTCCTTTATTTCTCTATTAATTAAATAAACTTGATTATTTACTTAATTTACTTTAACATTTATTCATCTATCAATTAAATAACTTTAATTACTTAATTAATTCACATTATCCTTATTCTATCCTAATTAATTAAATAAACACTCTTTATTTAATTACATCACTAATTAACTTTAACCTCCTTAAATTAAATAAATTCTTATTTAATTTATCTTTATCGTATTATCAACTATAATTAAATAAATACTTTAATACTTTAATTATTCATTTAACCTTTTCTTTACTCAATTAAATAAATCTTATTTATTTAATTAATCCCTAAATGTTGAATCTTGAATTAAATAATCATTTAATTCATAAAATTATATTTTTAACACATTCTTCTATATTTAGATAAATGTTTAAGTTATCTAAGTATTCATTCCCACTTGACTCGAGATCTATTTGAATCAGTCAATTATCTCCTGATTTAATGTATGAGTGTCTTTCATGAATAAACTCTATGTCATAACCACTTAGTTATCTGGTTCTAACTCATGCATGTACACATTTATTAATTAAATATCTTTATTTAATTAATTATTTTTATGTGTACATTCGAACAGATCATTTATGTTAATCTATCTCTATCTTTGTCATGCAAACATTATTCTTCTAATTTTCAAATACTTTTAACTCAAGATTAAATCATTATTTAATCTTTATATCTATTATTCACTCATGTTAGTACTAACATTTATATTAATGCATGTCAAATCCTTGGATCTAAATCATCAGTTTATCTTTCAATGTTGACCTCTCATCCAAATGATCAATTTTCTATAAATTGACTTGTCTTTCATCATTTCAACTCCTCTCGAAATTGTATGACTTTTGGAGCACTTGTTTAATCTTTGATATTTTTCTATAATCACATCTATCAAGGCGATAATTGCACACGTACTACAAATCTAAGGGCAAGAATACCATCACAATGAAATGGAGAAGGAAAATTGAGGTCATTCATGGAAGGATGTAGATACTAGGTGAGATCGCTCTTTGTTTATGTTTTCTTTGTGCTTTTTTTTTCAACTTTAGATTACATTAGAGTGTATTAGCCTTTGAGTTTGCTTTAATCTTTCCTATTTTCATGATGTTACAAATGTTATGTGTAGGAATTGTTAGTTTGGAAAGCAAGAAAGAAATCATTATAGATCAAAGGAACAATCTACTACCAGATTACTAGATTTAATTCATACAAATCTTTGTGGTCCTACAAGAGTGAAAATTATACTTGGTGAAAGGTACTTTATGCTTTTAATTTCTAGATATACATGGCTTACATTTCTTAGAGAGAAATCAAATGCATTAGATAGATTCAAGAAATTCAAAGCTATGGTTGAAAATGAAGTAAACTTGAAGATAAAATGCTTAAGGTCTGACAAAGGTGGAGAATTCACCTCCCATGAGTTTAATATGTTTTTTGAAGTGTATGGAATAAATAGACAGTTATCTACCTCAAGAACTCCTTAGCATAATGGAGTTGTTGAAAGGAAAAATAGAACAAT
Source organism: Sequoia sempervirens (assembly GCA_007258455.2). Classification (NCBI taxonomy): domain Eukaryota; kingdom Viridiplantae; phylum Streptophyta; class Pinopsida; order Cupressales; family Cupressaceae; genus Sequoia; species Sequoia sempervirens. The sequence goes on along the minus strand of VDFB02058242.1, from coordinate 765,604,199 downwards.
TCAAGAGGCTACTAGATCAATGATCATTGAGTTTGGTTTATCATAATTTTACTAGAAAGAAGTTATTCATACTATTGTTTATGTATTCAATCAAGTTCAAGCAAGAGAAAATAGTACAAAGACTCCCTATGGGCTATGGCATGAAAGAATTCCTACTGTTAAGTATTTCAAGGTATTCAAAAGAAAATTTTATATCAGAAGAGATGGAGAGACTTTGGGAAAGTTTGATGCAAGAAGTGATGAAGGTATTTTCCTTGGATATTCTACTAATAGAAAGGAATACAAATGTTTCAATAAGAGACTGAGAAATATTATAGAGTGAAAATGTCAAGGTTGATGAGAAAATGAATTTTTTTGTTGAGATTAATGGATATGTATCTGATGAACTTGATTATGTAAGAATAGAAGAGATTGAAGAACATGAAAAGGATGAGCAAGAGAAGTAGGATGACCAAAATGAAAGAGAAGAAGAAGCTCCAATGGTGTCCTCTAAGACACCTTGATATGTACAAAAGAATCATTCAAAAAGTTAGATTATTAGTGATAAGACAAAAGGTGTATTAACTAGAAGCAAAGCTACTATTGAAGTGAATATATGTATACTTTTTGAGCTTGAACCAAATATTGTAAGTGAAGCTTGTAAAGATAAACATTAGATGGAAGCCATGAAAGATGAACTTATGCAAATTGAGATGAATCAAACTTGGGAATTGGTCCCAATATCAGTAGATAAAAACATTATTGGATCGAATTGGGTGTTTAGAAATAAGCTGAATGAGAATGAAGAAGTGGATAGAAACAAAGCAAGACTTGTGTGTAAAGGTTACTCACAAGTAGGAGGCATGGATTTTCAGGAAAAAGTTTCTTTAGTAGCAAGAATGGAAGCTATAAGTATGTTCTTAGCATTTGCTGCTCATAAAGATTTTAAGGTCTATTAGATGGATGTCTAGTTAGAATTTTTGAATGGTGAGCTAAAAGAAGAATGTTAGTCTAGGTTTTTTATTTTCCTTATGTTAGGGAATATTTATTTTTCCTACACACATTATTAAGCTTTCTTAGGTTATATTAGAATGGTTAGGATGAGGACATGTGGCATAAATCCATCATTCGCACATGTCACTCACACCCACCTTTGGGTAGTTGAGTCTCACACCCTCTTTTGGATTTATTAGCCACCTCTCATAACCATTTCTTGTATTTACCTGAGAAGGCATAACCATGTAATCTAGCATTTACCAAGTAGGTAAAACTCCCACCTATTATGGGAACTTAGGAGTTATTATTCTTCTTGGATTTATTTTCCATTATCTTTTTGTATAAGTAGCACTCACCCTTCCCCTTGGCTAGTGAGTAATATGGACTACTAGTTCAATGCTAAGGGAGTGTTGATTTTATTCATCTCCTAATCTCTTTTCTTCCTTTCCTTCAATAATTTTGACCTTAGGTGGTTTCACAACCAAATCTAACATGGTATCAGAGCTGGTTGTGACTTGTGGGATAACAATTTTTTCAATTCATTCTTGAAAGCAAAGTATGCTCTTCTCTTGCATCCAATGTTGACCTAGAGAATTAGAAATACTTGAGAGAGATCTTAGTTTCTATGGGGGCTTCCTTTCTATTGCATTTTATTGTAGGTGTTTTGGAGCTACCTGGAGACATTCTAAGCTCACCATTGAGTTTTGAGTATCTGAAAAAGTCATATTATGATTTTGTTTTGTCCAATTTGGACACTAGATGAGAGATCTATGAAGGGTTGAAGAAAGAGGTTTTCAAAGAGGATCCAGAAGGTAGCCATCAAATCGGTGAATTTTTGGCCCAAACAGACCTTGCCATCACACTTAGAAGGCATCAAAACCTAAGGGTTGACTACCAAATTGTCAAAAACAAAGAAGTTGACTTCTAAGTCATTTTTTTTACATTCTAGGTCGTATGACCCCTTCCACATAGACAATATGAAATCTTTCTTTTCTAAAAAAAAAATTAAATATATTTTCCTCCATTCAAAAAAATATTTTGAAAAAAAAAGGTTTGCAAATTTAAATTGAAAAAAAAGTATTTGAAAATCAAAAATCAAAACAAAGTTTTGCAGTTTATTCACTACAGATGTACTTGTGAATACAGGTATGGTACCTACACTTCGTACCCGTGGGCTTGGAGGTTGCCACATGACATGTCTTGATTGGGCTGCATGGGCCCCTCATCTCTCCCAGTGGTCTTTATTAATTCAACCAATGAATCAATGAAGGGAATATTCTAATATATTCAAAGATTTTGGTGAAAGATTTAACTGATGGTGATGTCTTGAAACCGTCAATTTTAAGCTCAAATCTTGTAGAATATTTTATCCGGCTAAAGAATATTATTTTTTGATGATAGAAAAGCTACCAATTTTAATCACAAGGAATATTAATGTCATCATGGCGTCAGTGCTGATGTCAACAAGCTCTTCAAAAATTTAGGACCCCTCTCCATTGCAATTTTTGTTTTTGCACCTGAACTTTGGAGGGTCCATTCTCAAGCATACGGAAGCATTTTTCAATATAATTTGTTTTGATTTAGGATAAAAAATTTCACTCTTTGAAGTGGTGTGATATGTTTTTGCTCAAGTGATCTCATTTTTTCTAGAAATTTAGTTTTCCCATTAGATCTAAAGGACAATCATTATTTTTTGAACTTCAAATGGATGTAACTTTGATGTACGACCTCAGATTAAGGTGATTCTTATTTTTAAAGTGAATATTTTTCCAAGCACTACACATTGGTGCTATTTTCAGGTTCTTATTCTAATATTTTATTGTACTTTCAGTATTTGGGTCTATTTTGGACACTTGTAGAAATTTGGAAAACAACTCTGACAATGTAAATGCATTGATTTATAAAGTTCCAAATCATTTTTTTGTTGGGGGGATTCTTGATTAAGTGAAAAAGGGGGGGTTTCTTTGTGTTTTTCTTCTTACATTTTCTCTCACATTGCAATAATAATCTAAAACAGATAAAATGGTTCCTTTACTCACACCATACAATTACTTTGAGTGTAAAAATGAAATGGAAATTCACTTAAGGAAGTTAAAATTTTATAGAATAACAATGGGTATTGATAAGGAACTTACAAAGGATGAAGAAAATCCTTAATGGTTCAATAAATGTGATGAAGCTTTTGGAACCTTATGCATGGTTGTGTCTCCTAATCTATGCTTTCATATTATGTTTGCAAAATCACCAAATGAATTGTGGAATACTTTGAATACTCTCTCTGGTAAACATGATGATTTGAGAGAACATTCATTGGAGAACAAGCTCATAGGATTGATCCCATGCAATTTTGGCACCATTCAGGATTTCTTTACTAAATTGAATGTCATAAGATTGCAATTGGAGCAATGTGGAATTAAAAAGGATGAATCACAGTTGATTTTAAGAATTCTTTCAAAACTTGGTCCAGATTATGCAGTGTTTGTTTCTACATTTCATGCAATGAAAAGAGCCTTAGGAAAAGGATTTACTATGTCTTCTCTAGGTGAGTTCATAGTTGATCTCACAAATGAGCAAGATATATTGATTCAAATGGGAATTATTAAATATTCTAAGTTTCAAGCCTTGACTGCAAAACAAGGCACTAACAAGAAAAAAAAGAAACAAAGGAACCAAGGAGATATAAAGAAATATTTAGATCAATCTTCATCTACTTTTAAAGTAGACTCTAAATTCTCTTCAAAAGAGGATTCATCTAAGAAGGATAATCCCACATTTTCATATTTCAAGAGAAGTGGAAATGAAGAAAATTCTTGTTATAAGAAGGATATTTATGAACTAAAATATATTCTTGAGAAGAAAAAAATTAGTTTTCCTTCTCAAATGGTTGATTCAACTTCTTCTTCTAATTCCAAAAATTCAAAACAATCAAAATTTGATAAGGACAAAGGCCATACTACAAGGGTAGGTAAATCAAAAGGTAAAGTTCTTTGTTCTTCTACAGGTCTTGGATTAGGGAGATGGCTCCTAGACTCTGGAGCTTCTCACCATATGATTCTACATAGTCTATGTTCTCTTCTTTTGAGCCTTGTGTTATGCCACATATTGTGATGGGAAACAATACATACATGGATGTAATTGGGAAAGGATCTGTTGATATTAGGGAAGGAACCTTCAATGATGTTTTGGATGTACCCCATCTTTCAAACAATATTCTTTCCATCTATTAGATCACTCATGGTGGAGCAAGGAAGATTGCAGAATTCACACCTAATTCAGCTATCATCAGAGACTTGGAGAGAAGAGAGATAATTTCTATTGGGATGGTTGATCATGCATCTTGGTTATACACCTTTTTAGAATTTGCACCTTATGATGGTTATGATCCTTTGGTTGTGGATCACACTCCTAATGTGAATTTTGGTTTTGAGGAGAACTTTGGTTACTTGAACTTGGGTATTCTCAAATGTGATCCAATTCTTAAGCCTTGCATTCTATCTCCTCCACCTACTATTTATTTTGAGGATACTTGTGTTGTTACATTCATAGCTACTTGTGATTCAGTGTAGAAAAATCTACATCATCTTCTAGACATAGCTACTTTGGATGACTACTTGGAAAACATTGCAGGTTTGTTGATAGAGTCTCATATTTCATAGTTGGGAGATAGTATTCATGACATTCATCTTCTCTTTGATGAAGTTGATTCTTCTTCAATTGTTGTGAGGGAACCTTTGGATCCTCTTGTTCATTCTCCACATGATCATTCATCACACTTTGACATGACTGTGGATACTTTTGAGCAACATTTGGAGGATGCATCTTTTTCTTCAGAGGAGATAGTGGAGTCTTTGGATCTTGTTCTACATACATCTCTACTATGATCTCAATTGTCATCTTCATCAGTGTGGCCTAGAATGCCTGATTTGATGGTGGTAGCCTTTTACATTGACATGGAGACACATGAGCAGTTTTCAAAGACATCTTACATTTTGAGCTTTCTTCCCTTATATTCCTTTCAAGAACGGAAATATGTTTTTTACACACTATTGGTTTTGTTTCTTCCTAAGGGGAAGAATATTGTTCAATGATCATGGTCCATCTTTTACATCCATTTTTGAGCATCAACCATTGGTACAATTGACTACTTGAGGGAAGGCTAAATAGTATTTCTTCTCCTTTCTATTTTGGAGGGGAATTCTTCCTTGCATGGTATTCTTCTTGTGTTGGGAAACTTGTTTTCTTTTCTCTTTTGGGGAGGAATTTTGTCCCACTAGGTTTTCAACTTTTATTCATTGCTGAGAGATTATTTTGTGCATGGGTACCTAACATGGTCTAGTAGCCAGGATCCATCTTTGTGTATTTTCACCCACCTAAGCTACACTTAAGGGGGGTGTTATTGTAGGTTTTTTATTTTCCTTATGTTAGGGAATATTTATTTTCCTACATACATTATTAAGCTTGCTTAGGTTATATTAGAATGGTTAGGATAGGGACATGTGGTATAAATCCATCATTCACATGTATCACTCACATCCACATTTGGTTAATTGAGTCTTACACTCTCCTTTTGGATTTCACCTCTCATAACCATTTCTTGTCTTCACCTAAGTAGGCATAACCATGTAATCTAGCATTTACCAAGTAGATAAAACTCCCGCATATTATGGGCACTTGGGAGGCATTATTCCTCTTGGATTTATCTACCATTATTTTTCCATATATGTAGCACTCACCCCTCCCCTTGGCTAATGAGTAATATGGAATGCTAGTTCAATGCTAAGGGAGTGTTAAGTTTATTCATCTCTTGATCTCTTTTCTTGCTTTCCTTCAATCATTCTGATCTTGGGTGGTTTCATGACCAAATCTAACAAAGAAGTCTACATGGAACAACTAGAAGGATTTCAATGTTAGAACACAATGATTTACTAAGAGGGGGGTGAATCAGTAGATATTAAAAAAAAAATTCTTCAAGACTTTTGCAGATTCAATCCTAAACTCAGATGTGTAGATTGAAACATGAACAAATATAATGACCACAAGCACAAGAGAGATCAACACATAACATCAGATGTATGTGGAAAACCCAACATGGGAAAAACCATGGTGAGAAATGTTGCTAGGATCTACTGTCCTAATCCATCCTCACAAGCATCAAAGTTTAGTTACAAGTTTAAAGGGCTACAACCCCAAGGAAGCTTCAAATCCCTGTTTCAAAAATAATAGATTCAAGGATGCTACAACCGCTTGCAAATCTAAAAGTTCAAACATGCATATAAGTGGTTCTACATAAACCTAAGATGCATCAATACATGCAATACCATGTTGCACTTTATGTAACTTACACTCTATTTTATAGACACACTCTCAGGAACACATGCTTCTATTCTTCACTCTTCTCTTCTCTACACTTCCTTCTCTACCATATTCTCAGTTGTACATCTCTTTGTTTAGTAATCTCCTCTACTCTTTAGTTTCTTCTCTATCATATTCTCAGTTGTACATCTATTTGTTCAGCACTCTTCTCTACTCTACACTTCCTTCTCTACTGTATTCTCAAATGTACATCCCTTTGTTCAACACTCTCCTCTGCTTTGCACTCTCCTCTATTCTACACTTGTTTCTCTACAAAATTCTCAGTTGTATTTTTCTCTTTTCAACACATAGTGCACTTACAAAATTCTAACTCTCCTTCTACAACACACTTCAACTCTTAGAAAATTCTTGATTGTATTTCTTTTTCACCGATGTGCAATTAATACCTTGGGATCCACTTCATCATCCAGATCAGCCCTAGCATCATATTAGGGTTTCCCTTATTCTCTAGCTTCACCAACAAGCTGCCAGTTCATCAAGCCACACACCATCATTAAGATATCTTATAAGGTTTATCAGATTTCACCATACCTATGCATCAATCCATACAACAATTAATTTAGTTACAAATATTTTCCCTTCATTCTCTCTTCCAAACCCTAAAATATAATTTTTCATTCAATTCATTCTTCTGATTATTCGATCTAATCTTTATTTTTTTCTTAGAGATTAGCTCTACAATCTATGTCATTGTTGTGTGCATAAAATATCATTTACATTGGTCGTTGGGTGCAGTTGGACCAATTAATTCTTCATCTGTGTTGGTTACTATTCAAAAACCTCATTCACACTGAGTTATCCATTTGTGATTACTACATTTATATCTAGGTCGTCGATCTTCTGACTTCATGCCATGATCCTACACTTTCCATACACTAATGCAACTTTAAAACACAACCATCCAATGAAAGGTTTTTTAAATCTCCATCGCCAATATTCATTAACCATTGTACACCATTGGATCAATCACCAAACAACTGCATTGCAGATCTCTTTATACATAGCTTGCCATATGCAATGTCCACTAAGACCACAAATCCAAAATTCACACATATCATAAGCTCAGGCAATAAGGCCACATAAACCTTGCAATGTATGTGATTTTTTTCCATTTGTCATCCATGTCATCACCACCTAATTTGCAACAATAATATGAATTAGCATATCGAGCAATCATTCTTCACCACCTATTCATCTCTGCCACAATTTGTTAGCGTATCGGGTCCCACCAAATTCATTGTGAGCACCGCTAGATCTTCTACATTTAATCATTGTCATTCATCATTGTGCATACATCATCTTCCACTATCTGGTCCCACTAGAAATGTTATGAGGTGTGCGACCACTATCTGATATCGACTGTTGTGGATTAGTCTCGACCATTCCTCACAGACCCATGTCTCCTCTTTCAGCCTCATGTGGTGGTGTGGTGTACAATGCTATATCACATCTCCTCTTTTATCCTTGTGCGATGGTATGGTGTCTATCATTTTCCCGTATCTCCTTGAACTGTGGTGTGTGGTCGTGCGGTGTCTACCTCTATACCGCTTCTCCTTCCTTCTTGCTATGTAGTGGAGCGATGACTTTGCAATCCCACAAGTGTGTTCCATTGGCTTGAAATTAGCATGGTGAAAGTATCATTTCATGGAATTTGTGAGTGGATTATCTATCTGGAACTTGCTTTGTATTTAATATGAAAATGACACTATTTAGTGTGATTTGGCGATTATAATCTGGGCTCTCATTTTTTATTTATTCTAGGTTTGTTTTTGGTTATCTCTATTATCAAATTTTCACTATAGCTCAATTTGACGGAGTTGATTTACTCAAAGATTCATTTTAAGGTTAAAATTTAAATTAACCTCTACAAATGTTTAACCATGGTAAGTGTTTAAATTATTTTGAAGTTTCAACATGCAATGTGTTTAAGTTGTCTGATTCAATTAAAACATTAAGAGTTGCATAAATGAAACGAGATGCTTTCATTCTATATTTAGTTGCAATGTTCAAACATTGTTTTACATAAAAGGAAAATATACAAAATTGAACAAGTGATTTACAAGTGTTGAATTTATATTCATTGGGTAATGAAGAATCAAATGTCCCACACAAGCCGTGGGAGTAGTTGTGATATTGTAGCAATAGAAAAATTCTACACTATTGAAGATGAAAGAAAAGAAGACACATAAGAATGAACATAATCATCATTTCCTATAAGTCTTTGAGTTGATTCTGGAATGGTGCACCATCCTTGTCCCCAAGTTCTTGATAGACCTGTAAGAGATATCAAAAGTTGTTAGAGCTTTGAATATGAACATTCCTATATGAATTATCAACACTAATGGAGAATGTTGCTAATGATACATTGAAACAACTGAGAGAGAGCAAGAAGTGTGCTAGGAACCAAGGAGCAAACATCAAAATAATATATTGTTTTTATGTAACATTATTTGTTTTCATGTGCAGGTATAGGAAAAGGCATGTTGTTGATCTAGATATAAATTCATAAATCATGTGGTGTAAAATGGGCTCTCACAAGGGTTGAGACTTGGCATGCTATTCCCCAAGCATCCAAAGAGGGGCTAATGTAGAAATAGATCCAAAAATGTTCAAGGAAAGACATCCATTAGATGAGTGCATCATAAAGTGCCAAGAAGACTCAAATAGTTGACCATTCAGGACAGTCAACTCTTAAGGTGCAATGAATTGAAAATAATGAATGATCAACTATTCAAGTGCATGATCACATAATGTGATAGTGAACATGCATACATAATGCCTTGTTTATAATCATTAATTACAGCTAAAGCAAATTAAAATCCCTAGAGCATCACAATAGAATGATTCATATTTCAAAATATTCCATGCAAATGTTGCATTCATATCATCATGTTGTTGCTTAAGAGGTAAAAATGCATGAAGAGTACAGAAGAGGGGTTGGCTCCATCAGTAACAAAGCAACAAATGGTTGTAAGTGATCCACTGAAGGTAGAAAATGAATGCAAAGAGGGAATGTTGAATCAAAGTGCAAGGCATCAAGAATTTGAGGGCTAAATGAAATTTGGAACAACATCATACATGGAGGTAATTTGCAAGTTTTGAATTTGTTTCAATATTTTGGAACCATCTGTATGAAAGGAAAAATTTGATTGCATAGTTCATTAATTATCTAAAATAAAAAATGAAGCACAAGAATGTAAGAGATAAGTGGAATGTGCATGTTCTGAAGCATGAAATGCATGAAAGCCATGATAGATGGTTACAAATGAAGCACTAAAAACATAATGGAAATGAATCGACTCTATTTCATCACATTTGGAGCTAAAGAAGTTTCCTCATAATTCCAAAGGTTTCTTAGAGTATGGTTCAGAACAACATCATCATTGAAGAGGATTTGCAAAATAACTAAGTTTATTTTAGAATTCCTATGTTTGAAACATGTGTTTCATGGCCTTGACTCATTAAGAATGGAATTGAAAGCATTCAAATTAAGCATCTAAATGTGATAGCAAGCATCAAAGTTCCCTACAAAATTCATGTTTGTTGCAAGAGTAGAGTAAGCCTACCTTTAGGAAAAGAGCATGTTGAAAAGAGTAGATGAAAATGGCTAAGTGATACATGTGAGAAAATGAAACATTATGGTGATATAAAATAGTAAAAAATGCTTAAATTTCCTAGGGTCTCAAAGTAAATGGGATAGTGATGCTAAATCTACTATGTAATAAGATGCACCTATGGGAATAGAGAAAACAATATTGCATATGCTTTTTAAACTTGAACTATGATAGTGGCAGGGGTAAGAGATGAAGCCATTGTGTTTCTCTAAAAACATGTGTTCAAGCTACATGAGGCTAACTCATAAAGGCATGTTTCCAAAATATGCAAATACATGTGGTGTCAATTCGGGTTTGAAACAAACCCCATTGTTTTGTTTTCCATGAGGTATTTCTAGAATGTAAGATGGGAGGTATTTTCAAGCTCAAGGAAGGGAAAAAATCCCCAACTATTATTTATAATCCCACAGCCTAGAGAGGCCAAAAAATTTTCTCTTATGAGCCATGTTCCCCACTTCAGGGGTTTCAAGATACAATTTCAAGTGTAAAGAAAGAGACCAAGGGTTCGAACCCTTGTGTTCATTTTTTCCAAAAAACAATGAAGAACGTAGTATGGCTGCAACCATAAGGGTTTGAGAAACCCACAAAAAGAGAATGTGCATTTGAAGAGTGTTTCCATTCAACAATAATACCATTTGCACATTGTGGGCCGAGCCCATATATTTTCATTCAACAAAAGGAAGGAGAACACACAGTGAGGTCACAGCTTGTACAATGGCCTTCAACATTTTCTTCATAATGCTCATATTTTTTGCAAGACAAAGATTGGGTAAGCTTTGTTTAAGAGGGAAATGCTCGAAATAGTGAAGCTTACCTTCTGTATGGAGGTGTAGAAACACAACACTATCATGGACAATGCTTCAAGAAATGCCCTAAACAATGTCTCCATGGTCAGCCATAAGGATGGAAAAAATAATGATATAGAAAAGAAAAAACAAATGCGTCAAAATACCATGGTGGTTGTGGGCTCTAAGGCCATTTATCCATTAAAATAAAATCCAACAAAGGAAACAAAATGCATTCAGAGCTTACCACAATGGAGAAGGCTGAATTCTTGAAGATTTGAAGAGGAAGGAGCTCAATGGTGGCTTCAAAGACAAAGCTCTAGTTTTCCCATGGTGGTGCAAGTAGAGCCACATATTTCACCAGAAGTTGATGATGCAAATGAATTGCAAGTGAAGTTTTTGAAGGCCTTTTGTGTGTTAGGGTTTCACCCTTATCAGCCTATGTGTTTTTTATCACATATGTTTTATTTTTCAAATGCCACCATTATTCATGTGCCTAGGCCGATAATCCTATGGCTTATATCTTTTTATTTTTTATTTTTATAGAAAATAAAACCACATAAAATGCATATGGCCCCTTCTAGGGTAAGCTCTGTGAGATGGGGTTAAAATAAAATAGCATAGATAAAGTGATAGCCAACACTTCTAAGCTATTAACCTCATCTAAATAAGAGAATACAGACAAATGGAGATATCAAAATGAAAGCAAACAAAATAAAGCACTCCCCATATTGTAGTTGATTCCTTCTCTTGCTCTCCTTCTTGTTATGCAACTTTTCCCTCAGATTTGTTGAAACACTTGTGCAAAACCTACAAATGGTAGCAAGAAAGTTGGAGACAATTAGCTATTAAGGTGAAAATGGAGAAGGAATGTGTCTTTTATAGAAAACCCTTCAAATGGACGGCTGAGATTAATCCTCTAGAAGGATTCCAAGATCAATGGTCCATAATTGATGCACCAAGAATATGTTATTCTTTGAGGAATCATGATAGACAAACATGCAGGGAGATGCAGGCTATGACATGAAATAATGACAAGGTATCTTTGATCAAGTGGAGGTGCATAAATAATTTATTTTAAATTATTTATTCAAAATGGAGGAAAATGACAAGTGACAAATAAATAATTTATCCAAATTATTTATTTAGAGAAAATGAAAAAAGGATCATTTAATTAAATTAATCAATTTAATTAAATGGGGAGGTGGAAATTAGACATGGATAATTAATTGAATTATTTATCCAGAAGAGAGGAATGAAACACAATTGAATAATTTTGACAATTATTTAATTATAGAAGAATAAGAGGTCAAATAATGATTATTATTATTATCTGACTATAGATGAAAGAAAAATAATTAAATAAAAAATGATTTATTTAATTATTGAAGAAAGGGATATATTAGTGACACAATTAAATAATTTTAATTGATCAGGATATAATAAAGATGAGAAGGCGAATTAATTAAATAATTAAAAATTATTTAATTAATAGAGGAATGCAATAAAATTTAATTGAATAATTAAAATTATTCAATTATTGAAAGACAACGACCAAGAAAAATGATGCTCGCGGGCTTAGGACATTTTTCCCCTCTTTGACATAATGCAGTTCATCGCATTGTGTCAAAGAAATTTAATTCTAAAATATGCCCCAATGACAACAGGGTACAGGTGTGCCCCAGTGAAAGAAGAATGACAAGGAGGGTTTTGTATGCCCCCTCGAGAGGACATGTGAGTTTAAAGAACATGAATGTGCTCTCGAAATGGATGATAAGACTAGAGGATGAAGGATAGAAGAAATGTTAGCTTGGAAGGGGATGGATATTAGCATGGAAGAGAAAGGAGGATGAAGATGGAAAGCTAGACGAGAAATGATAAGGGAACCAACTTTCATGCTTACATTTTTATATTTATCATCATTGGGTAGATTATTGTAATGGCCAACAAACACCATGATATGATGTAGACCAAAGTGTGCAAGGTTGTACCATCACGTGAGACAAGCAGTTGCAGACAAGGATGATCATGACTCATACTAAGAGAGTGATTGCCCCAGTATTTTTATCATAATCAACCACAAACAGTAAAGACAAGAAAGACAAATCATGAAACGTCATTGCTCCTCTAAATATTTTTGTCAGGACATCCTCGAGGAATTAGCATCATGATTTCCAAAAGATAAAACAAGCATCATAAAATTAAATGCCAAGTGCTTGCCAAGTGTCTGAGTGTCAAAATGTCAAGTTTGTCAAGTTTGTCAAGTGTGGTGAAATGTCAGATGTCTTGGTGTCAAAATGCCAGGGTTGATGATATGAAGATGCCAGATTGGTGTCGAGTTTAGGAAGAACACATCTTGAATGATGTCAATGTCAAGATTTTCAAATTCAGGAAGGACACATCCTAAATGATGTCGATGCCAAAGTGATGCAAAATTTGGGAAGGACACATCCCGATCGAGGTCAATTTCAAGATGTCAGATCAATGCCAAGTTCATGAAGGAAACATCCCGAATGACTGCACACCCTCATTTTCTAACTCCCACAGTTTGTGCCTTAGCTGCATTCTAGTGAATTTGGTGACTGGATCCATCAACTGTTTTAGTTCTATTTTTTCTTTCTCTAACCAATCCACATCACTGATCGACATGTCCTTTATTGCCTCATAAGCATGATCCTGAATCAGGTTCCCATCATCCTCAAGCTGATAAGGCATTTCCCTCACATTGTATAATCAGATTGATTCAACTGGCAGTCAAGAAAAATTCTTCTTCCTGACCTCAAATTCATCACTATAGTTAGCCCAGTAACCTTCTAACTCAATCTTATGGTTGTATTCTCTGCTGGCTTTCTTTTGGGCTTCACCTGTGATGTCAAACCTGGACCTCTTGGAATGAAAGGACAAGCCAAGAGCACTCATATCCTCCTCAGAAGCCTAGGCAGAACCAATGGAAGGACAACCCTCTCCAGTGCCAATCCTTAATGGGAAATCTCCACCAAAACTAGTCTTATGCTTGTCCCTTTTGACAATAGCATCAAAGACACATATCTGCCTAGTGATCTCCAAAAGTAAAATGTGATCAGTAGGATACCTTGGAAGTCTAAAAGGGGCCCTTTGGCAACCATCAATCTAGATGTATGAGAAAGTTGGGAAATAAATAAACCAAGCACCATATTTCTTGATTAGCTCTTTGGCTTGGTCCAAAATTCTCACATGCTTTACTCCCTGAAGCAACCTAGTGATGTGCATGGTGAATGCATCATTCACCCTCCTATAACTCGAGCTTCCCAAATGCAACTAAGGGTAAAAATCATAGATAATATCCTATCCAAAGGTGCCTCTAGTACTCAATCCCTTGTATGGATGAAACCTTGCAAGAGGATAGACCAATTGAGGTCATTGTGAAAGTCTTAGTCCGCAGCACATTGGATAGCTGCTCATGAATTACCCTGCTAATGACACCTACCCAATGGTAGTCAGTCTTCTCCTGCTCCATCCTCACAATCACATGACACATCCAATTTTCAAACATGCTAGCATTCTTCAATCCAACCACCCTGCTAAGAAGAGTGATGGCATTATAATACTCCTTGAATTTTTCCCTAAATAGTTGTTTAGGAAACTTGGAATAATGAGACTTGGGCTTATCCAGCTAGGAATTGATAAGCTGTTGAGATTTAACAGTCTTTTCATCATATTACTCCTAAGTTGCCTTCATGTTTAATGCCACCACGTGAGATCTATTCGACACATCAAAAATCTGAGCAATGGAAACAGGGTTCAAGTTCACCACAATCCTCCCTTGAGGACCAATAATTCTCTGTGTATCACTATCATAGTGCCTAACACACTCAAGGACCAGCTCATAACACTACACCATGGAAGGAAAACCAGCCACATGTGCCAATCCTGACTCTAACATCCTCTTAGCCACCAGAGGAAGATCTTGCATTGCCATTCTACCTTTGAACTCCTCGTAGTTCCATAGGCCAACATTGGTATCAGTTACCTCTGACTAGACATAAGTGATCATACTCTCTAGAATATTACTCTTGATGTCCATATTTATCTTTTCTGCTTCAGACATTGAAGACCCAGTCACTGCCTTGCTAGACTCAGCCTGCACTTGAAAAGGAAACATAATAAAGACCACAAGAAACCAATGTTAATTCATCAAAACACCGTTAGAATGAACCCCCATATAAACAAGATGTCACTGAATCTCATATAAAATGATCTTGATGAACTTTGGGTTTCAGGACCGTCTGCGGAATCTGAACTAGGGAGGAATTTTGAGGAATTCTGGGCCAGATGGATTCCAGCGAAATAATCATGAAAACACCTACTAACAATTAAATCCGATCATTATCAATCAACAAACTACATAGGAGATCATAATATGGCATGAATTAATCATAAAATGCATTGAAAATCACTAACACATCATGCTATTCCATATTTCCTTACATTCCACTAGATTTCAGGAAAATCCACTAGAGACAGATTTCTGCGAAGGAGAAGACACTTTGTAAACTTCAGAAAATCTAGGCAGCACAGGACTTCAGGAAAATCTGGGGTCAACAAAAATCCACGGAATATATGAAACTCCAAAAACAATTGCAGATTCTAGGAAAACAGAGGGAATCGGGAAAATCCCCCAGAGATGAAAAATCCCCATGTGACTGCGAAACCCGAACATCGGCGCTAAATCATGATTTTTCCTAGAACACCAAATTAATCATAAATTTCAAAGATTTAAGCCTGAGACGAGTTTGATACAGGCCTTCTATGGATTTTCTTAGTAGTCTAGGCCAATTGGGAAGCGAACTAGGGCTAAATGGTGATGCCCTAAGTTTCAAACCCTATACATCCGCCATTAGCACACATGCAAGCTCAGAATTTAAACATTTCAACTACTAATTCTCGACTAGGGGAAAATCATGGCTCTCACGCAAGATACATAAAAATAAAAATAAACAAAGGGCCTCAAAACTCACTTGGGAGATGACAAAGAAAGAAATGTTGGGCAGCCCTAACCATGAAATGATCAAATACCCAAGAATTCAAACACCAAAGCCTTATCCACAATCATCAATTAAAAGCAAGGCAATTGAAAACATACCATTGTGAAGTGGAAATTGATCTCAGAAGCAAGAAATGTGAATTGAATGGTGCCCAACAAAGAGCACAACATAAACACCCCAAAGAAATCACCAGCAAATCGAATAATTCAAACTCAACACATCAAATCCAATCAAACACTCACAAGAATGCACTCCTTAGCTCAAACGATGGCAAACATTAAGCATAATAGTGCAAAAGACCTCAAAAATCAATTAAATACATCACTTGCCAATGGTACAGACGACATTAAATGCAATCGACAAGACAACCAAGAAAATCCAGGAACCCGACAATAGGACATAATCCAAAAAAATCCGGCCCACGTGGAATTCCACAAAGACTAAAAATCTCCAAACCATAGTGCTCAGTCGGAGTCTGAATAGGATCCGGGAAAATTTGGCCAGGGTGGAAATTCCCAAACTTCAGTTAAAACCTAAACTAAGATCAAAATTAAAGATTTTCAATGAATAACTTAGGGGGATCACTTAGGAAATCAAAATAAACATTTAAGCACATGCCAAAGTAAGAAAAAACCTCAAAATGAAAGGGCCAAGACACCAAAACTGAAGCGAAAGAGGGTCCCTGCTTTCAGCGGGGCATGTGTGTGAAAACTGCACAAGTATGATACTCCTTGCAATGGTGAATGTGTTTTGAACACTCACTATGAGGGTTTTATTGCAAAAATAGATTTAGAGTCATATGAACCTACACTTGAAGCTTATTTTTGTGATAACATGATAAGTTTCAATAATATTTTTTATGAGTTTGAAGTGGAAAGTATTATTTGGGATGCTGATACATTTTTTTGATGTTATGACTTGAATGTGGACAATGGACTTGTGGATGCTAATAAGTCATGTTTTCAAAACTTTGATAAATATGGTAATGTGGTTGGGTTGTGTTGTTGGGATGATGAAAAACTTGCATGTGATGTAATTTAGTTGAAGGAGTTACAAATATGTGAGCATTCCTTTCTTAATACACAGGAGGATTGCACATTGTTTCTAAGGTATGATATCATGCCTGAGCCTAACCATTGTGAGGGGATTAATAAATGTGATAAGACTATGTATTCATATAGTCTTGACCATTATCCTCATTTTATATCATGTGCCACAAGATTTGAAAATGAAATGAGTTACAAGGATGTGGCCTATGTCATTCGGTTGCCATATGATAGTAAAGCTAAACAAGGAGCAAGTTCTCACTTGTTCAAAGGTAGCCTGACACTTGTCTTTGTAGGATTGAAGTTTCTCATGTTGTCATGTTGTGATAGAAGCAAGTGTGGATTAAAGGAGATCAACTCTTTTAATAGATTGGTGTTTGAAAAGGGTATGAATTGGTTTCCCTTTTCCATTTTGTGGTTTGGGCCCACCGAATGAGGTTTGAAAATTCAAATAAAGACTTTGTTGCTGAATGGTTCTGGCACTCGGTCTGCTCTTCTAGAAGATTCTGTAATCTTTCTTTGTTCATTAAGAAACAGATGTCCCCAGAAAGATCCAGTGATGGGCTCTTCAAATTTTACAAATTTGAAGAGCCCATATCTCTTCAATGCATTGACAAAGCCTAGGTCTGCATCCTACTAAATATGCCCTAGAGACCCACTTTGTTGATTAATATCTTTTAACTCGGAGGTCATCTTGCAAATCCTTTTGGTGGAATGTTTTTTGGTACATATGGTAACATGTGTCTTAGTTTTAGGTCCCCATGATGAGTTTTGATGGGTCATTTAATTATTCTCTCACTACAACTCGGTCAAAAATAGTGTTCTAGAAAGTTTTAAATTTCACAATTCTAAAGGCAACCCATTTCTCATTTTGGTCCAAAACATCTTCAGCTCCATTTTTCTCAAAATTGGAGATCGTATGATGCATTATTTTAATGTATTTCAGTTGCAGCAAAGGTATTTGGTAAGCCAATTTACAAAGGAGGTCCTAGAAATCTTTTAGTAATGCAAGTTTTGAGAAAATGGGTTTTCTCTAAATAATTGATAATGACCTTACACAAATTTTCACAGCTCTAAGGGTCCCAGTTTGCATGCAGTGAATTTCCTCCAATCGGACTGCAAGTGAAATTAAATTTTGCACAATTTCTATCATCTTAAAAGGAAATATTTAAAATACTTTGAGTATTTTAAATATTACTTAAGTGAAATTTCATGGGAAAAGAAAGTTTTAGGGAAAAATTAAATATTTCAAATCTCAATCAAAATTTTATAAAGTCTTAACTTTATTAAAGTAAGCTTTCCCTGCCAGCCCATGGAAATATTGTTGTCGTGAGAGGAAGCTCACAGGGAAGCAAGGAAGTGTGTTGAGAAGCACTGTTTGGGGCATATTTTGGCATGTGATCTATTTAGCTAAGAAGATTGAAGTCTTTCCTTCCC
The DNA here is from genome assembly GCA_007258455.2 of Sequoia sempervirens. Taxonomy (NCBI): domain Eukaryota; kingdom Viridiplantae; phylum Streptophyta; class Pinopsida; order Cupressales; family Cupressaceae; genus Sequoia; species Sequoia sempervirens. Next base: position 765,585,945 of record VDFB02058242.1, on the reverse strand, counting down.
TTTGGAGGTCTCTCTAAGGAATTTTTATGTGGATTCAAGTTGTTGTCAAATAGACCGTTGATCATGTTTTTGGTCTTCCAACTAATTTTTGGAGGCTCTATTTGGTCCAAATTTGTTGCACCATCTTTTGAATATGTCCCCTAACCATTCCCAATGCTTGGGCATAGAATTTAAGTATGTTTGAGATGAATTTTGGTTGTTGGCAGTTGCAAAAACACCCTTTCATCCAAAAAAATGACCCAATAATGATGAAAAATGAATTGGAAGCCACTATAATTTGATTCTCCATGATCTTAAAAGCTGGGAGAAATCAAGGAAGAGCTTGAGAGGGGGTCCTTAGGCCTCATTTCATAGCATCAAGTAGAATGAGGAATTCAATGAAGGCATACTGAGTGTTCATCAACTATCAGCCATGGAAGTAGGCTTTCCCTGCCCCCCTACGAGATCAAGTGCTAATATAATCACAAGATGGTGAGGAAGTGGGGAAGCTCATAGTGGGCTTTTGCGTCAAATATTTATAGGAAAATGTAAGAGGTTCTAATTGCTCGATGAAAAAATTAAAAGATTTCACATTTAAAAGGGTAAAAACTTTAATTGTAAAATGTGAAATAAAGGAGGCATGGGTAAATGATTTTACATAGCCTAATGCAAAAGGAAATTAAGAGCTTTCATATCTGAAGTGCAAAATTTTAAATGTAAAAAGAAAATTAAAAGGCTCACAGGTGAAATATTTTGCTAGCCTGATAAAATGATTATTTTCTTCACCATGTAAAACAAATGAATCTTTTAATGCATGATGGAAATGACTAAATGAAGCATGGGGGAAAAGGTTTTAAGTGCCGAGTGAATAATTAAAGTTTTTACAAAAAGAGGCAAAAGCTTTAAATTATCGTGAAATAAATAAAAATGTGAAATATTAAAGGGAAAAAGAAGAGTAAAAGGTTTCACGGAGGAACAAAAACATTTGAAGCTGTAGGGAAAAAATGGAGAAATGAGGGTTTTCCTTTAGGTACGATAAAAATATTTTCACTGTAGGGATCAACTGAGGAGTGGAATTTTTCACAGTCAAGAAAAAATTCTATTATAGAATAAAGGTGAATACAAGCAAAATACAGAGGCATAAAATAAAGCAAAGTGCAGAATGGGCATTCAACGGTGGAGATGCAATTTTTGATTTGAAGACTCACATGATGCCAAATGTCTATAGAGATTTCCATTTTAGGGTTTTTGTATTTTCCTTAAGTGTATTTTTTGTTTCATTTGCAAGTGGTAGCTCACATTGTGATCTCACAGGAATACTTTTGTAACAAGGTCTATAATAGAATAGGGATTTGTTTTAGGTTCTAGGAGTTTTCTAAATCTTGTAATGAAGAATGTAATTATAGCACTATCATCTTTGATAAATAAATGACAAGATATCCTGGGTTAGTTTTCTCCATTGTAAACATTGCATAAGTTTTGAATATAAGAAATCATGGGTTTTTATTGTTCATCTTCTTATCTTTCCCTGAATGTTTGTTCACTGTTAGTACTCTTATTCAAAGAGTAAATTAAATTATATTAACAGTAATGAAGATTTGTGCAACTGTATGTTTGGATTAATAAAGTATGATTGGTTTAGTTTCTAGTATCAATGGTCTAATACATCATCTAATAGGCATAGTTATGACAAATTGAATGTTGTAATGAGTTTTAAATTTTATGGTTTATGTAACTTTGCCATAGAATGACACTAGTCTCTTGGTGTTGCAATTTCCTAATATTTTTTTTGTTAGCAGCTATAATTTAAAATCAAATTTACTTATCTATCTTGTTGTGGGTGTGTGTGGAATTTAATGCATATTACATCTCTCATGTTTAAACTAGACATTACTATAATGCCAAATAAAAGCTTTTCACAATAGACAACAAGGAAAATCATTAGAAGCACACATGCATACAATACTAAAATCTAAAATGCAAATTCATTCATTAAGCAACAAAGAACATGGGAAAGTAAAAACGTAATTAAAACTAGAACAATCTCACCAATTTTCAAATGTATTTCCATGATTCATCTCGATTGTCCTTCTCCATTTTGCTTGTGTAGTATAATTTCCCCTAGATTTTCAAGTTCATGCAAGTATAGCCTAAGATAGTGATTAGCAAAATATCAAAGATTCAAGATTGAGTGCTCTCAAAAGCTATAAAATTTGCGAGAGAGATTGGAATGAAGAATGACAAATTAATTTATAGAAAATTGATTATTCGAACGATAGGTCAAGATTGAAAGATCAACGGATGGTTGAGATCGACTGATTAGACATGCATTTTGTTAACTGACAGTGATGACATGAGTGATTTGAATTAGAAATAGAATTAAAGATTAAATAAATGATTTAATCTTCAGTTCGGCATTCGAAAACATTAGAAATATCTTTGCATGAAAAAGATAAAGATTGATTAAAGCAACTCTTGTTCGAATGCACGCACAACATTTAATTAATTAAATAAGAATATTTAATTAATATGCATGTACACGCAATTGAGTTAGAACTGGATGATTGCATGATCTGACGAAAAGATTACTCGAGAATGCCACTCAGACATCAAATGAAGAGTTAACTGAATGATTAAAATAGATGTCGAGAGTAAAAGTGAATACTTAGATAACTCACATAATTATCTAAAATATAGAAGAATGTGTTAAAATAGAATTAATGAATTAAATAATTCATTTAATTCGGACTCGATATTAAGGATAATTAAATAAATAATATTTATTTAATTAAATGATGAAGGGATTTTAAATGAATAATTAAATAAAGAATTTATTTAATTATAGTTGAAATATGATAAAGAGTAAATTAAATAAGGATTTATTTAATTTGACAAGAAGAATAAGGTTAATTAGTAACATAATTAAATAAAAAGCATTTATTTAATTAATCAGATAGACTAAAGAAAATGTGAATTAATTAAATAATTAATATTATTTAATTAATAGAAGAATTAATAGAAGATGAATTAATTAAATAATTAACATTATTTAATCATGATCGTGAAGAATAGAAATTATGAAGAATATGGAAGTCGCAGGCCTAAACCAGATTTCGGTGTCTACATTTGCCCCTCTTTGATACAATGTCGTTTCAGCATTGTGTCAAAGAAAATCGATAAGAAATATGCCCCAGTCATGCTCCAGATTAAAACAGGTGAAGGTATGCCCCCTTGGGAAAATTGACAAATTTCTGAAATGTTCAGAAAAATTTGGAAATGCTCTCGATTAGTCCAGTAGATAGGAAGAAATGCAATGTAGTTGACGGAATTGGGTTTAGAAATGGGAGGGATGGGTATGAGATGATAGAAAATGGAAGTTTACATGGCCCGTAGGAAAGAAATGCCACCTAAGCCCTAGGTATATATTTGAATTGTGGTGAAAATCTATTCATTTGCACCCACCTAGCTTAGAGATTTGAAAATTTTCTCTGGATTGATAGTGATGATGTCTCCAGTTCCAGCCACCCATCACTGCGCATACAGGATCCGGACATACCAGAGACCAGCCGGCGTGGACCCCCCGGTATGGACCTAAAACTTTCCTTTTGAAATTTTTTGATTTGTGCATTATTTAATGCATTTAATTCAATTTTTACTTCTGCGTCACTTTTAATTTTGCACTGCATATGTATGCGCGAACAACACATATGTATGCAAAAAACTGCATTTGATTTTTAACGTCGGTCGGTTAGAGTAGGTTTTAGTGGATAAACGCATTTGATTATTTTGATACGCATTTGATTTCCCGAAACGCATGTGCATATTTATAATCGCATATGTGTATTTAGAAACGCAATTGATGTTTTGCAACGCAAGTGATAGTTTTGTGATGCATTTGATTATTATTAGCCGCATTTGCTTAATAATGACGCATATAGAATTTGTGAACCGCATTTGTGAAAAAGCAACGCATGTGTAAAAGAATGATGCATGTGCAAAATAACGATGCATTTTCATTTTATGTTAAAACAGCCATTTCTCACTAGAATAGATGATTCAAGCTAACATGAGGCATGTATAATGTTGTTGCAGGTTGTGCTAGACCCTATTTATAAACGGGAGTCGAGACCCATGACGTTTCGATTCAGAGATAGCTTGCGGTCGGCCGAGCAACAGGCTCTATGGCATTTAGGTTTGTTGCATGTGACCGATATGCCCTAGATTCGGGAAAATTAGGGATTGTTGACAGCGCTATGTGAGAGGTGGCACTCTGAGACATCATCCTTCCACTTGCCGATTAGAGAGGCCACAATGACTTTAGAGGATGTGTATAGGATATTGAGACTGCCTATTAGAGGGACACAGGTGGTCTATGATACCCAGAGGGGTATAGCTGAGATGTGCAAATATTACCCCCATGCCGACGTTAGACAGCTAGGGATTGATGACTATGAGATTAGGTGGTGAGTATTGGCCCAGAGATATAGACAGTTAGACTGTCTAGTAGCGACCTTGATAGGCGGTATAATACTTCCTGACCACCGAGGTCACAGATTCCCTGTGGAATGGGGGGAGATGTTAGTAGGCATGCTCGAGCGCCGAGTTGTATATTCCTAGGGTTCCTATGTGCTAGGGATGTTGTACTTCCACTTGTATGATATTGCCTATAGAAAGGCACAGTCGATGAGCTGTGGTACCATGCTCCTGATGGTATGGGCGTGGGAGCATATCACTATTTTCAAACCACCTGTTATAGTAGACGTACCTCATGGAGCACCATACACCTCCCGTTATGTGGGGGCAACCACACAACATCATATTGGGGACACAGGCTACTTTAGACATGCTATAGACACCATGTAGGAGTTTACATGGAGACTGTACCTAGGGTGTGAGCAGTGGTCAGTTGAGGATGAGCACCTGCCATTTTGTAGATAGAAATAGTATTTGGTGGGATGGACAGTGTCCCACATGCACATTATAGAGCGGCAGTTGCCAGATCGGGTATTGAGACAGTTTGGAGATGTACAAGATGTACCTCGAGGGAGAGCAGAGTTTGCTCGGTCATCACGAAAGGTCCTGCTATGGGGGCCAGAGATTCTAGTCGCCACCGCAGAGGCAGATATTGATGGGCTATAGGAACTTCCATGGAGATGGAGGGATGAACCAGCAGATCCAGGGACCACTCTAGCTTATGATCAATGGTGGGCAATACATAGGCCAATTCCGATGACAGATCCAGGGCAGCCAGCACCAGTAGAGTGGAGTGGGACAGGTCCTAGAGGTAGATGAGGCAGAGGGAAAGGCCAAGGAGGTAGAGGAGGCCATGGTGACGGAGGGGATGATGGCAGAGGTGGCCAACATGGAGGTAGGAGAGGGAGGTGTGGTCAGAGAGGATGAGGGCCAGCCTTGTCATCGATCTGAGAGGAGAGGGGAGGAGAGGAGGATGTGGCTATGCTAGATGTGGCCAGAGGTGGTGAGGATGAGTAGCCGGCAGAGGCAGTTATCCCAGACATCCCAGATATCCTAGCAGAGGCAGAGGTAGGTGTCAAGGAGGCAGGCAGAGAGGAGGGAGGTGTCGAGGAGGGAGTTGGAGAGGAGGCAGAGGTTGATGCCCTTGGGTTGCTAGGTGCCTACCAGGAGGACGATGATGAGGATGATGATCATGAGAGAGAGATCCGAGATCAGATCCTAGAGGAGATCAATGAGGAGGAGGATGGGATAGACAGGGCCAGACAGGATGAGAGAGGGATAGAGGATCCAAGCATGGATACATTGCTAGCCTAGGTTGCCTCATTGGAGGATCAGATGAGAGTGTTGATGGCCGAGAGAGATGCCTACAGGGTAGAGAGGGATAGAGCCTTGATGGATAGGGATCAGGCCATAGCCTGGCGGCAGGAGACTGAGCAGAGATTCACAGAGCTCAGGTCATTATGCACAGGACCATCAGCAGCATTTTCTAGAGAGTTGGTCAGAACCGGAGAGAGGGAGAGATACTACTAGGACTTATATGAGGCAGAGGTTCCCCTAGAGAGACGGGCTCCCAGTTTTTTAGTGGCACACAGTAGCAGGTCCCAGACCAGGACCCACACATGGACGGTTAGCACAAAGGGGGTGGATCAGCCACGTAGAGCAGGGCCCTATGACAGACCTCCCACAGCTCAGAGATCAACAGGTTCCTAGCATCATTCTCCCACAAAATCTCGGCATGATGGTAGTGGCAGTTCAGGATAGAGATACTGCTTGAGATTCATTTGAGACATTGTATTTTGATCTGATAGCCTGCGGGCTTCCATGTATTTGTGATACATTATGACATTGTGATGTGACACATTTGAGCGATATATATATATGATTTTGGTGGCAATTCTCATGATATGCATTTCTATGTATGGATTATGCAGTCTTTATTTATACATGTGATGTTTATATGATATGCCTATGTGATGGATGAGTATATGTATTTTATGATGTGTATGCAGCTAATGAGATAATGTTGATCCTACATGATGCATGGTTCTATATGATGTATGATCCTATATGATTATGAGATGCAATGTGATGTTATATGTATGATGGAGATGACATGTGATGCTATACAAATGTAATGTGATGCACATATTTATAGTTGTTTTATACATGAAATGCTTATAATATGTATTGTTTTTAATGATTATTGTCTATTATGCCATGATGATCTAGATATGAACTATGCCTATATGTATGAATGTTTCTAACATGTATGTTGATGCAGGATGATGTATACCATTTTGTGTCAGAGGACTTCGTTATAATGCAAGAAGGAAGAACTGTTAGTGCAGAAAGAAAGATCGACAAAGAATGAAAGACAAAAGATAGATGTTAGCATTAGGAATCTTCGATATTTTGCCGTATCACAAAAGGTATTGCACTTTATCATCATTGGGCGGGACTAATACAAATGGAGAAAAACACCATGATATGACATAGATCAAGGTGTGCAAGGTCATCCACTTGCTAATAATAGATAGTTGCAGACAAGGATTGTCATTAACTCATACTAAGGGCACAAGTTGCCCCAGTCTTTTTGTCAAGACAAACCATAGACATCAAACAAAAGAAAAGACAGGGTCATGAGACGTCATTGCTCCTCTAAATCCTTCATGGGACATCCTTGAGGAAACTAGTAACATGACTCAAAATCAAATTGAAAAGACAGTCGACAGACAATAGTCAAAGAAAAATAGAATTTTGATATGTCGTTGCTTCTCTAAATCCTTCATGGGACATCCTTGAGAAAGCTAGTAACATGAATCCCAATCATCAATTCAAGATAAATGATAAGATAAATAAGCCATTAAGTCAAAAAGCTAGTAAAATATTTGCCAAACATGATTTGCTTATTTGATTTGTTGATTGATAGAGCTTGATTTCAGAAGATACACATACCGGATAAGACTGTGAGTCTGGTTTCGATGTTATGACTATCTGTATAAGGCATGACAAAGCCTAGTTTTAGAAAGACATGTATCGTATAAGATGTTGAGTCAGATGCCATTGATGTGATAACTTGTGTAAGGCTATGTTTGATTGTTTGACCTTGTTGATTATGCAGGAAGGACTCATCTTGTATAAGACGTAGGTTGACTGTTTTGATAACGTCTGTTTCCAATAAGGACACATCCTGTAGCAGACTGTTGGTTGATCCGTTTGAATTGTTTTGTTTGGCAAGTTGTTTGATTTGACTCAGAGACATTGCTGACTTGTTCACCAGAGTAATGCATGACTTGATATGATGTGTGGACAAATAACTACATGTGACAACAAACCCTAAAGGACTGACCTAGTGCAGCCTCGGGGGCTCATCAATTGATGGCCTTGCGTACGTTGTACACGTAGAGACCTCGTAGTTTGACTTGACTTGACCAACAAGACTGACTACAAATAAAAGACATGTGTGAAAGTGAAAGCGATGAACCCTAATGGACTGACCTAGTGCGGCCTTGGGGGCTCATCGATTGATGGCCTTGCCTACGTTATACACGCAGAGACCTCGTAGTTCGACACAACCAATGACCTTGTGATATATACATATGGATTGACTCATGACCTTATACAGACAAACCCAAACGGACTGACCTAATGCCTTGGGGGCACATCGGTAGATGGCCTTGCCTATGTCCAGTCACAGAGGCAACATAGTTCGACACACGACAAAGACTGACAAGTGCGACTGACTCTGACTCTGTTTTTGGATTTTTAGAATGTTTTGATTTTTTTGTCTTTTCTCAGGTCCTTTTGCGATGTTCGTGGATTTTCCATGGTTTTACGTCTTCAACACAACCAATGTAAGAACCAATATGACACATGTCAAGTGTTTTCCCCTAGTCGAGTATAAGACCAATTGATTATACATGGGGTAAAACGGGGGATATGAAATGCACTCGATGTCAATCATTCCAAGTTATGGGAAAGACTACCACTTATTATGAATGGTATATACAAGTGATGGGTATGAAAGATAAGGGATATGTACAGGGATAGGTAGTATGTACAGGGATAAGGACTATATATAAGGAAATGGACTATGTACACGGAAATGGACTATGTACACGGAAGTGGATTATGTACATGGTAGGGACTAGAATAATAGTAGACAAAGGAGTAGAGTTGAGTACACATGGCGCTTGTTTGCCAGGTTTTCACCATGGTACCTATCCAAAGCGCCACCGAAGTGGTTTTCACTATTGGATGAATGATTTGTCTTTACTATTTTCCAGATTATATAATTTTTTTGGTGTTACCAAGATGCCTGTTTGCCAGGTTTTCACCTTGATAACGATTTTTTTGTGATTTTTTGATTTTTTTGTATTTTCGCTAATTAAGACAAAGGCTCCCAAAAGCTATGCGTAGAACTTCTTTAGATGCATACTATTGATTGGTGAGGACAATGGTTCCCCTTCAGGAGTAGAGAGTTGGTATGCTCTTGATCCAAAAGCTTCTGTGACAATATAAGGTCCTAACCAATTAGGTTCAAACTTTCCTGGTTTGTCTCTTTCTGCTTGATTCTTTGGGTTCTCCATTAAAACCAGGTCACCAATGTCAAAGTTTCTGTTCAAAACTCTCCTGTTATAGCTACGACGAAGATGATTCTGGTATGCTTGAAGATGGTCTAGTGCCTTCTATCTTCGCTCATCCAGGAATTCTAGCTCATGAAGTCTGGACACTCGGTACTCTTCATCATCAATGTGGCCTTTCAGGGATACCCTTAGGGAAGGAATCTCGACCTCAATAGGCAAAATGGCTTCAGACCCAAAGACAAGTGAATAGGGGGTAGCACCAGTGGGAGTACAGATACTTGTACAATAAGCCCATAAGGTAGGGTTAAGCTATAAATGCTAGTCACGACCAACATCATTGACAGTCTTCTTAAGGATTCTAATGATGGTCTTGTTAGATGCCTCTGCTTGGCCATTACCTTGTGGGTAGTATGGAGTGGAAAATTGATGTTGGATAAGAAATTCCTCACACAGATGACGAAATTCTTGGTTCTTAAATGGTCGGCCATTATCAATGATTATGGACTGAGGGACACCATATCGACAGATGATATAGTTCAGGATAAATCTAGAAATCTGTGTGCCAATAATATATGTCATAGGAATGGCTTCAATCCACTTCGTAAAGTACTTAGTGGCAGTGATAATGAACTTGTGTCCATTAGATGATGTCGGGTGGATCTTACCAATGAGGTCGAGTCCCCATTGGGCAAAGGGCCATGGTGACGTGATAGGACGGAGCTCCTGTGCTGGGGCATGTATCAAATCTCCATGAACTTGACATTGGCAGCATTTTGTTACAAAGACATATGAGTCTTTTTCCATAGTAGGCCAATAATAACCCAGTCTCATAATCTTTTTGGCTAAGGTAGGACCGCTAGAATGGGAACCACATATACCCTCATGCACCCCATGCAAGGTTGCTTGTGCTTCAGTAGAATCAAGACATCTCAGTAGGGTATTATCTAAGGCGCGTCTATATAGGGTGTCTCCGATGATGGTGTATTTGGCTGACTTGCGGAGGAATGTTCTACGTTGGTTATTTGATAGGCCAATGGGTATGACTTCAGCATGAAGGTAATCATAGATTTCTTTGTACCATGGGGAATCGGGACCAATGATGTTACACACCATTTTAGAATTTTGGATATCGTAGGCTGGGACCAAAAGTTATTCGACCAAGAACTCAAACTTAGGCACGTTGTTAGGAATGTCAAGAAGTGATGCAATTGTAGCCATAGCATCTGCTGCCCTATTTAAAATATGAGGTATTTGATGAAATTTGACTTTGTCAAAGTACTCTTTAAAGCTATCAGCCATGTGCTTGTATGGAGCAAGCTTCTCATCCTTAGTCTCATAATCATCATTTACCTGTCTGATTACTAATTGAGAATCGCCATATACCTGTAAAACCTTAATTTTCCACTTGACCGCCATGCGTAACCCTGTCACTAGAGCTTCATACTTTGCCATGTTGTTAGTGCATGGAAATGCAATCCTGAATGACTTAGGGATGGAATCGCCCTGTGGTGTGATAAACAATATACCAGCCCCTGAACCATGATTTGTATGTGAGCCATCAAAGTACAGTTTCCATGTTATGTTTGTGTCAAATGTGAATATGAACTCATCAAGAAAGTCAACTAATGGGTGATCTGCCTGTATGGGTGCATCAGCTAACTGATCAACAATGACCTGTCCTTTAATAGCTTTTCTTTCTACATACTGGATATCATACTCACTAAGTATCATTACCCATTTGGCCAGTCGCCCCGTTAATGCTGCCTTGCTGAGAAGATATTTCAGAGGGTCTATTTTAGCAATCAGCATTATTTGATGGTTTAGCATGTAGTGCCTCAGTTTTTGGGTAGAAAATACTACTGCAAGATAGGCACGTTCAATGTTACTATAGTTGAGCTCATAACCAACCAAAGTCCAGCTGATATAATAGACTGCCCTTTCATGACCTTCATCGTCATTCTGTGCAAGCAATGCTCCGAGTGATGAATGGGTTGCTGTAATATAAAGAATCAATGGTCTTCCTTCAACAGGTGGCATTAAGATAGGTGGTGTGAGTAAATATTCTTTAATCAGTTGAAAAGCCTCTTCACACCTAGCTGTCCATGCAAAGGGTACTCCTTTCTTAAGTAGATGTTGAAAAGGATGTGTCTTGTCTGCTAGCTGCACTATAAATCTTCTGATAGATTGCAACCTTCCCTGTAATGTCCTTAGTTGACTGAGATTGTTGGGTGGTGGCATGTCCATGATTGCTTTCACCTTAGCAGGATCTACTTCAATGCCTCGTCTAGAAATGATATAACCTAACAGCCTTCCTGACTTGACTCCAAGCACACATTTTTTTGGATTGAGTCTCACATTATACTTCTCTAGCCTCTGAAATATCTTGTCTAAAACCTGTAGATGTTCTGCTCTTGTCTTGGATTTTACAATAAGGTCGTCGACATAATCCTCCATACAAGTGTGCACTAGATCATGAAAGATAGTAGTCATGGCACGTTGATAGGTTGTTCCTACATTCTTGAGTCCGAAGGGCATAACATTCCAGCAATACGTTCCCCAAGGACAAGTGAAGGCTGTCTTATGTTGTTCTTTAGTTGAAATTCTAATCTGGTTATATCCTGAAAATCCATCCATAAGGGACAACATCTCATACCCTACTGTCATGTCAACTATCATGTATATGTTAGGCAAAGGGAAGTCATCCTTAGGACAAGCTTTGTTGATATCTCTAAAATTAGTGCAGATGTGGATGCCCCCAATTGGTTTAGTGACTAGTACAAGATTGGAAATCCAATCCGCATAGTCGATAGATCTGATGAAACCAACGTCTAAGAGTTTCTTGAGTTCTGCCTTGACTAATAACACAATTTGTGGATGCATTTTTCTCAACTTCTATTTTACTAGTTTAGCACCTAGTTGTAAAGGCCAATTCCGATGACAGATCCAGGGCAGCCAGCACTAGTAGAGTGGCGTGGGACAGGTCCTAGAGGTAGACGAGGCAGAGGGAGAGGCCAAGGAGGTAGAGGAGGCCATGGTGATGGAGGGGATGATGGCAGAGGTGGCCAACATGGAGGCAGGAGAGGGAGGTGTGGTTGGAGAGGATGAGGGCCAGCCTTGTCATCGATCTGAGAGGAGAGGGGAGGAGAGGAGGATGTGGCTATGCTAGATGTGGCTAGAGGTGGTGAGGATGAGTAGCCGACAGAGGTAGTTATCCCAGACATCCCAAATATCCTAGCAGAGGCAGAGGTATGTGTCAAGGAGGTAGGCAGAGAGGAGGGAGGTGTCGAGGAGGGAGTTGGAGAGGAGGCAGAGGTTGATGCCCTTGGGTTACTAGGTGCCTACCAGGAGGACGATGATGAGGATGATGATCATGAGAGAGAGATCCGAGATCAGATCCTAGAGGAGATCGATGAGGAGGAGGATGGGATAGACAGGGCCAGACAGGATGAGAGAGGGGTAGAGGATCCAAGCATGGATACATTGCTAGCCTAGGTTGCCTCATTGGAGGATCAGATGAGAGTGTTGATGGCCGAGAGAGATACCTACAGGGTAGAGAGGGATAGAGCCTTGATGGATAGGGATCAGGCCATAGCCTGGCGGCAGGAGACTGAGCAGAGATTCACAGAGCTCAGGTCATTATGCACAGGACCATCAGCAGCATTTTCTAGAGAGTTATTCAAAACCGGAGAGAGGGAGAGATACTACTAGGACTTATATGAGGCAGAGGTTCCCCTAGAGAGACTGGCTCCCAGTTTTTTAGTGGCACACAATAGAAGGTCCCAGACCAAGACCCACACACAGACGTTTAGCACAAAGGGGGTGGATCAGCCATGTAGAGCAGGGCCCTATGACAGACCTCCCACAGCTCAGAGATCAGCAGGTTCCTAGCATCATTCTCCCACAAAATCTCGGCATCATGGTAGTGGCAGTTCAGGATAGAGATACTACTTGAGATTCATTTGAGACATTGTATTTTGATCTGATAGCCTACGGGCTTCCATGTATTTGTGATACATTATGACATTGTGATGTGACACATTTGAGCGATATATATATATATGATTTTGGTGGCAATTCTCATGATATGCATTTCTATGTATGGATTATGCAGTCTTTATTTATGCATGTGATGTTTATATGATATGCCTATGTGATGGATGAGTATATGTATTTTATGATGTGTATGCAGCTAATGAGATAATGTTGATCCTACATGATGCATGGTTCTATATGATGTATGATCCTATATGATTATGAGATGCAATGTGATGTTATATGTATGATGGAGACGACATGTGATGCTATACAAATGTAATGCGATGCACGTATTTATAGTTGTTTTGTACATGAAATGCTTATAATATGTATTGTTTTTAATGATTATTGTCTATTATGCCATGATGATCTAGATATGAACTATGCCTATATGTATGAATGTTTCTAACATGTATGTTGATGCAGGATGATGTATACCATTTTGTGTCAGAGGACTTTGTTATAATGCAAGAAGGAAGAACTGTTAGTGCAGAAAGAAAAATCGACAAAGAATGAAAGACAAAAGATAGATGTTAGCATTAGGAATCTTCGATATTTTGCCATATCACAAAAGGTATTGCACTTTATCATCATTGGGTGGGACTAATACAAATGGAGAAAAACACCATGATATGACGTAGATCAAGGTGTGCAAGGTCATCCACTTGCTAATAATAGATAGTTGCAGACAAGGATTGTCATTAACTCATACTAAGGGCACAAGTTGCCCCAGTCTTTTTGTCAAGAAAAACCATAGACATCAAACAAAAGAAAAGACAGGTCATGAGACGTCATTGCTCCTCTAAATCCTTCATGGGACATCCTTGAGGAAACTAGTAACATGACTCAAAATCAAATTGAAAAGACAGTCGACAGACAATAGTCAAAGAAAAATAGAATTTCGATATGTCATTGCTTCTCTAAATCCTTCATGGGACATCCTTGAGAAAGCTAGTAACATGAATCCCAGTCATCAATTCAAGATAAATGATAAGATAAATAAGCCATTAAGTCAAAAAGCCAGTAAAATATTTGCCAAACGTGATTTTCTTATTTGATTTGTTGATTGATAGAGCTTGATTTCAGAAGATACACATACCGGATAAGACTGTGAGTCTGGTTTTGATGTTATGACTATCTGTATAAGGCATGACAAAGCCTAGTTTTAGAAAGACATGTATCGTATAAGATGTTGAGTCAGATGCCATTGATGTGATAACTTGTGTAAGGCTATGTTTGATTGTTTGACCTTGTTGATTATGCAGGAAGGACTCATCTTGTATAAGACGTAGGTTGACTATTTTGATAACGTCTGTTTCCAAGGACACATCCTGTAGTAGACTGTTGGTTGATCCGTTTGAATTGTTTTGTTTGGCAAGTTGTTTGATTTGACTCAGAGACATTACTGACTTGTTCACCAGAGTAATGCATGACTTGATATGACGTGTGGACAAATAACTACATGTGACAACAAACCCTAAAGGACTGACCTAGTGCAGCCTCGGGGGCTCATCAATTGATGGCCTTGCGTACGTTGTACACGTAGAGACCTCGTAGTTTGACTTGACTTGACCAACAAGACTGACTACAAATAAAAGACATGTGTGAAAGTGAAAGTGATGAACCCTAATGGACTGACCTAGTGCGGCCTTGGGGGCTCATCGATTGATGGCCTTGCCTACGTTATACACGCAGAGACCTCGTAGTTCGACACAACCAATGACCTTGTGATATATACATATGGATTGACTCATGACCTTATACAGACAAACCCAAACGGACTGACCTAATGCCTTGGGGGCACATCGGTAGATGGCCTTGCCTATGTCCAGTCACAGAGGCAATATAGTTTGACACACGACAAAGACTGACAAGTGCGACTGACTCTGACTCTATTTTTGGATTTTTAGAATGTTTTGATTTTTTGTCTTTTCTCAGGTCCTTTTGCGATGTTCGTGGATTTTCCATGGTTTTACATCTTCAACACAACCAATGTAAGAACCAATATGACACATGTCAAGTGTTTTCCCCCAGTCGAGTATAAGACCAATTGATTATACATAGGGTAAAACGGGGGATATGAAATGCACTCGATGTCAATCATTCCAAGTTATGGGAAAGACTACCACTTATTATGAATGGTATATACAAGTGATGGGTACGAAAGATAAGGGATATGTACAGGGATAGGTAGTATGTACAGGGATAAGGACTATATATAAGGAAATGGACTATGAACATGGAAATGGACTATGTACACGGAAGTGGATTATGTACACGGTAGGGACTAGAATAATAGTAGACAAAGGAGTAGAGTTGAGTACACATGGTGCTTGTTTGCCAGGTTTTCACCATGGTACCTATCCAAAGCACCACCGAAGTGGTTTTCACTATTGGATGAATGATTTGTATTTACTATTTTCAAGATTATATAAATTTTTTGGTGTTACCAAGATGCCTGTTTGCCAGGTTTTCACCTTGATAACAATTTTTTTGTGATTTTTTGAATTTTTTGTATTTTCGTTAATTAAGACAAAGGCTCCCAAAAGCTATGCGTAGAACTTCTTTAGATGCATACTATTGATTGGTGAGGACAATGGTTCCCCTTCAGGAGTAGAGAGTTGGTATGCTCTTGATCCAAAAGCTTCTGTGACAATATAAGGTCCTAACCAATTAGGTTCAAACTTTCCTGGTTTGTCTCTTTCTGCTTGATTCTTTGGGTTGTCCATTAAAACCAGGTCACCAATGTCAAAGTTTCTATTCAAAACTCTCCTGTTATAGCTACGACGAAGATGATTCTGGTATGCTTGAAGATGGTCTAGTGCCTTCTATCTTCGCTCATCCAGGAATTCTAGCTCATGAAGTCTGGACACTCGGTACTCTTCATCATCAATGTGGCCTTTCAGGGATACCCTTAGGGAAGGAATCTCAACCTCAATAGGCAAAATGGCTTCAGACCCAAAGACAAGTGAATAGGGGGTAGCACCAGTGGGAGTACAGATACTTGTACGATAAGCCCATAAGGCAGGGTTAAGGTATAAATGCTAGTCACGACCAACATCATTGACAGTCTTCTTAAGGATTCTAATGATGGTCTTGTTAGATGCCTCTGCTTGGCCATTACCTTGTGGGTAGTATGGAGTGGAAAATTGATGTTGGATAAGAAATTCCTCACACAAATGATGAAATTCTTGGTTCTTAAATGGTCGGCCATTATCAATGATTATGGACTGACGGACACCATATCGACAAATGATATAGTTCAGGATAAATCTAGAAATCTGTGTGCCAATAATATATGTCATAGGAATGGCTTCAATCCACTTCGTAAAGTACTTAGTGGCAGTGATAATGAACTTGTGTCCATTAGATGATGTCGGGTGGATCTTACCAATGAGGTCGAGTCCCCATTGGGCAAAGGGCCATGGTGACGTGATAGGACGGAGCTCCTGTGCTGGGGCATGTATCAAATCTCCATGAACTTGACATTGGCAGCATTTTGTTACAAAGACATATGAGTCTTTTTCCATAGTAGGCCAATAATAACCCAGTCTCATAATCTTTTTGGCTAAGGTAGGACCGCTAGAATGGGAACCACATATACCCTCATGCACCCCATGCAAGGTTGCTTGTGCTTCAGTAGAATCAAGACATCTCAGTAGGGTATTATCTAAGGCGCGTCTATATAGGGTGTCTCCGATGATGGTGTATTTGGCTGACTTGCGGAGGAATGTTCTACGTTGGTTATTTGATAGGCCAATGGGTATGACTTCAGCATGAAGGTAATCATAGATTTCTTTGTACCATGGGGAATCGGGACCAATGATGTTACACACCATTTTAGAATTTTGGATATCGTAGGCTGGGACCAAAAGTTATTCAATCAAGAACTCAAACTTAGGCACGTTGTTAGGAATGTCAAGAAGTGATGCAATTGTAGCCATAGCATCTGCTGCCCTATTTAAAATATGAGGTATTTGATGAAATTTGACTTTGTCAAAGTACTCTTTAAAGCTATCAGCCATGTGCTTGTATGGAGCAAGCTTCTCATCCTTAGTCTCATAATCATCATTTACCTGTCTGATTACTAATTGAGAATCGCCATATACCTGTAAAACCTTAATTTTCCACTTGACCGCCATGCGTAACCCTGTCACTAGAGCTTCATACTTTGCCATGTTGTTAGTGCATGGAAATGCAATCCTAAATGACTTAGGGATGGAATCGCCCTGTGGTGTGATAAACAATATACCAGCCCCTGAACCATGATTTGTATGTGAGCCATCAAAGTACAGTTTCCATGTTATGTTTGTGTCAAATGTGAATATGAACTCATCAAGAAAGTCAACTAATGGGTGATCTGCCTGTATGGGTGCATCAACTAACTGATCAACAATGACCTATCCTTTAATAGCTTTTCTTTCTACATACTGGATATCATACTCACTAAGTATCATTACCCATTTGGCCAGTCGCCCCGTTAATGCTGCCTTGCTGAGAAGATATTTCAGAGGGTCTATTTTAGCAATCAGCATTATTTGATGGTTTAGCATGTAGTGCCTCAGTTTTTGGGTAGAAAATACTACTGCAAGATAGGCACGTTCAATGTTACTATAGTTGAGCTCATAACCAACCAAAGTCCAGCTGATATAATAGACTGCCCTTTCATGACCTTCATCGTCATTCTGTGCAAGCAATGCTCCGAGTGATGAATGGGTTGCTGTAATATAAAGAATCAATGGTCTTCCTTCAATAGGTGGCATTAAGATAGGTGGTGTGAGTAAATATTCTTTAATCAGTTGAAAAGCCTCTTCACACCTAGCTGTCCATGCAAAGGGTACTCCTTTCTTAAGTAGATGTTGAAAAGGATGTGTCTTGTCTACTAGCTGCACTATAAATCTTCTGATAGATTGCAACCTTCCCTGTAATGTCCTTAGTTGACTGAGATTGTTGGGTGGTGGCATGTCCATGATTGCTTTCACCTTAGCAGGATCTACTTCAATGCCTCGTCTAGAAATGATATAACCTAATAGCCTTCCTGACTTGACTCCAAGCACACATTTTTTTGGATTGAGTCTCACATTATACTTCTCTAGCCTCTGAAATATCTTGTCTAAAACCTGTAGATGTTCTGCTCTTGTCTTGGATTTTACAATAAGGTCGTCGACATAATCCTCCATACAAGTGTGCACTAGATCATGAAAGATAGTAGTCATGGCACGTTGATAGGTTGTTCCTACATTCTTGAGTCCGAAGGGCATAACATTCCAGCAATACGTTCCCCAAGGACAAGTGAAGGCTGTCTTATGTTGTTCTTTAGTTGCAATTCTAATCTGGTTATATCCTGAAAATCCATCCATAAGGGACAACATCTCATACCCTACTGTCATGTCAACTATCATGTATATGTTAGGCAAAGGGAAGTCATCCTTAGGACAAGCTTTGTTGATATCTCTAAAATTAGTGTAGATGTGGATGCCCCTAGTTGGTTTAGTGACTAGTACAAGATTGGAAATCCAATCCGCATAGTCGATAGATCTGATGAAACCAACGTCTAAGAGTTTCTTGAGTTCTGCCTTGACTAATAACACAATTTGTGGATGCATTTTTCTCAACTTCTATTTTACTAGTTTTGCACCTGGTTGTAAAGGAAAGTGATGTAGAACAAGTTTAGGATCTAACCTAGGCATGTCAGCATATGACCAAGCAAAATTTATCTGGCTCTATTCAAAGAAGTCGTGGAACTTTGATTTCTCTTGTGTTGTCAATGACGCTGCCAAATAAATCAATCGAGGATTCTCTTTTGTGCCTATGTTGACTTCCATTGATTCTTCCATGAGCATGGGTGACTTTTCCTATGCAATGGGGAGAATGTTCAAACCTCCATCCTTAGGCACCTCAGAGAGGTTTTCACCTTTGGATGTGTCCTTTCTTTTTACTTTTTCATTGTCTAGAGGTGCCTTTTGGTTTTCACCTAGAGACTCATCCTTTTTATTTTATTTATCCTTTTTCTCATTTTTGTGACTGGAGGGTTGAACAGATTCCCCAAAATATGCTTTATTGTCCAAGTCAATGATAAAACCAGCTTTATGATCTCCGTTAGGTATGCCTTCACATAATCCCAGGAACTCAGCAATTGCTTCGTCGTTCTCAAAAATGTCTAAGACGGGTGTGTCTTGTTGATCCCAATCTATGAGTTGGGGATAAACTAAGGACATGTCATCGTCGGAGTTATCAAATTCTAATGGGGACAAAGTAAAGATTGAATTATTCATGTGGTTACAAAAGTCTTGTACCAAGTCCTTTTTTCTCTTAGGTTTGGGTCTAGGTGGATCAATAGGTGGGCCTAATGCCAGGGTTTGACTATCAGAAACAGGTGGCTGAAGTTGCCAAGAGGTAGGATCAAGTGATTCCCAATAGTAGTGTTTAAACCATTCCTCTTTTGTCATTTTCTTTGGTGGACAGGAATTTAAGGGATTCAGTGAGGAACTTAACATCAAGTCAAGTTCTCCAAATAACTTGTCAAGGTCCATGGAGGAAGTAGAGGATAGGGAATCCCACTTATAATCGTTAGAATCAGGGGAATCACAATGATATTGGTCTACTGGTTCGTGAGATGTCTTAATATCTTTTGAAGCACATACTTCCTCAAGTAAGGGTAATGGAGTACTAGGAACGCCAATCTAAATCGGTTGAAACCCTAGCCCTACTCCTTTTGGCCATTGAGAAACAAGTATCGGTTCAA
The DNA here is from genome assembly GCA_007258455.2 of Sequoia sempervirens. Taxonomy (NCBI): domain Eukaryota; kingdom Viridiplantae; phylum Streptophyta; class Pinopsida; order Cupressales; family Cupressaceae; genus Sequoia; species Sequoia sempervirens. Next base: position 765,566,127 of record VDFB02058242.1, on the reverse strand, counting down.
TTCTACCATCTTGGTTTAAACCTAAACCACTTTGTCCATCATATCCTTTGCTTTGCATGATTTTGAAACCCTTTCCATATAGACTTGTAGGAATATGAGCAAGTAAAAGGGGTTCCTGTTTATCTTCCTTATATAGCCAGGAAGTGACATCTTCTGTATCTACGGCCTCTTTGATTAATTCACCCCATTTAGTAAAATTTGTTGTGGGGGGAACATGTATAGTGATCATAGATTTTCCCCTACCTGTTATAGGTAAACCATATGACTTAGGAGGAACCAAATGGCTAACACAATAAGAAGTCTTCATGTAATACTCTCCACAACCCTTGTCTTGGATCTCGACCCTAGGAGTGGTAGGAAGTGAGGGTGAAACAGATGTTCGAGTGAGTGTGGACGGGTCAACATAAGGAGATGGATTAGATGGTGAGGCCTCTTGGTTGACTGGCACTTGACATTGAGGGATCTCCTTTAGATTGGTGCAATACAGGAAAGGATCGGGATCACCATCTATAGGTATTTCAGTGCCATTGTAAGGGAATTTAAGACATTGATGATATGTAGAAGGGACCACCTTCATGGCATGAATCCATGGTCTACCTAGGAGAAGGTTATAAGGGAGGGTGAGATCCAAGACCTGGAACTTTGTCTCCATTACCGCAGGACCAATTCTGATAGGAAGTGTTACCACCCCCTTTGATTTTCGTTCTTCATCATCATAAGCCTTAATGACAATACTCTTAGTGGTGTCTATGCATGCTTCTGAGATACCTAATGCCTTAATTAGTTTTAAAGGGCATAGATTTAACCCTACTCCTCTGTTTACCAAAACTCATCTAACTTTGGTGTCATCAACAAGGACTTCTAGATGTAAAGGGTCATTGTGGTTCGTCTTGTTAGTGGCATAGTCTTGTTTAGAAAACGTGGCATGATGATTATTGGTCAAGTAGCCCACCATTTCCTGGAAATGATTGACATCAAGGTCATTAGGGACCGTGGTGTTCTGTAAAGCCTTATCAAGGATAGATCAGTGCTTAGGAGAGATACGCAACAATTCCAAGATTGAGATTTGGGCAGAGGTCTTCCCCAATTGGTCAAGTAGGCTATATTGTAACTTGGAAGGTTGAGGTATTTGCTGTGACGGAGGGCCTAGGATAGTAAACTTAGTACGATGAGTATTGACTGCACACTTAGGATTAGCATTGATAGAAATGGTATTGATGTTTTGATCAGCGACACGAAGGCAATGAATGATTTTGCCACTATCATAATCATGTTTGATACTCGCATAATTGGCCGACATATTGGTCTTAGTACTCAAACTGAGGACAGTTCCTTTCCCATGGTCATGTAGTGGGTCTAAAAAGACTTGATAATCAGTGTTTGATGTCTTGTTTTTGTCCACTAACCTCAATAATTCTCTTGTCAACAAGATCCTGTATGATTTCTTCAGTTGTCGATAGTTTTGCAGGTTATGTCCCTTAGTCCTATGATAATCACAAAAGGCATTGTCATCCCACCAAGCTGGTTTAAACTGTCCTGGATCGTATTGTCTTGGTTCCTGCAGCTGTATGAGGTTGTGTTGTAACAGTTGTTTGAACACCAATTCAATGGGTTCCCCTAAGGGAGTGAACTCACGTTTTTGAAATCTCCTTGGTTGTGGACGCTGATTATTTGAGACCATGTTAGGAGGTTGATTGATAGCATGAAGTGTGTTGGAAAAAGTATGAGGTCCTTGTAATGTGAGGAGGGGTCTTGCTTGTAGTGTTTTAGCATCAACTACCCCATCATTGGTGACATTCTTGTTGCAAGACCAGAATATGTTTCTGTCAGTGGGGGTGTTTTGTACGATTGGGTTTCTATTGGATGTTGTCATTTTGATTTCACCCTTTTCAATGAGATCCTTCTCTATTATCACCCCTTTTTCCACTAGTTCTAAAAAAGATATGCAACAATGTACCCTTAAGTTACTCCTAAGTTTTGGATGAAGGTTTTCTTGAAACATTGTAACCTTTTGTTTTTCGAGTATTTCAACAAGAAACCTACTAGCAATAGTTCTCCATCTCTGGAAGAAAGCGATGAATGTTTCACCTTTGTCTTGCGTTGTATGGCACAAGGTTGCTATATTTATCTCATGGTCAATGTTGAAGGAGAATTGCTCCACAAATTTCTCAACTAGCTCACCCCAAGATCTAATGCCAGAATCTAAACCCGAAAACCATTCTAGTGAAATTCCTACAAGACTTCTTGGAAACAGCCTCATAAGATACGTTGGGTCATAAGCGACATCTATGCATATGGTATAAAATTCCCTGATATGTTCTACTGGATTGCATTTACCATTGTACTTAGGAAGATTCGGTATGACATATCTGTGAGGGAAAGGTGTCATGTACAAGGATCTATCGAAGGGGAATGGGAATATGTCCTTTGTTGAAAATGATTTCTTAGTTGACACCGACATGTTATCTATTTGTCTTTGCAATGCGTGCATTTGTGTTTGTAGGACGTCAACTTGGGTCAAAGATGTGCTAGGAGGATTATGCGGATCCATGTATGTATTCTGAAATCCAAAGTCTCGTGATGGGTTTTGATTGAACATTGGCATCTAAGGTGGATTTGGATTCAGAATGTTGGTAAATGTATTCTGGTCTGGCATCTGCATAAACTGGTGTTGACCTGGGTTCTATGTAAATGGATTCTAAGCTCCACTCTGTGAAAAGGGATTCTGATTCAGAATCGATGTGAATTGGTTTTGACTTGGAATCTGTGTGGACAGATTCTGACTACCAATCTTTGAAAAAGGGTTCTGATTCGGAATTGACATAAATTGGTTTTGACTTGGAATCTGCGTGGACGGATTCTGACTACCAATCTGTGAAAAGGGGTTCTGATTCAGAATCGATGTAAATGGACTTTGACTGCTAGTCTGGAAGAGTGGATTTTGATTGCCATATTGGAAAGAGGGAATGCCCCCTGTTTGTGAAATCCTTGGTATAGTACTAGTGATTTGAGCACTAAGTATGGCCATCGACTGTGGTAAGGTACCCATGATACTAGTAGTAGGTATTGTTGTTGATTGTGCACTTGTGACACCGACATATGAGGTATGGGCTGAGGTTTTAGGTCTTTTACTCCCAATAAGAGGACTAGTGGGAGTGGATGATGATGCCCCTGTAGTGAAATTAAATCCTGATGTCATGCTAGATGTACCAAATGGGGATGTATGGACTGTTGTACTCTATGTAGACGTGCTAGATGGCATAGTTGTGCTTATCTGAGGTATAGCAGTACTAGCAGTCTTAGTGTTTGTCCCTTGTGTAGGTTGAGTTTGTAAGGTGCTAATGTCAAATCCTGGAGGTAAGGTAGCACCTTCAGCTAGCAGTTTGCCTAAAAACCATTGACGATCATTTGCTAGGTGCTCATCTACAAAAGAGGCAAACTCAGGGTCCTGTGTAGCAGCCTCTATGTCTTCTACTGCAATATGTCCTTGAGTGTTTCTAGTGGTAAATTTGTCTAATAGAGTCTTATGAGGTCTTGAAGAAAATGGATTGATGAACTTGTTTTGGTTCGACATGTTTTCTCTCTCTCTTCTCTTAGACCTAGTTTCAACCATGTAAGACAAGCTCAATATGCGGGATATGCAAGACTATATCTACAAACTGTATGACTCTAATCTATGTTTTTGGGATTTTCATATGCAAATTATGAATTTCCTAGGACGACACTAGTCTAGACTCTAAAGATGCAAAGTCTAAGCAAGACCCTAAAGTGATCAATTCTATAAACCCAAGATGAAGGGACCAACTGCCTAAAGTCAAACCAAGGTGTCAATTTAGTTAAGTCAAGGAACCAATGTAGGACGAGGATCAAAGACAAGTTGAGTTTCCTAACTAGACTGATGAGCTAGGATGACTCTCTGTAGGACAAAGTATAAGATGATAGGACTAGGTTCAATGACAAAATTTGTTGACACTATGACCTTTCTAGAGTGTAGATGGTAAGTCAATCCTAAAGTTTGTAAAAGTGACCTTTCTAGAAGTCTAATGCAAGGTGATATGTACCCTAAGATGAAGCTAAACTCTAACTGAAGACAACTATGGTAACGACTAAATGAACCTAAAGAATGAAAAATTGAGCAAATCATTTTAGGTTTCTATTTTGAAGACTGTTTGTGCGAAGACCACTGAAACTGGTATAACCGTGTTGACTGGACAGTGACTGTGAACTTTAATTTTCTGATAATTAGACAGATGCGTCGTTTAATTTTTAGTTGTGGCTCAAAATTAACAGTTGCAGTCTAAACTAATAGATGCAACTCAAAATATACAAGATGCAACTCGGAATATAACGCATGCGGTTTTCCCAAAGCAAATGCGAGCCAAACTGACAAATGTGACTTAGTATTAACAAATGTGACTGACAATGATAGATGCGACTCTAAATTTAACAGATGCGACTGACAATGACATATGCGACTCTAAAATTAACAGATGTGACTCTAAAAATTAGATGCGTGTTTCTGGTGAATAGTTGCGACTCTCTGTGAATTTTTAGTGACATGAAATTTAAACTGACTCCATTTTCCGTGATCAAATTTCTGACAATCAAAGACAATCATAAGACAAAGTGTTTTTAGTTTTGATTTTGGACTCAAAGAATGTTTAAAGTGATAACAGACAAGCACATCCTAATAGGCCAAAGGCCTAGGGTTTGTATACTTGGTATAGCCCACCTATTATACCCCAGATTGGTGATGAACACCTTTCCTTCTCGAGAGCGGATAGCTTAGGAATTTTGTGGCATTGGCTCCCCTCCATGGCTCATTAACGTCTTTTGAGCACACCAATTCTGAATTCTTTGGGCAATGAGCTCCCAAGAACTACTATCTCTACTCAAGGGGATCAATAGTGAGTATCTTCGGGCATGATACTATACCTTGCACTAATACCAAGCAACGGCCATAAATAGGTTGGTCTCTAAAATAAAGGGTATTTAATTCAGGCATTCTATTCATGGGGTGTGATCCATATGGTGCGAGTCCCCTTTCGGATCCATCTCGTCGGAACCACACTCGTGATTCTTGGGGTTTCCCCAAGAACCCACTTTTATATACCGATTGGAAGTCCCTCAGGTTCAGGGTGCTACCAGTCTGAGTCATCTTGGGGTGAGTACTTTTTCCCACCAGAACAGGCCCAAGTTCTAGAGTTGGTAACCATTTCTCTTACACCCAGGATCGTACGGATGCACAAGGGGAGAGGATACTTCGATATACCAAGTCGTAAGGGTAACCAGACTTATGCTTTCGCACCAAACACAGTAGACACTTGTTAATTTTAACCAAATAAAAGATTTGCTACGTTGCCAAACAATTTTTTTCAAAATTTAACTAGGGTCTTTGACAAGCGTCCTGCAGAAGATCTCATTAGTAATTTTCAATATTGTCTTCGTCAATCATCCTGCAAAAGCTTGTTAACTCCAAATGGCCACACGTTGAAAATAAAATATCAGTAACATGAAAATCAATTGAAAATTCCAGATTGCCTAAAGCAGAAATAAAATTTTACCAGTCAATTGCGTCACTTTGTTACCAGTCAAATGCGTCATTTATGTTTCAGTTGCGGCTTGGGAAATCAATTGTGGTTTAGGAATTGTCAGATGCGTCGTTTCTCTGTCAGATGCAGTTCAGAAAGTTAATTGTGGTGTAGAAACTTCACATGCGTCATTCCGTACGAAAAATCTGCAAAAACCAAAATTAAAAGATCTACGAATTCTCAAAGATGGTGTCTTCATGTTGGGTTCACCAAATGTAACGCCAAATAAAAGCTTTGCACAATAGACAACAAGGAAGATCATTAGAAGCACACATGCATACAATACTAAAATCTAAAATGCAAATTCATTCGTTAAGCAACAAAGAACATGGGAAAGTAAAAACATAATTAAAACTAGAACAATCTCACCAATTTTCAAATGTATTTCCATGATTCATCTCGATTTCCCTTCTCCATTTTGCTTGTGTAGTATAATTGCCCTCAGATTTTCAAGTTCGTGCAAGTATAGCCTAAGATAGTGATTAGAAAAATATCAAAGATTCAAGATTGAGTGATCTCAAAAGTTATAAAATTCACGAGAGAGATTGGAATGAAGAATGACAAATCAATTTATAGAAAATTGATTATTTGAACGACAAGTCAAGATTGAAAGATCAACGGATGGTTGAGATCGACTGATTAGACATGCATTCTGTTAACTAACAGTGATGACATGAGTGATTAAATTAGAAATAGAATTAAAGATTAAATAAATGATTTAATCTTCAGTTCGCATTCGAAAACATTAGAAATATCTTTGCATGACAAAGATAAAGATTGATTAAAGCAACTCTTGTTCGAATGCACGCACAACATTTAATTAATTAAATAAGAATATTTAATTAATATGCATGTACATGCAATTGAGTTAGAACTGGACGATTGCATGATCTGACGAAAAGATTACTTGAGAATGCCACTCAGACATCAAATGAAGAGTTAACTGAATGATTAAAATAGATGTCGAGTCGGTAAAAGTGAATACTTAGATAACTCACATAATTATCTAAAATATAGAAGAATGTGTTAAAATAGAATTAATGAATTAAATAATTCATTTAATTCAGGACTCGATATTCGAAGGATAATTAAATAAATAATATTTAATTAATTAAATGATGAAGGGATTTTAAATGAATAATTAAATAAAGAATTTATTTAATTATAGTTGAAATATGATAAAGAGTAAATTAAATAAGGATTTATTTAATTTGACAAGAAGAATAAGGTTAATTAGTAACATAATTAAATAAAAAGCGTTTATTTAATTAATCAGATAGACTAAAGAAAATGTGAATTAATTAAATAATTAATATTATTTAATTAATAGAAGAATTAATAGAAGATGAATTTGTGTGTGAGAAAATTGGATCAAATCGTAATTAAAATCAACACATGTTAATAAAACATTAAATCGAAAAGCTGAAAGAAAGAAAACAAAATGTGCAAACCATAACAACAGCCTTTCGAAATCGTTTTATCCTCCTCTATCTTCACCGTTTTGTTGCTTTGAAATGGCTCTCAGATCAGCAGATAGAGCTCAACAAAATGATAGCATGAAGAACAAGATTTAGAATGCATAATATGCAACATCTATGCTAACATGAAAATGGGAATGTGATGTTGAAAATGATATGAGTGCATAAAGCTGATTGCATGAATGTGAGTATACATATGTAAGTGCAGGCATATGAACGTGGGTGATTAACCAAGGCTTGGATTTGCACGTGATTTTATAGAGTTTTCGAACGAGTTTGATTGGCTGAATCAATCGACGGTCCAGATTAAGCTTGTTTCGAATGGACGGCGAGAGATTTTCGAAAGTGGACAGAAGAATGGAAGGTTTCCTTTCTCTTTATTGAGTTCGAAGGGAAAATTCCATTTTGAAGGATAAGATATGAATTTAGAAGGGCGAGTTAGCATGAGTTAGAATTTTGGGAAGGTGAGTTAATAATGAATTAAATAAATTAAATTTATTTAATTAGGAGTGAAAATGGAAATGGAAACCCACATAATTAGATAATTCATATTTAATTATGTTTAAAAATGAATTTTTTTTAGACTGCAGGAATCGGGTAGCACGACCCCCTATAAACTATAGTGCACTTGGTAAACTTTTTAATGTGACCGGTGGCACTGGCACGACACGCCCTCCGGTACCACGGGACGGGGGAGACTAGAACTTGTGACCAGTAGAGCCGCAACGGAATTACTTAGCCAACCGAGCTAGGGCCCCTGCCCTCATTTAAAAATGAAATTAGAGTGAGGTGGAAAATATTAAATAACATATTTAATATTTTGAAATTCAAAAATGGGATGGAGAATATTCCATTATTTAAATATTCAAAATATTTAAACTTTAGAATAAAATGATAATTAAATATAAATAAATTATACAAATTTATTTAATTTAATTAAGCGGAGGGTAGAAATGTTAGTAATTAAATAAAATTATTTATTTAATTTAAGGTAGAAGAAATAGAAAAATGAACAATATAAATAAATAATTAAATTTATTTATATGTAGATGACATTAGAGGAATTAATTAAATAAATCATATTTAATTAATTAACAAGCTTAATCATGACCATTTTTAGACATATACAGAATTAATTAAATAATTAACATTATTTAATCATGACTGTGAAGAATAGAAATTATGAAGAATATGGAAGTCGCAGGCCTAAACCAGATTTTGATGTCTACAATTACCATGAAGTTCATCCAAACCCTTATGGTATTATATCTGTTAAACATTTAAAGGAGAATCATCTATTCAAAATGTTCTAGGTACTTTGGCACACAAGTATCTATAAGTATACTATTGGGATCACCCTCCCAGGTTTCGCAGAGCCCAAAGTGTAGGGGAGAAAGGGGTTTTTATTCAATCTCATATTCATTGGTCAAATCTCTCCTTGAATCTGACTATTAGGCTTGGCTACCCTTTAGGATTCAAGTGGATTGTATATTTGGGGAACCACTACTGCTCATGAGTCTCTTTATTCTCAAGAGAATCTTAGGGAGTGAACTGCCCTAAACTACCTCAAGGAATAGAGCAAGAGTTCCAAAACTAGAAAGAGTAGGTCATAAAGTTTTTCTAGAAAGACTAACAAATTCTCGGCCAAAGGATGGTAGCATAGAAAAAGGATAATAACACAATGCATTGGAGTTCGAAAGGCATGTTGGTGTCTCATACAGGCAAAAAAATAAGAATATGGAAAAAAAACATTAAAGCAACTACTAACAATCTAATTACTAAGAACTTTTAGAATGGGGGAAAGTAACAAAAAGTAATAGAATTGAAATAAGGTAGACTAAAGAGGGTAAAGAAGGTGCTCAAAAAAATCCAAGTAATCAATCCTCCAACAAGTAAATATCTTCAATACTTGCACACATAAGATTGAGGGAAAATGTTGGGGCTGTTTAGGGGCTTGCCTTAGTCAAACCCCCGTTTTGATGTTCCCACCTCCATGAATAGCTAGATAGATAGATAAAGTGAACAAAGTAAGCAAATACAAAGTGATAAAAGCAATCCTTGCTCAAGGAGGATAACCTATATCATGAGATAAATAAATAGATGAGATAGTAAAATGCTTAGAATGTGGATGTGACAAATCCCAAGATGCTCAAAGATACAAGGCATAGCAGAGATATCACTTGCAAGGATTGAGGAAGCGAAAGCAAGACAAAGCTACGAGAGCCAAAAGAGTTACAAAGAGTGTTGAAAGAATGTGAGAGCTTGAGGCTATTGTAACAAGTAAGAGAGCTATGTGAGCAAGAGAGAAAAGAGGGAAAAGAGACTATATCCAAGAGAGAAAGATCCAAGAGAGAGCTTATTAATTGAAAGAATAGATTTAAAAGAGAGAATAAGAGGGAAAAGAAGCTTCACGAACTATTACAAGGCATCCTAGGCCATTACCACCAATTAAAGTAGTTGACAAGTGGCAAGGAACTCGTAAGCAATTGTTTGAATGTCAAATTGTCATAGGATGCTAGTGTGGTGTGCGGACATTTGCACGACACGCTAGTGTCCAAACAAATCATGCTATAAAATGATAGGCATGAGAAAAGCACAATGTTTGATGGAAAGATAATGCACAAGGGTAGTTGCTGAAATGGGGTCCTGAGCATCTTGAGAGGGGAAAAAGGTTGGTGTAGGGGCTAAAATGAGCCTACAAAAATGTTAGAGTAGAAAGTAAAGGGGATAGAAGAATGTATGTGAAATCACAAGGGGTGCAATTTTACGACATTACACTTTTCCCCCACTTTAGCGAGCATATGAATCTACACTAATATGCATGCTAAATGGAGTCTACTAAACACAAATAACATCATGATGCCAAAAGGATACTTTAGAGGAAGCAAATAGTTATTTGAACCAAGGAAGTATGCCCCCAGGCTAAAGACCTACAAAACAAACACATTATATAAGAAATGCCTACACAAGACAACAAAATTGGAATCTAAAAATCCATTACATCATGGGGTTAGAACATATACATGGATAACACACACATAAAGGAACATAACAAACTAATGGATTTGAGTTAGCAAAGTGAGAGATACCTCAATGTAAAAGGTTGTCTCAATACTATGAGTTGTCCGCAAATTAAGAAATAACACATAGAAGAATTCTTAAATGGAGATAAGAATGCATACAATAGATGGGAAAGAAATCAATGTCAAAGAGAGGAAGAGAATATACTCAAGATGAAGAAGATGTAGATCTTCGATCTAGTATATACAATTTTGAGAAGAGAAGGGAGAAGATGGTTCCATAGGCACTTGGCCCTACATAGATTTGAACAAAATGTACCACAGGACCTCGGGCCTATGAAAAGGAGAACAAAATGATTTGTAGGTGATTAGTCCTATAGAGTCAAACAAAGAGATCCCATAGGATGAAAGTGATTTAAAGGTCCTAGGACTTGCAAAGGAGTCGCCCTAGGTGATCGGTCCTAAGGGAAGCCATATGTGAGAGGCTTCGTAGAGACTGATAGGCCCTTATAGGTGCTTAGTTTTGCAAGGCAAGCTTGATGCAAAGGAGCTCTACAGGTTCTCAGTCCTCTAGAGCAAGATTTATTAGATAAGCTTGTGGCTATTGCAAGCTATTAAATAATGGGAAAAAGGTGGTATATGGTATCACTTTCCTCCTATTATAATTCAATAATATCCTAGGAATCCTAATTGGATTGACTATCAACCTCACCAAGTGAGTCAATTCTCAACAAGGAAGGCCTAGGAGGGGGTTCTATAAGCTTTTATAGGTTCACCACCAAGAAAATTCTTAGAAAAGACAAACAAGCATTCAACTCACAAAATCTAGAAATGCAAGCTAAATGGAGGAAGAAAATGATGAAATCTACACTCACAAACATGCAAGAGGGGAAAAACTTATTGAATTGTCAGTGAATGAGGGTTTTCCTTGGTCAAACTCCTTGTTGGTAATTAAACCTTGAAACAAAATGAAACAATGAAGGGAAATGATGAATGAACAACATGCAACGCTACAACTCACCAAACCCTTGTTATAAAGTCTGTAAACTTGTGTGAATGGCTGTAATGGATATGGATCTTGAATCAAAGGAAGACTTGATAGATGTGGACTTGAATTACTTGCTTGAATAAAAACCTTGCATCACAAATGTTAGCACAACAACACACATGATGCTTGAATCTTGATGATGGCTCCAAATGCTTGATAGAATTCTCTTGAATGCTTAGATGCTTAGATTGCTTGTTATCTTTTTATATGCTTAATATCCTAAAATTACATCACACCAAGCGGAAATATGAATTCATTAATTAAAGGAGGCCAAATCCCACCAGAATTTGAAATTACCTCAAGGGGGACTAGGGCATCTTAGTCCCAAGCCATGAAAATTGGGGCACAACCACCAAAAAGGGGCCCATTTAAAATGCCTCAAAATTAGGGTCCCAAGACCTTTGGGGGACAAAGATTCCCTAGGTGGAATTTCAGTCTTGACCCAAAAATAAAGGACACTAAGACAAAATCATTAAATTATCATTTATCCATTGGAAAATGTTGGGATTAGCTAGAAAAAAGATATAATTCATAGGGCTTGTGGATACAAAATAGGACCAATTAAGACATAAATAGGAATAAATAAAGCAAGGAAGGCCCAAACAAGTGTGAAAATGAAAGGGTGTGCATTTTACTACACTACATTTAGCCCCCACTTTAGTGAGAGGATGAACTTGCTTCAAACTCACACTAAAACAACCAACCACACAATCAAGAGGGGTTAAAATGTATGAATGCTAGTAAGATAGGATGACAATAACCAAGAGGGTGGCCAAGCCCCCAGGATCAAGATTCTATGGAAAACCAACATAAGCAAAAAGGAACACGCTTGCAGATGATATATGAAGCCATAATCAGTTCAGAAACATACACCATCAAAGACGATGCAAGAGAGGGGGACCAACCATGTTGAAGGCCCCAAGTATTGGAGGGCCAAGAGTGAAAGGCTTCCCTAACTTAGCTAAATGGGCTATTAGGAAATGCGAGATAAGAATGATGAGGACTATAAGGTCCTTCAATCACTCTACAAACCTGAAATATAGGACGGGGCTAGGAAAGCTATTTTTCAGGTACAACTCTATGCCTCAGAAAGCTCTCTACTCGAGGACAAAAGCGTGATCCTGGGATGACAACGTAGCTTGTTGGCATCTCTCAAGTGCGCTGGCATCCATACGACCAGAAAACTAAGGGACAAGGTAAAACCTAGGAAAACAAGCTAACCGCCTAGATAAATACCACTAAAGGGCCAAAATAACACTATTAAGTAAACAAAATATTTTCTAATATGATAAAGTAAAAATGAAAGAGTTAGGGTGGCAAGAATGATCTCACAAAGAAATTTGTTCACCAGCTAGCTCCCAAAAGCACATCCACCTACACATAAAGAGGAGGAAAAATGTTGGGTGGCTATATAGGGGCCTGCCTCAATCAGACCCCCGTTTAGGTGTTTCCACCTCCACAAATAGCCAAGAAAGGAAGTATGATAAAGAAAGTAATGTAATGAAGAACACTAAAACACTAGAAAATAGTAAATGTGCTTACCTAACCATGTAATAGAGGAGAGGAATGGGAAGCTTACCACCTCCACCAAAAGCACTCAAGGCTAATCAAAGAGAGAATAAGGGTACTCGAGCCTCTGTTGCAATGTTTTGTCCTAAATTTTCTCTACTAAAGTGGCAGAGTGAAGTTGTTGCTGCTATGGTGTGCAAAAATGCTGCAAGAATGCTTGAAGAGTGTACTAAGAGGTGAAGTTGAATGCCTGAAATTGTGAAGAAGAAGTTGATCTTAAAGCTTGGAAGAAGTTGAAATGCATGTAGAAGGAGAGAATTTGAAGCAGGGATGATGAAAATGGCCATATTTGGGTCGGTCGACCAAAGGGGACTATTGATGGTGTTTTATGCACAACAAAAACTTAGACAAGATGCAGGTATCCTATCTTTCTTTAGAGGTAAATTTCTATCAGCAAGCTTTAAGAGATAACCCCAAGGTCTTTAATGTCAGGTCTTGAAAATGCATAAACAACTCAGATAATATGTGAAAGTGATGGTAATCATAAAGGGACCTTACAAAGAAACAACTAGAAGTTTCAAACTCATCAGATTTTTGCAATATTTTAATGCTTTCAATCCTAGGACTAACCTAGATTGTTAAAGAAACAACAAAAGAAACAAAGGGTTTTAGAAGGATTTTTAGAAAAGTAAACTAATCTAAATATCAATGATGCAAATTATTAAACAATTGAAGTGGACCATGTTGGAAACAATAAACACTAAGAGGTGTGGTGAATCAGTGTTCTAAAAAAATTAATCCTTTTATTTTGATCCTTAATCCACTTAACACATTTAATCAAAATCAATATGCAAAAATAGAAAACAAGAAACCACACAACCATAACACAAGGATTTTTATGTGGAAACCCTGTAAGGGGAAAAACCATGGTGGATGCCCAATCCTTAATAAGTTTTGAGTATACTCAAAAGAATTATTACAAAATGAGAATGCACTTGCATTCAGGCTTATTACCTAGAGCTCACTGCTCAAAATGGGGCTCACTACCCTTACAAAAGTTTGGAATAGACCCAAAAGAAAATGAATTGAGATAATAGCATCTACCAATGCTTGATTACAATTTTGGTTTAGCTCTGATGCCAAAATTTTGTCCTGATGACTGATGAAGAACTTTTGCTCTATTCTGCTCAAGTTTGCACACCAAATCTTTATGCACAAGTGAAACTACACATGATATCACTCAAATACAACTTAGACATACACACACACAACTTCTACATGCATCCAAATGATATGACTGATCACATAAATATATCCACTCACAAGGAATCAATCACCATAAGTCGGCTTCAACAAAATTTAATAAAATTTGAAACTAATTAGCCCAATCAATGGATAATTTTGATGTGGATCCAAACAAGTTAGCTATACAATAGCAAGGAACAATAATTAAACATCTAAGCTTGAAGATAATTAAAATAATTCAACTTTATACATCCACTACACATTATTACCACTGAGTTGGCTTTATCAAGCAAATAGATAGAAGATGTCCAACTGAACCTACTCAACCTTATAGCCACAAAAACAACTTCACGAGATTAAGTAATAATATGTTCCACATTCTTGGAAATAAAATTCATCAATCCACAACCCAAAATGGTGATCCAGTGAAGCTATCAAATCGAACGCCCTGTTTTGTTGGTAACATTGTCGATAACACACAATTTTCATTTCCTCTGTTGGTGCGACTGAATGCATAACTGTGGACCAAAAAGGTGACTTCAGTTGCCATCAATGACAACACTAGAATCCAAAAATCACATCCACTTACATCATATGCCAACAATCTCCCCCTTTGGCATTGATGGAAACACTTAGTGAAAAATGACTAAGTGTCAAGATTAACATACTCCTGGTATACAAAATACTGAATAATGTACCACTACAAAATATTACTCCCCCTAAGAATATTAAGACATTTTTCACTATACTCTCTCTCCCCCTTTGACATCAATGACAAAATTGGGGATACAAAACTATATAAGTATTATCTGGAGACTTACAGTAATTGGAAAATATCTTCAAAGACTTTTTCCAAATTTTCAAGAAGTTGTCCTTTGAGCACTTCGAATAAATCATAATTTGCATTCTGCTTAATCATCTCATAGGCTATATAGATAGCAGTTCCATATACTAAATTTCCTTAGCTCGAATGATAGATCTTATACCCTATGGTCATGGACACAAATTTAACATCAATTCCAGCAATATCATCTATGGTCATTGCCCTTCTATCCCAATGAGAGCCAGTTTCTTTAGTAACATCATCATTCTTTATGGAGTTCACTACAGGGAGTCTACCAGAAGAGTTTAAACCCATCACTGCATAGATATATTCCTTGGAGATTTTAAATGGTATATCTAGCCACATGAATTCATCATGCACTTCGCTCAGAATGTATCAAACCCACTCATCCTCCTCAAATATGGGAAATTTTACAAATTGCACAAATTTCTTGTCCACTAGGGTTTGGAATTCAGGTTTCACAGAGAAATCATCTTGCACTATGTGGTTAGAATATAATTCCAACATCTAAGCACTACCCAAATCTTCAATGTTTGCATGCACATATGCCCTAATATCCTTGATGTGCAAAACACCATAGGACACAGAGGAAAATGCACCTAGGGGCTCAGTGTCTACCAATTTGTATGGATGCTACTTAAACTTTAGACGTGGTATATCTTTGACTTTAACTAACAATGGGGTAGACATGATTGACAGAACACAAATTTACAGGTTTTTGCTATAAATACCTTTTGGAGATGAAATGAAGTTCAATTCACAGATTCCTTTTCGATCTTAAATATCCTTTCCGCTTTGGAAAGGGTTACCTTAGAGTGCTTCAAACTTCTTTCTCTTGAATACAATGTGATAAATGGGAGTGAAAATAATTCTTTTATTGTCATCGAACTTAACTTTGTACTATTTTCAATAAATGCTCTTGCCCTAATTTTGTAGGCTTCCGGACCTTTTTATATTATGGGACAAAAAAAATTTGTGTGGACCATCAATAATCCTTGTTGATACCTTAGCTTCATTCCACAACATCTGAAGAAAAATTGATTTCCTACTGGACTCATCTAAATTCTAGTGCCAGCCACTTGCAGGGGATTTAGAAGATTTTCTTGATAGCTCCCCCTATGGTAGAGACCTACAATTAGTTTCCAGAGGAATTACCAAAAGAGACTTCTTGTGCAGATCCATTTATGTCTGTAGAGGGGTTCTTTCTCACCCATTTGTCTTGCATCTACTTATTTATTTCATCCATAGTGATATTTCCTTTTCCCTTAACATCTGGTTGCATGTTTTGTTTTACCAGACCTCTTCTATTCCAAAAAAATATGGTGTGACCAAATTTATTGCAATTGTAGCAAACAATATTCCTCTATCTAATCCAATTATTCCACTGGATTTGTCTTGATCTGCATTGGTTAGCAACATGTCCAAATCTATTGCATGCATAACATTTGATGTCTCTATGCAAATTATGCATCATAATTCTACACTCACCTAAATTATGACCATACTTGTAGCAATTAAAGCATTGACCTGAAAATGATGGTCTACTTGTGTTCGTCTTACTCCTACACTGAGAAGCCATATGACCAAATGTTTTACAAACATAATAGTAGCCATTAAATCTTTGAGCATTGGGTTTCCTTACCGGATTCCTCCTGGATTCATTCACCTAGTTTCCTAGTTTGAATTTTTTTCGTCCAGAATTCCTTTGATTAGATCTCCTTTGTCTAGATCTGGAGCTTTCTCCTTCTTCATATCCAAGACCTCATTTATCACCATCAGTTCTTTGACCTTTGATCAGTTCATCAAGCTTGGCTGAGCTTGCTTTGAATTTTTCCTTAAACTCATTTGATGTAGTGAGTTCAGCTTTGAAATCATCAAGTTGTTTTGCAAGCTCTACTTCATTATTCTTAGTTTGTTCCAGCTTATCTTCTAGTTGGCTGCATTGTTTAGACTTTTCTCTCAAGGATTGTGCAAGATTTTCTTCATTTTTATTTATGTCCTCAAACTCCTTGGTCATGTTCATCATGATGGATTCTATCTCACGCTTCAAGGTAGCATTGTCTTGGGAAAACTTTTCACATTCTTCTGTTTTCTCCTTTAGGGCTTGACTGATTTGTTCATCTTCACTGTTTTTGTTCTTTTGCTTGAGATGACCACATAATTCCTTTCTTTTCTCCCTTGATTCATTTATTTTGTCTTTCAATGACTGGATAAATTTTTCTGCATTTTGAAGACTTTCTTGTAGTTCTCAGATCTCAGATTTTGACTGGTCAAAATCATCCAAGGACACCACGAGTTATTGTTGTAGATTGCTTGTATCCATTGAATATACTTTCCAAGATCTCTCCAAGATATTAGACTTCTTTCGAGGAATAGGCTCTGATACCAATTTTTGGAAATAAGCAACACTGAGAGGGGGGTGAATCAGTGTTCTACAAAAATTAATCCTTTTATTCTAATCCTTAATCCACTTAACACATTTTATCAAAATCAATATGTAGAAATAGAAAACAAGAAACCACACAACCATAACACAAGGATTTTTATGTGGAAACCCTGTAAGGTAAAAAACCATGGTGGATGGCCAATCTATAATAAGTTCTAAGTATACTCAAAAGAAGTATTACAAAATGAGAATGCACTTGCATTTAGGCTCACTGCCTAGAGCTCACTGCCCTTAAAAAAGTTTGGAATAGATCCAAAAGAAAATGAACTAAGATAATAGCATCTACCAATGCTTGATTACAGTTTCGGTTTAGCTCTGATGTCAAACTTTGGTCCTAATGATTGATGAAGAACTTTTGCTCTGTTCTGCTCAAGTTTGCACACAAAATATTTATGCACAAGTGAAACTCCGCATAATATCACTCAAATACAACTTAGAAATTTGCAACATACATACACACAAATTCTATATGCATCCAAATAATATGACTAATCATCTAACTATAGCCACTCATAAGGAATCAATCGCCACAGGTCAGCTTCAACAAAACTTAATAGAATTCACAACTAGTCAGCCCAATTGATGGATAATTTTGATGCGGATCCAAATAATTTGGCTATATAGCAATGACCAATAATTAAACATCTGAGCTCAAAGATAATTAAAATAATTCAACTTTATACATCCACTACACATTATTACCACTTAGTCGAATTTATCAAGCAAATAGACAGAAGATGTCGAATTGGACCTACTCAACCTTATAGCCACTAAAAAAACCTTCACAAGATTAAGTAATAATATGTTCCACATGCTTGAAAAGAAAATTCATCAATCCACGACCCAAAATGGTGATCTAGTGAAGCTATCAAACCAGATGCCCTATTATGTCAGTAACAATGCCAATAACATAATTTTCATTTCCTCTGTTAGTGCGATTGAATGCATAACTACGACCCAAAAGGTGACTTCATTTTCCATCAATGACAACATTAGAAGCCAAAAATCATGTCCACTTACATCATATGCCAACAAACCAACCCTTCCAAACCAAATTTTTCTAAACCCAGATTAAATCCTACAATATCATAGAAATAGTGCAATCTTTTGAGGAATGAAAATATTTTCAAATCATGAAAATTCACGCATATCAACCTTAATGATTGAAATGAATAAACACTCACAATTGAACTTAGCACCAAAATACTCAGGCCCAAACTAACTTTACACAACAAGTTACAATCAGCAAGCTGCTAAAGGTATGGACCAAGGATCATTCAAACACTTCAAATATCAAATCACAAACACCATTGCATTACATTTAACTCTAAAATATAACATGCAACTAGCAACTTCACAACAATTTAAAAGAAATGGAATAACTAGAGCCTTGCAAAGGGAAGCAAGACAAGAAATATCACCAATAGATAATGTCTTTTCTTATATTGAATCATCCAAATCTACAACAATTTAGTATTCTCAATGTTTCAACACTTGATCTCAGAAAATGCTAACTTCTATCTCAACTACTGCCATTACAATGATTTCTAACTTTCTAAAAAGAAGCCAGAGCCTCAATTTATAGGAAAAAATCCCTAGAATGTCCCAAAATTAGGGCTCATAAAGCTAGGTTGGCCATGCATTCGAATTTTACAAGTTTTGGTCAGCCATGCAAGGCTGACTAGGAGAATATTTTGAATAAAGAAAAAATTACAGTTAAAACCCTCCAGTGGGC
Source organism: Sequoia sempervirens (assembly GCA_007258455.2). Taxonomy (NCBI): domain Eukaryota; kingdom Viridiplantae; phylum Streptophyta; class Pinopsida; order Cupressales; family Cupressaceae; genus Sequoia; species Sequoia sempervirens. The sequence continues at coordinate 765,547,211 of VDFB02058242.1, read as the reverse complement.
CCCCCTAGCCATTTAAAACCCCATGACATGCTCCATTCTTGGTTTGTAACTTAAACTCACCACTCCCTACATGCCTGACGAGAATCGTATGTGGCAGCAACTTGGCTAGCTTCTCCTTCCTTGTCAAATTCCAATTTATTGGTCAATTCCTTAATTTTTTCTAATATTTCCTTCACATCTATTGGGTTTGGCACTGGAATAAATTTAATTCTTATTTTATGACCTTTAAATTCTTCCAAGTATTTTGGCATCACCTTATTCCATTCAATTTCTAATTCATGGTATTTGTCCAGCTTGGAAATATAGATGGTTGCATCTTCTAGGTGCTCTTTTTCTACTGGAGAATTATATGAGGGGGCATAAATCTCTTGCCACCAAGCCTATAACCTGTCAATGTTCAAATTCCTCTACCCAAATTTCTTTCTCCCAGTCATTATTTCAAAAAAACTAACACACCTATTGTAAATCTCTTTCATTTTCCCTTGTAGTTTCATGATTTTCTTCAAGACTTTATTGAAGTTCTTTCATGTAATTCTAGACTTCAATCCATTCCTTCACTTTTCCAATTTCATCTCAAGAGAAGACATCTAACTTGGCCAACTAGTCTTTAGGCATTTGTATAATTTTCTTTAATTCTTCAATAATAGATTCATCAACCTTCCCACAATCTGCAACAAACTATGAAGTATGTTCCAGAAATTCAAAAGCATTGGTGTGGACTTGAAGAATTTCATCAATTGCTTCATCTCCTCTCTTACTGACATATTGAAGCCATTGTTGAGTATTATAAATAGAGTTCTTTAGTCTTTCAATTTTAGAAACTATATCTTTATGCAACAACCACCCATCTGGAATTATATTTTCACCTCCAATAGCTTGTAATGGATTCATCAAATGTTGAACATACCGATAGACATCATTTAGCTACTTCTTGATCTTTTCTTTTTCTATAGTTTCACTGTCCAGCCTTCTCAATATTTTCTAAGAAGACTCTTGGAATTCCTCCTTTTCCTGCTCTCTAGTAGTTGGCCCCAAATTGATAGTTTGTATTCTGTAATCAGATGGCCTAACTTCATCCTTGAATTTGTCAACTGGAGGAGCTACCACATGAACAACTCTATTGTTGAATTCATCTCGTGCAATCTTTGAAACCATTCATGATATTTTCCTTTACTTGGGTTAACCCCATTGTTCCAACAATTTATCCTAACTTAGAGGTCCTCTTGAACAATTATGGGTTTCTTACTTGTCCTTTTCTTCAACCATTCTGGAACTATTGACTGTTCTGCATTCACCTCCATAGAAGGTACCTCCTGTTCATCTCTATTCTATTGTAGGCTATCAACTATTTCTTCAATTTCATGTTGATTCTCTTTCTCATTGATGACTTCCTTTTCTGGAGACTTAGGTTGCTTCTCTTGAATTACCCAAGATCTAACATTCCTATGTAGTGTACCCAAGTCAAACTATTCCAACTCTTGCAACATCTTCTTTCATTCTTCATTAGTAGGATTAGAAACTTCATCATGCTCTAATTCATGTTGTTTAGGGTCATTGGATATATTTCCGTCTTCTCAAACAACCTCGTCTGATGTTTGTACATTTTGAGGAGGAGAATCAATCCCTGTATTCACTTCTTCCTCTTGATTATCATTGGTAGGTACTTCTTCATCTTTCACGTTATCTCCTACTTCTTGTGCTTCCTTTTACTAAGATGCTTTATGCTTGGGAGGAATTTTCCTTACATATACTTGGGGTTTTTCCCTAGAACTTTCTATCTCCACAACCTTAATTGAAGAAGGAGCATCAATTTCTGCATCACCCTTTTTAGCCTTGACTGCCTTCTATATTTCTGTAAACAATCTCCTTTTCCTTATTGGTTGGGATATTTATCCTTCTATAGTAGTAATATTTACTTGAGGAGTCTTCTCAACCTTAGGAGATTCTTTCTCCCCTTATTTTACCTATGACTGACTTTTATTTCTCCTCTTTATTATCACTCATCTCTTACCTTCTTCTCCTTCACCACCTTGAGACTTAGAGACATCATCCTTTTCCTCTTCTATTCCTTCTTCATAGTGGGATTCCATGTCTCCCATCAAATCATATGTGAATCTGGTTCCATAATCCTCCAATTCCTACACCTTTTGCCTTACCCATTGCCTCAAATATTCCTTGAATGGCTCAGTTATCCGGTCAAGATCTATTGATTCTTCTTCAAACTAGTTTATCTTGTTGAAAAGGCTTGTTTCTGTAAGGTTCATAATCATGTTTCTACACTAGGTCCACCTCTTCATCTTGCACTTGATCAAGAAATTCCACTATCCTATACAACCTTATCATTTTGAGAGGCATCCAGGAGAACCTTCTTCTGAGAACATCAAATTCATCCTTGTAGTTTTCCTAATAATCCTCAATATGGTCTACATGTTGGAATGTCATGTTAGCCAGCTTCATAGCTCTACCCTATGGATCAAAATGATTTAGGTTTGTGTGAGAGTAAAGCTCAAATTGTTCCATCTCCTTTTTAGAATATTGGGCACTTTGGATGGAAGGACATGATTCCAAAGTCCCAATCCTCAATGGAATCTCTACTCCTAACCCCTTCTTCTTTAGATCTAGTTGTAGAATTTCCTCAAAGGGCATCATTTTCCTCATCAACTCTAGCATTAGAAGTTTATTGGTTGGGTACCCCAGTAGCCTGAGTGGGACAACAGGAGATCCTTGCATCTAGATGTATGTAAAATTTGGAAATTGTATGAACCATTTCCCATATTGTTTGATTAAGTCCATGACATCCACAGTTATTCTGACATGAAGGGAATTCTGCAACAACCTTAGAATAAACATTAAGAAAGCATCATTTTCCTTTCTGTAATTGGATGTCTTGTACTACAATTAAGGATATATATCCCAAATTATGTCCTTTCCCAATGTTCCCATGTAGCTCAAGCCCTTGTATCTAGTTTTACTTGCTAACATATATACCAAATATGATTTCATGATGAATTTATCTGTTTCCTGCACACTTCTCAATTGTGCATCTAGGTTATTGTTTATGATCCTCACTGAATGGTAATGCTTATTAGCCACAATTTGTGTGATGGGGAATAACATCCAAGAATGGAAGACGTGAGCTTGTTCAAGTCCCATTACCCTGCCCAAGAGGGTTATTATATAATGGTACTCCATCTTGAAATAACTCCTGTGTAATTTTTTGGGAAAATTGGAATAATGAGGCTTCAACTTTAGTATCCAAGAATTGTTCATGATCTCCAAAGCCCTATTAGGATCTTCATCAAAAAAATTGATTACTTCTCCTATGTTTATCTCCTCAATTAGATGGTGGTGCGAAGCAATATTGAAAACTTTTGTAATGGATTCTTCTATGAGATTGGCCATAATCCTTCCTTGTGGCCCAACTATGACTCTCTTGCTTGAGTCACAATGCTTTCCACATTCCAAAACCAATTTTGGTTATAATTATGTTGGAAGGAATCCAACTTCTTGTGCTAAACTAGTGTGGGTGATCACTTGCACTAGGTGATTCAGTGCATTTCCATACATTCTTTGATGGAAATCATCATAGTCCACATGTCCAAGATTTGTGTCTCCAATCATGGCCCAAGTCGAAGCAATCTTAGATTTAGGCCAGATGCCTTTGAAATCATATTTCATTCTTGAAGCCCTCTTTTTGACTTCTTCTTGTACCAAGGCATCTTTCATCTTAGTAGTCCTATTAGGATTCAATTCACCCTGCATCTATTACAGAAAGGACCAAGTCACCATAATGGAAGATAACAATAATACAATATATTATATCATTTCCATGAAGTAACAATACATTCCATTAAACACAAAATGATAAGGATTTAAAATCCAATGGAAAAATAATGTAAGAAACCTAACTCAAAATATCTTATCTCCTCATCATGTATGCATGCAATACTTTTTCAAATTGACTACCATTGCATAAAATCATCAAACAACCCAACACGCAAATATTTCATCTATCATTGTTGACTTTTGAAGCCAAAGTAGGGTGAAGTCGGGGATTCCCCATCCAGATTAGAGCTTGGGTGATCTGAGCAGGCTCGGATTTCCCGGGCTTAGGTATACCTCCTACTTTCGATGATCCATTATCCCTCATTCATGAGTCTTTCACCATTGTTAATGTTTTGAACAACAATCCTTTTATAGTCGGGATAAAAATCATATTTATTTAATGACTCAAATAATATTAAGCATTGAATCCCATAATTTATGAAGTTCTGGTATTTCTTAGAACCTCAAATTACCTACGTGGACTTTGGCTCGGTTAATTCTAGCTCGCTCAGATTTATTGGATGAAAGGGTAGGTCAAAATTTTCCTAAGTGTTGGACTTGTTTGATGTGGAATTGTAAATAAGTGGAAGGTTTGGTTAATCCAGGAGGGCTTGGATTATCCAAGTAGACTAAAGCTTGGCTAATTTGAGCTACCTCTGATTAACCGAAATCACCTTGTGACTAAATTTTTTCCAAGTGTTTGTATTCATTTTATCAAAAACACAAAAGGGAAAGATCATCCTTCGAGTCTTTGTTCAATTAGCAATTTGTACAATTCATTTCAAGGATTATTGATTCCATTCGATCATTTGAACCCACTGTGCAGGATTAGGGCACACAAGACAATGGTTTATGAGTCATTGTTTTAAAACTGATCGATGCTTTCAAGATTTTAATATTAATAGCATGGAAGATGCACATGGATAAACCCTAAGGTTTCAAAAACCTTTAATCACTAGATGCATACAAATTAAAACCCCCTTTCCCAAATTCTTGAAAATGGACTTGAGAACCCAAAATGACAAAGTGAAAATCGATTGAGATAAAAAATCTCAAGCCTCAATAAATGATTAATTGCAATAGGATCACCAAAAAGTTAGAATTGAAACAAAGCCTCTTAAAAATAACCAGAGACATACTTTGGATGGACATTTGATGGAAATAATACGATGGCGAGCTGATAATAAATTGTTAGACACCCTAGAACGATCTCCAAGAGAAAGAAAATCCAAAGCAATGACTCAACTCAAGGGAAAGTCAGAGGCAAGCTTCTCTCAATCTGTCAATGGTGAGATGAAAAATGGAAAAAAAGATTGCATAATTAGAATTTTATCTCTCAAAAACTCATTAAAGTGTGCAATTAATGCCTATCAATACAGTTTGGAAAGTTCAGTGATTCAATAGGAGGCTGAATTTGAATATCCAAGGGACCTCGGATTAGCCGGCTGGATTAATGTTAGGCTAATTTGAGGTACCCAAGATTAACTGAACTTGGCCATAACTTAGTCATTTTTTCCCCAAAATCAAAATTTCAAGCGTGGATCCATTTCCCAAGAGCAAAGGCATCATTCAAATGTTGCAAAGAGCATCAAAATGCAAACTGAGTGTGAAGCATAAGGGTGAAACGAGACGAAAGCCAAAAGACCCATCCCTTAAGGGGACAAAGTCAGGACCCTGCAAAAAACACACAAAGAAAGAAAATCAGGAAAAGAGGGTCCCTACTTTTAGTGGGGCATGTGTGCAAAACATGCACAACAAATGGTGACTCCACTGGGGAGAATGCTCCAGAGCATTTCAATAGAAAACTGGAATCAGGAACCCAGAACTCTAGTTTCAAACCCCACATCAAGTCAGTTAATAGACAAAGATTCAAAGCCAATTAGACAAGCAAAACCTTCCTGTGTTGGAATCATAGTGTGTGCGTATGTATTCATTTCTCTCCCTCAACTGCTACAAAGAACCAAGGTTAGCAAGGTGAAGCTACGTAAAGATTCTAACTTCAAAAGCAACTTGGATGGAGCCTCGCTACAAGTCAGGCATCCATAGCCCCAATGAGGTCATCATTTTGGTTCTCTTGAACATAGCTCTACTACTAGCTAGACATCCATAGCCCCGACGAGGTCATCGTTGTGGTTCTCCCGAATATACCTCTATTTCCAGCTAGGCATCGATAGCCTCAGTAGAGATATTCAGATACTCCTGATAGGTTGAATTTGATTCTTTTCATAATCAATATTTTCACTTTCTTTCTTTCCTTTTGATGTTCTTTTCTTTTCTTTTTTCTTCAACCTTTGAACAATGAAGTTCCTGCTCAGGGCTAAGAACCACAGTGGCACTGAAGCATAAATAAGATTTTTCACTCGACAAGCCTTCCAAAGAACCCGCAATAGCTTCAGGACCCTTAAGATGTGTTCATAGATGTAAAACCCAAGCACATTCCAGAACTACTTAATCCAAGGGCTCATTTACTTTGCATTTAACACACATGACATTAAATAGAGGATCTCTACTAGACTATCCCAGAAAGAGGATTAAAGTTTGCAAAATAAATACTTGAAACAATCCCAAATAACATAATGATTGTCGTGCAAGCGCAACATGCCTAGAAAAGGACAGGGAAACCTCAAAACCAAAATAGAACAAACCAAAAACGAAGCAAACCAACACCAAAACCAAAAGTAGAAAACACACAAAGCAAACCAAAAGAAACTAGAACCTAAACTAACTATTTATAGGGGAAGAGCTGTAAACAACTCAAGATAGGAAGTAATGCTTCAGGTATTTCCCATTTAATAGCAATGGGACATCCTCTCTAGTGAGAGTCTTTAGACAAAAGGCATTATCTCCTAATATATCCAAAATTTGAAAAGGGCCAAGCCAAAGATTATCAAATTTTCCATGTTCTCCCTTCTTATCACATGCTTTGTCCCAATACAGGACCAAGTCAGAGATTCTAAAAGCTTTCACTTGGGACTTTCAATCAAACCACCTCTTAATGACACCCTGATGTTTAGCAAAGTTTTCCAATGCTTCATCTCTCTTTTCCTCAAGGTGTATAAGCTCAGCCAGATGAGCCTCACGTCTATCCCCGTCATCATAATAATCATTAATAAATTGTAGAGGGGGGATCTTGAGTTGGATAGGGAATATAGGTTCAAAACCATACACAAGGTCATAATTAAGGAGAGATTCCTATGGAATCCTTGTGTCTAGTATGATTTTACCAAAGAGCGAATCTGAGTTGGGCGTGCCAATCTTTTGGATTCCTTTCTAATAGTTTGTGTATGAATGTCAAAAGGTTATTGTTTGAGGACTCAGCCAAACCGTTTCCTTGTGGGTAATAGTTGGAAGCAAACTTAATGATGATTCTATGATCAAAATCCCATCCAGAGAATTTTAACGAAGCAAATGTAGGACCATTATCACAAACTAAAGCAATAGGATAGCTAAGGAGATTAATAATACCTAATTTTAGAAAATTGATTACCACCTTAGACATGCATTTTTTACAAGCAAGATCTTCAGTCCACCTAGTAAAATAATCAGTGATAGTGAGAATGTACCTATGGCCAGTAGAGGAGGGTGCATTGATTGGACCAACAAAGTCCAAACCCCATTATGCAAATGGTTTTACCTCTATGACTGGCTACAGTGGAAGGGATGCATACTTCTCTCTACTTGCAGGAGTTTGACACACATGATAGGTTCTTTTGTGGTTGTGTGTGTCCTTGAATAAAGTTGGCTAGTAGTATCCTACCCTTAGGATCTAATTTGCAGTAGATGGTGCAGAGCCATGGCCTGTGTCGTACCTATCATGGAATTCAGTCATCACCCTTTTAGCTTCCTCTTTTCCAAGATAGTGCAGGTAAACCCCCTCATGGTTCTTCTTGTATAAAATGACTCCTTTCAACATGAAGCCATCACTTTTCAAATGTAGGGCTCTCCACTGTATGGTATTGAAATGATCAGGACATTGTTGATTCAAGATATAGTAAATAATGTCATCATACCATCCACCTGGACAAACATCTTGATGGTGATAGTGCTAGGCTGTGAGATCAGGGCCTATTTCAGTCATTGTCTTAGTTAATCCTTTCCCTCTTACCAATTTCATTGGTTGAATCTCAATGTCATACTCCTGCAACATCATAACCCATTTTTCTCTCCATTCTCCCAGTTCATTTTGCATCAGTAGGAGCTTGAATGTAGGGTCGGGTACTATGGCATAAACTTTATTCCTCAAGATGTAATGTCTAAACTTCTTCACACATCTAACCAAAGCATAAGCTTGCTTTTCTACACTAGGATATTTTAACTTTGCATCTTTTAACATAGCACTCATGAAGGCTATGGGGTGCTCACTCCCTTGGAAAAATTTCTGAGTCAACATGCCTACACAAGAATGATCGGATGTGAATGAGTATATGTAGAAAGGCTTGGAATAATCATGGCTTACCAACACTGGGGCTTCAGTTATTTCCATCTTAATTTCCAAAAAATCCTCCTTGGCTTCAGCACTCCATTCAACTTTCACATCTTGTTTCAACATGGCATTCAATGGTTTGACTATTTATGCGAAGCTAGTAATGAATTTTCTGACAAAATTAATCTTTCCAAAGAAGGATTTCATCTTTTTCTTATTGGCTGGAGGTTGAATATTTAGATAGCTTCTATTCACTTTGGATCAATGGATATACCTTTCTCCAAAATAACATGACCAAGAAAATTTCCCTTAGTTACTCCAAAGATACCCTTCTTAGGATTGAGTGAAATATCAAATTCTCTACACCTTTGGAATACTCTACACAAGTCTACAATATGATCACCACATTTCTTTGAGAAGATAGTCAAATCATCCATGTAGATAATGATGCACTTACCAATGATGTCCTTGAAGGCTATATCCATGGCCCTCTAGAAAGTTGCTCCAGCATTGATCAACCCAAAAGGCATCCTTCTGTACACAAAAGTGCCCCACTTTGTGGTGAAAGCAATCTTATGCCTGTCTTCATATTGCACCATAACTTGATTGTATCCAAAATATCCATCAAAAAAAGACATCATCTAAGATCTGTTGAAAATCTATAACACTTCATCCAATGATGGGACTAGATAATTGTCCTTTTCTGATGCATGATTGAGATTTCTGAAATCAACACACAATCTAATTTCTTCATTCTTCTTTCTCACTAGAACTAGGTTAGCAACCCAAGTCGAATTCCTGATTGGAAATATGATATGAGTAGATAATATCTTTTGTACCTCCTTCTAAATGATAGGTTCTAATAAGGCATTGATTGGTCTCTGTCTTTTTCATAATGGTTTGGAACCTGGCTTGAGGGGAATGGTATGTGTAATAATTGAATTGTCATATGTATTTAATTCCTCATAACTCCAAGCAATTACATCTTGATACGTGTGTAATGCATCAATGATTCCTCTTCCTTCCTCTGGAGTACATACCTTGCCAATAAAAATATTATTAATATTGTCTGGAGTCCCCATGTTTTATGTATCACACTGACTACTAATGGATTCCTTCTTTGCCTACTACTCCTGATATTTTATCCTATCCAGATCAAAAATTATCTCCAGCTACACCATCCCTCTTGGAACAGTGTTGGTCTTCAAATTTATGACCCCTTCTAGGTCCATTTCTACTTCTTGAGGCTTTTCTTCATCAATTATCTAAGAGCTAAACACATTAGAGCTTCTGATAAAATCCAAATTATACTTATCACCTTCAAACACTTGAAAATTCATTACATTGTTGGGCACTGATGGTACTAGCATAAGTTCTACAATAAACTTCTTCAAACCTAAAAGTGACAAGGGTTGCAATGTACTGGACACTTGGGCTAAAGAATCTATAGTTTGGTTCCTACTATGGGGTATCAATTAAATTTTAAATGCATCAAAACCATCAATAAGATCCCACACTCTATGTTTGTAGTTAGTCATCCTTCTATCATGACAGGAGTATTTTTTTTCAACTTGTCTAACTACCAACTCTGAATATTTGCATAATCTTAACTTTCTTTCTTAATGCCATAAGCAATCTATGAATCAAAGCTTCATATTCAGCTATGTTATTAGTACAATGGAATTGGAGTTTGTGGGCTACAAAGAAGGTTTTACCTTTAGGGCTGATTAGCTCAAATCTGGCTCCAACACCTTGCTTTGATTTGGATCCATCAAATCTAAGTGTCCAACAACTAGTAGTTCAATTCCTCTTGATTTATCCTTTACTCTGCTACTACTAGGTGGTTCCTCAAAAAGCATTAAGCTCTTACCTTTGCGATCATCTTGAGTACTTTGTACATTGATCCTGATAGTTGGGGTTGGATTGATGCATCTCTATATTTTCTCCACTACTATTTGGCATAGGCAACATTCTAGCTCTGAGTGAGCAACATTGTGAACCCTACACAAGCTTGGAAGAAGAAAATATTAAAAATTCATGTCCCTACCCAATTGAATTTGATCTTCTATGCATTTTTGGATAAATTCTTGAAATTTATCCAATAGAATGAGTTGACCATCTTCCTGGTCATCAAATTCCTCTACTGACTCAACCAATGCCCTAGTACTATTGGAATATGATGGTATCTCTATAGGTGTGCTTTGCAACATGAATATTTCCTCTATGTCTAATCTTGAAATAGGAGCTTCCAATACGTAATTCCCCATACTTTTGATACTAATATTTCATTTGAAGTATTCTGATATTTGGTAATTACGTACTTCATTCTAGGTTGTCTTTCAATCCTGATTTGATTTGGTACTTCCTTCCATGGGGGCCACATATAATAATGATCCATTGATACATATTCGTTTAATGCCTTGGTGAAATCTCTACCTAGGATTAGACAATAAGTATCAGGGATATCTGCCACTTGAATATTAATAACTTGTTGGATTCTAGGATCTGAAGCAATCTACATGAGAATCATGTTTAGTTCTCCCATCATAGTTACCTCTATTTTTTCCAACTGAGTGACCTTTTGAGAGACTGCAGGAGTAATCCCTAGGGCTCTATAGACAACAAATGGCATAACATTCATGGAAGCCCCTAAATCTAGTAGGAAATTGTGTAAAATTTTCCCAAAGAGGCAAATAGAAATTAGAAAGGGGGGACTTTCTATTTTTCCCTAAAAGAGACTTGGTTGAGTGTCAACTTGTGCCACTTGACTCTTATCCCTTTCTCTCCCTTTATCTCTAGATTGTGCTTGGGTCTTGCCCTGATCTTTTGAGATTTGAGTGCTAGAGGTCTTTCCAGTAACTTCACTAGTTATCTTTTCTTGAGGGACTACATTAGGCCTAAAGGCTCCTATGACTGTATTTATGATAGTAGGAACTCTTAACAACTCAAACGCAGAAAGACTTACCTTTAATTTCTTGAGTTCTTTAGCCATATAGTCACTTAACTACTCCATGTTCATATCAATATGAACATCCTTGGGATGATTTATCAGCTTCTTCTTGCCCTTGTTAGTGTTTCTTCCCTTGGAAGGGTTAGACTATCCTCCTTTTGAAAAGTACTCTGTAGGAACATGAGGATAGGAGGGATTATTATTGGCATTAGGATCAGGAGGTGTTGTAAAGTTGTTTGGAGGGATGGAAGTAGTGAATGGCCCTCTAGCCTATGGATCCCTAGTTGGCCTATTCCTCAAGTCATATTTTCCTGTAGGCTGTCGAAACATTTTTACTTCCTCAATACCAACTTCTTCCTCATCAAATGGACCATTGTCATTTTCACTACCCTCGTTGAATAATAATGAAATTTCATCTCCATTATACACTTGTTATGCCTTCTAATATTGCTCACTTGATTCTTCTTCTGGTCCATTCTCTTTGCTTCATGGGAAAGGGGCATGATTCAAAACTAGTACTGAGGAATCATAAGGGGTGGATGGTACTAGCTCCTAACTATTGGAATTATTTTCAACCTAATACTGGAAGATGGATGCAACAGTCTAAAACTCAAGACAATCCAACTTAGAATGTTGACTTGTCTTGTGAAGCCTACACCACCCAGATAAAGCTACCTCTGCTAGGTACACACCACTTGGGGGCTTTTCTTAATTATGAGTTTGATCCAATGGAGTGGTGACACCTCCATTATTTGTCCGTATATTCCATGTCTTGTTCTGCCTAAGTGGTTGTCTTATTTCAAATCCTTGTCCACTTGTCTTTCCTCTATCAAAATTCTGACTAGAAAATTTCCCTTTGTCAAATCCCTGTCCATGTCCTTGTGCAAGATCTCGATTTTCCCTATTGTAATTAGATTGCATATTCTTTTGAACAGCTTGGAATTGAATATTATGATTCCTTAGATATGTCACTTCCACATTCAACTTCTTTACCTGCTCTGTCAGCTCATCTAATCTTTCCTTGTCAGGATTAGTATAAGGCCCCAAATTCACATTATTTTGAGGGTACCCAAATGCTACTGTTGAACTCATCGACTAGTTTAGTACCTCAAAATTCTACAAGAATGTAGGAAAAATAGCCTATTGCTGCGAATGGAGAGGATGATTGACACTTTTTTGTGGATAAGTGGTCATTGGTGGGGCTTGATTCATTGGAGGACCTGGATGTGGGACTAAAGGTAGCTGTGGCACTAGGTTCATAATGGGGGTATGGTTAGTCAGAGCTTGATTGAGAGCTTGGATTTGTCCTAGGTGAGTAGTGGGTCCCAATGATGGCAAAGGTCAAGACAAATGTTGTCTCAAATTAGTACTAACCTTGACTACCTATGTATATTCACCAAGAAAGCTATTTAGAGGATTAGGCCTCCACTTAATAAAAGTGGTTGTACAACTATCAAGGGATTTATAACAGACTTCTAACATAGTGGCATCATATACAACATAAGGGGCTTGCAACCTAGTATATACATGATGAAATATATTATTAAATGACCCTATAGGCTCATTAACTTCTCTTTTAACCTTAGTGAATTGAATATACAACTCATTAGCACTAATGGGAATCTTAAACTTTTGTAGAAATGCACTCCCTTGTTTAGTCTAGTTATGAATCAACCCGACATGCAAATGATTGTACCAATAAAAGGCATCTTATCCTAGGGAATAAGGGAAGATTCTACACACAACATCTTCATGATTGATCCCTCTATCCCTGAGACAAGTCTAAAAAATCCTAATGTTTTCCTCTGCATTCCTATTAGGATCATTAATATGAAACTTGGAGCAAAAATGCTTAGGATTCTTTGGCATAACATTGTAGTTATTAAAGGATAAGGGGGATAGGTTGTTTTCCAAGAAATACATTGGTGGATGTGGGGGTGGTGAATAGGAATGGCCTCAGAATATGATGATGATTGGCTTGATGGAGGATAGGATGATGGAGAAGGTGAGAAAGGTGGGGCAGATGATGATTCTTCCCTATTTTTAGTCCTTCTCAACCTTGTAGGGGCTTCTAACTCTTGAAAAATCTTCCTCCCCTAGTGTTGATCTGGTTCTTCTTCAAAATATCTCAGGAGAGATTGAAGATAGGAAATGCTCCATCTTGCTTATTCAAGTCCTCCTTCTAGCACCAATCTATTGATGGTGTTTTCTACATAGCAACAACTTAGACAAGATATGAGTATCCTATCTCTCTTAAAAGGTAAATCTCTATCAGTAAGCTTTAAGAGATAACCCCAAGGTCTCTAACATTAGGTCTTGACAATGCATAAACAACTTAGATAATATGTGAAAGTGCTAGTAATCATTAACGGAACTTACGAAGCAACAACTGGAAGTTTCAAATTCATCATATTTTTGCAATATTTTGATGCTTTCAATCCTAGAACTAACCTAGATTGTTAAACAAATAGAAAAATAAACAAGGGTTTCAAAGAGATTTTTAGAAAAGTAAAATAATCTAAATATCAATGATGCAAATGATTAAACACTTGAAGTTGACCAACCCTCCAAAACCAAATTCTACTAAACCCAGATTGAATCCTGCAGTATCACATAAATAGTGCAATCTTTTGAGGAACGAAAAGATTTTCAAATCATGAACATTCATGCATATCAACCTTAATGATTGAAATGAAAAAACACCCACAATCAAACTTAGCACCAAAATACTCAGGCCCATACTAACTTTACACAACAACTTACAATCAACAAGTTGCTAAAAGTATGGACCAAGGATTGCTCAAACACTTTAAATATCAAACCACAAACACCATTGCATTACATTTAACTCTAAAATCTAATATGTAACTAAAAAATTCATAGTAATTTAAAAGATATGGAATAACTAGAACCATGCAAAGTGAAGCAACACAAGTAAGATCACCAATAGACAATGTCTTTTCTTATATTGAATCATCCAAATCTACAACAATTTGGTATTCTCAATCTTTCAGCACTTGCTCTCAGAAAATGCTAACTTCTATCTCAACTACTACTATTACAATGATTTATAACTTTCTAAAAAGAATACAAAGCCTCAATTTATAGGAAAAACTCCCTTGAACATCCCAAAATTAGGGCTCATAAAGCTAGGTTGGCCATGCATTTGAATTTTACAAGTTTTGGTTAGCCATGCAAGGTTGACTGGAAGAATATTTTGAATAAAGAAAAAAATACAGTTAAAACCCGCCAGTGGGGCCCCTAGGCCATTTAAAACCCCATAACATGCTCCATTCTTGGTTTATAACTAAAATTTACCACTACCTGCATGTCTAATGGGAATCCTATGTGGAAACAATGTAGCTAGCTTCTCCTTCCGTTCCAGCTTCCAATTTATTGGTCAATTCCTTAAATTTTTCTAATATATCCTTCACATATGCTGGATCTGGCACTGGAATAAATTTAATTCTTATTTATTGACCTTTAAATTCCTCCAAGTATTGTGGCATCAACTTATTACATTCAATTTGTAATTCATAGTATTTATCCAGCTTGAAAATATAGATGGTTGCATCTTCCAGGTGCTCTTTTGCTATTAGATAATTATATGAAGGGGCATAAATCTCATGCCACCAAGCCTGTAACTTGTTAATGTTCAAATTTGTCTAGAAAAATTTCTTTCTCCTAGCCATTATTTCCAAGAAACTAACATAGCTATTGTAAATCTCTTTCATTTTCCCTTGTAGTTTCATGATTTTCTTCAAGACTTTATTAAGGAGTTCTTTCCTGTAATTCCAGACTTCAATCCATTCCTTCACTTTTCTAATTTCATCTCGAGAGAAGACATCTAACTTGGCCAACTTGTCTTTAGTTATTTGAAGAATTTTCTTTAATTCTTTAGCAATAGATTCATCAAACCTTCCCACAATCTGCAACAAACTATGAAGTATGTTCCAAAAAATTAGAAGAATTGGTGTGGACTTGAATAATTTTCTCAATTGCTTCATCTGCTCTCTTACTGATATCTTGAAGCCACTCTTGAGTATTATGAATAGAATTCTTTAGTCTTTCAATTTTAGAAATTGCCTCTTTAGGAAACAATCCCTCTAGAATTATATTTTCACCTCCATTAGCATTTAATGGCTTCATCAAATGTTGAACATACATATAGACATCATTTAGCTGCTTCTTGATGTTTTCTTTCTCTATAGTTTCACTATCCAACCTTCTCAAGATTGTCTGAGAAGACTCTTGGAATTCCTCCTTTTCCTACTCTCTAGTAGTTGGCCCCAAATTGATAGTTTGTATTCTGTAATTAGATGACCTGACTTCATCCTTGAATTTGTTAGCTAGAGGTACTGCCACATGAACAACTTTGTTGTTGAATTCATCTTGTGTAATCTTTGAAACCATTTGTGCTCTTTTACTTTGCTTGGGTTCACCCCACTGTTCCAATAATTTATCCCAACTCAGAGCTTCCTCTTGCACAATTATGGGTTTCTTACTTGTCCTATTCTTAAGCCATTCTCGAACTACTGAATGTTCTGCATTCACCTCCATAGAAGGTACCTCATGTTCATCTCTATTCTATTGCAGGCTGTCAACTATTTCTTCAATTTTAGGTTGATTCTCTTTTTCATTGATGACTTCCTTTTCTGAAGACATGGGTTGCTTCTTTTGAATTACTCAGGATCTAGCATTCCTATGTACTATACCCAAGTCAAATTGTCCCAACTCTTGCAACATCTGCTTCCATTCTTCATTAGTAGGAGTAGAAACTTCATCATTCTCTTATTCATGTTGTTCAAGATCATTGGATATATTTCCCTCTTCTTGAACTACCTCTTTTGATGTTTGTATATTTTGAGGAGGAGAATCAATCCCTATATTCACTTCTTCCTCTTGATTTTCAGTGGTAGGTACTTCTTCATTTTTCACCTTTTCTCCTACTTCTTGTACTTCCTTTTCCTGAGATGCTTTATGCTTGGGAGGAATTTTCCTTACATATACTTGGGGTCTTTCCCCAGAACTTTCTATCTCCACAACCTCAATTGAAGAAGGAGCATCAATTTTTGCATCACCCTTTTTAGCCTTTGTTTCCTTCTATCTTTATGTAACCAATCTCCTTTTCCTGATTGGTTGGGATATTTCTCCTTTTGCATAATTAGTATTTACTTGAGGAGTCTTCTTGGACTTAGGAGATGGTTTTTCCCCTTGTTTTACCTGTGTTTGACTTCTAGTTCTCCTCTTTATTATCACTCGTCTCTTACCTTCTTGTCCTTCACCACCTTGAGATTTAGAGACATCATCCCTTTCCTCTTATATTCCTTCTTTAGAGTGGGATTCCATGCCTTCCATCAAATCATATGTGAATTTGGTGCCATCAGCCTCCAATTCCTACAAATTTTTCCTTACCCATTTCCTCAAATATTCCTTGATTGGCTTAGTTATCTATTCAATATTTGTTGCTTCTTCTTCAAACCAGTTTATCTATGGAAAAGGCTTGTTTCATAAGGTTCATAATCATGTTGTTGTACCAGGTTCACCTCTTCATCTTACACTTGATCAATAACTTCCACTATCCTATACAACATTATCATTTTGAGAGGCATCCAAGAGAACCTTCTTCTGAGAACATCAAATTCATCACTGTAGGTTGCCCAGTAATTGATGGAGAGAAAAGGAAGAAATGTCTCAATCTCAGAACTCAACTTGACTAATCTCAAACAATCTTGGTTCACTCTCACAACTAGGCTTCAACTTTCATTCACAATTTCTTGATTCAAAGTACCCAAAACTAAGAATAAGGCCCAAAAATTCTTTTATATTCCTCAAAAATCTTTAAACAACATCAAATGTTAGACTCAAACATAAGGATTTCCAAAATAGTCTTACCCAAATTAGCAACTAGGCCTCTTAAGCCACATAAAAAATCAACTACAAATTACCAAGCATATTCCTCCTTCTTTATGCCTCAAACATGTGCAAATACACCTGCACAATCACATTAGATCATCTCCCAAATTGTGTTCATGATATTTCAACAAAAAACTAATCTAAGCCTTCATTCATGACTCCAAAAATGGACTGTCATAAATCTGCCATGAAAGATCATGATATAAATGAACACAAAAACTTTTAGTTCACCAAAAAAAATCAATAAATAGTCTCAAATACATCCATACAACCTTCAAAAACTCTGACACCCAAGTGGAACACCATTTAATAGCATCAAAACTCAAATTCTTAACTGTACAAAGTGATTTTCTAGAATTTTGCACAATTTTCAGACCTAGAGCATCAAATTTTCATATGATAACCTTCATCAATCAGTCTAAAACTATATAATATTAAATTATATGTAAACAAAAGCCTACATACCAGAATTTAGGCTGTTCCACCATGTAAATTGGGAGAAACTCAATTTTAACTGCTTGCTGCCACCCTAAATCAGGGTTTTGACCTGCCTAATGTATTTTACACGTAACTTACACAAGTCAAAACATTTTTTGATGAAATAAATTGAATAATAAACTATATTCATGTGGATAAAACATCCAATGGATGAGGAGAGGTTTTATGAACAATAAATATCCTTACAATGGCCTGCAACACAGAAAAAATAAGAAAAATACATAAAATCTGAACTTTTAATTGAAATTCTTCTTCATACACCTTTCCCTAACCTCCCTCAAAGTTTTAAATTCTTAAAAATGAATTTATAAACACAAAACCATTCCTATAACTGATCCTACAACTACCTTGACCCTTCACCTTCGTTCATTTTTCTTTTTGTTGCATTTTCATAATTTTGTATTCATAACATTTTGTCAATTTTTACAATTTTTTACATTATGTAACCAATAACCCCAAAATAACAATATAAGACCTATTACATGCTAAATTTGGTTCTTTAAACCTCATTGCATCATAAAATCAACTAGCCTAAGTCAAAAAACTAAATTTTCCTCATGGAGGCATGATCTTTCTTGGGTGCACCTACACCAGTAATCCTCAATATGGCCTACATGTCAGAATGTCCTATTAGCCAACTTCACGGCTCTACCATATGGACCAAAATGATTTTTGTTTGTGTGAGAGTAAAGCTCAAACTGTTCCAACTCCTTTTTAGAATGTTAGGCACTTTGGATGGAAGGACGTGATTCCAAAGTCCCAATCCTCAATGGAAACTCTACTCCTAACCCCTTCCTCTTTAGATCTAGCTGTAGAATTTCCTCAAAGGGCATCATTATCCTCATCAGCTCTAGCATTATAAGTTTATTAGTTGGGTACCTCAGTAGCCTGAGTGGGACAGTAGGAGATCATTGCACCCAGATGTATGTAACATTTGGAAATTGAATGAACCATTTCCCATATTGTTTGATTGAGTCCATGGTGTCTGTGGTTATTCTGACATGAAGGGCATTCTACAACAACCTTGGAATAAACATGAAGAAAGCATCATTTTCCCTTCTGTAATTGGATTTATTGTACTACAATTGAGGATATATATCCCAAATTCTGTCATTTCCCAATGTTTCCTTGTAGCTCAAGCCCTTGTATCTAGTTTTACTTGCTAACATATATACCAAATACGATGTCATGGTGAATTTATCTGTTTCCTACACACTTATCAATTGTACATTTAGGTTATTTCTTATGATCCTTGCCCAATGGTAATGCTTATTAGCCACAATTTGTGTGATGGGGAAGAACATCCAAGACTGGAAGATGTGAGCTTGTTCAAGTCCCATTACCCTACCCAAGAGGGTTATTATGTCATGGGTACTCCATCTTGAAATCACTCCTATTTAATTGTTTGGGAAACTTGGAATAATGAGGATTTGGCTTCAATATCCAAGAATTGTTCATGATCTCCAAAGCCCTATTAGGATCGTGATCAAAAAATTTGATTGCTTCCCCTATGTTTATCTCCTCAATCAAATGGTGGTGTGAAGCAATATTGAAAACTTTTGCAATGGATTCTTCTATGAGATTGGCCATAATCCTTCCTTGTGTCCCAACTATGACTCTCTTGCTTGAGTCATAATGCTTTGCACATTCTAGGACCAATTTTGGGCATAATTATGTTGGAGGGAATCTAGCTTCCTATGCTAAACCAGTGAGGGTGATCACTTGCCCTAGCTTAGTCGGTGCATTTCCATACATTCTTTGATGGAAATCATCATATTCCATGTGTCCAAGATTTGTGTCTCCAATCTTGGCCCAAGCCAAAGAAATCTTAGATTCAGGCTAGATGCCTTTGAAATCATATTTCATTCTTTCAGCCCTCTTTTTTACTTCTTCTTGTACCAAAGCATCTTTCGTCTTAGCAGTCTTATCAGGACTCAATTCACCCTGCATCTATTAGAGAAAGGACCAAGTCACCATAATGGAAGATAGCAATAATACAATATATTATATAGTTTCCATGAAGTAACAATACACGCCATTAAACACAAAATGATAAGCATTTAAAGTCCAATGAAAAAATAATGTAAGCAACCTAATTCAAAAGATCTTATCTCCTCATCATGTATGCATGCAAGTCTTTTTCAAATTGACTACCATCGCATAAAATCATCAAACAACCCAACACACAAACATTTCATCTATCATTGTTGAGTTTTGAAGCCAGAATAGGGTGAAGTCAGGTAATCCGAGCTAGCTCAGATTCCCCAACTAGATTAGAGCTCAGGTAATCTGAGCGGGCTTGGATTTCTTGGGCTTAGGTATACCTCCAACTTTTTATTTTCCATTATCCTTCAATCATGAGTCTTTCACCATTGTTAACATTTTGAACATCAATTATTTTAAAGTTGGGAGACAAATCATCTTCATTTAATGACTCAAACAATCTTAAGCATCAAAGTCCATATTTTATGAAGTTTGGGTATTTCTCAGAACCTCAGATTACCCAGGTGGACTTTGGCTCAGTTAAGTCTAGCTCACTTAGATTTACTAGATGAAAGGGTAGGTCAGAATTTTCCTAAGTGTCAAACTTGTTTGATGCAGAATTATAAATAGGTGGAGGGTTCAGTTAATCTAGGAGGGCTGAAATTATCTAGGTAGACTAAATCTCAGCTCATCCGAAAAATTTGTTTTTGCTCTTCATTTTATCAAACAAACAAAAGGGCAAGATCATCCTTCGAGTCTTTGTTCATTTAGAAATTTGCATGATTCATTTCAAGGATTATTGATGCCATTCAATCATTTGAATCCATTGCACACGATTAGTGCACACAATACTAGGGTTTATGAGTCGTTATTTTAAAACCGATCAATGCTTTCAAGATCTCAATATTAATAGCATGAAAGACGTGCAAGAATAAACCCTGAGGTTTAAATGAACTCTATTCACTAAATGCATACAAATTAAAACCCCCTTTCCCAAATTCTTGAAAAAAAACTTGAGAACTCAAAATGACAAAGTGAAAATCGATTAAGATAAAAAATGTCAAGCCTCAATCAATGATTAATTGGAACAAGATCACCAAAAATCTAGAATCAAAACAAAGCCACTTGAAAACAACCAAATACATACCTTGGATGGAAACTCAATGGAAAGAATGCGATGGTGAGGTGATAAGAAACCCTCAGACACCCTAGAACAATCTCCAATAGAAAGAAAATCCAAAGTAATGACTTGACTCAAGGGGAAGATGGAGGAAAACTTCTCTCAATTTGTTAGTGGCAAGATGCAAAATGGGAAAAATGACCACATAATTATTATTTTATCTCTCAAAAGCTCGTTAAAGCATGCAATTAATTCCTATCAATACGTTTTGGAAAGTTCTATGATTTGATAAGAGGTTGAATTTGGCTAATCCAAGGGACCTCAAATTAGTCAACTGGATTAAGGTGCAACTAATCCAAGGTACCTCAGATTAACCAAACTTGGCCGTAACTTAGTCAATTTTTCCTTGAAATTAAAATTTCAAGCATGGATCCATTTCCCAAGAGAAAATGCATCATTCAAATGTTGCAAAGAGCATCAAAATACAGACTGAACGTGAAGCATAAGGGTGAAATGAGACCAAATCCAAAAGACCCATCCCTTAAGGGGACAAAGTCAAGACCCTACAAAAAACACACAAAGAAAGCAAAGTGGGAAAAGAGGGTCCCTACCTTTAGTGGGGTGTGTGTGCAAAACATGCACAATAAGGGCATTACAAGTTGACTGCCAATGAGAATTGTAACTCCTTTGCAAGTTCAACCACAAGAATCTACTAGGGATGTAAGTGCATCGCACAGAAATCTATGCATTGCACAAGTGTCCCCAACAAAAATTCCCCCACCGATGCTCAAAATAGGTGCCAATTGGAATGAAAATAGTGGGCTTAGGTGTAATTAAGCCTCCAAACTTGGTTTTCTAAAGTGGAGAAGGGTAAAATAGGAATTTGCGCAAGGGGTGCAAATTCACTCCTATACATTTTTCCCCCACTTTAGCGAGCACAAGTACTAATGAGTGATTTGGTAAAGTAGATCAAATAATAAAATAAGGTTACAAATGTATACCTAAACTGTCAAGGAAGCAGACTAAGATCTGATGAACCTAAAGGTGCAGGGAAAGCAAAGGACTGCATAGCTTCTTAGAACTATGAAGCTAAAGAAAGAAAGAATCTTACAAGCCCATAGACCTGCAAGGAGGTAACCCCCAAGATCTCTCAGATGAAGGAAGCCCTATGAAGTAAGTGCCTTATAGGCCCGTAGACCTGCAAGGAAGGTTTCCCCCAAGAACTCTCACATGGAGGATACCCGAGAAGCATCCCCTAAGATGTCTCACATGGAGGAGGTCAAGAAACCACTCTATAGACCTGCAGACCTGTAGGGAAGGTATTCTCCAAGATCTCTCACATGAAGGATACCTAAGGAAGTGCCCCTACAGACTCACAAACATGTAGGGAAGGTAACTGCCAAGATCTCTCACATGGAGGAAACCCAAGAAAGCACCCTACAGACCTGTAGACTTATAGGGGAACCACCCCCAAGATCTCTCACATGGAGGAAGCTCAAAGGAAGCAACCTACAAGCTCTCAGACCTACAGGAAGGCATCCCCCAAGATCTCTCACATGGACGAAACCTATGAAAGAAGACTCTGCAGAGTAAGGAAGTGGCCACGTAGGAAAGTAAGCGAATAGTCATGTAGACTGTCGACAATTTGGAAGACTTTCAAAGGGGTCCCTTGGGAACCAGTCGTGAAGAGGGGGTCCACTCAAGGGACACACTATTCAAAAGTAGATGTTTTCTTTTTCGAATTGATCCATCATCAAGGGATCCTTTTGAAAGATGTTCACTTCATCAAGGAATTTGAAAGGAAGAATATTCCCCCACACGAGGGGAAGTTCAAAGCTATCCCTTCTTTGGAGGAAGGTTTCCAAGTCCTTTCTTTATGAACCCATGATGAAGGAAACAAGTTTCATTAGGGTTCCAAGTTGAGAATGCAGTTCCAAAGAAAGGTTTGCAAAGATTTTCAAGAAAGGATTCATTGGTGATAAATGCATTTTTTGAAAATTAGAATGTTTAAGGCATTGTCATACATGAGAGGGACAACTAAGGAAAAGAAGAGAGAAAGATAAAGAGAGAGTAAAAGAGAAAAACATAAATAAAGGGCACATGGGGATCTGGTTTAGTGAGGTCAGATATGTCCATGCTCATATAAATAATAGGTAACCATGGTGCAAGGTGAAAGATCATCAATCCCTAACTAGATCAGAAAGAATGCATGGAAAAAAAAGTAAAAATAAAAAAATTGGGTCAACATGGAAGGGAAGCCTAAATTCCCCCAACACTTTGCATCATCCCCAATTTATCAAAAATCAAGCAAAAACATGGAAGAATGATGAAAGATATAGAGGAAGCTTTATGACACAAAAACCTTGCCTATATCCAAGAACCAACAGGGGTGATAGGGTCATCCAGGCACACATAGCATAATTACAGGGAAACACACACATACACACACAAGATCAAGAAGAGGCCTCCTAACATTGATCGACCAAGAGGTCTTCTACTTCATACTCTATATCATTGTAGGGGCAAGGATGATGAGCCTGCAGTGGTGGGATGTTAAGAGGAGGAGCATCTGGCCCTCCCACAATAAGGGCCAAGGAAGAAGGCCCTTCAAGGTCTTCTTCACTAAGCTCTTGTGGAGCTAGGGTCAATGATTTCATGAAGATTGCTGACAAGGCTGGAACTTCATCCATAGAGTTAAACATGCACCCCACAGGAGCATCATGTTTAAATTTAGTGGACAAGGTAGGCTTTGCCTAAGATTCATTGCTAGGCTCACCGAATGACATGAGAGATGTGATGAACTCGGGAGAAGTTAGGATTGGTTCTGTCACTAGGATAGAAAAAGTCAGCATGGGACCACCTTGTGAAGAAGGTGGGCTCCTGTTATGTCCTTCACTACTAGAAGGAACACACTCCACCTTTTTCTTGGTTAGAGGAGATGAACTCCCCATAGATGAGGCTAGAGGCACAGAGGAAGAGGAAGAAAGAACTACAGTGGATACAATCGAGGTATTAATCATATCCACTAGATTTTGGAAAGGTTGGATATGTAAAACATGAATTAGAAAAGGTGGCTCCATTGAAGGAGTGATGAACACTTGTACACCCTTGGGTTTAGGTACATTCATACTCATAGAGGAAGCCAAAAGTGATGCATAACTAGAATGAAGATAAGCAGAAGGAATGGGAGAGGAAGACACTATAGGAGGCTGTAAAGTAGGGGCAATCATCTCTCCCTCCTTCCTTTGTGAGGAGGCCTTCTCAACCAAGAGATACTTTCACTGGCACTTGCACTCATGTGTAAGGTGGTTTCTATGACTCTTTGAGTTGGAGGTCAGAGGCTACAAAGGAAAAAAAATCTCCTACTCAACCATGGGAACATCCACTATGACTGTCTCTAGTAGAGGAACTAATTCTTGAATGGGAGTAGGAGGAGCAGGTTGAGGAGCAACAGGGGGAGTTAGCTCAAGAGCCTCGGTAGTGGGCCTCTTCCCGTTCACTGCTTTAGAAGTAGGGGTAGTAGGAGGTTGTGGATTGAATTCCCTTTGGGAACCTTTTTTTTTTTCATATGAGTAATATCATAGTTCAAGGTATTCATTAGGGAGATCCAAGATCCTAAGCTTGGTTCTACGTTAAGGAGGTATCATCAGACTTAGCGGATAGCCACCGTGTCAACTCATCCAGTACTCCTCTCAACAAAGGGGAGAGGATGAGGTAGTCTAGGGAAAGGCGACCTTCTTTTTTCCTATACAAGAAGGAGTAGCCAACATGGGCTTCTCTCTCTTCTGGGAAGGGGGAGTGGTTGGTGCAGGCTTCTCCTTCTCCCCTCGGGAAGAGGAGGTGACCGAGTACTGTATCACAAGAATGGTCAGTTTTGGTTGTCCCTTGCCCCTAGTCTTATACTTTACATAATTCTTGTAAAGGGCGTCCATTCTCAGAGGAAGCAAACTGACTGGGGTAGGCCAAAAGTGATCCAATAGATATCCATCATGGGACACCAATGGCTTGTATCCACTGTCATGCACTACATGCATGACACCTTCATGGGAAAATTTTAAACATTTTTAAATGGAGGAAATTCCATTTATGGAAGCTAGCCAGGGTATGCCTAGCTTCAGTTTGAATAAATCTGACTCTAGAATAACATTGAAAACCATGTCAACAATCCTAGGTCCAACTAGGAAAAAAAAATTTATCGAGCCAATGGTTTGAGACACATACCATCATGTGTACGGATGGTAGATTTTGTTTCTTCATGTTTCTCTCTCTGTAATGAATTCAATACTAATTTTTCCTCCATGATAACATTCACACAGCTCACAAGGTCTACCAAGACTCCTGTCACAATGTTACCATTGAGGTGAGTGAGAATGTAAAGAGGTGAGGGCTTTTTGTTTAAGCGAAAATCTTGTGATGTGAATGTTATGTCTAGTGAACCGGGTGTAGGTAGTGTAGTAGACGTCACTATGACCATATTAAAAAATGCCTTGGGTTGAGTAATAGAATCAGTGAGATCAATAATCATGTTAGAAGAATGTGATAAAAACAAGTTCATGTATATCTACAATTCACTATTAGCTTTCACCACAAATTTTTTAGCATTTTGTTTACTCTCATCAAAATGAATGGTACCATCCTCAATGCAGTCATGTATCTCATTATGTAGCCACATACAGTGTATGGTATCATGTCCATTAACTTGATGGTACTAACAATAAGTGCTCCCATCATACCAATTAGGGTAAGGCTCCTTAAGAGGCTTAGGACTTGGGAAGCTTATGATCTTATCCTTCAACAACTTCTGTAAGATAGAAGAATAAGATTTTGATAACTTTGTGAAATTTTGGTTACGTCTGAGGCTGTTGTCATCAAGAACGGATACTACATTCATAATAGACTTACCTTTCCCATAGATTGATACAATGGATTTTCCCTTAGAATGGGAGTGCGAGGAGGATCCCCTAAACTAAACAACCATCAGTTGGTACTCTCGTAAGGTTGCACAAAAAAGCACGAAAGAAGGATAGTTCATAAGGGAAAAATTCTCTTGCCAAGATCTTTGTAAGTTCCCTATGAATACCTTCTGTATGTCAAAATCAAGTAGTGTTGATGACGATTTTGGCACCACAACAATGTAAACAGAATATTGCTATTCTGCTTCTCCTGAAAGAGAAAGGCAACACATGGATGCCTTAGCTCCCAAGGTCTTTGTAGTTGGGTCTCAACTGTGCTGATGTTACTCAGTGGTCAATGCAACATTAATATTCAAGGGGCCTGCTGGTGTTGAGCTTTTAGATTGTTCTAAGATCAAGCATGAAATAAAACCTACTCTAACAGGGGTTTTTAAAGAAATATAAAAAGATAAGTCAGAGTTTTGAAACAAAAAAGAACAATAGTTCATCCAACCTTAACCAGACTTGTTAACTTCAAGGAATTTGTAAACCAAAACTGCAGAACAAAGTAAACTTGTGATTGACACAAAACCTCTTCATTCACAGTGCTAATTCACATAACAGATTTTAATTACCATTTAAATAAAACATAAAATAATATTTCATTCCTTGAAGACTTCACAAATCAAATGATCAATTAAGACAAATATCATTCTAGAACACAACATGAAGGAGATTAAATTCTGATTGCTTCTACTGTTAGTAAAACAGATAAGCAATATTTACAAAGCTAGCACAATCACTAGTGTACAGAGAATCTGAGGCTCCAGATTGTTTCCAACTACACTAAGAGAACTTAGAAAATACATTATAGTCGGTATTGAAATCTAACTGCTAAACAAGAAGACCAGAGAAGCTCTCATTACTGAGAATCAAGATGCAACTCTATCTCCTTCTCTTAAATGACCAACTCCTAACAATTCTAACTCTAAATAGTTCTCAGTCTAAAATTATCTAACCTTAGAAGTTCTAATCTAGAAGTGCTAATACAAAAAGTTCCAACCTTTAAAAAGAGGCAAGAATGCCTTATATACAAAATGTATCAATAGGAATGTGTTTCCCCTACACTAGGGTTTACAAAATATTTGCAGATAGGAGAGTCGACTCTCAGATCTTTCTGAGGAAAGTCAAAATTGCATTTAAAGCGGAGCCTCACTATCTGGGTTGGTCATGGCTCGAGCTCAGGAGAAGCCTCTTGATCTTTTTTTGTAGCTACAACATTTATTCTTTGTCTTTGTGTCCACCTTGAACTCTTCTAGGGTCGCCTTGAATGCTCTAGGGCACTTTACCATTAACTTTGATCAACCTCCATGAGTGGTCACTACAGCTGTACCTATGAGTCACAGCTTCTTCTTCTCCTTGGCTTCCTTTTTGTTCTGGACTTATCAGAGTTAGGGAGACATTACCCCAAATTTCTCTTCTCTTACCGAGCCCATTCTTGTTATCGTTGAGACTCTTGAATGTCGGCCAGACCTCTTGGCGCATACCTTTCCTCTCCCCAAAGGGACATCTCGTCGGCGTGACCTCCTTCCTTCGCTGAGACCACATGGCAAAGCTTTTGTTTTCTTTTGGAGTCTCCCCGACATCCTCCTTTTCCTTCAAGCTCGGGCTCCTCCTGCTTCGGTGTGACCTTCATAGTCACTGAGACTTCTCGGTGAGAGTCTAAATCTTCCCCGAAAACCCTCAGGGAACCTTTGTTGGCAAGACTTATGGTGACTCCCTTGCATGTCACCAAGACTCTATCATATTGGCAAGACCTTTTACTGACTTCTTTCACTCTCACCGAGCTTCCTCCTTGTCACTGAGACACCATTAGGTCGGCAAGACATCTTACCGACCCCGATCCTTATGCTCAGAGTCTCCCCAAGCTCTTTTGTTTTGGCGTGACCTTCAAACTTCATTAAGACCTCACACTGAGGTCTTGTCCTCTGGCGACTTTGTTTCATTTCGGCTAGACCCTGTTGAATCGGAAAGATATTGTGCCGATAGTATGCTGTGTCACTGAGAGCTTATTGTTTCACTAAGACCCTCCACCAAAGTCTCTTTGTCTCGGTGAGAGTTTACTTGAGTTCGAGGAGGGCTTGCTTGATCGGAAAGACTTTTTGCGTCGGTAAGACATCACAGTGAAGGCACTTCATTCGCTTAGAGTCTTACCGATTTCTTCTCGTTCTCTCTGAACTCTTTTGTTTCGATGAAACTTTCCCCCTTCGCTGAGACCTTATGGCGAAGGGAGAACCCTTCAATGAAACTTTGAACTTTTTCCAACCCACGTTGTCACCAAGACCTTGCTGTAGTCACATCAACATGTTTTCTTTGTTCCACATGTATTGATGTAACCTTCCTTTGTTGGGGAGATGTCGTATAGAAACCTCATGTCTCGGCGAAAGCCTCCACATGTTCACTCTTTGGTCACTGAGACTTATTAATTCTCTCACCGAAGATTACTTATCAAATCCCTTTGTGGCATGTCGGTGTGACTTTATGAATTCGTAGAGATCATATCCCGAAGAAGATGACTCCCGCCGTTGCCGCTCTTGTCACTGTGACCTCACCTCTTCAGCCAAACCTTATACCGAAGGTTTTATCCTTCATGAAATGCAACTCCCATGTCAATCGGCTAGACCTCCTGCCGAAGGCAAAATTATCGTTGACCTTAGATCTTTGGTGGGACCCCTCTGTGTTGGAAAGACTCCTCCTTTCGGAAAGAGATTATGCTGAATGCCCACACTCTCTCTAAAGACACCCCTGTCGGCGAGACTCTATGAATTCGCCAAGACCCTTCCCTGAGGAAAAACTTATGCCGATAGGAAACTCCTAGTTGCCAAGACAATGAATGATGTCTTGGTGATAGATGCCTATATATGAATTCCACTTGCTGTGATATCTCTGGGGTCTTGTCGACTGTTGCCTTAGCTGATTTTTATGACCAACTAGACTGAGGAATACATTCCAGCTAAGCTTCCTTGGAAAAAATCATCATGTGTAGGGTTTAATCCTACATTTAACAAGGAAAACCATAGTAAAGATCACACAAACATAAGTTAAATAATCAAAATCATCATTGAAACGAATCTTATGTCAATAAGGTGCCATTAAAACTTCAAACAAATTGATCATACAAGTAGTTCGGGTTTCAAGTCGACCCGCGAAATCCAAGCCAGGGAGGAATTTCGAAGAATTCCAAGTTAGGCGGATTCCAGTGGAAAATACATGAAAACAACCATTAGAAAGTTAATCTGATCATTATCAATCACAAAACAGTATGTGAGATCTCAAAATAGCATCAATTAATCATAAAATGCACCATCACTTATTAACAAGCCTTACTACTCCATAGCTCTTCACATTTCATAGATTCCAGGGAAATCCACGCAGGACGGATTTCCATGAAGGAGAAGACATTCCGGCAAACCCGAAACAAATAGGGAACAACGGATTTTGGGAAAATCTGGGGGGAAAGAAATCCTCGAAAATCTGATCCATGTGGATTTCCGCGAAGACTGAAAATCCCCGAATGACAACGCTCAGCCGGAGTTCGAGCGAGATTCGGGAAAATTTGGATTGGGTGAAAAATCCTGAACTCAGGAGAAAACCCGAATTCTGACTAAGGCAGAACCAAACTTTGACAAAACCAGAAGACTAACTCAGGCAAAAAACTAGAAGAACCACCAAGGGGAAAGCAAATAACCAAAAGCAAAAAGAAACCAGAAAGAGAAAAGGGGGACCCATTTTGATCCAAATCAAAGTGGGGTGGTTATGCAAGGCATAACAAGAAGTTGATACGATATTTTTGAAAGGAGCACTTGATATCACACTATGAAATCAATGATTTTTTTCATTCTCTCCTTGTTTACATCAGATGACATCCGAGAAGGTCATCTTCGGCTTGATATTAGCTTAAAATTGTCTAAGGAATTGATTTACAAGTTGGTCAAATGAGAAAATAGAATTGTCAGGCAAGGAACAATACCATTCTAGTGTTGTATCCTTGAGCAATTAGGGAAATACTTTTGCCATTAAGGTATCATGGTGGAAGAAATTAGTGCACAGGGTGTTAAAATTAGACACATGCGTCTATGGATCCCCTTTACCACCATATTTTTCAAATTTAGGGATCTCCTTTCCTTGTAGGAAGGGAGTGTTTAGGATCACAATGGAAAATGGGCTATGCCAAAAGAAGGGCTGAAAGATAGGCTGGGCAGAGGCTTGGGAAAGACTCACAAACTAGCTCTACATCTTACCCATATTCTAAAGAAGAGTGTTCATAATAGGGTCATTAGAAGATAGATAGCTAGAGGAGCCTCCTCCAGAACCACCACCAAA
Organism: Sequoia sempervirens; assembly: GCA_007258455.2. Taxonomy (NCBI): domain Eukaryota; kingdom Viridiplantae; phylum Streptophyta; class Pinopsida; order Cupressales; family Cupressaceae; genus Sequoia; species Sequoia sempervirens. Next base: position 765,517,221 of record VDFB02058242.1, on the reverse strand, counting down.
GCCACATCCAGAACCGCCACCAGTGAGACCTTTGCTAGAACCACTACCAGAGCCACCACCACTAGTAGGGTCTCCGTTGAAACCACCACCACTTCCTGAGCCACAACCATGACCTCCACCAAAACCAATTCCACCAGCATCACCTCTACTACCAAATCCACCACCACTACCAAAGCCTCCACCACTCATCCTACCAAAACCCCCACCACTAGAGGTGATAGGACGGGTAAAGATAAAGCCTAAGGGGACCTTGTTTACTTTGATAGTTTCAGGTTTTTTAGAGAAAAAATGGATGCTAATAGAAGGAACCACATTGGCCATGTACACAGATGTTGGAGGAATTGATACTCCTAACTATCTTTCAAAATCCTCAAAAGTGGCTCCTCACATAATACTAGGAGTGTTTGAATGAGCACATGCTTCTATCAGACTAGTAAGACTAGCCAAGAGTTCTAAGCCTATTCAATCTTTTCCAATCATGTACTTTAGTTCACTAATGACTTGAGTGGCCCTAGCCATCTTTGGGTTTCTTTCCAAATGATTTTCCAGAGCACCCAACCCTTTGCTAAGTGCAGACACATATTCTGAATGGATTTGAATAGCCTCATACTCATCTACCGACAATGGTGTGGGGGACACATGAGAAGTTGGGACATGATTATCCTTGTTAGAGAATCCTAATTCATCCCTTGACAACTGCTCCTATGCGGCCATACTAATGGTGGGACTAGAGAAAAGGCCTGTAGAGAAATTGGTAGTGATCTTCATCCTTTCCATTGGGAGGTGTCGTACACTTCTCCTAATGATATACTCATAAGTTTTAGATTGGGTTGTGATGCTCATAAACCTTCACAACACTCATAAATACAACGGTTGCAAAGTATACGTGGAAGGTCTCAACACCAACGGATGAATAGACATTGGTTCACATCGGGTTCACTAAAAATGTAAGAGAGGGGGACCAACCACATTCAAGGCCCTAGGTCATGGAGGGCCAAGAGTAGAAGGTTTCCCTAACTTACCTTAGCATAATGGGGTGTTAGGAAGTGTGGGATGAGAATGATGAGGACTATAAGGTCCATCAATCACTCTGTAGACCCGAAATATAGGATGAGGCTAGGCAAGCTGGTTTTTAGGTGCAACTCAATGCCTTAGGAAGCTCTCTTCCTAAGAACAGAAGCACAGTCTTAGGATGAGAGCACAGCATGCCAAAATCTCTGAAGTGCGCTAGTGTCTGTATGAATAGACAACTAAAGAGACAAGGTCAAACCTAGGAAAACAAGCTAATGGCCCAGCTAACTACCACAAAAGGGCCAAAATAACACTATTAAGTAAAAAAAATATTTTCTAATATGATAAAGTAAAAATGCAGGAGTTAGGGTGGCAAGAATGATCTCACAAAGAAATTTGTTCGCCAGCTAACTCCCAAAATCATGTCCACCTACACACAAAGAAGAGGAAAAATGTTGGGTGGTTGTATAGGGTCCTACCTCAGTCAAACCCTTGTTTAGGTGTTTCCACCTCCATGAAAAACCAAGAAAGAAAGTATGATAAAGAAATTAATGTAATGAAGAACACTAAAACACTACAAAATAGTAAATGTGCTTACTCAACCAAGTAATAAAGGAGAGGGATGGGAAGATTACCACCTCCACAAAAAGCACTCAAGGCTAATGGAAGAGAGAATGAGAGTACTCGAGCCTCTGCTACATTGGTTGTCTCCCAAAATTGCTCTACTGAAGTGGTGGAGTGAAGTTGTTGCTGCTATGGAGTGCAAAAGTGCTACTAGAATGCTTGAAGAGTGTGCTAAGAGATGAAGTTGAATGCACGTAGGAGAGAATTATTGCAAGTATGATCATGTTTTGGTGGTGTTTTCATTAATGTTTTCATTGATGTGAACACAATTCTATATGTTACAGATTGTACATGTATAGTTGAGATGCTGCTAAGATGTTGTGAGTACATGGAGCTATCTTTATGGTGCTGTAGTTGTGTTGGTTTGATTTTCCAAGTGCTTTTACAAAAAATAATAAAGAAGAGAAGTTAGAGTGATGAATATGTTCAAAATGTACTCTGGTATGTGCTCCATGTTTCTCCTGTGTTGATCCTACACTTGTGTAGATTTGAAGGGTTTCTAATGGTGATCTTGTGGTGATATCCTAAGTTTTAGCTTCTGGTGTGATGGTACATGAAAGTTACATTCATTGGTGTGTGAACTATTCTGGTAGAGTTGGTCTTCTATGGACTAGGAGAAATGTTTCTACTCCGCAATCCTCCACTGTTCTATTTTAGATCTTATGGATCTAGCATATGATTTATAATAGTGTTATCTTGGATCTAGTAAAGATGTATGTGGTTTGGTTATCTGGAAGTCATGTTTCTGAGTTGTATGTGTTTGCACAATCTGGATGGATTGACAAAAGAAGTTTGGTGTTCAAAGATTGTTTCACTTGTTGCGGACATATCTGAACTAATCTGAGATGTGTTCTCATGCATAATGAAGCATGTTGTGTTGTCTGTGTGTCATCTTCTTGTAGCAAAGTGTGTACATCAATGTTCATTTTTTTTCATTAGGTTTGGCCAACCTGGTGTTTACACTTCATTTGTAGAATATTATTTTTATTTAGGAAGTGTGTGGTTGATCCAAGACATTTTATTTTTTTAATCTTGGTTAATTTTTTTTTGTTTCACTCTCATTCCTTTCCATCATGGGAATGTTGAGTTGCTGAAATAATTTGAATTTATGAAATAAAGTTTGTGTGGCCAACCTTGGAGAAAGTTTCTAAGGTTGAAGATGGTATAAATAAAAGTTGAATTGCAAAGAATTTATAAGGTGTGATGAAAAGTGATGAAGTAAGCCACAAACCATAAAAGAAGAAGTGTGTGTGAGTGAGTTGAGGCAGTAGTAATTCACTATGTTAGATTCCTTAAGGTAGTGAGCTGAAAGTTTCTACAATCTTCTGATCAAGGCTGCGGATGTGTATTAATTGTTGTGGTGGATCTTTTATTCTCTTTTGTATCTGTAGGTAGCGAGCCTCCTTGTTGGATAGTGAGTCCTTTCTATAGGTAGTGAGCCTTTGTATTTGGACAATGAGTCCTCTTCTAGGTAGTGAGCCCTTGCTAGTGAGCCTCTATATTCAGTTTTATAATTTCTTTTTATTGTGAGTTAATCCTCACCGTGGTTTTTCCCTCATTAGGTTTTCCACATAAAAATCTGGTGTTTATTTTTGTTGATTTACTTTTTGTTACTTTTGTTTCATGCTCATACCTAATAACAAAATAGTGTGATTGTGGAATTGATAAATTTTGAAGTTTTAAATTTGAATTTGTGTGAAAATTGATTCACCACCCTCTTAGTTGTCCTTTTCCATTTAAGAATTGGTATCATAGCTTTGGTTCCTTGGTGTAGACCTTAACCACTTAAGGAAGATCCAATGGTACATAATTTGGGGATCCCTAAGTTTGATGGATTTGATTATAGTGATTGGAAAGTGCAAATGAGAGGATATATTGTTTCTCTTGGTTAGAAGACCTAGAAGGCCATTGAGATGAAGTATACACCTTCGACAAATGGTCCTACTTCTGCAAATGAGGTTTCTACTTATGAGGAGAATGATAAAGTGAGGTATGCTATTTATAGTGCTTTATCCAAAACTAAGTGAACTAGGTTCTTTATTTAGATACTACTTATGATGTCTGGAAGAAGTTGGAAGAGCTGATGAAGGAAATGAAAGAGTAAAATTGAAAAAGAAGCTGGTGGCAAAGCAAAAATTTGAGAATTTGAAAATGGAAGAAGGTGAAGAGTTTACAAGCTATTTCAAAAGGGTTGAGATGATAGCAAATGAAGTTAAGAATCAAGGGGGAAAGTTGACTGATGAAGATATTATTGAGAAGATCTTGATCACCCTACCAAATTGCTACAGTGATAAGATCTTAGTTATTGAAGAGATGTATGATCCTACAAAGTATACTAAAGAATAGTTGTTTGACACCTTGAAAGCATTTGAGATGAGAAATTTTAGGAAAGAAGAAAAGACAGAGACAACATTTAAGGCAATGAAGATTGAAGATGATTCAGAGAGTGATGGTTCTGATGAGTTAGAAGTGAACTTCACCAGGAAGTTGAAGAAAGGTATCAATAAGTATAAAGGTATGTTTCCCTTTAAATTTTTAAGTTGTGGTAATATTGGTCATTGTGCTTCAAGATGTCCAAATAGAGCTATACATAATAAGAACAAGGATTATAAAGATAAGGATAGAAAGGATAAGAAATACATGAAGCTATATTATGTTAAAGAAGAAGTTGAAATCTCTGATGATGAATCTAAAAATGAGGTTGATGATAGTGAATCTTTATTTTTAGCTTTGGAAAACAAATATGTATCTGCTAACCCTAGAAAATGTGCAAGCAAGAAAGCTCCAAAGAATAGAAGGAATAAGATGAAAGGTACTTTGGTCACCACCTTTCATTTAAGACAGGATGAAGACTATTGGGTGATTGATAGTGGATGTTCTAATCACATGACCAAAGATAAAAGTAAGTTTACTAAACTTGAAAAGTATGATGGTGGTTTAGTCATGTCTGGTGATGATCCAGGAGCTAAGATTTGTGGGAAAGGTTCAATTAGTTTTGATGGGTTGCATAGAATTGATGATGTATATTATGTGAAGGGTTTGAGACATAACCTTTTGAGTGTTCGTCAGATGTGTAGCAATGGTTTTAAACTTGTGTTTTAGAATAATACTTGTGAACTAAAAAAAGGGTCTGGAAATGGAGATATGGTTCCTGTTGGAAGAACTCATGGAAACATCTATCATCTTAAGGGATTTGATGGTCAATGCCTTGTATCTCAAGTTGGTGAAAGTTGGTTATGGCATCAGAGAATGGGAAATGTAAATTTTGATAATCTAGTCAAAATTAGTTCAAAATAATTTTTTTGAGGTCTACCTAGAATTACAAGGCTTACTAATACTATATGCATAAGTTGTCAATTGGAGAAACATACAAGATGTAGCTTTAAGGGAAAAGAGCACTCTACTACCAGAATGTTGGAGTTAATTCACACTGGTCTCTATGGTCTGACTAGAATATGAAGCCTGAATGGTGATAGGTATTTCATGGTTCTTATTGATGATTATACTTGAATGACATGGGTTTCTTTTCTTAGAGAAAAGACTCAGGATCTGGATAGGTTTAAGGTATTCAAAGCAAGAGTGGAAAATGAAGTTTGAAAATCAAAATTTTGAGATCTAATAGAGATGGAGAATTCACATCTAGTGAGTTTAATACATTCTATGAACAATGTTGGCCTCCTACAATGATTTAACAACTAATCCCTTACAACTATGATTTGGAGATTAGACATCTAAACTGAATAGCCATTTCAATCATCATGAAGGTGCATTTAACTTGTCAATCTAGGGACGTGAACTTGAAATGGGTCAGCCCAGTATGTGCACTAAGGATCCAAAGTAGCCTTATTCATTCTACAACTAAGAAAAACATAATGTTGAAGAAAATTTTCTTAGAAATAAATAACAAAAATGTTGAACATCAACCAACAAGTATACTAAGCTGAAATGCATGATAGAAATGAAAATCTAAGCAAACAAACAAGAAACTACTCTGTCTACTTTGGTTGTAGGAATAATCACAAAATGGAATTCTAGTGGCTACAAGAATATTAAGTGCTAGATTCTTAACTAATTACTAAACAAAGAGTAATAACTAACCTAATACTAAACTAAAGGAAAAAATTCTCACCAAGTGGGCCCCTTTGGATGAGTATCCTCTAAAACTAATGTAAACATAGATGCATAGACTTATAACTTTATTTTAATCATTGGAAAACATGAGTACAATAGAGTAGTGTAACTGTATTACTGAAAACTAATAATGCAAGTACATCATGAGATCATGCTGAGAAGGAGCATATGAGTCTTATTTATAGGAAAATAAGCTACTAGCTAATCACCTAGCAAGGTGGTCAAATCCAACAGATTAAGAGGGTGCCACTTTAGGGAAAGCATGAAAAGTGGAGAGGCAATTATGCATGCACGGAATCTAGTCAGACATGCTTTCCTCAACACATATTTAGCACAACAGTAACACTTATATTCACTCAACAACAATAAAGACCATTTACAAGGTGGTTACAACTTGATTTACATGAGGAGTCTCCCACTATTGACCTTCATTGACCTTTGAATGATTCCCTTGTTGAACGTTATGGTGAACAACCAATTGGAGAAATCTTCTCAATTTAGTGGCTTCTAATCATATATGCATGGCAATATTAGTATGCACAATAATTACATATCTATAACTATCTTAAAGAACATTCATTAATCCACATGTAGAAATAACATAGATAGTCCATATAACATGTCAATGTCATTAATGATTTACAAAAATAAAATTAGGCCCAATGTCTATGGTTTTGAGGAAATATCAACATTCAAACGTCAAGGTCCATGACAACTTCATAAAATAGATCATAAATTCTACCAAAATTAAACCATAAACTAGACTCATCAAACAACATGGCATAAAGAGACATTTTTCTGCTTTAAGAACCCCTAAGCAGAATGGGGTTGTTGAGAGGAAAAATAGGATAGTACAATAAGTTGCAAGAACCATGATGAAATAATCAAATGTACCAGATGTGTACTAGAGAGAGGCAATACACATTGTTTTTTATATTCTTAATAGAGTTCAGATTAGAAGCAATAGCACAAAGACTCCTTTTTATTTATGGACTAGTAAGAATCCTACTATGGAGTACTTCAAGGTATTTGGAAGTAGATGTTACATTAAAAGAGATGATGAAAATCTTGGAAAGTTTGATGCTAGGTGTTATGAAGGAATTTTTCTTGGGTACTCTACTTCTAGCAAATCATATAGATACTTCAATAAAAGATTGAGAAAGATTGTTGAAAGTGCTAATGTGAAAGTTGATCAAGACATACAAAACCTATTGAGATAAGTGAAGTTGAACCTAGTGATCCTATCTGTGGACATTTACCTGAGGAGAATTAGGAGAAGGAAGAAGAAGAGAATGAGCTAGAAATTGTTGTTAAGATTCCTAAGTATGTACATAATAATCATCTTGAGGAATAGATAATTGGAGATAAGAGTGAAGGTGTGAAGACAAGAAGTAAAGAAGTAGCTGAGGCAAATCTGTGTTTACTCTCTAAAATTGAACCTAAGTTTGTGAGTGAAGCATGTGAAGATGAGAGTTGGATGAAAGCCATGAAAGAATAGTTGCAACAAATAGAAAAGAATTAGACATGGGAATTAGTCCCTAGACCTATGAATAAGGATGTAATTGGTTCAAAATGGGTGTTCTAGAATAAGCTAAATGAAAGTGGAGAAGGTGTAAGGAATAAGGCAAGACTTGTATGCAAGGGATATTCACAAGTTGAAGGCATATACTTTGAAGAAAAATTTTCCCCCATGACTAGAATGAAAGCTATTAGAATGTTTTTGGCAGTTTTTTCCTACAAGGATTTCAAAGTGTATTAGATGGATCTCAAGTCAGCATTTCTAAATGGTGAATTGGAGGAAGAAGTGCACATTGAACAACCTAAATGGTTTTAGTTATCTGAAAAACTAGACATGGTTTGCAAGTTGAAGAAGGCATTGTATGGAATGAAGTAAGCTCCTAGAGCTTGGTATGCAAGATTGGATAGATACCTGAAAAAGAAAGTATTCAACAAAGGCTCTACCAACATTAATATTTACTTCAAAGTACAAGCTAACAAAATGTTTATTGCAGTTGTATATGTTGATGATATCATATTTGGTGGAAATGAAGGAATGTGTAAGAGATTTTCTAAGGAAATGCAAAAAAAAATTGAGATGCCCATGATTGGTGAATTGAATTTCTTTATTGGTCTTCAAGTGAATCAAACTAATAAAGGGATATTCATTTCATAGTCTAAGTATGTAAAAGATCTATTGAAGAAGTTTGGAATGGATGACTCCAAACCGGTTAGTACTCCTATGGTAATTGGATGTAAGCTGAGAAAAGATGATGAATCTACTAAAACTAATCAGAGAAAGTACAAATCTATAATTGGTGGACTATTGTATCTCACTCCTACCAGATTGGATATTATGCATGCAATATGTCTAGTTGTCAGATTTCAAGAAGATTTTAAAGAGGCAAATGTTACAGCTATAAAGAGGATATCTAGATATCTTAAAGGTACACCAGATTATGGCTTATAGTATCCTAAGGGTGCTAATTTCACCTTGAGTGCTTATATTGACGCAGATTGGGTTGGTTGTGTGGATGATCAGAAGATTACCAATGGAGGTGCTTTCTTTCTTGGCCGAAGATTGATTTCTTGGTTGAGTAAGAAACAAGAGTTGATTTCTTTATCCACTGCAAAGGCAGATTATATTATTGTAGTATCCTACTACACATAGGTTTTCTAGATGAAGCAAACTCTAATAGACATTAGAGTAATATGTGATGAGCCTATTCCTATTTTCTATTACAAAACAAGTGCTATAAACATTTCAAAGAATCTAGTTATGCATTCAATAACTAAACACATATCTATCAAATATTATTTCTTGATAGAAAAGGTGTTGGAGAATGAAGTTAGATTAGAGTATGTGCAATGTAAGAAAGGTGGTGATGACTCTTCCAAACTCACAAAAGACCAATCTCAAATAGCAAATAACTCTTACAACACTATCCTATTTCACTTTTCTCAAAACTAACTCTTCATAATATCCTTTAGAGAAGGCCATACAAAGGCCTAAAAAAAATCAATTTAAACTTCCCATAGAACCAACACAACATCCCCAAAAGGTTACAAGTGACTTTGCAACAATATTGAGATCCAATAGACTACCCCTATTTTAGGCTACTCAATTAGTCCTATTTTCCAAAGGAAGTACTTCCCAAACACCCAATAATCACTCAAAATTAATGGAAAGTCATAAATTTTGATACAAAACAACAAAATCCACCATCAATTCTTAGGTTCAAGACTTCTAAACTATTGATCCACCAAACCCTCCATTTTCATGCAAAAAAACTAGGGTTTATTGAAAATCTATTTACCTAGGCTTACCAAATTCAACCACTACATCCAAAACCTCACATATACCTTGCAAAAACTCACAAATTCTTTATATGGATAATTCTTTCACTATTTTGTCAAAACCCAACATTGACACCTTTATTTCACATAGAAAATCACTCAATTTTACCTTAGGGCATCATCCCAAAACTTACAACTTACTTCTCTTCCCCTATAAAACATGTAAAATCCTACCATACCATATAATATGCCATTCCACCAAGAAATAGGCCATGACAGTAGGTGGAATGGCTGATTACATTATTTAATCTTCAAACAGAGCCTTCGCTGGTCTATTACAAGTAGATTTAGAAAATAGAAGAAATCTCTCTAAAAAATTATTGATAGACTCTAAAAATTGACACAAAAGAAAGATAATCCATGCTACCAAAAATTACAATGATTTAAAAATAAAATATAGGAGGTACGGGTCTGTACAACTCTTGTAAAGTTCAGAAAACTCAAAAAATTTACAGAAACAACGATGTATTTTTTTAATTAGAAATCTTCAATACAATGTTGAACAACCTTGTTCGAGCCTTATAAAGGATTTTTATACATTTTCCATTCAAATATCAACTAACCCAACACCTATAACTGTCTTTGAAAATCCTTGACCTTTCATATTCCTAATTGTTGCATTTTTGATAATTTTGCTCTTGACAACAATTACACTTTTTGCAACTTTTTCTCTTTTTAACCCAAATGATTCTAAAACCCCCCAATTACATTGTAAATGGTCTATTTAGACCTTATTTAGCATAAAAAAAAATTATTTACTCCAAACCATCTAGACTCTCCTACTGACCAACCTATTACATCTTCAAAAGATCAAATTTGCACTTAAGGGTTTAGGTGCTCCTACACCATACAACCCCACTGAAAAGAACTCATGCCACATGAGTTGTATCTTGTACCAATTCCTCCAACCTTCACACATACTCCTTTGTTTTGGGTATGTGCAAGATCATCATGGAAAAAATAGGCCCTTAAGTGGCAAAAAATTCAAAAAAATCAAAGTTAGGCAACATGACATAAAAATTTGAGTAAGTTATCTATATTATTTCAAAAATATGTAAGAATAGAATCTGTAGCAAATTGAATGTAGTTTCTAAACTACTAGGTTTGTTTAAAAAAATATATCTATTTGGTAAAAATTTGAAATTTCAATGTAGTGGTACTTAAATTTCAGGGAAAAATAAGAAGTAGGTGTCTGTCTAACCACCCTAACCACAATAAAATGATAATATTTTTTTATAAGATTTTAGATATAAGTAGAGGACTCATGCCCCAATGTGATGCATATTTTTTTGTAATTTTTTTCCAAGTAAATAATTAATTATGAAATTTTTATTGCAACTTTTAAAAAAATATAAAAACTTGTATGTCTAACCGCCTTAATTTGGTCAACACTTCATGAAATTCAATTTTCCTTTTTTTAATCCTATAGTATGCAAAGCATAGAATGTGACGCATGTTTTGGATTCAAAAAATGTGATACCGCTTGAAAGCTATAGATGTTTTTCAATCAGCCTATCAATTAGGACTTTAGTGGTAATTTGAATAGAAAATGAATAATAATTACTTATTAAATTCAAAGTAAAGCATAATTTATATTGGTGGAAAGTTGAAAATCTCCTTTAAAAACCCTTTTCGTTTCATAAAATTTGGGTAAAAAAATAGTCATTAGCCATATACCCATCATATTGCCACTTTTTGGCCCATCATGATCCTACACATACCGTTCTGCAAACACTTTCCACTGGTCCATACCTTGTGATCTTCCAATCTACCCTGCATCCTCAAATTTTCTTGCACATGAACTTGTCTCCAACTCTATAATTAGACCTAATGGTAGTCTTTTATCTACTCCTTGACCAAAACCAAACATTGTTCCTATCTTCACATTCACAAGAAAACATTTGTTAGAAGTTCCTTGAACTATCTTTCCTCTTACCTCATCTTCACACTTGTAACTTCTCTTATTGTCTTTTCCACTCTGTCCTTTCATCCCTATTATCAAACTTCCTATCCTACTAGTACCTAGTACTATCTTACTATCCTCATATCCCACTGCACTCACTATACCTATAAATTATATAGGATATTCAGCCTTACCTACAACTAAAGGTAATACCATTGTTCCCACCAAATTTTTTTTATTTCAATCCATTATCAACTCTTTTCTTACTACTGTATCAACCTTCATGTCTACTATCAAAGTATGTTCAGACTATGAAGCAACTATAGTATACATATTTTTATCTTCTCTTACAACTTCAACAAGCTCTTTCTTTCCACACATGATTACCTTGGCATTACCCTTGTCATCTTCCATGAAAGGAGTCAAAATAAATTTACATCCATCCTTCTCCATAGTGTATGTGTTCTCTCTCCCATCATACAATGGATGCATGTCATACTGCCAAGGCCTACCTAGAAGTAAATGACAACAATCCATAGGAAAGATATCACAAACTACCTTATCTTTATAACCTCCAATCTAGAATTCAACAACTGCTTGTTCATTGACTAAAAGAGATTTCCCATCACTCAACCAAGACACCTTACAAGGTAACTCATGAGGAACTTTCTGTAAATTCAATTTACTCACCATCTCACTTGACACCATATTCTCTATAGAGCTAGAATCAATAGCATTTTTACATACCTTATTCTTGCACTTACATGTTGTTTTGAAGAGACTCTTTCTTTGCAACGGTTCCGTCTCCTTGGATACCTTCAATATGGTCTTTCTCATCAACAACATTTCACCTGTTTTAGGAGCATCACGTAAACTTACAGAATGGTTACTTTCACACTCCTCTTCTTCTACTATTTGTGCTCTTCTTTCGGTCCTCTTTTCAATACTAGATGAACTACCAAACCTTTCAGGACAATTTTGTAACGCCAAGAAAGTGTAGAAAGAAACATATTAGAGCAAACATGCAATACAAATCTAAAAACTCTAAATGCAATCTAAGTTACATCAACAAAGTACAAAGGAATTCAAAACGTAAATAAAGAAACAATCTCACCTAATCTACATTCTTCCATGATTTATCTACGTTGTCCTTCTCCTTTTCACTTGTAGTAGTATAATTTCCCTCATATTTTCAAAGGTTCATGCAAGTATAGTCTATGATAGTGATTTAGAAAAACATCAAAGATTCAAGATAGTTTCTCCAAAAATTCATAAGATTTTGAGAGAGATTAGAATGATGAAGACCAGATCAATTTATAGAAAATTGATTATTCGAACGATAGGCCAGGATTGAAAGATCAACGGACAGTTGAGATTGACTAATTAGTCATGCATTCTGATAATAGTTAGTAATGAAATGAGTGATATAAATTAGAAATAGAATTAAAGATTAAACAAATGATTTAATCTTCAAGTTTGGTATTTGAAAATAGAAGAATTATATTTGCATGACAAAGATGAAGATGGATTAAAGCAAATCTTGTTCGAATGCATGCACAAGGTTTAATTAATTAAATAGGAATATTTAATTAATCTGCATGTACATGCAAATGAGTTAGAACTAGATGACTGAATGATATGACAAATAGATTACTCGTGAAATCCATTCAGACATTAATCTAGAGTTAACTGACCGATTAAAACAGATGTCAAGTAAAAGTGAATACTTAGATAACTCACACAATTATCTAAATATAGAGGAATGCGTTAAAATAGAATTCATGAATTAAATAATTCATTTAATTCAAGATTTGATATTTGAAGAATAATTAAATAAATAAGATTTATTTAATTAAGTGATGATTTAAATGAATAATTAAATAAATTATTTATTTAATTATAGTTGATATGATAAAGAGTAAATTAAATAAGAATTTATTTAATTTGACAAGAAGGATAAGGTTAATTAGTAACATAATTAAATAAAAACATTTATTTAATTAATCAGATAGAATAAAGAAAAGTGTGAATTAATTAAATAATTAAGATTATTTAATTAATAGAAGAAATGAAGACTATAGAGAATAATTAAATAATTGACATTATTTAATCATGACCATGAAGAATGTGAATTATGAAGAATATTGAAGTTGCGGGCTTAGACCAAATTTCGGTGTCTACATTTTCCCCTCTTTGATACAATGTCATTTTAGCATTGTGTCAAACAAAATTGATAAAAATATGCCCCAGTCATGCCCCAGTGTAAAACAGGTGAAGGTATGCCCCCTCAAGAGGACAGGTGGGTTCAAATAACATGAGTGTGCTCTCAAAATCGATGAGAGAACTAGAAGATGAAATAAAGAAAAAAAGGATAGAGGAAAATAGATAATGGTGGTGAAGATGTAGAAAAGAAGAAATGTTAGTGCAAAAAGAAAGATGAATAATAAAAGACCATGATGTTAGTATTAACAATCTTCAATGTTTCATCGTATCACAAAATGTGTTGCACTTTATCATCATTGGGTGGGACTAATACAAATGGAGAAAAAAACCATGATATGACATAGATCAATGTGTGCAATGTCATCCACTTGCTAATAATAGACAGCCACAGACAAGGAGTGTCGTTAACTCATACTAAGGGCACAAGTTGCCCTAGTCTTTTTGTCAAGACAAACCATAGACAACAAACAAAATAAAAGACGGGTCATGAGACATCATTGCTCCTCTAAATCCCTCATGGGACATCCTTGAAGAAACTAGTAACATGACTCAAAATCAAATTTAAAAGACAGTTGACAGACAACAGTCAAAGAAAATAAAATTCTGATACATCATTGCTTCTCTAAATCCTTCATGGGACATCCTTGAGAAAGATAGTAACATAATTCTCATCATAAAGTCGAATGAAATGATAAGATAAATAAGTCAAAAAGCCAATAAAATATTTTCCAAAACTTGATCTGTTTGTTTGATTCATTTTGATTAATATAATGATTGATAGAGCCTGATTTCAGGAGATACACATACTGAATAAGACTTTGAGTGTGGTTTCAATGTTTTGACTATTTGTATAAGGCATGACAAAGCCTGGTTTCAGAAAGACATGTATCGTATAAGACGTTGAATCAAATGTTGTTGATGTTATAACCTATGTAAGGCTATGTTTGATTGTTTGACAATGTTGATATGTAGGAAGGACTCATCTTGTATAAGTCATAGATTGTTTTGTTGATATCAATATTCAGGAAGGACTCATCCTGAATAAGACATAGGTTGATAGTTTTGATGATGTCTGTCTCCAGGAAGGACACATCCTGTAGTAGACATTAGTTGATCTATTTTGATTGTTTCAATTGGTAAGTTGGTTGATTTGACTTAAAGACATTGCGGACTCGTTCACCGAATTGATGCATGACATGATATGATGTGTGGAAAATTGACTATGTGTGATGAAAAACCCTAAAGGACTGACCTAGTGTGGCATTGGGGGCTCATCGATTGATGGCCTTTCCTACGTTATACATGCAGAGACCTCATAGTTCGACACGACCAATGACCTTGTCATATAGTCATATGGATTGAATCATGATTTTATACAGACTAACCTAAACAGACTAACCTAAACAGAGTAACCTAATGCCTCAGAGGCACATCAGCAGATGGCCTTGCCTACGTTTAGTCATAGAGGCAACGTAGTTTGAAAAATGACAAAGACTGACAAGTGCGACTGACTTTGACTCTGTTTTTGGATTTTTGAAATGTTTTGATTTTTTTGTCTTTTTGAAGTTTTCTGATGTTTTTGTGTTTTCTCAGGTCATTTTGTGATGTTTGTGGATTTTTCTATGGTTTTACGTCTTCAACACAGCCAATGGAAGAATCAATATGACACATGTCAAGTGTTTTCCCCCAGTCGAGTATAAGACCAATTGATTATGAATAGGGTAAAATGGGGAATATGAAATGCACTCGATGTCAATCATTCCAAGTCATGGGAAAGATTACCACTTATTACGAATGGTATGCACAAGTGATGGATAGGAAATACAAGTGATATGTACAGGAATTAATAGTATATACAGGGATAGGGTGTATGTATAGGGATAAGGACTATGTACAGGGATAAAGGATATGTACAGGGTAGTGGACTATGTACAGGGAAGTGGACTATGTATAGGGATATGATGCCTATAAGCAAATGAGCAAGCATGTGCAAGAATCCAAGGACAACCATGATCTTGCCCCTCATCAAGCTAAAAACCAATTGACAGATGATGAGGATGGTGACGATGTTGTTTTATGTGGGAGGGACACATCCCGAAACAACATGAGGATGACGATAATATGACTAAAGGATCAAGGTTTGCAGCTAGGCTAGAAACAAAGCCAAGGAATGTTTTGAATGATGCAATAGGATGCATAGAAAGATTGTATGGATTGGGCTTGTTGCATTTGGGATGAATTTTTAGGATTGAATGGGATGATGGAAGATCCTTAGACCATTGACAAGGGAAAAACCAAGGCATGTGATAGATATTTTGTATAAGGATAACTCATTTGGAAAAATGCTATGAAGGCTATGACATGATATTTCATGGATAGTGTATGACCAAAGGATAGATATGTCAAGAGTTTTTCCAAAGCACAATTTATGTTTGCATCCCAGTCCTTATCAAGATCAAACTAGTGGGAAAATGGGCATGAGTGGGAGGGCTTAGATGGATAGATGGAAATGTCATAATAAATGTCATACGAAGGGTATGGGAGATGAGACAACTTGCCCCCAAGTGTAATAGTCCACATAGATAATTTCTTACACATGACGCTTCTTTGCCAAGTTTTCATCATGGTACTTATCCAAAGTGCCATAAAAATGGTTTTCACTATTGTCACCAAGATGCCTGTTTGCCAGGTTTTCATCAAAGTGACTTTTTTTTTTCTTTTTCTGGATGGCCTTGATGCTTTAGATGATCATTGATTGTGTCGAATCCATTGATGGTGTTGATGTAGAGATTGGTGCCATGATATGCCAATAATAACCTTGATAAGTAGTTTCCTTGTCAGGATCATAGCAATTGCATAAATTGATTGATGTCATTGTAATCCTTGTTGACACTAGAGTTGGCCTTATCAAAATACACAAATCGTGATAGAGTGCCATGGGAGTCCTTACAACAAAGAGTTGTTGCTAAGATGCGACGGATTTGTAATGTAGGATTATGATGGATGATGGTAGACACATTTGCAAATTTAGATGTAGGAATTTTCATTTTCCAAACTTGGGGTGATTAATGATGGAGACTATGTTTTAGATTGGGATAATGTTTGGAACCATGAATTTTATATGCCTTGTATGATGACCATTTTGAAGGAGGTGGACATTTATTATATGTGAGAGTCCTCTTTTCTTGTGGCTCCACATTTTGATTGAATTTTAATTTTGAACTATTTTCTTTGCTTGATCCATTTTTCTTTGGGATCCATTTTAACTTTATTTGTCCACTTGGATTTTTGATTGATTCAATGGCCTTTGATATTTGATTTTGAACTTTGAATTTGTAAGAATTTTTTTTTTGTTGGTTCCAAGTGGAAGGTTTATTCATGTTGGAATGACAATTTATGGTATGGATGGAAGGAGTGTTGGCAACAACCTTATGGTAAGAACTACTCATGGCCTCCATTTTAATGTTTGTATCAGATAAAGTTTCCCCCAATATCGAGGAGGTACCATTAACATCATTAGATTTGCTGACTGAAGGATAACCAAGACCTTGATGTCTAGGATTTTCTTGAAACTGTATTGGTTCTAGAATTCCTTACTCGTGTATGCCTAGTCCTTTTCCTTGATACTGCATGCTCTGACAGATTCTATTTGCGATGGGGTATTTTTTTGTTTTGAAAGCAAGATGCTAACCCATCACTGTGCATGTGGAAACTGTTACTTGGAATCTTTTCCTCTACAAGAAAACCTAATTTGATGAAAGTGGATGATCCTAGTTGATAGGATGTCTTGGCTTCATTGACATGTTGGATATCTTTGGTGTGATTTTGTGACATATCAAATGTAGAGGATTCTACTAGTGCTTCCAAGTTGATGTCAAAACTATCTTTGTGGTCATTGTCATACAGTCTAATGAACTCAGCTATAGCTTGATCATTTGCAAATTTGTCTAGAGTAGGAGACTCTTGTTCTAGAGGAATATCATCTATGTGTTCAAAGGAGGCAAGTGTCTCATTTTGGGAAATGGATGTGTTTGGTACTTGGATAGGGTCATCTTCAAATGTTTGATCATGAATAGCATAAAAGTCAAGGAGTGGATCATTTTGGACTTCTTTCTCAATAGTAGTGTCTTGATCAAAGACGTGTTTGTCTTGAATGATATGATTGGGAATGAAATCTTGATCAAGGATAGGTGTACTTTGGATGCCATGATTATCTAGAAGGACTTCCTGGATGGACTTAAAGATAGGGTCATGGGATAGACTACTTTGATCTTGACATGAAGGTGAAGCCATGAAGTCATGCTTTGGACTTTCCATTTGACATGTATCCTCAAGTTTAGTAGATAGGATGTGACTTTGGAGACCATGAATAGATGCATTTTCATGACTATATGTAGATTGAGATGGAGTGGCTTGGAAGGGATTAGTGGATGAAGGACTATGATACGACATGGAGGATTTGAAGGGATTAGTGGATAAAGGACTAGGATAAGACGTATAGACTTGGAAGGGATTAGTGGAAGGTTGGTTTCCCTTGTCAAGGTTAGGATAGGTATGACTAATAGATGTTTGTCATGGATTAATGGCATGGATTATGCTAAGGGACTCGTGATAATGAGGGTAGATGGATGGTGGACTAGGAATTATGGATTGTTGGTAGGAAGGGTATGTGGGTAGTTGACCATGGGTTGAAGTTGATTGGCATTTGGATTTGGATAAATTGTCTTTTGAAGTCTATGACTTGTTGGCACTGACCATTACGAAGTAATTGGTATTCAACTTGACTAGGAAGCATATCAAGGTAAATTACATACACGGTGATGAGGTTATGACGAAAGGTGGAGTATGACTAAGGTATGACAATGCAAAGAGTGACTTAAGTCTAAGGTATGCAACCTAAGCTATGTTTTTGGGATTTTATAGGTGCAAAGAAGGAATGAATGTGGCTATTTTTTTGGTATTTTCTTTTTGTGTGAGTAGAATATGTCTAATATGACGCTAGTCTAGGATGACAATATCTAAAGATGCAAATTCTAAGTAAGCTTCTAAGGTAATCAATTTTGCAAACCTGAGATGAGGTTACCAACTACCTAAAGTCTAACCAAAGCGTCAATTTAATTATGTCAAGGAACCTATGTAGGACAAGGATCAAAGATAAAGTGAGCTCCCTAACTAGACTGATGAGCTAGGAGGACTCACTGTAGGACAAAGGATAAAATGATAGGATTAGGTTCAATGACAAATTTTGTTGATGCTATGATTTTTCTAGAGTGTAGATGGTGGACCTATCCTAAAGTTTGTAAAATTGATCTTCCTAGAAGTTTAAATCTAAAGACAAAATGTACTCAAAGATGAAAGTAAAACTCAAAATCAGAATGACTATAGTAATGACCAAATGATACCTAAAGGATGCAAAATTGAGCAAATTTGTTCAAGTTTCAGTTCAAGGGCTACTTGTGGAAAGACAACTGAAACTAGTATAACCGTGTTGACTGGACAGTGACTATGAATTCTAGTTTTCTAATAATCAGGCAAATGCGTCGCAAGATCTATCAAATGCAGTTATGTTTCATAGTTGCAATTTTTTTATGATCAATTGCATGTTTTCGGTAAATGTTCAGTATGTGTGTCAGGCAGATGTGGTTAAGTTTCTCACAGATGCGACTTGTAATGACAATTGTGACTCAGAATATAACATATGCAGTTTTTCGCAAAGCAAATGCAAGCTGATCTGGCAGATGCGACTCTATGCTAAACAGATGCGACTCTAAAAACCAATTGCGACATTCTGGTGAATAGTTACGACTCTCTGTTTATTTTTAGTGATTTGAGATATAAAACCAACGATGTTTTCTGTGATCAAGTTATGGAAAACAAAGGCAAGCATAAGACAAAGTGTTTTCAGTTTGATTTTAGACTCAGAACATGTAATATGATAACAAACAAGTAAAATCATAATAGGGAAAAAGTCCAAGGGTTTGTATACTTAGTATAGCCCACCGATATACCCAGATTGGTGTTAAACACCTTTCCAACTTGAGAGCGGATAGCTTAGAAATTTGGTGGCATTGGCTCCCCTCCACGGCTCATTAACATCATTCGAGCACATTAATTTTGAATTCTTAGGCAATGACCTCCCAAGAACTGTTATTTCTACTCAAGGGGATCAGTAGTGAGTGTCTTCGGACATGATACTGTACCTTGCACTATACCAAGCAATGGTCGAAAAATGGTTGGTCTCTAAAACAAAAGGTGTTTAGTATGGACATTTCGTTCATAGGGCATGATCCATGCGGCGAAAGTCCCCTTTCAGATCCATCTCATTGGAACTATACGCGTGATTCTTGGGCTTTCCCCAAGAATCCACTTTTATATACCAACTAGAAGTCCCTCGGGTTCAAGGTGCTACTAGTCTGAGTCATCCTAGGGTAAATACTTTTTCCCACTAGAACAGACCCAAGTTCTACAGTTGGTAACCATTTCTCTTACACCCAGGGTCACATAGATGCGCAAGGGGAGAGGATACTTTGATCTACCAAATCATGAGGGTAATTACACAGTTGTGCTTTTGCACCAAACACAATAAACACTTGTTAATTTTAATCCAAATGAAAGATTTGCTACACTACCAAACAATCTATTTTAAAAATTTAACTAGGGTCTTCGACATGCGTTCTACAAAATGATTCATTAGTAGTTTTCATTATTGTCTTGGCCAATCATCCTGCAAAAACTCTTTAATTCCTCAAAACACATGCTGAAAATAGAAGATTAGTGCAAAAAAAAAACTTAAATGAAAATAACAAACTAAAATAGTGATAACTTTCTCAAAACTAAACAAAATTTTAAGCCATAGATATCTATGGAAAGCTAAGTCATAGAACTTTCAAAACCAAGAAATTTTTTTGCAAAATCCTGCAAGACAAAAGTGTTATAAACAAAATAAAATTCATGTTTTAACAGCTAAAACTTAAAAAACTATGATCACTAAAACATCCATAACTTTCTCAAATCTTAATGAAATTTAAAACCGTTTGAAGTTCCAGAAAGCTGAGAACGAGACCTAAAAAAATCAGATAATGGTTTTAAAATATTTTATTTGTCTATTTTTCTGTGCTCAAAAGACAAAGACGAGATTTCATATGGATTCTTGGCTGTAACCTACAAAACAACGAAAATAAACAAGAAAACACAAATTTCTTGACATTCACATTGGGTTCACCAAATGTAACATCTAGAAAAGTGCAGAAAGAAATAGATCAGAGCAAACATGCAATACAAATCTAAATGCTCTAAATGCAATCTAAGTTATATCAACAAAATACAAAGGAATTCAAAACGTAAATAAAGAAATAATCTCACCTAATCTACATTCTTCCATGATTTATCTCCATTGTCCTTCTCTGTTTCGCTTGTAGTAGTACAATTGCCCTCAGATTTTCAAAAGTTCGTGCAAGTATAGCCTATGATAGTGATTTAGAAAAACATTGAAGATTCAAAATAGTTGCTCCAAAAAGTCATAAGACTTCGAGAGAGATTGGAATGATGAAGACTAGATCAATTTATAGAAAATTGATTATTCAAACAATAGACCAGGATTGAAAGATCAATAGACAGTTGAGATTGACTGATTAGTCATGCATTCTAATAACAGTTAGTGATGACATGAGTGATATAAATTAGAAATATAATTAAAAATTAAATAAATGATTTAATCTTCAAGTTTGGTATTCAAAAATAGAAGAATTATCTTTGCATGACAAAGATGAAGATGGATTAAAGCAAATCTTGTTCGAATGCACGCACAAGGTTTAATTAATTAAATAGGAATATTTAATTAATCTACATGTACACGCAAATGAGTTAAAACTAGATGACTAAATGATATGACAAATAGATTACTCATGAAATCCATTCAGACATTAATCCAGAGTTAACTGACTGATTAAAATAGATGTCAAGTAAAAGTGAATACTTAGATAACTCACACAATTATCTAAATATAGAGGAATGCGTTAAAATAGAATTCATGAATTAAATAATTCATTTAATTCAAGATTTGATATTTGAAGAATAATTAAATAAATAAGATTTATTTAATTAAGCGATGAAGGGATTTAAATGAATAATTAAATAAATAAAGAATTTATTTAATTATAGTTAAAGTATGATAAAGAGTAAATTAAATAAGAATTTATTTAATTTGACAAGAAGGATAAGGTTAATTAATAAATTAATTAAATAAAAAAAAATATTTAATTAATTAGATAGAATAAAGAAAAGTGTGAATTAATTAAATAATTAAGATTATTTAATTAATAGAAGAAATGAAGACTATAGAGAATAATTAAATAATTGACATTATTTAATCATGACCATGAAGAATGAGAATTATGAAGAATATTGAAGTCATAGGCTTAGACCAAATTTTGGTGTCTACAAATTCCAAAAAAAATTCAACCATATTCATTACATTTTTAACATCTCCCTGCAAAATCATTTGAATTCTGCCACCACTAAACCTACCTCTAGAACCCCTAAAACCACCTCTTGCATCAACACCTTGCTACTCACCTCTATTTGCTTCTTCTTGTTCCTCAAATGGATGCTTTGTTGTAGGGATTGATCCTCTCCCTTTTGTACTAGTACCTCTTCCTCTAATATATTTCTCTTGCCTTCTTTTGATCTTTTCCTCCACTCTGATTGCCAATTGAAAACAACTCCTCAACAGTCTTTAGGTTAGCAACAACCAATTCATGATATTGCTATCAAGATTCAACAATGTAGTTTCGAGTCAAACTCATTGACCCATGTTTCATGAGTAGTGGTTCACCAGAACCCATCTCTCATGATATCAAATGGTCCACTTAGCACTCATTGCATCTAGGTGATGCTCACAGAGGTGAAGCATTGGTCCGTCCTATGAGGTCACCATCCTGGTACTACTCCAGCTCAAGTGCACTTAACCAGGGAGTTTTCTCCAAGGTTAAGCCTGCTTGGGTTGTTACCCCATTTACAAAACCTTCAGCAAGTGTTGTGCCTTATGAACCATTCATTATAGAGCCCCTTTAGCTCATCAATTGATAAGTAGGAGGTAATTTTCCACAGCGTGTCAAATTATGATATTGCTATCAAGATTCAACCATGTAGTTTCGAGTCAAACTCATTGACCCATGTTTCATAAGGCACAACACTTGCTGAAGGTTTTGCAAATGGGGTAACAACCCAAGCAGGCTTAACCTTGGAGAAAACTTCCTGGTTAAGCATGCTTGAGCTAGAGTAGTACCGGGATGGGTGACCACCCGGGACGGACCAGTGCTTCACCTTTGTGAGCATCACCTAGATGCAATGAGTGCTAAGTGGACCATTCGATATCATGAGAGATGGGTTCCAGTGAACCACTACTCATGAAACATGGGTCAATGAGTTTGACTTGAAACTACGGTTGAATCGATAGCATCATAATTTGACACGCTATGGAAAAATACCTCCTACTTATCAATTGATGAGCTAAAGGGGCTCTATAATGAATGGTTCATAAGGCACAACACTTGCGAAGGTTTTGTAAATGGGGTAACAACTCGGGCTTAACCTTGGAGAAAACTCCCTAGTTAAGCTTGAGCTGAGGATGGGTGACCTCTGCTTCACCTCTGTGAGCATCACCTAGATGCAATGAGTGCTAAGTGGACCATTCGATATCATGAGAGATGGGTTCCGGTGAACCACTACTCATGAAACATGGGTCAATGAGTTTGACTCGAAACTACATGGTTGAATCCTGATAGCAATATCATAATTTGACACGCTGTGGAAAAATACCTCCTACTTATCAATTGATGAGCTAAAGGGGCTTTATAATGAATGGTTCATAAGGCACAACACTTGTTGAAGGTTTTGCAAATGGGGTAACAACCCAAGCGGGCTTAACCTTGGAGAAAACTCCCTGGTTAAGCGCGCTTGAGTTGGAGCAGTACCAGGATGGGTGACCTCCCGGGACGGACCAGTGCTTCACCTAGATGCAATGAGTGCTAAGTGGGCCATTCGATATCAAGAGAGATAGGTTCCGGTGAACCACTACTCGTGAAACATGGGTCAATGAGTTTGACTCGAAACTATACGGTTGAATCCTGATAGCAATATCATAATTTGACATGCTGTGGAAAAATACCTCCTACTTATCAATTGATGAGCTAAAGGGGCTCTATAATTAATGGTTCATAAATCACAAAACTTGCTGAAGGTTTTTCAAATGGGGTAACAACCCAAGTAGGCTTAACCTTGGAGAAAACTCCCTGGTTAAGCGCGCTTGAGCTGGAGTAGTACCAGGATGGGTGACCTCCCGAGACGGACCAGTGCTTCACCTCTGTGAGCATCACCTAGATGCAATGAGTGCTAAGTGGACCATTTGATATCATGAGAGATGGGTTCTGGTGAACCACTACTCATGAAACACGGGTCAATGAGTTTGACTCGAAACTACACAGTTGAATCCTGATAGCAATATCATAATTTGACACGCTGTGGAAAAATACCTCCTACTTAACAACCAATTCATCTTGTATATTCAATCTAAGGCCACCTATATATCTAACTTGTTGGAATAGGGCTTCTAGTGATGTCATTTATTGCAACCTAATTCATTGATTTGGTCTTCCCTTCAGTATCCGATCATACCGAAAGATAGAGTAGAGAATGGGGTATCTGACTGAAGTTGAATCTGTCAAGTGGTTTGCATTACTAGTTTTTTAGTTTTAGTTGTGGATCTCAGGGAAGGTTTTTGGGTATCTAAAATGTGTTATTATTGATTTTTGTGTTGTCGCATCAAGTAGTGTACCAGTTAGGAGATCCGGTAGTTCAATTTTTTGTTCAACAATGTTTGAATGCTGACTAAGTGAATGTTGGGTGTTGCGGATGTTTAAGGTGGAATTGTTTGAAGTATTTTTGTGTTGGAGATTTTGTTTTGGATCCTCACTATGCTATGACCGACTTTGGTGGACACGCATTAAATTTTTCTCATGATTTGAGTTGACAATTGGAAAATATATTCTATTTTATTGAAGCTGACATATAGCGATTGAATCCTTGGTGGCATATATATATATATATGAGATCGGTTAATTCATTTTGGTGTGCATGTGTGAGTGTTTGATATTTGTTGATGTGTGTGCAAATATAAAAAGAGCAGTTGAGCGATTTTCACTTATACAGAAGAGGTTTTTGTGAAGCAAATTAGGACAGAGCAGAGCGAAGTGCAAAATCAAACAAAAGGTCCAAAATCTGATTTATGAGCCTAACCGAAATTGTAATTAGGCATTTGTAGATGTTACTTTCTCAGTTTAACCTTTTTTTGTAATCCAAATCTTTTGTAAGGTAGTGAGCCTTCCTGATTTTGAGCAGTGAGCTCTAGGTAGTGTTCCTAAATGCAAGTGCATTCCCATTTTGTAAAACACTTATATTTTGGGATCTCAAATTGTGGATTAACCTCCACCGTGGTTTTTCCCTAACAAGGTTTCCACGTAAAAATCCTTGTGTTATGGTGTTGTGGCTTATTTTTCTATGTTCATGCATCTTTCTTTTAATTAAATTTTTTAAGGACTTGAGAGAACAAATTAATAAAGTTAAAAATTGCACAACACTCATTCACCCCCCCTCTCAATGTTTCTTGAATCCAACAATTGGTATCAGAGCTCACTAAGATGATTGTAGAATATGTTGCCAGAAGAGATGATTGAATGCATCAAGGAAATCATGGACTCTAATACCAAGTGTTGGCAATACAAGGGCAAACACATTTAAGGCAAGATTATTAATGCAACACTAAGAGGGGGGGTGAATTAGTTCTTCTTTGATAATGAAATGAATAAAACTTTCCATAGCTCTATATATCAGTTCTACTCTGATAATTTGAACTACTTCCTATTAGAGCAGTCATCTACTTCCTATCAAAGTAGAAATGAATCGAATTTCTTATTGCAGATATATAAGCGATTGTTTATTTGAATTGAAGAGTGCAAGTGTATGCCAGAGTATGCTTCTATGTGTGTATGTGTGAATATCATTCGAAGGCAGAGCAGAGTGTGAAGAAGAGTGAAGAATTGTTCATGTGCTTAACCGAAACTATGATCAAGCATTAGCAAATGTTATTTTACCAGTTCAAATCCCTACGGATGTAATAGTGTTGGATTGGCATATTATCAATCAAACTTCTTCATCTACTTCCTGATCTAATCTGTAGTGATTTTCCCTTTTCCTTTTTCATCCTTTTGCATGTTTCTTCTCTGATTTACCAGACCTCTTCTACAGAATCTAGCAATATGACTAGTCTTCTTGCAATTGTAGCACACCACATTTCTTTTTTCAAACTAGTTGTTCCACTAACTTTCTCTTCATCTGCACTAGTTAGCAATATGGCCAAATCTATTGCGTATATAACATCTAACATCTCTATAAAAAAAAATCATCACATTTTTACATTCATTTGACTTATGAACATACTTGTTACAATTAAAGAATTGACCATGGAATGATGGACCACTTGAATTCATTCTTCTTCTACATTGGGTCACCATATGACCAAATTTATTGCAAACATAACAGTTACCATTAAAATTTTGAGTATTAGGTTGTCTTACTGGATACCTTCTAGCATTATTCATCTGATTTCCTTGTCTAAACCCCCTTTGTCCAAATCTAGAACTTTCTCCTTTCTCATATCCAAGACCTTGCTTATCACCATCAGTCTTCTGACTTTTAATCAGTTCATCAAGCTTGGCTGAGCTAATCTTGAACTTCTCCTTAAATTTATTTGTTGTAGAAAGTTCATCTCTGAGATCAACAATGTGCTTTTCAAGCTCTTCCTCATTGTGTTTGGATTGTTCCAACTCAAGTTCCAACTGAATGAATCCATCAGTAATTTAACTACATTCTTCTAATTTCTCTTTTAGGGATTGGGCAATCTTTTCTTCATTCTTCTTCATGTCTTCAATTTCCTTAGTAATCCTCATATAATAGATTATATCTCATGCTTCAAAACTACATTATCCCTAAAAGCCTTTTCATATTATTTTGTCTTTTCCTTTAGGGATTGACTCAGTTGTTCATCTATAATGTGTTTGTTGTCTTCTTTCTTGATCTGATCATAGAGTTCCTTTCTCTTCTCCCTAGACTTGTTGATTTTTTATGTCAATGACTCAATGAATCTCTTAGAATTCATGAGATTTTCTTGTAATTCCTGGACTTTATATTTTTCTTGATCAAGATCATCTAGGGCCACCATAAGTTGTTTTTGAAGACTGCTTAAATCCATTGAAACACTTTCCAAGATCTTCCCCAAGCTTTTAAACTTCTTCTGAGGAACTGAGCTCTAATACTAATTGTTGGCAACATAAGGGCAGACAACTGAGAGGGGGGGTGAATCAGTTATCATAGAAATTCAAAACTTATTCAACTTATTAACCTTATTCTCAGATCTGATAATTAACCATGAAAGCATAAATTATCAATACATCAGAAACACACATAACACCAAGATTTTTTGTTGGAATTCAAAAAATCCTATTAATCCTACATTAATGGTATTCAATTACTTTGTTTTAAGGATTAATCCTCTCCCTTTTGTACTAGTACCTCTTCCTCTAATATATTTCTCTTGCCTTCTTTTGATATTTTCCTCCACCCTGATTTCCAATTGAAAATAGCTCCTCAACAGTCTTTGGGTTAGCAACAACCAATTCATCTTGTATATTCAATCTAAGGCCACCTATATTTCTAGCCACTTTTTCAACTTCATCCTCATCCCTTCTTGACATTATACTTAATTTATAAAATTAATCAGTGTAGGCCTTGAAATCTAGATCCTTTTGTTTCAAACCTTGTAACTTTTTATACAATTGAACTTCATAATCCTTTGGAAGAAACTTACCTTTTAGTTTTTGTACCATCTTCTCCTAAGAAACTATCATTGACTTGCCTTATTTTCTCCTTTCTACTTGCTCGTAGTCCCACCATAGAAGAGCATGACCTTTGAATTTTTTCTTTTCCACCTTCACATTCTATTCATCTAAAATGTCTTCGCTCTCAAAGTGATTTTCCATGGCTGCAATCCACTCAAGCAACTCTGCTTCATTTAAATTTCAACCATACATAGGAAGATCAAATTTTACCTTCATTGAATCACCTTTAACTGCCTTGAGAAACTTTTCCATCCTCTGATCTTCAGGGTCTAACTCCTCATCAACATCTTCATATTCCTCATCTTCCTCCTTTGTTTCACTGTCTTCATTCTCATCTCTTCTTTTCTTTGTCTCCAAGGCAACAAGCCTTGCTAATATAGTATTGTGTGACTCTAAAATCTTATCATGCTTCTCCTCTAGTTTTTTCAACTCTCTAGTAGCACCAACACCCTTCAAAGGCATCTTTATCAATTTGTCTTTTCACCTTCCAACCACCTTTCTTCAAACCTACAAAATTCAACCATAAGAGACCTTGTCCCTGAGCTCTGAAACCACCTATTGTAAACAAGGTGGTGATGACTCTTCCAAACTCACAAAAGAACAATCTCAAATATGAAATAACTCTTACAACACTGTCCTATTTACCTTTTCTCAAAACTCACAAACTAGAGTCTTATAGCCCTTAAAACCAACTCTTCACAATATATTTTAGAGAAGGCCATACAAAGGCCTAACAACATCAATTTAGACTTCCCATAGAACAAACACAACATCTCCAAAAGGTTACAAGTGACTTCTTTGCAATAATATTGAGATCCAATACACTACCCCTATTTTAGGCTATTCAATTAGTCCTATTTTCCAAAGGAAGTACCTCCCAAACACACTATAACCACTAAAATTCAATGGAAAGTCATAAATTGTGATACAAAACAACAAAATATACCATCAATTCTTAGGTTCAAGACTTCTAAACTACTAATCCACCAAACCCTCCATTTTCATGCAAAAACACTAGGGTTTATTGAAAATCTATTTACTCAAGCTTACTAGACTCAACCATTGTATCCAACACCTCACATATACCCTATACAAACTCACAAATTATTTATATGGAAAATTCTTTCACTATTTTGTCAAAACCCAACATTGACACCTTCATTTCACATAGAAAATCACTCAATTTTACCCTAGGGCATCATCCCGAAACTTACAACTCGCTTCTCTTCCCCTCTAAAACATGTAAACACCTAACCTACCATATAACATGCCATTCCACCAAGAAAAAATCCATGATAGTAGGTGGAATGGCTAATTACATTATTTAATCTTCAAACAGAGCCTTCATTGGTCTGTTAAAGGCAGATTCAAAAAATAGAAGAAATCTCTCTAAAAACTTATTGATAGAATCTCAAAATTGACACAAAAGAAAGCTAATCCATGCTACCACAAATTAAAATTATTTTCAAAGAAAATACAAGAGGTATGAGTTCATACAACTCTTGCAAAGTTTAGAAAACTCTGAAAATTTACAGAAACAACGTTGTATTTTTTATTGGAAATCTTCAATACAGTGTTCAAAAACCTTGTTCAAGCCTTAGAGAGGCTTTTTATACATTTTCCATTCAAATATCAACTAACCCAATCCCTATAAATATGTTTTAAAATCCTTGACCTTTCATATTCCTAATTGTTGCATTTTTGACAATTTTGCTCTTGACAACAATTACACTTTTTGCAACTTTTTCTCTTTTTAACCCAAATGATTCTAAAACCCCCCAATTACATTGTAAATGGTCTATTTTGACCTTATTTATCATAAAAAACCCTTATTTACTCCAAACCACCTAGACTCTCCTATTGACCAACCTATTACATCTTCAAAAGATCAAATTTGCACTTAAGGGTTTAGGTGCTCCTACACCAATGTGACAACAAAGAAACAAATTGCAAATATATTTACTAAGGCTCTTCCAAATGATAGTTTTGAGAATCTTAGGGAGAGGTTGTGGGTCATTGTCCCTCTGAACTAGGTGTGCATGAAGGTGCATCAGTCCAATAAATTCAAAGATTCTTCATTTATCTGGATTGATAAATGGGTCTACTATGCAGGGGGAGTAGAAAAGGTTTTCAAGAATTTGAAGGAGAGATGAAGAAAACATCCATATTCGGGTCGATCATCTAAAGGGGGAATTACAAGTCAACTACCAATGAGAAGTGTAACGCCTCTGCAAGTTCAGCCACAAGAATATGCCAGGGGTGTAAGCACGTCGTGCAGTCGTCTATGCACTGCATGGGCATCCCCGAAAAAAATTCCCCCACTAACACTCAAAATAGGTGCCAAGTGGAATGAAAGTAGCAAGTTTAGGTGTAATTAAGCCTCTAAACTTGGTTTTCTAAAGTGGAGAAAGGAAAAGTGGATTTTTCACAAGGGTTGCAAATTCACTTCTATACAGACAAACAAAGGAAAAGAAAAGGGAAAAAGGAAAATTTAACGGATCAAGCTTCGACTGGCTATCCAATGCGGTGGACCAAGTCTAGGTTGTTTGTCCAAAATTGTTTACAAGTGGGACACATTATCCACTATGCAAAAAAAACACATGCTCACAAGGGCTAGTGAAGCTAGGTGTCCACTAGGTGAGCCCCAGGAGGTCCATATTAAAGTCATACCCCCATGAATATGATAAGGACAAAAAGAAAATGCACTCTCACAAGGGCAAGTTAAGCTAGGTGTTTACTAGGTGAGCCCCAAGGAATCATATCAAATCCATACCTCCATGACTTTAATAAGGTACAAAAATGCATGCTCACAAGGGCTAGTGAATCTAGTTCTTCACTAGGTGAGCCCCATGGGACCATATCAAAGCCATACCTCCATGAATTCAATAAGGTACAAAAAGAAAAGGCAGACAACAAGAAAGATGGATGTTTGAAGGGATTTTACTGAGTTTGTGTGAGGTCTTAATCTCAGAGGACATTATTTCTAATGTCTCCAAGAGAGGACCAATCAAAGGATAAAATATTCACAACTTAAGGAATGCAATGCATCACATCACCACTAAGAGGAATGCAATATGTTAAGATAGATTGAGCTCTTGGAGGACATTACTCCCAATGTCACCACAAAGAGAAAAATGCATTGCATGAAGTAAGGAAATCACATCAAGGAACATGAAAAAGAAAAATGCAAATGAAATCATGCCATAATAATGTCAATGTATGCCCCCACTTTAAAGAATTGCTAACACCATGCTGTGAGCAATTATTTTAAAGTAGCCAAAATATATAATAAAAAAAAAGAGGTTTTCCCCCTAGAAACACATATGGGATCTATGGATTCAAGGTCAATATCTATCTTTGCTACGATGATATTAGAGAGCTTGAAACTGTCATCATTCCCCAAATAAAAATAGAACTAGAAAAATGACACAAAGAGAAAAAATAAAGAAAAACATTTTTGGTCAACATGAAAGAGAAATAGGGTGTCTCATTTCCTTGCATCACCCCAAAAGGAAAACACAAGACAAAAAATAAAATGAAAAGAAAAGATAATGAAAAATATTTTGGGTCAACATGGAAGAGATATAGGGTGTCTTGACTCCTTGCATCATCCCCAAAAGGAAAACACAAGACAAAAATGAAAATGAAAAGAAAAGATAATGAAAAATATTTTGGGTCAACATGGAAGAGACATAAGGTGTCTCAATGCCTTGCATCATCCACAAAAGGAAAACACAAGACAAAAATGAAAATGGAAAGCAGAGATAAAAGATCAATGAAAAGGAAAAAATATATGACATATAGAAGAATTAAGGTACAAATTGAGGAATTCACATAGAGAGAGAAACATCAAACAAAAAATTATGGTGAATCGCATTACACACATGTAATCAAAAGAAAAAATAAAGAAAAAAGGAAAGAAAAAGAAAAAGAAAAGATAAAAGACTAGTAAAGCACATGTGAGTCAACCATCCAGCAAGTCATTTGCATCCCAGTCTTGTTCAGTATATGCAGAAAGTAGATCACTAGCGAAAGGGACAACATCAAGTGTTGTACTAGGAGAATCACCAGGTTCAACACATGGTGCATCGCTTGATTTAGGAGGATCATCATGATAGTTATTGTTTAAGCACGTGAAAGAGAAAAATAGAAAATTCAACTCATAATGCACTTGCTCATCAATTTTGATAGTTTCCTCATTGTCATCCAAGTTAACCACAACATGAGGATGAATTATAATATCCATAGAGTGTTTTGGTCCTTGTTGTGTTGGAAACATAAATTCTTGTTGTTCTGGTAAGAGAGGAGGGTCATTTTTTATTGCTTTTATCAAGTTTGAATTTTTATTTTCAATGTTTTTTCTTCATTTAGATTTTGAGCAATAGCATAGCATCTATGCCTACAATCTCTAGCATTTCTATTTCTTTTATTACAATTTTTAAGTTGCATTTTTGTAGGATCGGGTTTGTCAACCATAGGTTCCTTTTCTTCTTGTGAGGGAAGAATAGAAGAAACCATGGAAGGTTGTTCAACCACTTTCTCTTTGGATTTATAAATTTGTTTAGGAGGTGGATTAGGACTTGTTTTGTTTTCTCTAGGCCTTTTATAGGAAATAGGAAAGGGATTTTTCATGGATGGGTCTTGGTTTATTGGAAGGGCTTTAGGCTCACTATTTTTTTCTTCAAGGGGTAGAGGTTAAATCATGGGTGGAGGAAAATTCTCAAGGGATAATCTAGCTATGTATTTTTCTTTGAAATTTTGGTAGGATAGGAAAAGGAAGTATTCATGGGGTCTTATAGGTTCCATGGGCTCAGGCCAAAAATAATCTAAGAAAAAATTTCCACGGGAAGACAAATGTCTAAAGCCACTATGGTTTATAGTGAATATTTCATTGTTGACTGGAAACTTTAAGCACTTATGGACAATAGATGTGACCACATTCATGGAGCTTATCCATTTGTAGCCAAACTTCACATGAAATTGGTCCAAATTGGATATGATAGAGAATGATACATTTAATTTCTTTGGTCCTATTTGTAAAGGGAGTGTGATCAAGCCCATCATAGCATGAGAAAAACCATCATGCATTTTAATCCATGCTTTTGGTTTATCATATCTATCTTGAGTAAGTTCATGCACATATAAGAGTTCTTCTATGATCACATTCTCTCCATAGATAGGATCAATTAAAATACTAGGAGTGGGCATGTTATTGATTCTACTAGCTATGTAAAGAGGACCATCAGGTGCATGTTTGATTGTTTCTTTTGAAGAGAAAGTAATGTCAGTGAGCATTACATTTTTCTATTTACGAGGCTCAATGTGTGTAACTCCTATCATTGTATTAATAGGACTTTGGTCATTAGTATCCATATGACTCTATTCATCATCATCCATAGGAATTTGTTTATTATTGCTCATATTCTCATGATCCATGTAAACATTCATCACATCAGGCTTAGTTTCACTAGCCTTAACAAATAAAATATTATGGTTGGGCATGGGATTGGTAAAGATTTGCAAGTTTTGGTTGGGAGGATCTATAGACTTATTACCTTTATCATTCACACCTCCAATTTGGATATGATTGGAATCAATGAGGTCTTTCACATGATGTTTAAGATGCTTGTAGTGTTCCGCATAATGTCCCTTTTTTGGTGATAAGCACAATAGGAATTTTGTCTAAAGCTTAGAGGTAACAAATTGCTAGGGTCAAGGGGTCGAATGGGAGGTAGGGTAAGAATGTTTTAGTTTAATAGCTACGTCATAATTTTGTGAAGCGTGTTGGGTAAGGGTGTAAATTATCTTTTTGGATCCCAAAAGATATAAGGATTACTATTCTTTATAGTAGCTACTTGGGTATCAACTAGTTGGGTAGGTTGAGAGGTGGAATTTAGTTCAAGGAAACTTTTATTTTGTCTTTTGAAAGGCTGGTAGCTGTTTTGGTTTGAAGCTTTAGACTTTTTAGGATGGGTAGAGGTGGTTTTTGGTTCACTACTACCATGAAATTTTGATAATCTTGAAGGGTAGTTCATAAATGCACAGAGGGAAATTTCATCATAGTGAGCTTGTCTTTTATCTTACTTTGTATATTTTCTATGAATATCTTTTGAAGGTGGGAATTCATAATTTTCACACTGATTTGGGAATATAGCAATTGGTAGCATGAAATAAAGTCAGTGACTTTTTCACCCTCATTTTTCTTACATCTCATCAAATTAGCTAATGTCATTTCAGTAACCATATGAACTTGGAAATGGCTAATAAAGGCCTCAACAAGTTCATTGAATGAAAAAATTGAGTTATTCAATAATGCAGAAAACTAGTCCAAGGAAATGTCTTTCAAGGATCGGGGAAAAGGTTTAGCCAAAAAAAATTCCTCAAGGATAAAGTCACTACACAAAGCAGTAAAGGAAATAACATGATTATCAATATCTCCATTTCCTCCATATTTCTCAAATCTAGGGATCTCTATACCTTGTGGCACCAAAGTTCTCAATATATCCAAGGATAGTGGGTTACTTTTGACATATTATGAAGGTGTACCATTTTGATTTTGATTTATAGTGGAAACTTGATGTTGAATGGATCAAAATCTTTGTAAAAGGTGGTTAATGATAGGATCATTGCTTGTGGTTTATTATGGAGGTGAATATGGTGGGGATGTGTATGTGTTGGAAGGACCAATGAATGGATTGCTTACAATGTTGGAGCAAAAAATTCCTCTTCAATATCCACTAGCCTTCATTTTTCATCCACATTTCATCTACATCAAAATACCCATTTCCTTTAGTTTTACATTGTATTTGACATGAAATGCAACAATTTGTTTGACAGGATCCATAAAAACATAAATATTTCCCCTTGTATATATACATTCATCCTTCTAGATAATCACTAATAAAACAATTTGTGGAACTAGAAAATTCCCTTTGGCCTTGATTTCATCTCCATCATGATCCCCACTACCCCTCAAATTTTCACTATATTTGGCATAATATACAAAATTTTCCCTAATCTATATAACTCTTAGGCCAAACCATCACAAATAAGTTAAAGTCTCCAAAGAATTTTTCAAGTAATTCCCAATTCAAGACATCAGCATGACAATGCCACATCGGGGGAACTCTCATCATAGTCTCCTTGATGAACTGATGGAGACAAACCATGGAACACACACTATTTGCAAGAAAAACTTCTATTAGGTAGACTTATAGCATTGTCTCCCTGATAGAATGACATAAATAACTATGGTGAAATCATCACAATA
This sequence comes from Sequoia sempervirens, assembly GCA_007258455.2. NCBI lineage: Eukaryota > Viridiplantae > Streptophyta > Pinopsida > Cupressales > Cupressaceae > Sequoia > Sequoia sempervirens. Next base: position 765,482,753 of record VDFB02058242.1, on the reverse strand, counting down.
AGTATCACATATTGAAAGAACATGCTACACTATCTCCCTGATAGCTCGAGCAAGACATATTGGAGACACTAAAGTGTATTGGGGAGAGATAACATTGCATCCCACCAATGAGTTGATACAAGGCATAAAATATATATTGTCAAAAGAGTGTAGCAGTTAGCAGCATCAAAGAGACAAAATCCTATCGGGCTAATAGAAAATCCAGTTACCCCAACACAATAACAAAACAATCAAAAGAAAAGGAGTACCAAAATGAACAGGGACTATTGACTAGACATAAACATAGGTTTCCCCAATAAGCCAATGATATGTGAAAGGAAAGATGATATTATAAAAGATTAAATATGAACTAAGATTTGGGATTAGTGGAACTAAAACGTATTGGTGAGAAATTATCTGACATCCCGCCAATACCCCAAAGGAAAAATAAAGACACAAAGTTCATCAAGGGGAAAGGTGGATATCAATAGAAGTAAAATGATATTCCCATTGATGCAGTGATGATTTTTTTGACTGATGTGACAGCTTGAGATATCACAGAGATATTCAAAATTAAATGATCTTCCGATGACATGAAATAGAGCAAGTATGCCATTAATGAGCCAAAGCCAAGTAGTGTATACTTCAAACTGATTTGATTTTGTCATCCAAAAAAATTTGAAAAGCTACAGAAAGAAGGAGTGGAGTGGAAGAGCTTGAAGTATCCCCTTGTTATACAATTCAAAGTTGAGCAAGCAAGTGTGACACAAGTATACAAAACCCAGCTAAGAAGTTTCTTTGAAGAATTGTAAAGACAAGTTAGGGTTTCTTAAATGATGGAAGGGAGTCCAGGGACATCAAAAGCCAAAAAAAAGAATACAAAAGTTATGATTTTAAACCAGGATTAGATAGACCAATGTCTAGGGTCAGGATTGAGACCCAAGAGGAGTGCATAGTTGAATCCTTCTACAAACAAATTATGGTATAAACACAAAGATTTAGGGGATGTATGGATGCCATAGAGAGGATATGAGCTATTCATGTATCACTATAGAAAATAGATAGGTTCCAGCCTATCTGTAATCCATGGAAGATGAACTTGGGGAAGGTCATTGTGCCTAATGTGTTCATTAACATAGAATTGGTCAAGGAACTAGCTAACAAATACAACCCCAAGCAATGTGCAGTTCAACTACATGATGGGTCTAAGCTTATTATCATTTTAAAATACTTTATTTCCATTGTCTTCAATTTAGATTGTAGCTTGAATGTGCCATTCACAATGAAATACCTCATAATATAATACCATCACATGGATACTAGCTATAAACAATGGAAGTTTCCCTTGCACAGGCCCCAAGAGGAGGTAAATCAACTTAAGAAATTTTCTCGCAATGAACACCCTCCCTTTCATGAAGAGTTATTTGAGAAATATTTTCAATATACATATCAAAATGTAGGGAAAGTGTTGGGAGTGGAAGCCCTAGATCTCATGTCAATAGCCCCAATGGTTCTGGAAGAAAATGTGCAGAGCTAATATGCACGATCATTTGATTATGCTAGCTATTTAGCCAATAATTTAAACCAAGGATTGGAAAGGATTAAGAACAATAGTGAATGTATCAATTTTAAACACTATTCTCTATTCATGCACTTACTCTTGTATGAAGGGAAAGCTAGAGGGTTTTGGGGAGAAGAATTGAGGATAAGAGATATGGACAGGGATGTAAACTTTAAACCAGTCTAGATGTGGAAATCAATATGGGATAGTAGATATGGGAGGTCCCATTATCTATACCTTGAGGAATATTTTGTCAAACCCTTACTAAAACTATTGGGGCATTCATGTGACTTTAATTTGTCTCCTGAAGTACAAAGGTTTCTTAGACCTAAGGAGAAAGATCCTAGAAAGAAGGTAAATCATAATTGGGGGGATTGGTATACATATTCTGATTGCACTGTGATTAGAGTATATGGGTTTTAAGGAGCCCCACACCTGCTACCAAAGACAGTTCTAGATAGAGTGGGCTATTTAGAAATTGTAAGACAATTAGTCAAGTTAGATGCCAAGCACCTCAAGGGGTATAGTAAGTAGTCAATTATGCCAAGTACTCTATGCTTTGGAGATTTCACAATTGTTTCTAGTGTAGGATATGAGAAAATTGATAAGAAATTGGCTCATTATAACTTACCATTGGGAGATGAAAGAAATAATTTTGATACAGAGAACTTTATAAATAAAGTAAAACTATCACAAGCATTGTTTGGGTATGAACATCAATTCTCTATGGATGATTAGTAAGGAATTGTGATGAAACTGTAACATCACAAAGGATTGTGAAATACAATAGGGTCTTGTTAGCCGAGGCTTGGAAGAGGGAAAATAACCCTTGATACACAAAAGCATTCGATCATGTACAAGATCCTTTAGAAAGGGTTGAAAATTTAATCAAGCATGAGGAAGAACTAACCAGATATATGCCTCCTATGGTCTTTGAGATAAATGTGGTAGCTTGTTCTAGAATGCATGATGAAGATATGGAACCCCTTAGCTACATACCCTCACAACCCACTTCAGAGGTCAGTTTCTTTGTTGATATTGCCATTAGTGAAGAAGGGGATGAAGAAGATAGTGATGAACAAGAAGAAGATGAAGTTGAATAGATAAGTGCACCTATTGTTAGACCATATGAGCCACTTAATGAACAAAGCATTGTCAAATTCAAAGCATCAAATGAACTCTTAGATGATGTGAGAGTCAGGGATAGACAAGATGTTGTTTCTAATAGTGACTTTGTAAAAACTTCAGAGTTCAAATCATTTGTTTATTAACACAAGGGTAGATCACTTAGAAAAATAATGAAAGATATCACTCCTAAGCAAGAAGCAGCTTCCCTAGATGAACTGAGAAAGGAAGTAGTCTAGGAGTTAAAATCCATTACCCCTAAAAGAGGAAGAGAAATACTTCAAGAATTCAGGTTCTTTCTCTTACCTAGATGGGACATTAGCTCTGCCATAGTATTTGATAGCTTCATAAAAGAGGAGATAAGACACTGCACATAATAGAAGAAGCCAGTGATAAAATGTATTCAGGGTCGGGTTACAACCTAGATGAAAGCACATTGTTGATATGGGAATTATACCCTCAAGACAAGAGGCCTACCATTATCAACAATCCAATTTAGGTATTTGGGCATCTCATGGTACATAGATTTGGGGATACTAATCCCATTAAAACTACAGAGTTGAACATAAATGTGGAAAACATTAATAAGGCTCAAGTTGAAAAGCTGGTAATAGAATCTAAAACTAAAGAAAGAAGTAGCCAATTATAGGGATAAAATATCTTCTTCTTCATCAGAATTGTATTCTCCATGGATAGATTGTGAAAAGAAAGTATTGGATGCAATGGAAAATGTTATATATTGGAAACATTTCCATGAGATAGTTCAAAAGAAGTGAAATGAGCTAGAGAAAAAGATAAAAACCATTAAGTTTGAGATGGTCTCTGAGATGATTAAGAAAAGGTTCAAGAAGGCAATGGACCAAGTTGATAAGTATTGGGAGCTCTTCAAAAAGGTGCACAGAATCTTTCAAGATTATAAGAAACTGCAAGAGAAGGTGGAGAAAAAGAATGAAGAATTAAAAAAAATGAAGTCATGAATGAATAGATCCTTTGCAAATATAATGAGTTAATCAGACAATATGAGGAATTTTGTGCCAAGATCAAGGCCAAGCTTGATGATTTTGACCAACCATTAGATATCCCATTTCCTATGTTCTTTGATGATGAAGGAAGACTTAAGAATTTGGAACATTGGAAAGATGAATTGGTTCAAATATACCACAATCACTGGAGATGGTCAATGATGAAGAGAGGGTACAGGATAACACTCACAGGTAGCTCAAAGGGATAATGTACATGGAGTAAAACATGATGGATTCCTTATTGAATATTGATACTCACATCAGTGAGAATTACATCTGGCACTTGTCAGAGATGCACCCGTTCATCACTAAAATTGAAGAGGCCTAAAATGTGGAGAAATGAGTTTCATGAGAGAATTACAGGTAGATCAAGCACTTCATTATGCATAGGAGAAATTTTCTAGATCCTGAGAGGTCACAAGTTCTCTACGATGAATAATGGTGTGAGTGTTTGATCTGTAGTAGTTTCTGAAGTTAATTTCTTTATGTTTAAAAATTACAATTAGTTAGAGTTATGAAAATACATCTTTTTGTGAATGGGCCCAAAGCTTGTTGCTTCCCATATAAAAAGGGAAACCAAGGCCCATTTTAATCATCACATCATTATCACCACTGGTAGTACTAGGTTACATTCATATAACATTTTCCACTCATCCATCTCATATCAAAATACTTTGGCTATTAATGTAACATCATTTTTAAGCAATATAATGGAGAAGACTATTCTTAATTGGCAACCTATATTTAGTGTTAAATTTTTGTGTCAAATTTCATGCTTATATGTTGCTATGTTGTCTCCAAAATGTTTCTTTCAAGTTATTCAAATTTATAGAATTTGTCAGGACACATTTTTTGTTGTTGTGTGATTGTTTTGATTAGGTTCTAGTGAGAGAGAATTAAAGATCCTTTCAGTTAATTCATTTTAATTGGTTCCCTCATGGATTAAAAATCCTTTTAAGGTAATCAATTTGATTGGTTTCCCTTAAGCTAATAATTAAAAATCCTTTCATAACATCACAATAATTTGAGGGAATAATGTGGGGATTAATAAAGAAGAGTATAGTAACTGACAAACCTGCACATTTGTACAAGGTGAAAACATTTAAAAGTGCCCAATAGTTAGAGTTGAGTTGAGGAGTAAATCTACCAATCATACAAATATATCTCCATAATCATCATTTATCCATCAATTCCATTCACCCAATAGATTAGGCACTAGTTAATTTTAGAACATTTTATATAAATTCAATTCACACTCTTGATTATTCAAATACTCTTAGTAGGAATTAGTCATCAAATCTTGCATCTACTACACCCCCATGTGCCATTTTGAGTAGATTACCTAAGTCAAAGATCATTCTCAAGCCTTCAAATTTTCCTTATCATTCAGGTACACTCACCTAGGTTTGGTAGATCCTAAAGGGTAGGAGGTGATCAATCTTGTTTGCCTCCTTCATTGGCCAAAAATGTATTAAGAGACTACCACCCTCTTATGGTCTAAAAACCTACATTTTTGATGTTAGAGTAATAAGTTATTTCACTTAATTAATTTAATCATATTGGTTAATTAATTAAGTCACTTATTACTTTAGGTTTGGTTAAGCTAAACTTAGGCACATTAATAATTAATTAATTATTTATTAATTATTAAGTGTGCATACTAGGGTTTCCCTTTTAGGTTTTCTTTAGGGTTTCTTGATCTCCTTCATAAGGATTGATCTCATTGTAATTATTCCATTCTCTTAATGCATTTTTCAGCTTGAGGTTTACATAACATCTTCCTCGGTTCTGAATATCTTTTGTACGTGATAAGTTATTGCATGCAGGTGATTCTTTGGGTTTGTGAGGTTGGGTTTCCCAACTTCTTCATGGTATCAGAGCTCTAGACCTATAGCTTCCTATTCATCTTCTGAAGATATTTCCTCACAGTAATTTTTTTTGTGCAAGGGTTTCTTTATAAGCTTCTTTTTTTGTGGATCTGGGGATAGCCCTTTTTCTAGGCATTTTTGGACAAAACGGACCTCACCATTGAGTCCACAATGCCCAAAAATCCCTATTATCATATAAAACTTGTCCATTTTGGACATAGTCGACTAGAGAAGAAAAAAAATTCCCCAAGGCTGTACGGCCCTAGGGCACGTATATCGAGGCTCAAAAGTAAAAAAAAATTAAAAAATTTCAAAAATCAAAAAGTTTTTTGCATAGCCAGTGCAAAAGAATCCTACCACCACCGCTCCACTGGGCGGCCACCACTATGACACCCCGACACCACCTTTGAACCACCACCACCACCGGTTTTCACTCGAGTGCCACCAAACTCTGGACGCGCTAGCCCTTGAGAGCTTCAAGGGCTTAGCGAAGGTCACGTGAGAGCCAGCACCAACCCCCGTTGGGACTTTAGCCCTTGCAATTGGTCCCATTAGTGACTGGGAGCTTTGGCTCCAGCCCTAGCCACCAACCCCCTAGTCCTACATGCGACCAGGGGCTCTGATTTTTTAGTCCCTAAGGGCTCTAGAGGCTTATTGGGCAGATTTGGAGTAGTTTTACGAAATCGACTATAACTTTTTCATACGATGTCTATTTTTCGTAAACGATATATTGTCAAAAAGCTAGTTTGATGCTCTATCCACTGGTGTAGGTTTGATTTTCTAGTTTTGATCTTTTGATGCTTTATTCGACCTCTAAAGTCAGAAGTTGCTGCTTTCACTTTGGGAGGCATAACTTTTGCATCCAGACTCCATTTTGTGAAAACAAATAGGCATCAGAAAGCTAGTTTTGTCCTCTTCTGAGATCTCAAACTTGATTCTAGATTTTTACTAGGTATCTATTTTTTTGTCAAATCTCAGCCTTTCCTTTCTGAGTTATTTTCTTGGGAAATGTGTAATCAAGTTACTTTTTTTGAGATCAAAGAGGATTTTTTTTTGCTTTGAGAGTATATACTACTTTTTTGTCATGGATTCACTTAATATTGCACCCATTTCTCCATTCAACTATTTTGGTTGGAAAAAACAAATGGAGATTCATTTGAAACACAAGGGTTGTATAGGGTAACCATGGGTACAAAAATTGAACCTATAGGTGCTACTGCAAAGAGAAAATGGTTTAATAGGTGTGATGAAGATTTTGGTACTTTATGTCTATCTCTTTCTTCTAATCTTCTTTTTCGTGTTGAGTCTTGCACTACACCGAATGAGATTTGGACTACTTTAGAGTCTTTGTTTGGGAAGCAGGATACTATAAGAGGGTTTCAATTAGGGAATGAGCTTATTGGCTTAAATCCTCAAGATTTTGATAGCATCCAAGATTTTTTCACTAAAATAAAGTCTCTTAGATTACAGTTGTCATAGTGTGGTGTTTAGAAGGAAGACTCTCAATTGATATTGTCCATTCTTTCTAAGCTTGGACCAAATTATTCAATTTTTGTATCTACCTTTTATGCCACTAGGGATGCACTTGGTACTAGATTTACTATGCCTTCTTTTGATGATTTTTCATCTTCTCTCACTCGAGAGTAGGCCAAGTTGGCTAGCATGGGAAAATTGAAGCCCTCTTCATCACAAACACTTATTACATCATAGGATCCCAAAGATCAGAAGGCTTCTACAGGAAAAAGGCAAGAAACATAAACAAAAGGATTCCAAATCTCATGAATAGCAAAAGGAGTCCTCAGATTCATCCTCCTCTTATAAGGGGAAATCATCTAGGAGGGAGAAGGTTCCATGTGCATATTGCAAGAGAGAAGGACATGCAGAACATAGTTGCTATAAGAAGGACATTGATGAGCTGAAGCATCTTCTTTAGAAACATAAAATTGATTTTCCTTCTAAGATGTTTGCATCATCTCCTTCCTATCATTCTTCTTCTTCAGAGCAGCATGACAGGGGCATAGCTAGTTTACATACTTCATCAGATATGAAGGGACATGATCTTTATGCTACTTTAGGTCTTGGATCAGGGAGACAGCTTCTAGATTTAGGAGCATCTCATCATATGGCATCTTCACAGTCTATGTTTACTTCCTTTGAGTGTTGCACTATGTCTCCTATTTTGAAGGGAAATAATACTTACATGAGTGTTATAGGGAAGGGGTCTATTAGTTTTGGGGAAAACACTTTTTAGGATGTCTTGTGTGTTCCCCATTTGAAAAACAACCTTCTTTCCATATATTAGATCACACATAGTGGAAATGGGAGATCTATGGAGTTCACACCTGATTCAATTATCATCAGAGACTTGGAGAGTAGAGTATTTATTGCTACTAGGGTGGTGGATCACTCATCTCGGTTGTATTCCATTACAAATTTTTCTACTGATGGTGCTTCAGTTCCTACATCTATTCATCACACTTCTAGTGTTGAGACATTTGGCTTTCCCGAACATTGGTGTTATCACTTCAGATCCTGCTCTTGAGCCTTGCATTCCATCTCCTCCACCTACTGTTGTAGTTGTTGATACTTCTATGGCTACAAATTTTGTTTCTTCCATTTCAGTGCAATAGGACATAGTTGATCATTCATCTTTGGAGGTTTCTCTTCAATCTTCACCTACTTTTACTTCTTCATTGGTTGAGGTCACACCTGCTTCTGTGAAGACATCTTGGGCTACACCTACTTCACCTTTAGAGATTGCACTCATTTGGCCTCTTCCCTCTCATTTCTTTTAAGAGATGAGGTTTCTTCAGTCTTATTGGAGCTACTTCATTCTAGGGGGTTATGTGGCCTCTTTATTCCTCTCTTCTAGGGGGGTTCATTTATGTATCTTTGTGATGGATGGTGTCCTTGGTGGGTCTTATGTAGTTCTCCATCTTTCATCACTTAGTTTTTTTTTGCATCCTATTTTGTATTTTGGTTCCCACATGGTTTTCTCCTTTACCCCATTTGATTTAGTTTGCATTGCATGTGTACATGGGTACCTGATCAATCCTTTTTGTCGAGACCCATATTTTCTTTTATGCATATTTTCCTAGTGTTTTAGCTACTCTCTAAGTTCATCTTAAGGGGGGGTGTTACAGTAATAAGTTATTTCACTTAATTAATTTAATCATATTGGTTAATTAATTAAGTCACTTATTACTTTAGGTTTTCCTAAGCTAAACTTAGGCACATTAATAATTAATTATTTATTTATTAATTATTAAGTGTGCACACTAGGGTTTAACTTTTAGGTTTTCTTTAGGGTTTCTTGATCTCCTTCATAAGGATTGATCTCATTGTAATTATTTGATTCTCTTAATGCATTTTTCAGCTTGAGGTTTATAGAACATTTTCTTTGGTTCTGAATATCTTTTGTACATGATAGGTTATTGCATGCAAGTGATTCTTGGGATTTGTGAGGTTGGGTTTCTCAACTTCTTCATTTGAGACCTAACATACAGTAGGAGATATAATATTAGATGCCACATAGGTATAAGGAGCACTAGTGGAAATTTTCAAGGTAGGAAGGATATTGCTAGTTGGTTGCATCATTGTGGTCACTTGAGGATTAGTATAGGTTGGGATGGATGTTATGGTTGAGGGGAGGAGTTTGATTTCCTCCTTGAATTTGAAATTTTTTTGAAGCTTGAGCACCATTAGTGGTGGAAGGAAGATGTTTTCCAAATATGTGAGCTATGTTATGCACAACTTCTAGTCCTTCATCACTTTCCATCATGCAGTGAATACTATCTATGGAAGGCATAACAGTGTTGGAAACATTTTCAGTACTCACGCTATCTTGTAAATGAGCTAGATCTTCATGTATTTTCATTATGTTTTCTTGATGGATATGATCAACCAATATTTGAACACTTGTCATAGCACTTGTAGGTAAGGTAGGCATAGAAAAAGAGGTATCAAAGGTATGGTCCATATCTAGTGAACTAATACCAATACCAGAAGTAAGAGAGCTTGATAACCTAAGATCCACAATGAGTGTTTTATTGTAGGATTCCATGAGTCTTGAACTTAATATAACCATAGTATTAGTAGTAGGACACCAAGCACTAAAACTAATACAAGGGATAAACTAAAGAAAGTGCAATGAACACAATATCCTATGCTTGCAATTTCACTTGAAATGAAAGATATTGGAATAACAACAATTCTACAAACTTAAACATAAAACTGAAAGCAGCCAACAAAAGCACAAAAAAACAATTTTAAACCTTGAAAACTAGAAATTCAAAGTCAATAGGGACTAAGATTCCAGTAAGGGCATCTGGGTATGTGCAAGATCATCATGGAAAAAATAGGCCCTTAAGTGGCAAAAAAATTAGAAAAATCAGAGTTAGGCAACTTGACGTAAAAAATTGAATAAGTTATCTATATTATTTAAAAAATATGTAAGAATAGAATCTTTATAAAATTGAATTTAGTTTCTAAACTACTAGGTTTATTTTTATTTTAAATCTATTTGGTGAAAATTTGAAATTTCAATGCAGCAGTACTTAAATTATAGGGAAAAAAAAAAGAATTAGGTGTTTGTCTCACCACCCTAACCACAATAAAATGATAATATTTTTTTATAATATTTTAGATATAAGTAGAGGACTCATGTCCCAATGTGATGCATTTTTTTTGTAATTATTTTCCAGGTAAATAATTAATTATGAATTTTTTATTACAACTTTTAAAAAATATAAAAGCTTGTATGTCTAACCACCTTAACTTGGTCAAAACTTCATGAAATTATTTTTTTTATTTTTTTTAATCCTATAGTATGCAAAGAATAGAATGTGATGCATGTTTTGAGATTCAAAAAATGTGATACCATTTGAAAGCTATAGAAGTTTTTCAATCAACATATCAATCAGGACTTTAGTCGTAATTCAAATAGAAAATGAATAATAACTATTTATTAAATTCAAAGTAAAGCATAATTTATATTGGTGGAAAGCTGAGAATATTATTTAAAAACCCTTTTTGTTTCATCAATTTTGGGTTAAAAAAAGGTCATCAGCCACATACCCATCATATCGCCACTTTTTGGCCCATCATGATCCTGCACATACCCATCTTGGTCCTACTAGTGAAATTCTGAAGTTTTAGGGACTGAAACAAATAGTAAACAACAGAGAGAGGATTTTGAGCCAGAAACCCTGAGAGGGACCAAGATACCAAGAAGGGAATTTTAGTCCTTGTAGAGGCTTTTCTTAGAAAAACAACAAATTCTAGATTTTCTACAATGTTCAAAGATTGCCTATTCATGATGTTGATGTTTAGAAATAGGAAAATGTGCAAATGAATGCAAGAAAAGGTAACTAGTAACAAGTGATTGAATGCAAATGTAATGAAAAAAAAAATTATATTAAATGCAATAAGAATGTTCCTAAATGAAATTAAGATTATGAACAATGCACTTTTTAGTTTTTGAATGAAATGAAATGATGCAAGGAAGAAAAAATGCAACCTATATGCACTTTCACTAATGCAAATATGAGAAACCCTAAATGCAATTTCACTAATGCAAGATGTAATGCAAGAATGAATGCAATCTAGATCTAGGATTTTAATGAACTCCAAATTAGAAAATGGATGCTCAAAAGAGTCAGGTTCACCAAAATGATTAATGGGAAAAAGGTGGTATATGGTATCACTTTTCTCTTATTATCATTCAATAATGTCCTAGGAATCCTAATTGGATTGACTATCAACCTCACAAGGTGAGTCAATTCTCAACAAGGAAGAGCTAGGAGGGGGTTCTTTAAGCTTTAGGGGTTCACCACCAAGCAAATGCTTGGAAAAGAAACATAAGAATTCAACTCACAAAATATAGAAATGCAAGCTAAATGAAGGGTACAAATTATGAAATAATGCAATAGGAAGTTGAGATGTGTGTACCTGGGAAGTCTAGAAATGCAATGAGGATTTTAGAAATGTAAAGAAGCTATCAAAATATTTTTTGGACTAAGATACCCTTACTGTTGTCTTAGTCCCACTGCTATATTTTGGGGTAGATGCAGAATCTTTGAATGTCGAAACTAGATCTAGAAGAATTTCTAAAAAATACCCTCGGGAGGATTAAGATGCTCTTACTATTGTCTTAGTCCCATTTGGAAATTTTTAAATCTCTAAGTGTGGTCATAAGGCTTGATGTATGCTCTTCCTTCTTCTTTGGTCTGAGGTTTTGAATCTTTTGGATATAGCTTGTAGGTGAGTTTCTATGAAGATGACAACTTTGAAATGCAACTTTGCAACTTTGCACTTCAACTGACCTTCAAGTCTTCAACCTAAATCTGCAATCACAAACATGCAAGAGTGAAAAAACTTGTTGAATTGTTAGTGAATGGGGGTTTTCCTTGGTTAAACCCCTTATTTGTAATTAAAACTTGAAATGAAATAGAATAATGAAGGAAAATGATGAATAAACAATATGCAATGCTATAACTCACCAAACCCTTGTTATAAAGTCTACAAACTTTTGTGAATTACTGCAATGGATATGGATCTTGAATCAAAGGAAAACTTGATAGATGTGGACTTGAACTACTTACTTGAATCAAAACCCTACTATTGAAATGCACAAGACAATTGAGAGGGAGGGTGAATCATTTGTCACCAATCACATTCATCACAAATATCAAATAATTATTAGCTCCACATCCACTTTAATCTTTTATTAAATATGAGCATGAAGTGAAAGTAATAGAAAGCAATATCAACACAAGAAACACCAAATTTACATGGAAAAACCAATAAAGGAAAAACCATCATGAGGATTAACTCACAATATAAGAGTAATTTCAAATTTGTTTACAAAGAGGCTCACTACCCAAGATAGGACTCATTGTCTAGATAGGACCCACTGTCCAAATGTGAGGATCACTACCTACAGATACAAAAAGATAGAAAGAAGAATGTTACATAGAGAACACTATCTCAATGCAAAGAAATATCCACTACAACAACTTCCACACATCCACAACCTTGATCAGAGAATTGCAGACACCATTAGCTCACTACTTTTAGGAGTCTAACACATTGAAGTTCTCACTGCCTCGATTCACTTTTACACAATTTCTCACATCTATCTTTCTTCTCACACTTGTGGCATGCAATCCTTAACATCTTATCTTGAATTTATACCATCTTCAACCTTAGAAACTTTCTCCAAGGTCAGTTACGCATGCTTCATTTTATAGAATCAAATTAGGTCGACAACTCAACATTCCCGTGATGGATGAGAATGAGACAAAACCAAGCCAACACTTAAATAGGACCCAAAACAACATCTTGGATCAATCACATGCTTCCTTAATTGATACTTATCCTTTGTATGTTGTGTAAACACTTGGTCAGCCAAACCTAATGAAAACACCAATGAACATTGAAGTACATGCTTCTGCAACAAGAAGATAACATGTAAAACACATAACATGCTTAACTATACACTGGAACACCTCTTAGATACCTTTAGATTCATCCACAGCTACTACAACAACCTTCATACATAGAACAGTTCCCATCAGTCCATCCAAATTCTACACAGACACATAGTAACTTTGAAACTAGTCTTTCAGAGCACCAAACTGCAAACTCCTTTGATAGAACATAGATAACACCATTACAAACCTTCTTCTAGATCTGAAAGGATAGAAGAATACTAGTGGAGGATTGTGGAGTAGATACATTTCTCTCAATCCATAGACAAACAACTCTACCAGACCAATTCACAAACCGGTGAACTCAACTTTCACTCTTCATCAAACCAAAAGCTATAATCTAGGATATATCACCTATGTATTCCCTTCAAAAACACTACAAATCCACACTAGCATAGGATCAACACAATTCTATCTTCACTATTTATTAATTTTCTCAAAAGCACTTGGTAAGTCATCATATCAGCACACCTACAACACCATAAAGATAGCTCCATGTACTCACAACATCTCTACAGTATCTTAATTATACATGCACCACCTTCAATCACTTGTTTCCTTTCTCTACAACAACCTGTACTATGTTGACATCAATGAAAACACCACCATACTCATTCATACTTGCAACAATCTCCTCCTTTGTCATTGATGGCCACACACAACTCTCTCCCCCCCTTTGACATCAATGGAAAAGAATAATTTTTTTTTACATAATTTGTGTCACTCCCCCTTAGGAGTGCACCCATAACAACAATGATACTTCCTACTCCCCCTAAGGAGTAGACACCAATCATCAGTCCAGACAAATGATGAATCTATAGATCCACTAGACTAATACACCTCTATGTGCACCTAGTTCAAAGGAGGGGCAATAACCACCAACTTTTCTTGGAGATACGCAAAAGTATTCTTAGGAAGATCCTTAGTAAATATCTCAGCAATATGATCCTTTGTAGGCACATATTCAATCCTAACTTCATTCTCCAATACCTTCTCTCTTAATAAATGATATCTGATAGATATACACTTTTTCCTTGAATGCATTACCAAATTATTTGAAATATTTATTACACTTGTATTATCACAGAAGATAGGGATATGCTCATCACAAATCACTCCTATATCCTTCAATGTTTGCTTCATCCATGGTACCTATGTGTAGCAAGATGTTGCTGCTATGAATTCAACCTCTGTAGTGGATAAAGAAACTGAATCATGTTTCTTGATTAGCCATGAAACCAACCTTCCTCCAAGAAAGAATGCACCACCAATTGTACTCTTCTAGTCATCTACACAACTAGCCTAATCTATATTTGTGTAAGCACTTAAAGTAAAATTAGTATCCTTATGATACCACAAACCATAATCTAGAGTCCCTTTTAGATATTTGAATATCCTTTTCATAACTGTAACATGTGTTTCTTTGGGTTCTGCATGAAATCTGGAAACCAAACATACTACATGCATGATATCCGGTCTAATAGCAATAAGATATAATAGTCCACCAATCATAGATCTATACATGCTCTAATCAACTTTAGGAGATTCATCAACCTTACATAGTTTGCATCTAGTCACAGTAGGGGTACAAACTAGTTTGGAGTCATCCATTCCAAACTTCTTCAACAATCCTTTAACATACTTTGATTGTGAAATGAATATACCCTTAACAGTTTGATTCACTTGAAGTCCAAGGAAGAAATTCAACTCACCAATCGTAGAAATTTCAAACTCTTTTTGCATATCCTCTACAAATTTCTTATTCATACCCTCATTTCCTCCAATGATAATATCATCAACATATGCAACCACTATCAAAATTGTGTTTCCTTCAACCTTGAAATAAAGATTACTATTTGTGGAGCCTTTATTGAACCTTTGCTAAGTCAAATACTTGTCAAAACTTGCATACCATGCTCTAGGAGCCTGTTTAAGTCCATATAGTTCCTTTTTCAACTTATACACCATGTCTGGTTGATCTGATAACTAAAATCCCTTTGGTTTTTCCATGTAGACCTCTTCTTTCAATTCCCCATTTAGTAATGCAGACTTAACATCCATCTGGTATACCTTGAAATCTTTGTGAGCAAAAAATGTCAAAAACATCTTAATAGCCTCCATTCTTACCACCGGGGAAAATGTCTCCTCAAAGTATATTCCTTCAACCTGTGAATAACCTTTGCACACAAGCCTTGCTTTGTTTCTTATTACTTCACCATTCCCATTCAACTTATTCCTAAAAACCCATTTTGTACCAATTACATTCTTGTTTACTGGTATAGGAACCAATTACCATGTCTGATTTTTCTCTATCTACTATAATTCCTCTTTCATTTCTCTAACCCATTTTTCATCTTTGCATGCTTCACACATCATTTTAGGTTCTATTTTGGAAAGTAAACAAAAATTTACCTTAGCTGCTACCACTTTGCTTCTTGTCATTACACTTTTATCTTTGTCTCCAATTATTTTTCTTCTAAATGATTTTTTTGTGCATATTTTGGAGTCTTAGGAGCAAGAGCTTCTTCTTCTTGAAATTTTTCTTCTTATTCCTTATTCTCTTCTTTTTCTTGTTTGCAGATAGGTTCATCTGGTTCAATTTCACTTATTTCAACTAATCTGCGCATATTTTTATCAACTTTTACATTTGCACTTTCAACAATCTTTCTCAATCTTTTACTGTAGCATCTATAAGCTTTGCTTTTGGTTGAATATCCAAGGAAAATACCTTCATCACATCTTGCATCAAACATTCCTACATTCTCATTATCTCTTTTAATATAATTTTTTCTTCCAAACACCTTAAAGTACTTAACAATAGGAATTTTTCCATACCATAGTTCATAAGGAGTTTTTGTGTTGTTGCTTTTGATCTGAACTCTATTAAGAATACAAACAGTAGTGTGAATTTTTTCTCTCTAGTATACTTTTGGTACATTTTCCTCTTTCATTACTGTCCTTGTAGCTTCTTGAATAGTTTGATTCTTCCTCTCAGCAAATCCATTCTATTGAGGAGTTCTAGGAGCAGAAAGATGCCTCTTTATACCATGCTCTTCACAAAACATATTAAACTCATTGGAAGTGAAATATTCACCTTTGTTAGACCTTAAACATTTTATTTTCAGGTTCACTTCATTCTCTACCATAGCCTTGAACACCTTGAATCTATCTAGAGCTTGAGCTTTCTCCCTAAGAAAATTAACCCATGTCATTCTAGAAAAATCATCAATAAGAATCATAAAATACCTGTCACCATTAAGACTTCTTGTTCTTGTAGGACCACAAAGGTCTATATGAATCAATTCCAACATTCTAGTAGTTTATTGTTCATTTCCTTTAAAGCTGCAACTTCTTTGTTTTCCCAAATGATAACTTCTGCAAATAGTATTGATAGGTTTTGTGATTCTTGGAAAATCCCTAACAACTTCTCTTGAACTAATCCTGGTTAGATTGTCAAATTTTACATGTCCCATTCTTCGCTGCCACAACCAACTTTCATTAACTTGAGACACAAAACACTGACCATCAACACCCTTAAGCTGATAAATGTTTCCATGTGTTTTTCTTCCTACAGGTGCCACAATTCCAGACTATTTTCTGATCTCACAAGTATTATTTTGAAAAAAAAGCTTAAATCCCTTGCTACACATTTGTCCAACACTTGAGAGATTATGCCTTAATTACTTCACATAATAGACATCATCAGTATTTCATTTTCCATCAAAACTAATTTTTCCTTTTCCAACAATATTTGCACCAGAATCATCTCCAAACATGACTAATCTTCCATCATACTTTTCAAGTTTAGTAAACTTACTTTTGTCTCTAGTCATATGTTTTGAGCAACCACTATCAATTACCCAATAGTATTTGTCTTTTATAGCATGAAAGGTAGTAACTAGAGTACCTTCCATCTCTTCCTTCTTATTTTATAGATCACATTCCCTTTCACATATTCCATGGTTAGTAGACACTGATTTATTCTCTAAGGCTAGAAACAAGAATTCATCTTTATCATCACCAATATCAAATTCATCATCAGAAATTCTAGCATCTTCTCTAACATAATATAATTTCTTGAAATTTTTGTCCTTTTTGTCTTTATTGTCTCTCCTCTTCTTGTGCATGGATCTATTTGGAAATATTGAAGCATAGTGACCAATATTTCCACAACTGAAACATTTAAAAGGTAACATACCTTTGTACTTGTCAGTACCTTTCTTTAACTTTCTTGTAAAATTTGCTTCCAACTCCTCTGAACCTTCACTATCTGGATCATCTTTTGTCTTCGTGGATTTGAAGGCTATTTCTATTTTCTCCTTTTCTTTTCCAAATTTTCTCATTTCAAATATGGTCAAGGTGCCAAATAGTTATTCTTTAGTGAATTTCTTTGGATCATAAACGTCCTCACTGGTTGAGACCTTGCCACTATAGCTCTTTAGTAGGGTCATTAGCATCTTCTCCATTACATCTTCATCTATCAGAGTACCACCTTAATTCTTGACTTCATTTTATACAATATCAACCCTCTAAAAGTATCTTGCAATGTCTTCACCTTCTTCCATTTTCAAGTTCTCATATCTACACTTAGTTGTTAACTTATTTGATAATTTGACTCTATCATCTCCTTCATACATATCTTTCAAATTTTCCCAAAATTCATAAGAAGTGCCTAATGAAATAACTTTTTTTAGCTTATTATTAGATAAAGCACTATAGATTGCATACCTTTCTTTTTCATTTTCTTCATATCTAGAAATCTCATTTGCAGAAGAAGGACCACTTGCTGGCTCAAATTTTTGTCTCAACAACTTTCCAAGTCTTGTAGCCAAGAGAGATTAGGTAACCTCTCATCTACACTTTCCTAAAATTGTAGTTAGATCCATAAAACATAGGGATTGTCAATTTGTGTGCCATCAGATCTACCTCAAGTGTTTAAGCTCTTCTTCGAGGAAGCAAAGCTCTAATACCAATTGTTAAAATGCATAAGACAATTGAGAGGGGAGGGTGAATTAGTTGTCACCAATCACATTCATCACAAATATCAAACAATTATTAGCTCCACATCCACTTTAATCTCTTATTAAATATGAGCATGAAGTGAAAATAACAAAAAACAATATCAACACAAGAAACATCAGATTTACGTGGAAAACCTAATAAGGGAAAAACCATGGTGAGGATTAACTCACAATATAAGAGTAATTGCAAAACCATTTACAAAGAGTCTCACTACCAAAGGGCTCACTGCCCAAGATAGGACTCACTGTCTAGATAGGACTCACTATCCAAATGGGAGGCTCACTACCTATAGATACATAAAGATAGAAAGAAGAATGTTACATAGAGAACAATATCTCAATGCAACAAAAGATCCACCACAACAACTTCCACACATCCATAGCCTTGATCAGAGAATTTTAAATACCATTAGCTCACTACTTTTAGGAGTGAACCACATAACATGCTTCACCATACACTGGAACACCTCTTAGATACCTTTAGATTCATTTGCAGCTACTGCAAAAACTTTCATACATAGAATAGTTTCCATCAGTCCTCCTAGACTGTACAAACACACATAGTAAGTTTGAAACTAGTCTTCCAGAGTACCAAACCACAAACACCTTTGATAGAACAAAAATAACACCATTAAAAACCTTCTTCTATATCTATAATTTCATAAACAAACTAGCAAAGGACTGTAGAGTAGATACATTTCTCCCAATCCACAAAAAAATAACTATGCCTGATCAACTCACAAACCGGTTTCATGATGTCAAATTTAGGAAGGACACATCCTGAATAACGTCGATGTCAAAATGCCAAGTTGATGCCAAAATGTTGGATTCAGGAAGGATAGTGTTGTGCAATTTTTGCACACATGCCCTGTTGAAGACAGGGACCCTCTTTTGCTTTCATTCTTGGTGTTTTGGCCCTTTGATCTTGAGGATTTGTTTTCCTTGGAATATGCCCAAATGATTATCTTACTCATGCAAATGCCCCTTTCAAGGAAACACTTTGAAAATATTGTGTTCTAGGACTTATTTCAGGTTTTTCTCTATTTTTGGGAAAATTCCATTTGGGTGGAATTCTCCAAAAAATTTGAAAACTTGACAGAGGTTGCTTTATGTTATTTTTAGAAATTATAGGACTTCACATAATTTTGCCTAGTCTGGATTTTCCTAAAACTCTGTCATGCCTTCAGATTCCCGTACTTGTCTTTTCGACACATTTATGCCTCCTATACGATCTTGCAGTTTTCTTTTATTGGAGTTAATTGGGATTTATGGTGAGAAATTTGTGTCATTTTCCTTGTTATGAGATTTGAAGAGCTTGATTTTGAGTTGCTTATGCTACATTGTGCATTTGAGACTATGATCAATCGTTGCCATAGAATTCTCTAGTGACCACTTGTGTTCTGCTTGGACTTCAGGGTTTCTTGCCTGCTACTACTATTTTGATTTCTTTGAACTCATGGTATGTATATGCTACCTTCCCTTTTAATAAATGAATTGAATTTCTTCATAGTTTGTGTGTGTATGCTTTGAGTTGAGATTTTGACATGGTAGAGTCTGGTAGTGGGGCTAAGGTTTCTGGTTTTGGGTTCAATGCTCTTCCCTATAGCTCGTGTTACCTTTCCTTCTACTGGACTATGATTCAATGTGCTTAATCATTGCTCTGTTTGATTCTTAGTTTGATTTCATGTTTTCCCATGTCGAGCTCTAGTTTGACCTAGAAATTCCCAACCTTTGATAAAATTACATCTTGGGCAAAGCGAATATTGTTGTCATTATACAATCTGATAATCACCCTATCCTAGGAAGGTTGTGGGAGAATTTGTGTGAATGATAGTGGAAATGAAAAGGAAAGTTGGATCTAAACTGTGTTGTCATGGCATTTTCTTTAGGACTTCCCTTGAAATCATTGCTCATATTGATTGAATCTCATTTAGATCAGTTGGAAGCTTGGATTATCCATCTTTAACTTTAAACAATTTGAATCCAAAGCTAAATCCCCAACTCCTTAGTCGTTTAATCGATCTAAGCGAAATCCTAACAGAGTCAAAGATTTCGAGTTTTCGATCATCTTGCGGATTTTCCTTGCTTTAGGAATTTCCTAGTTTTCCATCGCTTTGTCAATTCCCTGAAAATATGCTTAAAAGATGAAAATTAGGCTGACTTCATGAAATTTCATTTCCTTGGGATTTTATCAAAACTTCTTTGCTCCTTCATTTTCTTGAAATTTGTGAACTATTGTTATTTTCGTGGATTTTCGTCCTTGGCAGAATTCTCCAAAACCTTGTTGAAAATGAAGAATTGAGAGATAACATGAGTTATTAGCTGATGATTGTGCTCCATATGATCAATTTAAAGATGTTTCATGTTGTTTCTTAACTGATGATGGTTGGTCAAATGATTATTGGATGTTTTTGTGCTTGTTTCACTGAATTTCGTCTAGTCTGGAATTTTCTAAAATTCCTCTCTGGCCCGAATTCTGTGAAAAGAATTAAAATTCAAACTTTTAAAGGAGTAATTCTTATGATATTTTAGGGGATTTTGTTCATCATGGGACTTGTCTTTAGGATGAATGTATCATTTTATGATGGATTAGTTTGAATTTCATATGGTGATGGAACATTACTATGGACTCTTTATTGAATGTAGGCAGAATCAAGTCAAGTTGTTGCTGGCAGGACCAAAGGAAAAATAATGGATCCAAGTGCTGAAGGGTCTACTATCTCCAAGGTAGAAAGGATTAAAATGGATATAAAGAGTAGAATCCCAGATAGAAAGTTGACTTCTATCTAGTCAGAGGTTACCGATACAAATGTTGGGCTATGGGATTATGAAGAATTTAAGGCAAGGATGGCAGCACAAAACCTCCCTTTGTTGGCTAGAAGGATATTGGAATCAGGGTTGGCACATGTAGTTGGGTTCCCTCCTACAGTTCAGTGTTACGAGTTGGTGCTTGAATGTGCCAGACATTATGACAGGGGCACATAGAGGATAGTTGGTCGTCAAGGAAGGATTGTGGCAAATCTTAACCCTGTGTCTATAGCCTAGACCTTTGAAATGCCCGAAAGGTCTCATGTAGTGGGTTTTGATATGGATGTAGTGAAGAAGTACTATGATGAAGATGTCATCAAATCCCAATAGGTCATCAATTCCTGGCTGGAGAAACCTAAGTCCCACTTCTCTAAGCTACCCCAACAGCTATTCAGAGCTAAGTTTAAGAAGGAATACTATGATTCTATCACACTTCTTAGTAGGGTGGTGGGATTGAAGAGTGCAGGAGTATTTGAAAACCAGATGTTCCATGTCATTGTAAGGATGAAGTAGAATATTGACTACCATTTGGCAGGCATTAGAAGTGCAATGATACATGAACAAATGTGCAATGTCCTGCAAACAAAGACCTTCAAAATGACCTCCTACTTGGTTTATGCACTTGCAAGGTTCCATCAGTACAAAGGACTAAGCACAAGGGGTGTGTTTGGGAAAGATGTAATTTATGAAGTCTATCCACAGTTGAACTTGGGTGGAACAAGTTATAGGAGGGTGAATGATGAATTCACCATGTACATCACTAGGCTATTGCAAGGTGTAAAGCATGTTCGGATCTTAGATAATGCTAAGGAATTAATCAAGAGGTTTGGAGCTTGTTTTATCTAGTTCCCTACCTTTTCATACATCATAATAGATGGTTGTCAAGGGCTCCATACAGACTCCCTAGATATCCCACAGATCATATTATACTTTAGAAGGTCACGAGGTAGATCTATGAATTTGATGCAATTGTCAAGAAGGATAAACATAAGACTAGATTTGGTGGTGATTTTCCTTTGAGGATAGGCAGTAGTGAGGCCTACCCCTCTATTAATTTGGACCATGCTTCTAAAGAAGAAATGAGTACTCTAGGTCTATCTTTCCATTCTAAGAGATCTAGATTTGATAGGACTGGTGAGGCACAGAAGAGGGCGAATAAGGAATACAGTCATAAGGATGAAATAGATGATTATTGGGCCAACAACAATGATGAATTTGAAATTAGAAAGAATAATTTCTCCAGGTTACTAGTGAACTTAGTCCAGCTATACAACATAAAAGCAATTCCAGATCAGATTGAAGATGGTGGTGATTTGATTCAGGGCCATAATTATGAGGCTGTGAAGGATAAACTAGTTGGAGAAATAGACTGGTTGGAGGAAGAGAAGACAAAATTAGAATATATCATGACTCCAATGATCAAGTACACTAAGTTGTGGCTCAAGCACAAGATGTGGGAGTTGGAAAGTGAGTGTGTATAATACACCTATTATCTCATGGGAGACTTAGAGTCTCATTCCACTTCTGAGGAGTCAACTAATAAGGATCCTAAAGGTAGGGCCAAGGTGATCTCTCCTTTTAGGATAAAGATTAAAGATACTCAGGCAGAGGAGGTAAAAGAGGCAGAGAAGCAAAGAAAACCCATTGCTAAGAAAAGGAAACACATTTCAAAGAAGAAGAAATCTACAAAGGATGAAGTTGAGAAAGAAAGAAAAGAGGCTAGTGTTTCTATGCCTAAGAGAAGGAGAATAGTGATATTGTCACAAAAAGAGAAAGAACCCTCTAAGGTAGGGGATAAGATTGGACCACTAGTAGTAAGTGTGGAAAGTTGAAGAGAGAAGATGCAGGTGTACACACGAAGATCTAGAACTCCTTCTCCCAAAGATAGTGTGCCAAGGAAGGATGTTCCTTTAGCTACCCCTACTAAAAAACAACATGATGATGTCCCTACTTCTCATGAGACTCAAAATGTACCAAGTGAATCCAAACATGCAGAGGATTACCAAGATCAAGGAGGAGAAGAATTTCAAGAGGGTGAACTCTACAATGCTGAGGCAAAAATAGAGAAGGTATTGCAATCTCCTCTAGTAAATTATGACAATTCACCTACAGGAAATGAAGAGGATAGACCTCCTCAGAGAGAGGAAATTCCAATTAAGACTCCTTCACAGTACATGAAGAAGAAGAGCACGATAAGGGAAAAGAAGATAAAGTTGAAGAGATTCTTGAAAAATAGAATTTGAATGAGGATGCACCCAAGGTTCAACAAGATACAATTGGGCAAGGAAATGTGCAGTTGGATTCCACTATTCCAGGATGGTTGGACAAGGAGCTAAAGAGTAAACAAATTATGGTAGATGCTACTCCTCCCAATTGGGATGAATTACTGGAAAACATTGGAAAGGGAAAAGAAAAGAAGAAAGCCAGGGTTATCTCCAGGATTGAGAGAGATGAAGCAAATAATGGGGTGGTTCACATCGCTACTCCTACTCCTAATAAGAATAAGGATGATGTGATTGGTAGTGATTACAGTGTGCAAACTATCAACTTAGGGCCTACTTCCATGGAATAGGAGATTGAAGAATATGAAGGCTCTAGTACTGTAATCTTGGGTAGATTGAGGAAAGAGATGCAAATCAAGCAAGAATTGAAGAAGGAGAATGACAAACTTAAGAGGCATCTGCAAGACTTGATGAAACCCTTGCAATCCATCAGCTCCTTGTCATCTGCTACAAGTTTTCTACCACAAGAAATAATAACTGAGTTGGAGAAGATGAAAACCACTACACATGCCACAATGAGTTGGTTGCAGGGAGTGCAAACTAAAGGAGATAATGCTATCAAAGGCATCCTTTCAACTGGTGTGGATGCTATGAGATCAATAGACTGGTTAAGGAATGTACTAGATCAAGATAGGGAGGATGTGGACCTCTTGTTGCAGAAGATCAAAACCATCATGGAATACACTGAAGACTAATTGGTAAGTGATAGAATTCTTCCTTCGTCCAAAGCTGCAGAACCCTAGGAATGGTTTGAAGTTTTGCAAATAAGGAAAATAATTTTAAAGAAGGTACATAAGCAAGGGGAGAAAAATGAGGACACTTTGACTGAGATCTACAACAAATACATTTCTTTCTTTGAAGTTATGATAGGAAGAAAAATTTTTGCACCAAAACATCTGAGCTTGGAGCAATTGAGAAAATGGTGGCATGACATATATTCTCCAATCAATGAGGACCCAGTCACTGAACATCAGTTAGATGATGCAACCACAAACATTACAGTAATGGATAAATATCAAACCATGAAGGTGGATTGGGATAAATTAGTAGAACAGTCAAGAGAGGACATTATGTCCATTGAAAGGAGAATTAAAGTTTTGGTTATTCCACCTATAGCCAACTTGGAGAAGATATTTTTGATGGTGTAAGATAAGATGAGGCAAGCTAAGGACAAAGGGGGGAGTAGTTAATACAATTTCTCATTGGAATTTGTGCTTCCCCATTATTTATCTTCCTCCTTCACATGCATTGGACCAGGCTATGTTGGAGATCCCAGGCCAACCTAGATGGAGTACATTCATTTAATGCATACTTTATTTTATTTTCAATTTCTCCTGGCTGACTTATTTTGGGGGCCAATTGTTTTGTAACCCTATTTGGGCTGAGATAACCTATAATCTCTATAAATAGGGTTTGTGCCTCATTTGAAAGGGCTAGATAGTTTTACTTTGGATCAAATTAAGCAGTATAGTAAGAATTAGAGCTAGGAGTTAGTTCATTTTGAGCAAGTGTTGTTACACAAAACACTGGAATTGTTTCTATTATTGGATGATTCAATATAATTAGAGAAAGTGTTTCTATTAGGGTTTGTGCCTCATTTGAAAGGGCTAGATAGTTTTACTTTGGATCAAATTAAGCAGTATAGTAAGAATTAGAGCTAGGAGTTAGTTCATTTTGAGCAAGTGTTGTTACACAAAACACTGGAATTGTTTCTATTATTGGATGATTCAATACAATTGAAGAATTTGTGCTTTGGTGATCTCTCTTGTGTTGACTTATCTTGCATGGTTCTTGTTGTTATAACTTTTGTGATTGTTTACGAAATATTGGCATAAGTTAGATTTAGAGTTAGATTTGATTCAATGGTGTTTATGGTTTGATTCTTGAAGTGTTTGTAGCAATCCTTAGTTCATACTTTTTGTATCTAGTTGACTATTAGTTGCTTTGTAAAGTTAGCCTAGACTTTTATATTCAGTGTGCATAGTTCAATTGTGGATATTTGGTCATTTCAATTGCAATGGGGTTTTTTTGAATGAATGTTCATAATCTGAAAATATTTAATGCCTTAGAAGATTGCACTATTTTTGTAAGATTGCAAATTCATCTGGGTCAAGCAGGAATCAGTTTCTGAGGGGTTGGTCCATTTCATGTATTTTATCATTTGCATTGTTAATCTTAGGGATAATGTTAAATTTAGAAGTCTCTCTAAAACCCTTATCTCTTTTGCTATTTCTTTTATCATTTGGTTTAGATTTATGATTCAAAGTATCACCATATTGCTAGATCTGATAAATTTGAATTCATTATTTACTTGTAGTAAGGTCCCTTTGTGATTACCATCATTTTCACATATTATCTGAGTTGTTTATGCATTGTCAAGACCTAACATTAGAGACCTTTGGGTTGTCTCTTGAGGCTTTTTGATAGAGATTTACCTTTCAAGAGAGATAGGATACTTGTATCTTGTCTGAGTTGTTGTTGTATAGAAAACACCATCAACAGATTGGTTCTAGAAGGAGGGCCTGAATAAAAAAGCTAGATCAATTTTTGTCTGCCATTTCTCTTGAAAGATTCAGAAGAAGAACTAGATCTACTCTAGGGGAAGAGGAATTTTAAGAGTTGCAAGTTCCTACTAGGTCAAGAAGGATGAGAAGAAGGGGATAATCATCATCCACCCGACCACTTACATCATCCCCATCATCCTCATTTTCATCTGATTTTGAAGCCATTACCATTCAACAACCTCAACTAGCCATAAATCAGCCATTACCACCTCCACCTCCACCAATGGCTTTCCTAACAATCCATCTCCCTTGATCTACAATAATTACAATGTTATGCCCAAGCACCAAGAACACTTTTGTTATAAGTTCCATGTTAATGACCCCAATAGGACCATTGAGGAACATATCAAGATTTTTTAGACTTTCCTTAGGGA
This sequence comes from Sequoia sempervirens, assembly GCA_007258455.2. Classification (NCBI taxonomy): domain Eukaryota; kingdom Viridiplantae; phylum Streptophyta; class Pinopsida; order Cupressales; family Cupressaceae; genus Sequoia; species Sequoia sempervirens. The sequence continues at coordinate 765,456,659 of VDFB02058242.1, read as the reverse complement.
CAAAGGAATTAATCATGAGGATGTGGAGTGTAGACTCCTTCCTTATTCCCTAGGAGAAGATGTGTTCTACTGGTACAATCATTTTCCTACTGGGTCTATTCAAAATTGGATTGAATTGGAGACTGCATTAGTTTGAATGAGCTTTATCTTCATTTCACTAAGGTTAAGAGAGAAGTCAATGAGCCCATAGGTTCCTTTAACAATAGGTTTCATCATGCCTATACTAGACTGCAAGCTCCCTATGTTGTTGACAAGGCCACTACTTTAGAAGTCTATTATGAAGGTCTTGATAGTCTGACAACCACCTTCATGAAATGGAGAGACAACCCTCCTACTACCTTAATTGATGCATATACAGAGGCTATAAATGTTAGCACTGCTTTAAGACAACACTTATCTAGGCCTTTACTATCACTAGGACCCACTACTCACCCTAGCCAGGTCCTAGTTCTCAATCAGGCTCTTGCCAATCACACTCGTATCATGAATTTGATACCTCAGTTGCCCTTGGTTCCTCACCCAAGACCTCCTATGAATGAAGTTCCACCTATAGTCAGCTACCCCCAGCAAAATGTTAATCAACCTCTTCATCCATAGCCTCAGGCTAGTTTTCCCACATATCTGCAGAATTCTGAAGTATTGAACCATTCACTAAATTTTGGTGATGTAGTAGGATATCCTCAAAACAACGCAAACCAACCTCCATACAATAATTCTGATAAGGAGAGATTGGATGAATTGACTGAACAAGTGAAGAAGCTAAACATGGAGGTAACTTATCTGAGAAATCAGAATAGCCAGCTCCAAGATGTTCAAAGGAGTATGCAGTCTAATTATAATAAAGAAAGGGAACCCAAACAAGGAAATTTTTTGACAAGGTGCAGGGGTTTGACAGAGGACAACATGCTAACAAAGGACAACATTTTGACAGAGGACAACATGCTGACAAAGGAAAAAAAATTGATAGAGGACAAAATTTGAGAAAGGACAACCCTCTAGCCAAAATTTTGACAGAGGATAAGCTAGTGGACAAGGACTTGATAGGAGACAGCCACCCAGACAAAATACTTCAATTAAAATATTGATATCAGAGGTGAGCATGGGTAATTACATACTTGTGACCCCTTTTGAGGAATCTGATGTAGAAGAAACCCTTATGCTACATACTACACCTATTGACCTTACAGCTGAATCTAGTGGTACTGGAGCCCTAGTGGAACCAATTGATGATGATGTTCTTGAAGATCATCAACTCAACTTTTTGGATAATTTCCAAGAATTAATTCAAAAGTTCATTGAATATTAGATTCATTTGGATAGAGGAATAAATTATGGAGAGTTACTATTTCCTAATTGGTGTAGAGTTCATAATGCCTCTCATTCTGAATTGGAATGTTGCTTATGCTAGGCTATAGTAGAACAAGTGCAGAAGTGTATAGACCCTACTCCAATAGTCAAAATCAATATACAAAATATTCAAGAGGATCCCAAAGGGAAGAAGTTGATTTTTGAAGAGCCTTCCACTAGTAACCATACAAGAGATGCAACAAGGAAACATGCAGTTGTTGATTGTTGGACCTTAAGGTTTGACGGATCTGAATCAAAGCAAGGAGCTAGGGTAGGATTTGAGTTAATTAGTACAAGAGGTAAAACTTTCTTTGTTGCTCATAGACTTCAATTTTATTGTACTAATAATGTGGTAGAGTATGAGGCTTTGATTCATGGGTTGCTTATGGCACTAAAGAAAAGGGTCAAAATTTTGCAAGTCTTTAGGGATTCTAAGCTAGTGGTCAAACAAGTCAGGAGGCAGTACTCATGCCATGACATAAGGACGACCAATTATAGGCATAGAGTATGGTACCTTGTTGAAGGACTTGATGCCTTCAACATTTAGTTGATACCACATAATAAGAACCAAACATTAGATTCCCTTGCTCAAGCAGCTAGTACTTTGCAACCTTTGTCTCTTTCTGGACTAATGAAGTTTATAGTGGAATTGACTCCAATGCCTTTAGTGTCTAATAAAGTGACCAACTTCCAAGTATTTGAAGATGATAAGCATATTTTGGATTTTATTACAAGTTCAAATGTCTTTAGTTCTCACATTATCGATGAAACTGAACCCCAAGAAGCAGAGATGGATTTAGAAGGGGTGATTAATTTGAAGACTAATACTATCCCAAGGGGAATGGTGTAGCTAGAAAGGATTTTTGATCTGGAAAAGGTTAGAGATCAAGAGCAAGATACTAAGAAGGATTCAATCAGTGGAAAATGTGAAATGTACAATATGGGAACTCCAGATGATATCAAGAATGTATTCATTGATAGAATGTGTACTCTAGAGGAGAGGAAAGGAGTTATTGATGCATTACATACATATCAAGATGTGATAGCCTAGAGTTATGAAGACCTGAAGACATAAGAAACTTTGATTATAACTCATACTATCCCTTTGAAGCCAGGAGTAAGACCCTTTAGGAAGAGGAAAAGGCCAATCAATGCCTTGTTGGAGCCCATAATTCAAAAGGAGGTGCAAAAGTTGTTTTCCAGAATCATATTCCTAGTCAGGCATTCAACCTAGGTTGCAAATCTGGTTCTTGTGAGAAAGAAGAATGGGGAAATCAGGTTGTGTGTGGACTTTAGGAACCTTAACAGAGCATCAAAAAAAGATAATTATCTAGTTCCTTCGCTGGATGAAGTACTTTAGATTGTTAATGGGTCTCAAATGATGTCTTTTCTAGATGGCTACTCTGGATATAACCAAGTTATGGTACAATATGAAGATAGGCATAAAACTGCCTTCACCACAAAGTGGGGCACTTTTTCTTATAGAAGATTGCCCTTTGGTTTGATTAATGTTGGAGCCATGTTCCAGAGGGCTATGGACATTTCTTTTAATGACATAATTGGTAAATGCATAATTATTTAAATGGATGATCTGATAGTCTTTTCCAAGAAATGAGGTGATCACATAGCTGACTTATACAAAGTGTTTCAAAGGTGTAGAGAATTTGGAATATCTCTTAACCCAAAGAAATGAATCTTTGGGGTTACTGAAGGAAAATTATTGGGACATGTTATTTCAGAGAAAGGTATTGCTATTGATCTTGAACGAGTGGAATCCATACTTAAGATCTAACCACTTGATAGCAAGAAGGAGATGAAGTCATTCTTTGGAAAAATCAACTTTGTACGTAAGTTCATCACTGGATTTATTGAGATAGTCAAGCCGTTAAATGCCATGTTGAAGTAGGAAGCTAAAGTTGAATGGAATGTAGAGCCAAAGGAGGCATTTGCAGAAATCAAAAGGGCCATTGCTAAGGCCCCAGTTTTGGTGAGTCCTGATAATGTTAAGCCATTTTACATATTGTGTGAACCCCAATCCTAATACCTGCAAAACAATAAGAACAAACACATTAGATAGTGAAATGAAAGAAAGAACAAGGATTCCCCATAGAATCCATTGGAATAGTTTAAATTAGAAAAAAAGATGAAGAAAACAATAAAAGAGAGATTGAATCCTAATTAAACAAGAAAACCCTTGATCCCATGGGGGAATTGGTTCCAATTGATGTGAAAATTGGCACTTTCCCAAATCCTATGATGCAATCTTGATGAATGTTGATGAATGATACACTTTGTTGATGCTTGATGAGTTCTCCAATGGAAAAATCTGCATAACCTAGCTAAGATTCAATGATAATGGATGGGATTTGCTAATAATTTGAGCATAGTAAGTTCACTCAAATTGTGGATGCTCAAATGAGGAATGAAGCCTCTTATTTATAGAATGCCAAGATGGATGAATGTCCGAACTAGAGCAATGTGGGACTAACATTCATCCAATGGAAAGATGCCACTTGTCAACCTATGAGTGGATGGAGGATTTGCAAGTTTTGAGGATTGTGCCAATAAATGCCTATTTTTGAATTTTGAATTTGTTGAAATGACATGCAAGATGGAAGAAAGAATTCATTGAATGCCACTTGGTTCAAGAAAAAGGACATGTAAGAGAGAGTAAATGTCTTGTTGGATGTACATGTCAACTTGGATTTTGAATTCAAACTTGCAGAATATTCCCAAAAGATGCCTTGTTGAGGAAAATAGAGATTTAATAAATCAATTAAATCTATTTTCATGTGCAAGTGGTAAAAGCTAGAGGATGAGACATGAGAGGAGATTAAATTAATCAAATTTAATTAATTTAATGAAGGGGGGTTAAATGATGTGACCTATTTGACTTAAATTTGTGGATTTATTTAAATCAAATATGAGAGGAATGTGATAAGAGATTAATTAAATAAATATTCATGATTTATTTAATTAAAAGGGATGATTGTTAGATAAACTAAATAAGGTTTTAATTTATTTAATTTAATAGATAAACTATAAGAGATTTAATCAAATAAAATTAATTATTTAATTAAATGGGGATAGTTAGATCAGACAGGTTGATTTATTTATCGAGAATAGGTGACTTAATTAGATAACTGATTTATTCAATTAAGAGAGAAATATTGATGAATTTAATAAGATAAGGGTATTTGATTAAATACTTAGACCAAAGGATGATTTAGGATGAAACGATGTTAGTGGTTAGGATCATATGCATAATGTCAATTGGTACATTTTATGTGTCTACATTTTTCCCCTCTTTGAAGCAATGCACTTGTTGCGTTGGTTCAAAGAATAAACATTCTCAATTAAAGCCAAAAAAAATCATTTTTAAAATCTTGCCCCACTGCTACCTAGCGAAAGAAAACATGCCAATATATTGCCCCCCTGAGAGATTGGACAAAAATTTAAATTTTTGAGTGATCTCATGAAAAAAGAGGACAAGGTGTCCGACAACTCCAAAAATGCTCCAGGAGGTCAAAAATGAGTCAAAATGCAATAAAATGATGTAAAATAGGCCTCAACTGGACAAAAATAGGTTTGAGGGTCCAAAACCCTAGCAAGATAGCTAATTAGGGTGAAAAAACCCTAATTTTCAAGCTTAGAAAGGCTCTAAGGGGTCACTTTCAATTCATTTTCACATAGCCATCTAGCAACCTTGAGATTTGAGCTTTGACCTCCTGACGATATGGCACAATGATAGCTCCCGATGCATATTTCCAACCAAGTCCAGACATACTAGCGGCCACCCGACATTGGGACACCGATATGTGATTCTTGAGCTTTATTTTTTGTTTTTAGCGTTCATTTATTGCTTTCAAAGTTAGTCATTCTGCAGCGGCACTATATAGCGCCACTAAAAAAGCAAATTGTGCCGCTCAGTGTCAGATTGCACTATGGCAGTGGAGTTTGGAGTTTGAAAATAAATTCCAAACTCCGACGCTGAGGTCATGGCCGGTGGGGTCATTTCCAAAGTGCGATGCGGCGGTGCCTTAGTGACAAGAATCTTTTCAAACTACGTCGTTCGGAAGGAAAGTGCACCGTTGTAGTGCACTTTCGGCATTTTGTGCCCCAGTGTTGAAGTTTGATAAAAATCAAACTGCGACGCCTTCACGGATAGCAATGTTGGAGTGCTTTCTTGGATGCCTGACAAAATGATTTCAATTTTTTTAACATGATGACCCTTCCTGATGTAAGATGTGGCGAGGGAGCTCTATTCCCAAGAGCACAGGTCATGGGATCTATTTGGTTACTTGTGAGACCTCAATGACAAAGATCAGGATCGATTACAAGACATGGGGTTTTGGTACATCGCCTATGTAGTGCCCGTGTGCACCCATCTTGGGATGTTTTCAACACTTGCCGAGAGATGGCACAACGAGACCTCATCTTTCCACCTTCCCATCGGCAAGGCCACCATCACCTTGGAGGACATTTGGTGCATCTTGAGATTATCGATTCATGGTCGGTGCATTATTTTCAATATAAATGAGGGGTGGAATGCCTGTCACATAGTCCTTGCCATAGAGGACATTGTCATTTGCGAGGGGTAGATCAAGGTTGAGCATCACAGGGCTCTGGCCCCTCCCTTTTGCTTGGTTGTTGTGGCCATTATTTCAGGTCTTGTTGCCCTAGATCGAAGAGGCTAGTACTTCAGTCCTGGTTGGGGACTCTGCTGGGAGCGCAAGGTGATGCGTGATAGGCCTACTCATTTTTCTTAGGGGCTGGTTCTTCTTGCATCACTGTATAGAGATATTCATGAGTATGTCTACCTAGATGGTAGAGCACTCAGAGCAGGTGTCACACTCCTCCACGTATGGGCATGGGAGCACATTGTTTTCTTTTGGTCATGGGTTGTTGTAGTACCGATGGGGCTTGATGATCCCCTTGTATGGCATTACAAAGGTGGTGTGTCCTTCACACACACAGGTGAGCACAAGATTCCCTATTGAAGGAGGGTCCTCAATGAGATGCAGGTGTTTATATGGCGTTCGTACCTTGGTTGGCCCAGATGGGCCGACAATGCAAATCAGATTTTCTTTGCCCATCAAGACCGCTTCATGTAGGGGCGAGAGCACATGATGATAGAGAGATATCTACCTAGGCGCATTCAGTGCTAGTTCGGTGAGCCTTAGGATCAGCTAGATGATGATTATGTGGCTATATTTCCTACACCATGTAATAGGTTTCATGGGGGCGATATATTCCTACTTTTGAGGCCATGGATAGCTTTAGACATTTGGTGGCTCGACCATGGGCTTATGATCAGGCGCCTACAGATCTAGGAATCACACAGGCATACAGGGACTGGTTATGGCCTCCTCTACATTTGACAGTTCCAAGAGCATTCCCTGATCGGCAGAGGACGAGAGGCAAAGGGGGAGGAAGAGGATGAAGAGACAATGCACGACAAGACCAGCTGGCCAAGGCTCCAGTTTAGCTAGCCCAGCCAAGTTAGGCCGATTTTCTGATGCCGGATCAGGAGCAGGTTGTAGGCCGATAGCAGGTTCAGGTGGATGTACCACCACGAGCCAGGGGTGAGGATCAACCTCACGTGCAGCCCCCACCAGTACAGCCAGCAAGGTAGGTAGACCCTCGAGATACATTAATTGCACAGCTGTAGGCCCAAGTGCAGACTTTGATAGGGGAGAGAGATTAGGCGTGGACCGAGAGGGACTAGGTCAGGGCCGAGAGGGATCAGACCATACTACAGAGATAGGCCGTAGAGTTACAGGTAGCCATAGAGATGGACCAGAGACAACAATTGGAGAACATGGCACCCTCCTCCTCTTAGAGTACAGTGTCCATTCGGTCTTACAGGGAGGTTGTGTGAGAGGCAGATTATTACCGTATGCATTATCATCAGGCCATACCCAGAGCAACACAGGTCCTGGAGTACTCGCAGTGGACCAATTACAGACCAGCAGAGGGTCATGGTGATAGGGCGAGGGTAGCAGACAGGAGGGTTAGGTCTCCTTTTGATCGAGATGATATCATTTTTTGTGCCCTATGGGCTCCTTTTTGATATCCTGATGGGCCTTTTTGTACTAATTGACATACATGTACAATGATCTAATTGTTTTGTACTATGATAGTTATTCGATGATGATTTTGATATGATGTGATGTGTACCATGCATGTATGGATGATTCTACTTCTATATGTTGTGCATTGATGTTATGGTGTTATATGATGTATTTATGGATGCATTTATTTTTGATGATATATGCATTATGTAATGATTATGACTAACAGATCTATATTATGTTGTTGACTTATGATATGTAGATGTATTTATGTGATGTGTAATGATGCAAAATGATATGATATGTAATATGCAATATGCAAAATGATATGGAAATGATCTATGGTGCATATGCGAAAGATGTGAATCATGCTTGTATATGAAATGATTATGGATGGATGTACGCTTTGCATGTAATGGATTTTTATGTTTCTATTTATGCTTATAATGACGTGAAATGATTTATGCAAGGAAATGTAAAAAAAAGATTGCGATGCTATTTATGAGATGATATGGATGATTAATGGATGATATAATGCAATGTAAATGCAATGGTCATGTTTTATATGATGTGTCACTAATACATTTGATTGCAAAATACAATGAAACTGTCTGACAAAATATGTAAAATTCGATGTTCGTCAGGTGCTTGTAAAATTTGATGTGTAATTTCCAATTTTTTGAAAGTTTATCCCCGACGTTCGTTGAAATTTTGACAAACCTTGGGTTCGTCGAAATGTCGGCTATCAGTTTAATCAAATTTTTGACAAACATGAAAAATTAAAAAAAATCAAATTGTGGCCGACATAAAGAAAAGTGAGTTCGTGCCTGATTTATTACAACAGTGTTTTGCTCTACTTGAGATAGTTTGTGGAGAACTAAGGATGATTTTCTTAGGAAAAATCAGAAAAAATTCAAGAAGATATTGCCAGGTTAAGGGTAGTCATTGTCTTTATGCATAATTAAGTTGTGAAGTCAGATTTGTAGTTCCAGGTTTGAAAATCATATTTTAAAGCAACATATCATCAGATTTCATTATTAGAGGTTAAGGGTTTTGAGAATTTCATGTCCAAATTTTGTTGTGTGGAATCACCATAAGATCACAACCAAGGAACAGATTCTTATGACTATAATTATGTGATCCATAACTCTATTGGTCATGTGGCATAGTTGTGCTATAACAAATACATGATGCATTCATGTGTGACCCAAGTTTAAAGTGGCTATGTTGTGATAGAAATGGAGGCACTCATATAATGTAGTTAATTCAGGTTGTATAATGTAGGTGTCAATCATCATTGGGTGCATTCAGGTTGTCTCAAGTTAACAGGTTAGGATGTAATTATACCATGATCAAAGAGTGATTACCTCTTGCTGCAATAAAGAGCCTATAACTCTGTTGATATGCAGAGTGGTTGTGTTATATCAATTATGTAGTGCATTCAAGCACAACCCATGTTTAATGGGATATTCTAGAGAGTGATCAAGATTTTCTAAACCTTATGAATGTTACTTGACATATATTTGCATAATCTCAAATTCCTTCAGAGGCTTTTGAAGTATCAATGTATCCTATATAAGGTTTAGAATGATTTCTTTTAATTAAAAAAATAAATAAATGATGTATTTCCCTATAACTAGCTAATGTGGAGATCTCCTAAATCTTCCCCAACACACTATCCTCTTTGGCACTGTATTCATTACTCTAGCTACTACGTTTTTGCATGTGACATCTTTAATATCTTCATGACTATGGCTTTTAAATAGATCTCAGTCTTTGCTTTAATCCTTTTCATGGTAACCCTTGAGTTCCATAATCCACCTTCAATCTCTTCTAAGAACGTTGTCTTAAGCTAGACTGCATAGTATGCATATAAAGCAAGTCCTTCCTACATGCCATTGTTCCAAACCACCACTCACTACCTTGCTTAAAATGTTGCCTCCATAAGCACAATAGCATGTTTTAAAATCATGGTTGCCAGTGATTGACCATTAAGGTCACCACTTTCATCATGAAGATACAATGAGATTTTTGTCTTCAAACCCAAGGCATTATGGAAGATAACATTGTGAATTATTTGTTGTGTACGATTCAATTTTTTTGCACATTTACTGCTTTGCTAACTTCGTTTAAGACTGGGTATTGCACCCTCAGCTGCAATCTCAAATAGATCACTCACTATCACTTGAAGATTCATTTCATGAGCATCCTTCTATAAAATCAAACTATGCCCTATAGACTGCCTACTTACTACAGGGGACTCATTGTTTCATAGTATTGTAGTTCTTAAGATCCTTCAACCTTATTGACACTACTTCATAGTCCACAAGGTATTATTCACTATTCTCTCATCTTTGGTGAGTCTCAAAACACTACTCAAACATGCAATCCACTACCTCCATTACACAATATTAATTGCTAAGAAGAAACATTGAACCTATGATTACCACTGTTACTTCATTTGGACAGTCATTCCCTGATTGCATTTTCCTTGTTTAACACTACCAAAAGCATTTGAAAAACCCTTAAGGTCAGCAAGGGGATAAGGAAACTCACTGTTAAAATCTCCACTTTACTATGCAAGGTTAGAGCTTTATTATCTTGTCACTGCTTAGCCTATTTTTGACTGTCACATCTCAAGTGACTATCATTCTTCTTACCGTAGATTGCATTTACAAATGTCACTAAGCTACATAGTGTGCTTGTTATTGGCTATAATCTTTAGATTGCAAGATTTTGTTATTACTACAATGTCTCAATCTTTCTGGTATTGCAACCTCACTAATCCACTATAGTTATTGTTTATGTTTCTACAAAGGCCTATGGTTTTTACCCTAATCATGCTCTTACTAATGCTTCTGTTGTTTTTTATTAGGGCTCTCTCAATGTTGAGGGCCCTAGGGATAAGCTCGTCATAAGAAGTGACACATTGCATCTTTAACTAAAAGGATAAATCCGTATTGACATTAGCAATGATGATTCTAACTTGTTGCTCCTTAGGAATGGGTCACTTGCTCTTACTAGCTCACTACCTCCATTGTTGTAGGAATTTTGTGATCAAGTTCAATATTCTGATTTTAGGAGTCTTAACAGTTGGAAATCATAGTAAAATCATAATTTAATAAGTTTTGGAATTAGCATTGTAAAGTGTTTTTTGGGGTCATTAACTTCAAACTATCTTCTCTTTTGTAGGGTGGTTGCATGCCAAATTTTTAGTGCAAAATATTGGAATTATTAGATTATGTTACCTGTCTATGAATAAAAATTATTGGAGTGTGAGTTTGATATTTTTTGAAGATCTAAATAGTCAAGCTTGGTAAAGAAAAATCATGTTAGATAATATTAGTCCAGAATAAAATGAAGAGACACTTGATAGATTGTGGGCTAGAATGAAAAGAAAGGGTGATGGGAAATGTTATTGTCCTTGCAATAATTGCAAGGGCTTAAAGATGAGATGACTTTTAATCACAACAGCTGAGAAACATTGTAGGCAACATGGTCACATTGAAGGGGGGCATGATTATCGTCCATTGGTAAGTTGTTCATTATATGTGTTTATATTGATTGAATTTGTAAATGTTTATATTGTTTTAACATTATATATATATATATAATCACTTGATCATGATCATGGTTTATTTGTGTCTATCATTATTATAAAGGTGGGGCTCCCTAGGGCAGATGATATGGATTATCATGGCTCGGAGAATGTGGTTTTGCAAACAAATGAACATAGAGCTGTGAATATCGAAGATGAAGTTATGATCCTATGGAAGAAGATGATCATGCGCCAGAAAACAAAGTTGAAGATGATGGTACAAATACATTGATCCATGCCACATTTAGTGGCAGAGCTAATCATAATGATCAAGATGAATTTGATGTTCATGATTTACCTGTACTTGACAAGGCATACGAGCCCCTTTATGAAGGCTCTAAAACAAATTTTCTCTCTACTGTATTGTTGTTGTTGAACTTGAAGGTTATGAATGGTTTATAAAACATAGCAATCTCACGGATGTTAAGGTATGTCATATATGTCATCTTTTTTTATCTATTTTAATTGTTGTTAGTTCATCACTAGTAAATAAAGGATGAAATATGTACCATTAATATTATTTATATGAACAAATTATTTTTTGTTGTAGATTGATTGGTGAATTTTTGTTACCACCATCAAATATTTTACCTCACTCATACTGAGATTTATGTGCCATTATGAAATATATCAAAATGGAGTATCAAACAATAGATGCATTTCCCAATGATCATATTATATATCATAAAAAATAGGAATTTGCAACAGAATGCCCAGAATGTCATATCAGTAGATATCGAATAGATCAACTAACAAAAAATGTGCCTCGCAAGGTTCTTCATTATATTCCCATTATTCCACATATGCAATGATTATTTAGGTGCGAAATTTTAGCGCAATTGATGGATTACCATGCATGGAATAGAAGTGGAGATGAAATTCTTCGAATGCTTGCAGATGGTTCTGCATTTAGGGACATGGAGGAAAAATGGCCACACTTTAAAGAAGAACCTCGTAATCTCAGGCTTTCATTGGGAGCAGACGGTGTCAATCCATTTGAAGAGTTGAGATCTATTTACTCAATGTGGCCTATTTTTGTTATCAACAATAACATTCCTCCATGGACTTCAGTAAAGAGGGAGCACATAATGTTGTCAATGATTGTTCTAGGTATTTGTTTACATCAATTTTTTTAACATAGTAGCATCTCATTTGTCTTATTTGTTGCATAATGACATATTTTTTTCATTCAATAGTCATGTACATTAATTTATATATATTGCAGTAAAATGGTTATAATAATTATGTAATGTTTATGTTCATTCAACTAGGTAAGTACCAAGTTAAAGATATGAATGTATATATCGAGCCTCTTATCGATGAGTTACTAAAGTTATGGATTGGTGTCACTATGTATGATGTCTCCAAACCAATATGACAAAGACAATTTCAATTCCATGCAATGCTTGTATGGACAATTCATGATGCCCTAGGGCTAACACATTTTTGTGGTATGTTATAACGTTCGACTGCACTTTAACAATATTTAATTTGATGAAGTAGATATCATGAATGTTTTTAAAATAATCTATTCATTATATATAGTTATAAAAATTGACATATTTAATCCAATTATATATCATCTTGTAGGTCTTCAAACAAAGGGAAAATTTGCATGTCCAATTTGTGGTCCAAAGATGAAATCTCGTCATTCAACAAGTTTAGGAAATTAGGTGTTTGATGAGTATAGGCACTTCCTCCATAGAAATCATAAGTATCGAACTACTGAAAAGCATCTTTTCAATGGGAAAAAGGAGACTACATCAAAACCACAAAGAATGTCACCTCGCCTATGGAAGTTGGAATATAATAGAATTAATCGTCAAGGTTATACATTGGATCAAATTTTTTATCTATCACATAATATGTTTTGAATTTATATTTTTATATTGTGTTGTGTTTACTCATGTTGTAATTGACAATGATTGTTGTTGTTAATTTTTTAAAATTATATGCTTCATGAAGGTCGTCAAGGCATTAATGGCCGGCTTCCATAGAGACTAAAAAGTTATCCTAGAAAATTTAGTAGGTCTCCCTACTATGAGCAGCTACAAATTGTGCATTTGTTTGATACAATGCATATCGGAAAGAATATAACAAAAACGTTATGGAAAATATTGGATGGAAGGCATGACAAAGAAAAAATTATCAAAATTTGTAGTGACATTCAGGAAGCCAATCATGCAATAAAAAATTTCATTCAATTAAATAGTGATGGAGACCAAATTAATATAAGTGCCCTTCCTTGGTTATTAACAGAGCAGCAAAGCAATGCTATAAAAGAAGTCATACAAAAAATTTGATTTCCCACAGGATTTGCTGCGAACATAAACAATATAATAACAAAGAAAGGTAAATTTGGGTCAGGGATGAAAACGCATGATTGGCATACCTTCATTAAGGTAATTATTCTGGTATATTATATACACTTGTATAATGCATGTACTTTTCAGTGTATTGTGTTCACTACTTTTGGAAAAATAATGAAAAGATCATTTTATAATTGTTGCAGTACGTTCTACCTCTATCTCTCTGAGACAACTTTGACAACAATGTCAAACAAGTTATATGATCTTGGAAATACATGAGGTAAGTAGCGAGATTTGTTCAATTCATTGTATATATCTTATAATTGCCATTTTTTTAACTTGTTATGTAATATACAATATTTTTTTGTTAAATATCATTAATATATTTGCGCCTTGAATCACTTGTAGATGGCTATCATCTAAAGAAATCCATAAAGAAGATATAAATTATTGGAAGAGAAAAATTCCTCGTCTAATGTGTGAAATGCAAAAGTGTCTACCTTCAACATTTTTGAATTGTGTGGACCTGTACACACAAAGTCAATGTGGATGGTTGAGAGGCACTTAAAATTTTTGAAGGCTTTGGTTAGATAAAGAGCACATCCTAAGGGTTCTATGGTGGAGGAATATATGGTATACCAGACCATAGTGTACATTAGTGAATATCTTCCTAAGTTTGTAGCAAAGATCCATTTAGATCACATTTTGGATCCCAACTCCATTAACAAATTTGAAGGGGAGTACCTATTGGAGAAAGGTAGATTGAGGAAAGCGAGAGGTAATTATAAGATGGTCATGGAGATTAATTGGAATGCATTTTACATATGGTTTTTATGTATATTGTACTTATTTAATTTTTAATCTTCAATATACATCAATTATAAATTAAGGTCATTATCTTGTGGTATTTAACTAATTATACATCATTTGTGAATTTCAATTTATTTTGGTACCGTTAATTAGAGTGGGATGCACTGCATTTGTATGTCACCAACAATCTTTATTGGATGACGGTATGGATTGAACGATATCAATAATCTGGTCGCACATTAACATGGGAAGGTGTGGTTTCATTGGTTAAAGAAGCTCATCGTAATGGAGATTCCAATGTTACACAAAGGGAAATTGATTTAGCATATGGTTTAAGAGATAAACAAGTACGTATAAATATATTAATCACCCATATTATTTAATTATTTTCAAGTATATTGATGTATATATATCTTAAGATTGTTTTCTTTGCATACATTCGGCCAAGAATAAATATATTTATCAACTGACGATATTGCAATAATTTTTACATGTTTGACATATTGCAGGTGAAACACCAAAGGCTATGTGGTGCGATAATGGTTGTAAATTTTTGAATCAAAATGTTGGATGATGACATGAAGAAAACTTGTGATTCTAGTAGCTTGCAATCTTTGGTGAATAATGTTTCATCTAGAAGCGACATACATCCGAAGTCTCGAGAAAATGCGATACTATGAGATTTTGGATGATATACTTGAGTGTGACTTTAAGTCCTTAGATTAATTTTGTTAAGTTGTCCTATAGATGCAGGATATGAAGTTGAATGAAATGATCACAGAGAAGGCGTTATTGAACATGATAATGGATTTACCATGGTTAATACAAGGTTGATCGAGCGAGTTGTAAATGAGCCCTATGTTCTTCTAAGCTAATGTGAGTAGGTATTTTACTCATAGGTTCCAGGTAAACTAGGTAGGTCATTTGTTGTTAGACATGATCAAAGAGGAGAGGTGGTAAAGTATAATGTGGTGGAAGAAGAAGATACCAAAGGAGTAGAAGATGGTAGATGTCCGGGATCAATGGTTAGTTGATGATGTCACGTGAAGATGTCGAAGGAGGAACTAGATGATGATGATGTAGGAGTTAATGTTCATGAAGATGACATCCGTGGATGATGACATTATTAGGCCCGTCTCGATGGCGATGATGATGATATGACCAATCCTTACAATGTTAGTCTAGATCCGGATGGTGATGGAAACAAAGAGTTGAGATCAATGACATTGAAATGTATAAGTTATGTGATTATATTATCTATTTGATATTAATTTCTTGATAGAAATATATTTGACTTATGTGGTTACATAATTAATTCATGATGTTTTTAATTTTTATGCCATTACACAATTAATTTAATGATGTACTTTTTAATGTTTGAAAGGTCAAAAAATTAAAACATTTCAATAGTGATGTTAACAACCTTGAAATTAGTGTGTTTTATGTTTCATGTGATCATAAAAGATTAAAAAGTCAATTGTAGAGGTGGTTGTTCAGTGGTTGGCGTGTATGTTGGTTCTTTTTACAATGTAACCAGGTTTGTCTTCTAATATACCAATGGAATTTCCAATTCTAATCGAAGGAAGCTCGAAGGACTTGGACCAACTGACGAGGACTTTAAAAGACACTTTGGGCTTTGCAAGACCCTAGAGGGTGATCCCTTAATATGTTTACAACCTCTGCACCATTATTATAAACAACATTAACAATAGCAGATGATCTCACTTAATAGCTCAACACGATAAGATAATATCAACTAGAATTGGCTGTTCATAGACAATATCAACTATCTAGAGCGTGAGATAACTAAACACAATCCATTGTATAAAATAGTCAATGATTTGCAATTTGTAGCAAGCTCTAGGAAAAGACAAACAAATACTAAACTACACTAATAATTACAACTTAGATCAGTGCCATATATCCATTGCAGGAGTCAAATTCATAAGCATCTAGAGGTTTATAGCAGATTTAATACATCACATATAAGATCCCTGACAATATTGCATTACAATTTCATTAGTATGCATTCTAACCCAGGACTATATCAAATCCTTATACAGCACATATACGCCTATAATCCCATTCAAACATTTTGATTAATTCCTTGAATTAAAGCTAAATATGATCATACACACCACAATAGTGAGATGGATAAAACAACCCTTGTATTTCATTCAAAGTCCGGATATGCATGTACCAATGGAGAACTTATGAGCCAAATTTTGATTTCCAACTCAGAAATGCTAATTTTGTTATACAACATTAAATCTCTATGAACTCAAAGACACATTTACATAATGACTCAAAACCTAAAATTGCATTTCTCTAAAACCATCAAACTTTACAATTAAGCTCGCAACTTCACCTAGACTTCGACAAAAATTATCTGTAACTTGCTAACGCGTTACTTACGGCCTTGAAGTATTTTATAGAAATGAACCAACAAATGCTTGGGCCAAAAGTACACATGTCACCCGATCAATTGGAGCGCGGTGGTATTCCAAGAATTGTTACAATAGCCACCACCTTGAAAAATATTCTTGTTCAAAATTGTTACAACAACAACATCCGCGGCATATTCTAGATCCATCGTAATGCGGCCGGAGGAAGGTTGATGCAATAACAAAAAACCACACGAAACCCACGCCAAGAAATTCATCCATACAAAACTGGAAATGTTGTAACTGCAGAATCTGATTCGCCACATGTCGGTAGCCCACTCTTTTTACTCATCATCATTCAAATACTTATCCACCCACCTCTGGTATTCTTCGTTAGTTGGCCAGTCAAAATCAATCACCTCTTTTACCTTTGTACTATAAGGCAAATACTTTACCGCTACCTGATTAGCATCTTTTTCAAAAGATTCTAAAAATGAGTCGGTACCAATAATCTTATCCATACAATTTACCAAAAAATCATAATCTGAGTCATCACAAATTATTTTAATTTGATTATTGATGACTTTACTTGCTTGATCCTACCATTGTTGGAGTGTTCTAATTTCCCCCTACTCATCAGTTATATTAGGTAATAGTGTGTTACCCCAATCATTGAAGTTCTTTACCAATTCCCTAATCTTCCTACTTAGATCATCTGGTAAGGTCTGAAAACCTTGCAATATTTTAACTAATATATAAGTAGGCTTCAATGATTAGGGCCTGTTATTTACATCAAACCTTGAGGCTTTATTCATAACATCTAGATTATTTGCCCTAGGGATCCAATTTTGAATTATTGGAATCACTATCCCCTGATCCCTATCAATATTATTTATTGCTTCAAATAGCAAAGAATACAAAGAATGTATAGAGGGCAATTTATTATCCACCTTTTCATTTAAATGCTCCAAAATAAGAGTAACAATTTTTTTTTTCTTTTGAAAGAAAACCCTCCTCTTTTACCCTTAGTGATGTCTATAATTGATCAATTTCCTACATGAGCTACCTCTTTGTTGGATCAACAGAGCACTCTGTTTGTTCATCAACTTGTTCTAGAGGAGGGGTAAGAGTAGGATTTTGAATGGGAGACCCTGGTGTAGAAACATTTGGAGAAGCGAGAGGCATTGACCCTGCTGTGGGAGGTGATGTGCTGGTTCTTGGAGCATTGGATGTTTCCCCAGTATGTCTATACTTGAACCTTTCTACTTCAGTTTGTAGCTCAACATTCCTTTGTTGCATTTTACTATATTCTTCAATTAAAATGTTATACTTCTCCATTAGGCTCTTTCTTTCAGCCTCCTCCCTTTCAACAATCTTTTGGGACAACTTGGCCACATTCACAGTTAAACTAGTGGCTTTGGTAGTTGTAGCCTCTAAAGCCTTCTTTATTATTAATCCTCCTTTGAAATTTGGATTAATATCAGAAATGTTTGGCTTTCTTCCTTGTGGAGTGAATGCCCAAATTGCCAAGGTCTCATATTCTTCACTGAAGGTAGAGTTTTATAATGCTGCCTTAACTTCTTCTTCAGAATCCTAAAAATGATTCTTGGACTTCATAATGGCATTGAAAGCCATTGCATTTGCGATGTCCCATTCAGGAAAAGTCAAAACACCAGCCTGATTCACTAGTTGTCTTCCTTCTTCAGGAGTGATGTTTTTGAATTCTTCTATTAGTTCATCTTTCACTTCTTCATCATTCTCCTGATCTTACATGTTAGGCCTTAGTTCTCTTCTCTCCTTGCATTTATTTTGATATTCCTCAAATTTCATCCTCCATTCCAACTACAAGAATACAAGAGTCTTTACAAATGCATTGTCATCTAAGAACTCCTTGCAAGCCTCCATTCTTGCATCCTGCACACTCTTACGCTTCATATCCAAATCGGATAGAACCAATTCAGCTGACCTAGGAGGGAATGACATACCAACCTGCATGTATTGATCAGTAACAATAATTTCATTTGTGATATCCTCAGGTAGGTGATCAGTTCTTTGCCTCTTAGGGCTTCGCTCAGGTGGTGGTGATGGGGGACTACGCTCTGGTGAAGATTTTAATTCAATGATTTTGACAGGCCTAGGTACTTTGAATTTTGGGGCTAGTCGTGAAGGCACCTTCATTATTTTCTTCATTTTTTTGTCTACTTCTTCCTCATCACTATCAGTATCCCTTTTCCTCCTATAGATGGGCCACCTTTCTGTAGGCTGACATATTGGCCTTGTTTCAATTGGCATATCACTTTGTCCTTGGATATCTAGACTTACCCTTAAATTTATCTTTTTGGTTGTCAAGGTGTCCATTATCTCCTTGAAATTCTTCATTAAAAAATCAATTATCTTTTGGTATGGAGTGAATTCCATCAATGGATCATACATCGGATCCATTTCATGCACAATATCTAGTAGCTTACTATAAGCTATCCACTTTTCCTTGTTCAATTCATGTCTATTTAAATCAAATTCATTCTTGATCAGGTCCTCAGGGAAATTGAACTCATGTGTAAATTTTCCACCTTTTATTCTTTGTCTGAAAAGAGCAAAGAAACCTTCAGGATCATGTTGTCACCTTGGACCAAATCTCAAATGGTAATCAACAAAGAATTTGTCAAAATGTGTCCAGCCTCCCTTTGAAAATGTAACGTCAGACACTAATGTATAATCAGGGAATAATGTTCCCTTCCCCTTTCCAGTTAGGTTATCTTCATGAATACACCCCATCTTCCACATAACTTCTACAAACCCTAGTCTTGGTGGCACATTGTATGGCAATATGTGAGGGGTTCCTTGAAATCCATATATTCTCAAGACAGTGTTGAATGGATATGGGATAATGTCACCCTAGTTATGTAAAACCCTCAATTCTGGTTTCCTCTCCTTCGGCCTAAGGAAATCATGCACTTCTTGAGGAATCCTAGGTAAATTTACCATCAATCTAGCCCTTAATCTTGCAACAAAACAATTATCAAATTGCACATAACTGGTGCTTTCCTTATTACAGGACAAATCTGTAGTCCATATCTGTACTGGCAATCTTTCTCCATTAACTGATTGTCTTAAGTTCATCTTCTTAGCAAAGAAATCAATATTTCTAAACAAGAATATATGCATCAACATGGAATACCAAAAGAATTGAGTACCAGTATCACCATTGTGCAACTTCGACAGTCCTTCATCTATCCTCTCCACCAAAAAAGAAGAAAAGTCATATGTTACAGAGAAGTTAGGGTGTTGTATTTGCACCCCCATGAACATGTATGCAATCGGCATTACTGCACCAGGGCTAAAACCCAAAATCTGACATAGTGAATAGAAAGTAGTCATGAAAGGCTTTCCAAAACAATTCAATCTGAAGGGTTCCTGGTCACTAGGGTTGATGTGAAATTGTGAACCCCCTGCCTTAACCAAATGAGGTGGAAGCAGCTTAACCCTAAAAAGAGATTGGAATTTTGTATACTCCTACTTCATTTCTTGAAGATTAATAGGAACCAAGTCATCACTTGGCTCACTCAAATCAAAATTTTGTTGGATAACATCTCTATTAGTTTCTAATAGAACCCCTCCATCATTATCTTTGATTACCCATGTGATAGGGTCATATCTTTTGGCCACTACTCTAAGTAAGTCCACATCAGGGAACACATTTGGAACAACCAGCTTTCTCATGTTGTACATCAATCCATTTGAAAAAGGATAAGGAAAATTCTTCTGTCCATACCATAATCTGAACATTTTTAAGCCTGTGAGTGAAACCTTAGCATCAACAATGTTGGAATTATTACACACCAACACCTCCCCTAGGATTTTCCCTCGCATCAACGACAAACCTTTCCTTCTCTCATTTGTTGATAATAAAAATTGATCTAGGAAATCATCGTACAAGTTTCTTTTCAAATACTCAATGTGGCTAGAGTGCTGCTTGGTTGGCACCATTTTAGACAAACTAGGGCCTCACTACAATGTTACACTTCAAGTGGCTATGACTAAGTAGAGATAGGAAATTACAAAGTAAAAATACTACAATTCCTCACAATTTATGATTAAACAATAGCCCTAACAAAATATTTTAATGAACTCAGTGACAAGCATAGCAGACCCCCTCTTTCCCAAATTTAGGTGCAGAATGACTAGGAAACAAAGAAAATTAACTCACGACTTTTTTCACACAAACTCCAATTTCTGGCAGTAGCTGCTCGCAATTTCACCTTTGGCTTTGAAACTGTTTTCACAAAATACTTGAATGCTTTGTGATACAAATGAGATGAGTAAATTGATTTTATGTTGATCAAATTCTGCCAGTGGATGTCTCATCCACCATTAAAGCTCACTCATGGGCTGCACGAATGGCTCCAACCATAATTTTATACATATTTAAATTTGAGCCATTGATCCTTTAGTTTGATCAAATCATTGACGACCATCTTCAAAATAGGTTGACATAATCACCAACACAGCAATAAAGGGGCCCACTATGTCATACGACATGAAGGAATGCCATGTGGCAGTTGCCCACGATATCACAATCCTTTGATTTATCATCACAGAATGGCGGGCACCATCGATCTTTTTACCATAAATCCTGCTCCTTCAAAAATGGTCATCGTCCTTTCCTTTAACTGTCGAGCAGCTTTTCCCTTAAAATCATAACATCTGCGTTGAAATAAAACACATGCATCTTACAAGCGCATTAGTAATCCACCCCGTACATTTAAAACCGGTGAAGCGTTTTGCTTCACTCCTTAGGCTTCATTGGATGAGACACGTGACAGACACCTGCAACATCGCGATCCCAAAAATTCCTAATCGCCGGATGGCGGGCACTGTCAATCTTGAAGAGACAGCTCATCAATGGTCATGCAGATTTCATCCTTTAGGAAGGGAACGTGGCACCCGCTTGTGATATCGCAATCCTTATAATCCCTGATCGCAGGAGAGTGGACGTCATTGATCTCGTTCCTTTAACACAGTCACCAGCCATGTCGTTAACCTTCGAGCAGATTTTCCAGTGATATTATAACATATCTGTCGATTTAGAAGATGTGCATCTTGAGAACACTTTAGTAATCTGCCCCTTAATACATTTAAAGTTGGCTAGTGTTTCCTTTACTCTTTAGGCTTCATCGGATGAGACATGTGGCACCCGCCCATGATTTCGCAGTCAACCCAAGCACCATCATGGGATGGCAGGGAATGGCTCAGATCAAATGGTAGTTGGCCAACGATAGCTCAAATTTGATCCCCCGGATAGGACACATGGCACCCACCCGTGATTTCGCAATCCTTCAATTCTCAATCACAAGATGGTGGGCACCGTTGATATCTGTAGGAAATAGATCAATGACAACACTAAATCAACCCTTGCAAAATAAAACATTCATTAAAAGGAGAAGTGGGCATTACTAGGCGGACGACAAATAAAAAAATTATATTTATAGAAGAAAAATAAAATAAATTTACAATTTTTTTTTATAATTTCACTTTTAACTTTAAATGTATGTTCACTCATTAAGTTGTATTTTTTTTACAATCACATTTTTATTTTAGATGTTTGTTTATAAAATATAAAGATGCATTAAAAATATATTAGAAATATTTTTCTTTATATTATATAACATTCATAACATTAAATTAACATAGAATAATTTCACAATATCACTTAACCAATCAAGAAAAATTTGATCATTACTATGCAACATTATTCTCACATCAAACTGACAAATAAATATTGATTTTTTTTATTTTTTTTATATTATAACATTCATAACTTAAACCTTTTATACACAATATCAAGTTAATTATAAAAAACACATAAAATTATTTATAAGCAACTTAAATTTTGTAACAATTTAATAAAATATAATTTAATATAATTAAGAAA